>CM038669.1:340437989-341097324 GCA_021605145.1 Aegilops bicornis | reverse complement strand
TCAAGAGAGCAACCGGAAGAGTCCGCACCGTTTAGTGATGTGGCTCTGGGCGCATCAAGGATCTCGCGTAGAGCAAGCGGCTATCTCGTGCTTTCATCGTGATACATCTCCAACGTATCTATAATTTTTATTGTTCCATGCTATTATTCTTTACCCTTTTGGATGTTTATCGCGGGCTTTATTTTACACACATTTATATCATTTTTTCGACTAACCCATTAACCGGAGGCCCAGCCTTCATATTGCTGCTTTTTTGCCTATTTCAAAGATTTCAAGAAAAGGAATATCAAACGGAGTCCAAACGGGAATGAAACCTTTGGGAGCATTATATTTTTGAACAAATCTGTCTGAGAGCATGCATGGAGTGCAAGTCAAGAAAGCTTTAGAGGCCCCACTTGAGATAGGAGCCCTCCTGTAGGGGCGTGCCTCGTCTTCTGGTGGGCTCCCCAAGTGGCCACCGATGTACTTCTTCCTCCTATATATACCTACGCACTCGAAAACATCCACAGGAGCACCACTGAAAACAATAATGCCCAATCATTGCTACCTTCTACATCCGCCGAGATCCCATCTTTGAGCTCCCTTGCAAGACTGGGCCGGAGGGGGAAGCAACCATGGAGGGCTCTCTACATCAACATCCTTGCCGCCTCCAATGAGTTGTTAGTAGTTTCACCATGCACTCCACGAGTCCATAGTTATTAGCTAGATGGCTTTTCTCTCTTTTTGGATCTCAATACAATGTTCTCCCCTCTCTTGTGGAGATCTATTCTGATGTAAACTCTTTTTGTGTGTGTGTTTGTCGAGATCCCGATGAATTGTGGGTTTAAGGATCAAGCTTTATCTATGAATAATATTTGAATATTCTCTTGAATTCTTTTATGTATGATTGAGTTATCTTTTGCAAGTCTCTTCGATTTATCGCTTTGGTTCTGGGCAATTTACTAGATTGGTCTATTCTTTCTGCTATGGGAGAAGTGCTTAGCTTTGGGTTCAATCTTTATGTGTTCTTACCCAAAGTGATGTAAAGGGTTGCAAGACATGTGATTGTATTGTTGCTGCCATCGAGGATAACAAGATGGGGTTTATATCATATCGAGATGTGTTTATCCCTTCTACATCATGTCATCTTCGCTTTTAATGCTACTCGCTTCTTATGAACTTAATACTCTAGACGCATGCCGGATATCGGTACGATAAAGTGCGGAGTAACAAATGTGAGTAGATGCAAAAGGTGAGTCGGTCTAACTTGTTATGGACGTGATGCCTATATACACGATCATGCCTAGATAATCTCATAACTATGCCAGCTTTTCTATCAATTGCTCTCGACAGTAATTTGTTTCACCCACCGTAATACTTTATGTTATCTTGAGAGAAGCCTCTAGTGAAACCTATGGCCCCTTTAAAGGTTCTATCTCTTATCATATTTGCTTTCCATCTACTTTATTTGCATCTTTTACTTTTGCATCTATCTTATAAAAATACCAAAAATATATTTATCTTATCATACTATCTTTTATCAGATCTCTTCACTTTTCGGGCAAGTGGCGTCATGAAGGGATCGACAACCCCTTTATATGGGCGCTAAGGTTATGAGTTCTCGGTTTGTTTGTGTAGGTGCGTGACTTTGTGGAGCCTCCTAACCGATTTCCTCGATACCCCTTCGGGTTCTCAAAACTGAGGGAAATACTTACGCCACACTTTGCTGCATCACCTCTCCCTCTTCGAGGAAAAACCAACGTAAGCTCAAGATTTGAGCACATCGTATCGCTAATGGGTACAAAGTATTTGAGAGGATTTCAAATCACCGAAAGCGGGTTGCTGTATGTAAAGCTTTATGAGTTCTGCTGAAAGGTTTTGAGGTACGTGAAATAGTGTGTATTTTAGAAAATTAGTAGTACCGCATACATGTTAGTGTGTGCCCTATGCAGATAGTAGCCCTCGAGACTCTGGTTGCTAATCGAGAACGGCAAGGCAAAATGTCAGCTTTGGATGATAGTCCTGTAATAAACATGCCACATTCATATGCAGACATGGCGGAAGGTCCGGTGGCTAGCCGGGCTGGTGAATGTGCCGAGCTAAAGTTTATTAACTTGATGTGCTGCAAGATGTCGACATGGTGCTTGGTCAAGCCGGCTTGATTCGAGGCATTGTGGTATGTTATTTCTCCAAAGGAGCAATACATAATAAGAGGAGCCTTCGATGCTAGTATCTTTAATATGTTTCCAGGATCGGCAGATGGAGCTACTCAAGAATGGAGAGACCTCTTCGGGCGGAACTTTGTCCGAGCCAAGGAACAAGCTCAGAATAAGGATGTGGCCGCTCTAAAGGCTGGGTCAACGAGCTGAGAGCCGAACAAAGCTACAAGACATTGTCAGGTTAGTGTGAAAAGATGGCCAAGGATGGGCCGTTGAGTTGAAAGATGCCGCCGACCATTACTAGCTCCTTGAGAGAGAAGATCGAGCAAAGGCGACGGACTGAGAAGGTCACAAGGGCAAGATCCAAGGAGGTCGCTTCTAAAAATTATTAGTGCGGCAGAGGAAGAGCTGCAAGTTGTTGGAAATATCGCCGCTGGAGAAGCCCTTCTTGTTGCGGACGAAGTTCGAGATTCAAAGTAGCACGCAGACTTCCGTTGATAAGCTGGGCAGGAGTTCATGACGGATGCATACGTGATTTGGCAAAATTAAGGCCGCGTCACCGATGCAAGTGCATTCAATACTTCGGTGTGGATCAAAAGATCGTGAAGTGGAAAGGCCGTTTTTTGGTCAGCAATTCGATGGTCCAAAGTGCGTCCGCCGCTGTTGAATGAGCTTAACGACCGAGGGCTTCTAGCTCCATAGGTTGTCCCAAGGCTTGCTATGAGGTCTATTGTGAATCATCTCAGTGGCCGGAAGGGCCAATGCCGAATAGTTATTTTAGCTTAGTGCAACAGTTCCTCGGTGCTGTGCCACACATCAACGCTTAATGAAGAGGTCGGGCGTGCAGAGCAGAGGGTGTGCGCTGATGGCAATTTTGCCCGGTGTCAAGACATGCCGGGCAAGAGATGCGGATGCCACCGCTTATTGCAAGCCAGAAGTTCGTGGACGTAGGGCCGGTAGCGGCCGAAAGCATTATTATGAAGAGGTCCTAGAAGGCCGTAATAGAGTCTCTGGAAGGCTCAAGGCGTATCATGTTTTAGTGACATGTATCCCAATTGAAAAACAATGTGGTGGTATCTGAATTGTAAAGGCTATTTTTATACTTTTGCTCGAAAGTGTGATGATGCCTCCCCGAAGCGGCCGCTCATGTATATATGTATATAACCTGAAAGTTTGCAGCCGTTTATTTCAAGCCTTCAGCCCCCACGCATATAATGCGGGTGTTCCTCGCAGAAGACGCCAAGCCACACTTCTGGATCCAACGGCCTTGGGTCCATTAAGGAGGTGATAGCGCAGTTTATCGAGGCAGAAGACGATACCAGGGGACTATATTGCTTTCTAACACTTTCACTTGGCCATAGGAGTTTCTGATGCAAAGTGGGGCTACTATATAGCCCCTCGTGGCTCCACGACTCATCCAGAATCACTGTATGCCAGATACATGCCCGGCCGAAAGCGACCCTTCGTTAATGCGGAGGAATCTCGAAAGATTCCGCTTAGGGTCATCGAGTGGTTGCACCATCTCACGCTTTTATCATGCAGCGGTCGGTTTTACCGGCTGCTTCTCATCGAGGTGTCTCACCCGATGAACTAGGGCACAATCAAGCAGATAGTTCTCCCGGTGCCGCCTTTAGCCGATAGGAGCGGAACGAAGGTATGCAAAAAGCAGTGAGCTAGGGCAAACCCAACATTTGACCCAAGACATGATTCGAGCTGATGCATATAAAGGCCAAACTTCGCGATGCTTCGAATACTCCCTAAGGTATTCGGTCTCTATAACTATATACCAGCTAGAAAATGCCCTTGATGTTAATAAACCCTGAGTGTCCGGTGCACGTATCGCAATATTCTCGACGTGACCACATGACAAGATCCTCATCATCCTTCTCCGGTTGTATTGAGAATCCGTGAGGATGTGAACAACAAAAAGACGATGTGAAAAAGGTTTACGCAGGTCTTAATCTAAAAAGAAACCTTTAGTAGCTGGTCCCCCTCTTTACCGCATCGCCTCAAGCGCCGTGTCTCCATTGACAGCCGTATCCCTGACGGGCCGAATTGTAGTACGATTTCCATCTGTAAAAGAGAGGAACTTAATTTAAGCAGTTGTAAATGTGCAAGAGAATTGGTTACTCATCGTAAATAAACCATGTAAAATTCAAAAATAAGTGAAGTTGAGCGAGCTAGCCAGCTACATTTCTTATATCACGCGGAAGTTCCTAATCTTACCGCTCTATATCGGTATATAGCCGATTAAACCAATCCTCGAGCATATCTCACGATGATCGCGCGCTGCCGACCTCGCCTAACTTGGCAAGTCCGTGGTCTTGACGCACCGCATCATTTGTTCTTGTTGGTGAGGTCAGTCTAGTCAATTAATTGCCATTACAACAACGCCAAGCGGAATTCTTCCTGCTTCCGGCCGAAGGAAGCGCCAACATTTCCATGTAATCGGTGATAATGCCATGCGGACCAGGCATTTTAAAGCTTGAGAGAAAGCGTAACGCGGTATTGCGTTAAAAGCGAAGCGAAAGACGCTCTCCCAGTAGTGCTTCGATAGCCACTTCGGAATGGGAGCTATGTCGAAGGTTAATCTTTTCGCTGAAGTTGCCGTCGAGGAATCGAACTGAATACAACTCTTCTAGTAATAGAGAGCCCGTGCAACGGGCCTCGGGCCTAATATTACTCCCTTGAAGCTGTAGTACTATCAGGCTACATTTCCGGCCTGGGTCTATCTCCTATTTATAGCTGACCGTGTCCCGATATATCAGATTTTTAGATTCACCGCCGCCAGTCCATAAGGTGACCTTCGGTGTGAGATGGTATCCATTTATTATTGGGTCCTAACACCAAGGCAGCCACCCGTCTCAGCTCAATACTTCACTGGTTATCCCTGCGATCAAAAGTGATCGGGTGGGCCACCGGAGGTTGAACCTTAAGGTGACGGGCTCTACGGCACTTGCGTCTTGGGGTGCATGGTTGCCCTCTCCCCTGTCCAAGGTTGCTGATGGATCATATGTTGATCTGTTTTAACCTCTCCGTACCAGGAATTCTTTTTCTCTGCCCCGATTGCTTTCATTATCGGTCATGTGGCTCATCCTCTTCTTCACTTGGTGTCTCTCTCCCCTTGTGTTCGGGCGTTTAGCTTGTATGTCTGCTTGAAGACCCAAAATTCTCTGTGAGTATGATTTGCGGTGTTTATCAGAGAGGTGCCATGAATCGACATAATTCTGGTCTAAAAATCTATTTAAGGCTGGACGGTCCATCTCATGTTGCCCCTTCGAAAGGCTATTTTCGCTGACCGGGTTGGGAGCCCACTGAATCCGGCGCAAGCATTTACGCCCGTATTGTCGCGGGTTGTCTTTGTTATTTTCGACGCAGTTGATTTTGCCCGCGTCGTGGCTTTCCATTACATCCCTGACTTGGATGTGCTAATGGGTCACCGCTTGTAGTCTGCCGGACTAATCTAGCTGTCCTCGCCAGCGCAAGAAAAGCAGTCATGAGGCTTGTTAGGGCTGCCATTGTTCTCTGTTTTTCTTGTCTCGAGAGGTGTACGGCAAGCTATCTACGTCTCGAGATATTTGACACTGCTTGAAAAAGCTGCTAAGGCTTCTGGCGTGCGGACAAATCACGACAATTTGGTTCTCTCTTAGTGAGTGAATACGGGTCCCATGACTAATGCCGGGCTGACTTCCTCCGGTTGTTGAATTATATGACTTAGATCGTAGGGCGTCCGGAGGTCGGACATAAGTTCGCTTTTGAAAAATTAGCCCTAAAAGCATCCTCAAAGCTCCTCCCAAACTTCCAATTGAGTTTTCGGGAGGCTGCTTCACCCGAGCCCAGGAATGGTCTCTTTCGACGAAGCTTGAGGCCCAAGTATTTACGTATGGCGTGGAGATGCGCCTCCATGAGCCATATGTATATGGAGGATGAAGTTCTCGAATCCTGCACTTCCTTGAGTGGTCATGTCCGTCTCCGTCAGACGCCTTCTATGTTCCACAGGTTTAAATCCTCTCGAAATTAGTGGATCCGAAGCACCTCGTCAAGGTGAAACATAGGTAAAAGTGTCGCGGCACCCCGTATTCGGATGTATCATGCATGCTCTGCTTGAGCGTGTTGTAGCATTCGGCTTTCCTGTTGTGCCGAGCTGGTTGGCTTCCTAGATCCATAGATGGATCTGGGTCATATTAGACTTTTTGCAGCGCAAGTCCTCACGTATATACGTAGTGTTGACTTATTTTGTGGCTGTTGTCGGCGCTTCTATCGTGGGTAGCCACAAGGTGGTTGATCCCGACCGGGTTGGTCAGCTTTATTTTGGTAGCGTAACAGAGGGCTCTAGGGCCTCATCGTCGAATAATTCGGGAAGCATAGCTTTGCGCTTTGGATAGCTCTTTGGGTGGTAACTTCCACCATACTTTTCTTCATTGTCCCAACGCTAACTTTTGTTCCATCCTGCTTTGTTGAGCGTAGTTCAGGCTTTTGGCCTTAAGCCTTTGCTTTTGCTTCTTCGAGGCTCCTTCTTGTGGCAATAAGCCTTTCTCATGAGGTTCGCTTGTTCCAAGTGCTCTTCCGGGATGATATGTTTGCATCTTCGGACCGGACTGTTTTCCTCCGGAGGGGGATTGATGAGCTTTATCCTCGGCATCGCGATGTTCCGGGACTATCGCAGATCCGTGCTATGTTCGCCGGTTCAGCCGGGTTCGCCCCTGCTCCACTCCCGGCTGGTTCCGTGTGGTCGCTGCGTTTCCTCGCTACCGGTTAGCGCTTATTGAGGCAGGTGATTTAGATGCCGCAATTTAGCGCTGTCGCTTTTGATTGCTTCCGCCGGTAAAGAATTATCCTTCGCCATGCATCCTTCACGTTCCTCGTCATTATTCTCTTTGGGTTGTATCCTACCTGCGTACATATCGTGTGATGAGGTGGCGGTCCAAAGGCTACGGGTATGTGGTTCCTCGGCTTCTTCTCCGTGCATAAATGCGTCATTCATAACTTGGTCTGATGTCTTCGTCGTAGCCTAAATCGAGCATGTCGTAAGTTAAATCATCGACAGTGGCATACTAAGTGGGTGGTGGGTGGGTAATGCACTTCTTCATCCTCCGGTGATCCCATCCTAGCCAGTTTACATAGTTCGGCCCAAAGTTCTCCGATAAGGAGAGAGACCTTAATGAAGTTAGTACACATTGCCGGAAGCGCGAGTGCTGAAAAGCCGAAGATATCCAGCGGAGGTGAAGAAACTCCAATGATCGGGCGTTCAATGTCGGATTCGATAGGGCACGAATGCCAGCGGTTCGAGTCTGTGGTTGGGGACGAGGGGCATCCAAGGATCCGGCCATTACACGGGTCTTACGGGAAGTGAGGTTAGTATTCGGCTCTATCGGCCTGCTTGGTGTGCGGCCTTCATGCGAAGCGAGGTCCATCCACCCATCTCTCGGACAAGCGCAATTTGTCTTGTCCGGATTGGTAAGGCCGGAGTAGCCACGGATACGATCTCCGAACACCGTCCGTATGCGGCACGCTTAGGGTCATGCTAAATGCTGTGACGGCATAGAGGCGCACTCTTAACATAGGCTTCGAAGATCACCGGGGTGGGGGAAGATCAAGTCTCCACGCGATGTCGGCCAGGGTAGTTTAAGCTTTTCCAAACCTGACCTCGATGGCCAGGGCGAAGCTTTCCGATCTGGTCCCAGACACATTTTACTGCTTAGTTGGCCCGCAGATCTGGCCGCCGGATATGAAAGATCTGTCTTCAGGGAGGGAATCCTCGCCTGATCGCGATCGCTACCGATGATTCAAGGAGGCCATCAAAGCCTTTTATCACGGCGATGACAGAGTGTAACTCTCAAAGAAAAGCACCAATGTCGCTGTCAAAACCGTGGATCTCCGGGTAGAGGGTCCCGACCATGTCGGCGCTCTAAAGGCGGATGGTAACAGAGGCAGGGGAGACGTATGTTTACCTGTGTTCAGTGCCCTCTCTCTAGATGGAGGTAATAATTCTACCTACTTCACCTTTTTATTGATCTTGATGATATGAGTATTACAAGAGTTGATCTACTGCACTAGGATTGTAGAGGCTAAACCCTAGAAGCTAGCCTCTATGGTATGATTGTTTCTTGTCCTCTAATGATCTAAACACTCCTGGTTTATATTAGACAACCGGAGGGCTAGGCCAGTTACGTACGAGTTGGTTACAATGGGAGGAGATCTACATATCCGTATGCATGAAAAGCTTCTGCCTTCCACGCCATAAAGGAGAGTCCCATCCGGGACGGGACAAAGTCTTCAATCTTGTATCTTCATAGTCCAACAATCAGAAGCCAAAAGGATATAAGGTCTCGCTGTCCGGGATACCCCCTAATCCAGGACTCCCTCACTTACCATCTACTCTCTTCTACATGCTGCAAGATGGAAGTGCTGTCGGAAGCGTAGTCTTCGAGCAGGGATCTAGCTATCCCCTCTTATTCCGGCATTCTCGCTAGCCTTCAGTCCACCGATACGTTGCCCCTTTACATACGTATACCCATGCATAAGTAGTAGTAGATCCTGCTTGCGAGTACTTTTCGGATGAGTACTCACGATTGCTTTTCTCCCCCTCCCCTTTCTTTCTTCCCCGCCGTTGTCGCCTTAACCAGATGTTTCGCAACCCCGGAGCGAGGCGCCACCATCGGTCGGCGACTCACTTCTACATTGGAGGTGCCTACTTCTACGTGCAAGGTGTCAACACGCATTTACCGACTCGTGAGTAGTTTAGGAGGATCCCAGGCAGGAGGCCTACGCCTCTTTCGATCCGTATCCCAGTTTGTGCTAGCCTTCTTAAGGCAAACTTGTTTAACTTATGTCTGTACTCAGATATTGTTGCTTCCGCTGACTCGTCTATGATCGGGCACTTTTATTCGAGCCCTCGAGGCCCCTGGCTTGTATTATGATGCTTGTATGACTTGTTTTATTTTTAGAGTTGTGTTGTGATATCTTCCGATGAGTCCTTGATCTTGATCGTACATGTTTCGTGTATGATTAGTGTACGATTGAATCGGCGGCGTCACACATAGTGTCACTAGTATGCCTCTACTTGACTAGCTCGTTAATCAAAGATGGTTGAGTTTCCTAGCCATAGACATGAGTTGTCATTTGATTAATAGGATCACATCATTAGGAGAATGATGTGATTGACTCGACCCATTCCGTTAGCTTAGCACTTGATCGCTTAGTTTATCGCTATTGCTTTCTTCATGAATTATACATGTTCCTATGACTATGAGATTATGCAACTCCCGATTATCGGAGGAACACTTGTGTGCTACCAAACGTAACAACGTGAATCGGGTGGTTATAAAAGGTGCTCTATAGGTGTCTCCGATGGTACTTGTTGAGTTGGCATAGATCAAGATTAGGATTTGTCAATCCGATTGTCGGAGAGGTATCTTTGGGCCTTCTCGGTAATGCACATCACTATAAGCCTTGCAAGCAATGTGACTAATGAGTTAGTTATGGATGATGCATTACGGAACGAGTAAAGAGACTTGTCGGTAAAGAGATTGAGCTAGGTATTGAGATACGGACGATCGAATCTCGCAAGTAACATACCAACGACAAAGGGAACAACTTATGTTGTTATGCGGTTTGGCCGATAAAGATCTTCATAGAATATGTAGGAACCAATATGAGCATGTAGGTTCCGCTATTGGTTATTGATCGGAGACATGTCTCGGTCATGTTCAGATAGTTCTCTTTAACCCGTAGGGTCCGCATGCTTAAAGTTCTGTGGACGATCGATATTATGAGTTTATGTGTTTTGATGTACCGAAGGTAGTTTTGGAGTCCCGGATATGATCACGGACATGACGAGGAGTCTCAAAATGGTCGATACGTAAAGATCAATATATTGGACGACTATATTTGGACATCGGAATGGTTCCGAGTGAGATCGAGAATATACCGGAGCACGGGGAGGTTATCGGAACCCCCCGGGTGGTATATGGGCCTTATTGGGCCTTAGTGGAAAAGAAAGGAGAGGAGCAAAGGAGGGGCCGCGCCCCCCAAGCCCAATCCGAATTGGGAGGGGGGCCGGCCGCCCTTTCCTTTCTCCCTCCTTCCCTTCCTTTCCTCTCCTACTCCAATCTTGAAGAATCCTACTCCCGATGGGAGTAGGACTCCCTGGCGCCGCCTCCTCCGCCGGCCGCCTCCCCTCCTCTACTCCCTTTATATATCTGGGGGACCCTTGAGAATACAACAGCTTGATCATTGATCTCTTAGCCGTAAAGCAGTGCCCCCACTACAAACAAAAAGACACATCCGTGACATTTTGGGCCAAACGAATTTTTTTTCATCATACATATGACACTTCTATGACGATAATTGTGACAAAACCGGTATCATCATAGATGTGGTGGGCTCCTACTTCTATGACAAAAAAAATCATGATGAGAAAAATGGGCTTTTCAGTTCTGGGGCGGGCCGGAGACGCAGCTGCATGACATTCTTTGGGCTGCCCATGATGTAAAGAACCGTGGTAGAAGCAAGGGGAGGAAAATTTCGGGAGTTGCCGGTTACGTGGGAGGTTTGGGCGAAATGAGCCGATGCGCTGCTTTCTCATACACTTGCGAGGCGTTGGCTCTAACTGAACCCGAGCGAGGCGTTGGGCTCTAACTGAACCTAAGCGATCGATCGATGGCTGTTAACTGAACCCGATGGAGCGATTCCTTCGCTACTGCTGCTAACTGAAGCCGATCGATTGGATGAACAAAGGAGCGCTATGGGGTGTTGGATGAATAAAGGAGCGGTGGCGTTGCCTCCGGATGAACAGGACCCCCATGGTGTGGAGGGCTGGATGAACAATAGACGGTGGAGGGGTACGTGGAGGGGTGGTTGAACAGGACCCCGTGGTGTGGAGGGGTAGATGAACAGTAGACGGTGGAGGGGTGGTTGAACAGTAGCCGGTGGAGTAGCGCGCGGTGGAGGCTGGATGAACAGGAGCCCGTGGAGGCTGGAGGAGGTCGACGGTGGAGATGAACAGTATCCCGTGGAGTCCCGTTTTGCGGTACGCCACACCCCACCCGATCAACAGGACCCCCGTTTCGACCGTAGGAGGTCCGCTTCTCCGCTTTTGCGTACGCCACACCCCTCCCGATCATCAGACCCCCTGCTTCGGCCGTGAGGTCCGTTTCTCCGCTAGCAGTACGCCAGCCTCGCTTCCATCGCTTTGTTCCGGCCCAAGCCCTCCCGGCGAACACGACCACGCATTTCGTTCCGACCCAGCCGGGTTGGCTCCCCATGAACACGACGATGCGTTTGTTTGTCCGTTCCGACCAAGCCATGTATCGTGAGCGCCAGGCTGCTCGAGACCCGCTCAGATGTACGTGATGGCACAGATTTTCTTCTTGCACCCTCGCCAACGTACGTGACGTGTACATGCTTGCAGCGTCACCGTCATGACACGCACGGCGCCTGCCATTTACACATGCGCCGCTTTCACATCGACCATTATGTACGTGCACACGCTCACGACCGTAATGACAACGCCACGCACGCTTCGACCGTGTGGGTCCGGTATCCGCCGCACTTCGCTTGCTGCGAAGATGTAGCTGGTGGGTCCCAGCAATGGGGCGAATCGCTTTGTTTTTTTGCCCGGACGCACTTCCTTGCGTATGAAGATGTAGTCTGGTGGGTCCTGCCAGCAATGTGGGGCGAATCATTTTTTTTGCCTAGACGCACTTCCTTGCGTGCAAAGATGTAGCTGGTGGGTCCCAGCAGTCAGGGGCGAAACGTTTTTTTCGGACACACTTCTTTGCGTGCGAAGGTGCAGCTGGTGGGTCCCAGCAGTCAGGGGGGAAACGTCTTTTTCGCGAAATACGGTGGCCCATCCTGTGGGTCCCCGCTGTCAGGTGGAGGAATAATTATTTTTCGTGTAATAAGGAGGCACTTCCTTGCTGCGGACGTGGACCCAGCAGTCAGCCTCTCCACATACAGTCCACGTCCGATGGAAGTCCTTCCTTGACCACGTTGACCATGCCACCTTGTAAGAGCACCGTGGCGGTGGACGACGGCGCAGGCCTAGAAAGGGACGACGGGAGGCGGGGAAGACGCGAAGTGAAGCCCGTCGGAGAGAGGAGTACGAGGGTTCTTGGTTCGGCTGTGGTGTGAGGTTGCCGCCACCGCAGTGGCCTGGCCACGTGGGAATAGTAGGGGCGGTGAGGCCTCAAGCTGCAAAGACATCCCGCCACGGGAAGCAGAGAGCATGCGGCACGATCGGGCGCGCTGCTTTGGGCGGCTGGAGCAAGAAGACCAGAGGTTGAAGAAGCACTACGACAGATTGGATGGACATAGTACGATCCTTGGAGCTAGAATCGTTTATATTGACTAAGTTGACAGCCCTCCGGCCCCGCCAACTTAGTAGGCCCAACAAGTCAGCCTCCCACAAAGGTGGGTCCCAAAAGCGGGGTATTCCATTTTTGTGCATAATAAGGAGGCACTTCCGGTTGGGTCCGAAGCCTGGCCAGGGGAACGTTTTTCAAGAAATACGGTGGTCTGTCGGGTGGGTCCCAGCAGTCGTGGGCAAACATTTTTCGCGAAATATTGGTGGCCCATCCAAAGGGTCCTCGCTGTCGAGGTGGAGGAATTATTATTTTCCATGTAATAAGGAGGTACTTCCTCGCGGCCGCCGTGGACTTAGCTATCAGCCTCTTCACGCGACAAAGATTCTTCCGATGGAATTCGGTCATTGACCACATTTCGACCACGCCACGAGAGCACCACCATGGACGACGGCGAGGCACTGGAAGGATGACGCAGAGCTGTGTGGAAGACGCAGAGTGGATTCCCACGGAGAGGAGTACGAGGGTTCATCGGTTCGGCGGCTGCCGCCATGCCCTTGAGAATAACAGTGGGTGTGGGTGAGTGGAGTGGAGGGATGGCCTGCCAGCGATGGGAGTAGTATGGAGGCGGTGAGGCCTCATGACAAAGACAGCCGCCATGGGAGGCGTGGAGCAGCGGCACGACCGCGCCGCTTTGGGCGGGAGCAAGAAGACCAGAGGTTGAAGAAGCATTATGGCCGTTGGATGGACATCGTGACGGTCGGTGAATCTAGAATCGTAGTATATTGACTAAGCTTATTACAAAGCCCTTCGCCCCTCAGCCAACTTAGTAGGCCCCGTCAACTTAGTGGACATCGTATGGGGAGTATTATTTTTTTTGGGCATAATAAGGAGGCACTTCCTTGCATGCGAAGATATAGCTGGTGGGTCCGAGTTGTCAGCGGCAGTAACGTTTTTTTCGCGAAATACAGAGGCCCTTTCGGTGGGTCCCAGATGTCAGGTGGAGGAATAATTATTTTGCGCGTAACAAGGAGGCATTTCCTTGCGTGCGGCCATGGACCCAGCTGTCAGCCTCTCCACGATAGTCCGCGACGATGCATGTCGGTCGTTGACCACGTTGACCACGCCACGCCGAGAGCAATTCGTAGGCGGTGGGACGATTTGCGAGGCCTAGGAAGGAACGACACGGAGAAGGTGGAAGACCCGGCTTGTTTCCCACGCCGGAGGGGAGTACGATTGTACGAGGGTTTATCGGGTTTGTCCGCGTCACGGAGAATAACGGCCGGTGTGGGACTATGGGTGAGTAGAGGGATGGCTAGGCCCGCGCTGATGGGAGTACGATGGGGCGGTGAGGCTCGCATGGCAGCACAACCGCCGCTGGGAGGAGTGTAACGCCCGGATCTCGATCGCGCCAGTGTCTCGCCATTATTCGCCGTCATTGCCATGCATGTGCTTATGCGTGTTGCATTTTGCCATGTCATCATCTGTATTTCATATCATGTCATCATGTGCATCTCATATCATGTCATCATGTGCATCTCATTTTTGCATACGTGTTCGTTTCATGCATCCGAGCTTTTTTCCCCGTCGTCTGCTTTTGCAATCCGACACTCCTATGTCCCCTGCCGCCTTTTTACCTCTTTTCGTGTGCGGTGTTAAACTTTCTCGAAATGGCCCGAGGTTTGCCAAGCGGCATTGGTATAGCACCGTAGACCGCCTGTCAAGTTTCGAGCCATTTGAGGTCGTTTGGTACTCCAACGGTTAACCGGTAAATCAGAAGCCCTCTTTGAGTTGCAGCCCAACACCCCATCCAAAGTGGCCCAAAACCCAGAAAACTCCCCTCCATGCTCTCGGTCGTTCGACCACGATCGTGTGGGCGAAAACCGCACCTCATTTGGAGTCTCCTAGCTCCCTCTACCTATAAATATGTGCCTCCCCCGAAATTCGCGGATGATTTCTCACCCCAAACCCTAAAATTCCTCTCCACGCCGGACATGTCCGCCGCCAACCGGACGTCGCCGCCGCCGCTGCCCACCAATCACGCTTGAATCCCTTGCCACAGCCACTCCCTTCGCCGCCCGCCAGGTTCGCCGCTTCGAACCATCGCCGGGCGCCATGAGTCCTGCCACCGCTTCATCGTTGCTCCTCCGCTGCCGCCTGGAGCCGTCGTGCCGTCAGCCCGCCGCTGCCACCTGCCACCGCCATTGCTGCTGAACTGCGTTGGTCACCGGTCGCATACCGACGCCGGGTCATTGGCCATCGCCATCGCTATCAAGGCCTCGGCCGATCCAGGCGCCCGCCGCTTCGGTCTCTTCTCCGCCGCCTTCCCGACTCAGCAGTTCGCGAGCCCGCCCGCCGATCCGCCCAGATCCAGATCTCGCAAGGTTGACTTCAAAATAGTCCAGATTTTCAGCATCATGTACCCATGTTCACCGTGATCATAACTTGCATACTGCTTCCGTAAGGCGTAATCTGTCAAATTGTTCGCCTCAACGTAGTACTTCATTTTGCTCCATTGCGTCATTTTCATTTTAAGCTCATCTTGATGCCTGAATCATTGTTGTAAGAGTGCTATATGATGTTAATCTGCTGAAACTGTTATAACTTGATGATTTGTCATTTTTTTTGCATTTGATGTATGCATCCTATGAGGTTGATGTCTACATGAGTTTTGATCTATGTCATGCCATCTTTACAGTGGTGCCATCCATATATTTTTGTGATTCCTGTACTGAGTGAATCAAGCTTGTTAAGTAGGGTACTTGCTGTTGCTGTTTTGCATGTCTGAATCTGGTATATCATGATGCTATGTTAACCTGCTTCTACAAGTCAATCTATGCATAATCTGGAGATGCTCACTAAGGATGTTTTGTTATACATGTCATACTCTATCTATACATGCCCATGGTTGCATTTATAGCATGCTGTAGCTTGTTGTGATCTTGCTCTCAAATTGCTAAATAACGCTATTGTCAGCCAGCCTGCTTACATTAATTTCAATGTTGCCATGATTGTTGTTAGTGATCCTTGCACTTCATTTAACTTGCTCTTGCCATGCTTAGATTCATAAACATGTCTTATTGCTGTGAGTTGCCTTGCCATGCCATGTATTTCTATGTGGTGACTGGTTCAAGCTCACCAACATGCCTACTTATTGTTGTTCCTGCCATGTATGAATCTATCATATAACTTGCCATGTTTACATGGGTGCCATCTTATCTTCTGCTCCTTTTTGGCTCATGGTAACTAAAGGATATTTGGTCTATGAATTTAGTAGATTCATTCCATGCCTTTTTTGCCATGATAAGTTCCTGTAACATGTTGTTTGGTAGCTCTAAACATTGCAACCTGATGTTATTTCCCGATAAGTCTGAAATTGTTATTATTTGCAATCTTTCCATGTGTGTTTGAGCATGTTCTGGTGATTTATGGAAATAGCTCAGTGTTCATGTTTTGTCATGCTTTACCTGTACATCATGCCCATGCCTTTTGTTCTCATGTTAAGATGCTGTAGCTTGTTGTTTAGGTGCTTGCAATATGCCTAGTTGCTGTTTTGGACAGATTGTTGCTATAACTTGTTTCATGTGTATGTGTTGAACTGCTGTCTGCTTTTGAGTGTGCTCTATATGAAACTTGCTTAGATTTGCATGTACTTTAATATTATCATGTTGCATCCTTGTTTTGAGGTGTTTGCTTGATGTTTGTATGCATTTTGCATCAATGCCATGCTTATCTTGTTTTGCTCATATCTTCTAGGCCGTAGTCTCAATTAAATGAACTTTATATGTAACTTGACTAGAATCTCGTGTAGATCATCTTTGTGCATCTTAACTTGCTGTTTAACAACTTGAACTTAACGTTTATTCAGATCTGGACCAATTTCGAAATTTGCATATGAGGACTTACCGGAATTGTTCTATGTTGTTTCCGGCCTCATTTAAACTTGCTTTGATGTGCTGCTCTTGTTTGCATCATCTCTTGCCATGAGTAGCTTCATGTAGTCTTGTCATGCATCATGCTTGTTGTGCATCATGTCTTGTTCATGTGTGGGGTGTTCACTTTGTTGTGTGCTTCTTCTCGATAGTTCCTGCTTGCTATGGTCGTGGAGGATCTGCTCTGCTCACGCTGGTTCGTCTTCGTGGCTTCATATTCTTCATGGACTCGTTCTTCTTCCTACGCGGGATTTCAGGCAAGATGACCGCCACCCCGGATCTCACTACTATCATTGCTCGCTAGTTGCTTTGCTCGTCGCTATGTCTGCTATCTACCACTTCTGCTCAAGCCTCCCAAATTGCCATGTCAGCCTCTAACCTTTTGCACCCTTCCTAGCAAACCGTTGTTTGGCTATGTTACCGCTTTGCTCAGCCCTCTTATAGCGCTGTTAGTTGCAGTGAAGTTGAAGATTGCTCCATGGTGGACAGGATTTGTTGGGATATCACAATATTCTTATTTAATTAATGCATCTATATACTTGGTAAAGGGTGGAAGGCTCGGCCTTATGCCCGGTGTTTTGTTCCACTCTTGCCGCTCCTAGTTTCCGTCATATCGGTATTATGTTCCCGGATTTTATGCGTCCCTAACGCGGTTGGGTGATTTATGGGACCCCTTGACAGTTCTTCTTTGAATAAGACTCCTCCAAAGAAGGCCCAACATTGGTTTTACCATTTGCCTCACCTAGCCCTTTTTCCCTTGGTTTCCGGAGCCCGAGGGTCATCTTTTATTTTACCCCCGGCCGTGCTCCTCCCGAGTGTTGGTCCAAACTAGAGCACCGTGGCGGACCATTCCTTGGCAACTTGGGTTACGCTGGTTCTCAGACGCTTCGCTCATCCGGTGTGCCCTGAGAACGAGATATGTGCAGCTCCTATCGGGATTTGTCGGCACATCAGGGCAGCTTTGCTGGTCTTGTTTTATTGCTGTCGAAATGTCTTGTAGCCGGGATTCCGAGACTGATCGGGTCTTTCCGGGGAGAAGGAATATCCTTCGTCTATCGCGAGAGCTTATCATGGGCTAAGTTTGGGACACCCCCTGCGGTATAAACTTTCGAGAGCCGTGCCATGTTATGTGGCGTATGGGAATTTGTTGATATCCGGTTGTAGTAAACTTGAAGTAAACTCTTCTAAAATACACCAACCGTGTGTGTAACCGTGAGTGTCTCTTTTCGGGTTGATCGAGAGGAGAACACGGTTTCGGGTTATGTCCGATTTAAGTAGGAGTTCAGGATCACTTCTTGATCATTACTAGTTGACGACTGCTCCTTTGTTTCTCTTCTCTCGCCTCATTTATGTATGTTAGCCACCATATATGCTTAGTCGCTGCTGCAACCTCACCACTTTACCTCTTCCTTTCCCCAAAGAAGTTTTGCTAGTCTTGATACCCATGGTAATGGGATTGCCGAGTCCTCGTGGCTCACAGATTACTACACCACCGGGCCAGGTGTACAGGTTTCACGATGATCATGACGCCGAGAGCGATGTTTGCTTGTTTTGGAGTTCTTTCTTCCGCTTCTTCGATCAGGGATAGGTTCCGTGCTCGGCAGCCCGGCCAGCGTGGTGGATATTGTTTGAGTTTCGTTATGTTTCATCCGTAGTGGATGTTGATCTTGTATATGATGTTGATGTATTCTTGTGGCATTTGTGCTTTATGTATGTATCCCCATCTATTATGTAATGTTGATGTAATGTTATCCACCTTGTAAAAGCTGCTTTCAATATGCGGGTCTATCCTTGGTGGGACCGTCGAAGTTCCTTTTTGGATAGGGTCTATATTGGGCGTGACAAGGAGGGAGCAGTATCACCGCCGCGCTTGTTTGAGCGGGTCAGAGCAGTGAAGAGTAGATATTGAAGAAGCTAACGACGGTCGTTGATTGGACATCCAACAGTGGTACATGCCATCTGTGGAAAGCCTCAAATCTGTGGAAAACAAAGATACAACCCATCTGCCATTATTTCAAAGAGTTTACATCCCATTTGCTAATTCTTACGGTTTTTTTGGAGCCCATATTCTTTTTGTTAGCATTACAGCCCATATTGTGGCCACGGTTAAAAAAATATACGAAATTTTGCATATGTCGGTGCGGTCTGAACTGTTTTTAATCCGGAAATTTCGAGTCACATTCAGACTGATTTTAAAAATAAATGTATATCAATATAAAATCCAATAAATTCTCCACGCATAAAAAGCAATGCAATTTAAAATCTCGAAATGAAAAAAAGTTATTTGAAACTAATTGCCGGTTTGATGTGTTTTAAAAATGTACAGCCCATTTCTCATTATCGATAGGCTATTTTCTCGGCCAGTCAATGAAGCTCTCCTCGCCTTTGTAAGATTTGCAGCCCAACAGCCCGATAAAGCGTACTTACTTGACAAATCACAAAAAACTGGCTAGCTCTTTTCGTGAAAAGAAAAACCACTGGCTGGTCTATGGTAAACATAAAAAGAAAAGGCTGTCTAGACAGGCGAGTGTCCTTGACAGCCCAATTGACACCCTCGCCTGCCTCAAAAACAAATTAGATAAATGCCACTCCAATTATGGTGATTCATAAAATGCTGCGGTACAATTTCGAACATTGAAAAATGCCATCGCAATTTTTGCAAACTTTGAAAAACGCCACTGCAGTTTGCAAACTTTGAAAACACCACTCCAGACTTCGAAAAATGCCACTAGAAATGGCATGAAACGACATTTTTCAAAGTTCGGAAATTGCAGTGGCATTTCTTGGAGGCATTTATCAAATTAACCGAAAAAAATAAATGGGCGAGCTGTTGGGTCCCTGGTGTCAGCCGCTACAGTAATTCTCTCGCTTATTGACTACGCTGACAATGGCATGGGTCCCGACATGTTAGAAATCCACTAGGAGCCATTTTTTATTGGCTTGAAATAAGGAGGCACTTGCTTATGCATCGCCATAACCTTGGCGGGTCCTCGCTGTCATCCTCTCCACGCATAATCATCTCCTCGATTGTGTATGAGTCAACTTGCTAGGGCCCACAAGTCAGCCTCTAAACCCGTGGAGGACAAATACAACCCATTTCAAAAATAACAGCCCATTCCATACGCTCAAACGGAAAGTTCAACATTCGTAGCAAAGCAATGTGTCCGATCCACATATAGAGTAATCGAACTTCCACGTTGACAACCATCATAGCCAAGTTAACTATCTACTCCCACTCAGACAAGTACTAACTTACTCTTAGCTAACTAGACGATGCCGCCGCCATCTCTGTGGTACACGCTTAAACGCCGGCATCAAGGCGTCTGCTTCCTTGCCTCGGACTTGCCAGAGATGCGATAGGCTGTTGCTCACGCATGTTGGCCCTTTCCATGCCGGGCGTGGTCCACCAAGCTGCTTCCAAGCGGAAACCCACTTGACGAGCTGGTAGTAAAATCAGCGTCGCGAACGACAAGTGCGTTCGACAGCCTCAAGGGCTATTTGTTAGGCGCCGACCTCCACGTAGTCGGCCCAGCTTATGCGCGCGCTGCTCACGACTCAGAGCGTCGGTGCGCTGTTGCTCCATGTCCATTGGGCGGCGCAAGAATCGGCGATACGCTGCTCCTCCGCTTAGGAGTTCACGCCCAACAACTCCTGCCTCCGCCCATGTGGTCGCGGCCCAACAACTCCTCGATTCATGTGATTGCCATCTAAAGATGATAGAATGCCTCCTCCTCCGCTCGCCTTCCGGGTGAAAAACCGAACACCAGTTCTGGCGGTGACTACCTCCGCGCCGCCACCGCGGATGGGCGGGGCATGGCTAACGTGGCGAAGCGGCGTCGGGCCGGTGGGGGCTTATGAGGATATGGCGAAGTTGGTCACGGTGGCACCGGAGAAGGCCCCAAACAATACTTATAGGGGAAGGTAGCGCGACGGTCATCGGAATTCAATGCATAATGGCTTAACGCACCAGCTTGCCGTGGAAAACTAGGGAAATTGAAATTATGATCGTGGCCCGGTCTGTTCGGGTCGCACGCCAAGATGGCGGTCAAACGAAGTTCACTCGAATCATCTCCTCCTTTTCAATAATGATTTCACGGATTTAAAAAGCCCGCAACAATTAAAGCATATCTTTTTCCGCATCGCTTAGCTGCCTTAATTACGGCCGCTGCATGCAGCACTCGTAATCGCCGCAGCAAAGACGCGGCAAAGATGCAACGA
This sequence comes from Aegilops bicornis, assembly GCA_021605145.1. NCBI lineage: Eukaryota > Viridiplantae > Streptophyta > Magnoliopsida > Poales > Poaceae > Aegilops > Aegilops bicornis. The sequence continues at coordinate 341,076,732 of CM038669.1, read as the reverse complement.
GTCGCAACCGAGGGCACGCATGCAGCCACTTAAATCGCTGGAATTAATTAGGCTTAAACTTCTGCATGCCGTTAATTATTGCCATGCCTTGGTCTTGCTACTTTGCTCACGGGACTAATAAACCCGGACGGAGGGAGCGCCTTTGGTTGGTGAGAGGTTTGAATTAAGCCCGCAAACCGGAAAGGAGGTACTAGTAATGCATGCGTGATCTGCTATTTATTCGTGTAGGATCGAGTAGGTCGCTTTCTTGAATTGAGCCATGCAAACCGGAAAGGAGGTAGTACGTATGCGTGATCCGCTATTTATCCGTGTGATCGAGTATTGTAGCTTGTCAGCTTTCTTCAGAGGTAGGCATTTTTATCCGTAGGATCGATGGTGTAGCTTGTCGGGCTTTCTTCAGAGGTAGGCATTTTTATTCAAAAACTGCCATCAAGATCTTGCGTCAGAAATAAAACTGCCAGAGCGCATTTGTAGGCTAGCTAGTGATCTATCAAGAATTTGTAAACACCGAAGCGTAACAGAAATAAGTAACTGTTAATGCATCTCAATGATTCACAGATCATATACAAATATGTAGCTCCAAAAGCAAAGATCAGCCACTTCGGATCTTACGTCACAAGACTTGCAACTAAAACTAACTAGTACGATTCCCATACATAAGATCAACATGTTAATGCATCTCAATGATTCACAGATCATATACAAATATGTAGCTCCAAAAGCAAAGATCTAGAAAAAACATCTGTTCTTCCTACTAACATGGATGTTTCTGCTGGCCAACATTCAAGATGCATCGAAGACAAATTTGTTTGTGAAGTCTACAGTTCCTCTTGCAAACGTAAGTGGTTTCACCAACAGCTGGAACAATGAGAATGAACCACACATGATGGAGGAACATCCACTACAATATGATTTGGTCTTCTCTCGATCACACCGCGAGACTATTTTCGGAATACAAACTTTAACTTAGGGAAAATGATGCCCATTGTATAATCAGACCAAAGCAATGAAGCACCTAGTGTTGTCCAGTAAATAGAATAAAGATTACTTTTCTCGCAGTCCATGAAGTGACTATCCAATCTTTGTGTCTATTTTTCAAATGGCACCGCATGCAAGTGACTATACTATTCTTTTGTGCGCTTCAACCAAAATTATGCGACACTTTGTTTGTTTGCCAATAGCAACGGGCGTATATCTCCGTCTCGCACAAATATCATGCAGCTAGTAAACATATACCACACCATGTTCGCAGTGATGGAAGAGGTGAAATCGATACAACCGAAATTGAGCATCTAATCATTGAATTCTGTCCCGCACCTCCAATGTAGGTCCACCCCGCCAATAAATTCACATGCAAACCACTAGTATTACTATCTAATGACAAGTACAAAAGAGTAGCAAGATAGTAGCAAACCATGTACCTTCCTAATGAACAGCTCATAGTGCCACCAATTGGATATAATGGTTTGGAAAAACATGCTCCTAATGTTGAACCAGCTTGACTTTTGTGCGATTCCACTAAAATCGAGCATCCCTGCTTGCATAGATATTGAAAGTGTGATTACTATAAAAGTGGCACTAGTTGAAGCATAGACTCACAAATATAAGCATTCCAATTTCTTAATGGGAAAAGGTAGCAAGTCTGCTTCTAACCACCTGTTTGAAGGAATAAATTAAGCAACATCGACTGATGTCACTAAGGCATACATAGTTTTTTTTTGAAAAACTGAGCCATTCCTGACCTTTCCTCTTCTTTTAAGCAAATTTTGTGGAGTTCTACTAAAATAAAATGCCATCACCGCCTTGACAATTCAGTGACACTGTACAAAAGGAAATGACTTAACATTACATCATGATGTCGGGTATGTAGTCGATGTGCATTAGAGACAAACATACTGCATTCTCCTCCGATAACATAATGAACATTAATTTTAACAAAGGTGTGACTAGCTTTACCGGATAATTTGAGTGAACTCTACACCTCTCGTTCCTTAATATAAGACGTTTTCATGTTCAATTTTAAGTACCCAAACGTGTAGTATTTAGAAAAACAGGTAGTAGTTTTCTTGAGCACATATCCGGGAAAGCTTGCCACACTTTATTTATGTCCATACGCTAATGCAACACCATCCTAATACTACAAATATACACTAATCCAAAGTGGCTAGTGCAACAAGAGGGTAGTTAGTTTATTACAGTTGTGCAACAAAGATTAGAATGCCTTAGCTGAAAAATCTTTAATACATCCACAATCAACAGCTAACCCTCAAACAATCCAAAGTGACATTAAATGGCATTGCTTAAATTTATCGGTGGCATTAGACCGAGAGCGGAATTAGTTAAATGTGGCATCACTTTAGCAAAGAGAATTGCTTGACTTGACTGTCAAGTTATACTAACAGCAAAAAAAGTGGCAATAAGAGCATGGAGGCATAGTGGGCGCACCAATACGATGTACCTCCACGGACGCAGAGTGGTGAGGGAGGTATGGTTGCCCAGAGCAACAAATATCCAGGCAGCATATGTGGATTACGCCCCATTTTGTTCTCTTTAGCCACCTTTTTCCTATGTGAGGACAACAAACCGATCGACCTGGTCATTCTCTATTGCGTTGTCATGCCTTTCTACCCTTCTTCAACCAAGAGACACGAGACTCGCTCTTAGCTACTGATTTTCCCCTTTTCAACCTAGATGCGGGTTTGATGCCTACTCTCTTGGACAAGACAGTTTCCCTTCATTTCCTTATTCAACCCAGCATGGATTAGTCTCGCATGAAGTAGGGTTTCCTTTAATTGTGCAAATTATGGTTTTCGCTCTGCGTGGCGAGCAGAAAGCGAGGATAGCAAATTGGGAAGATGGTGGAGTGGAAAAAGATCCACATGCAACGACGCGCATGAGTGGGGGCAATAGAACAAGGGTATGGTTTGAAAAGAGGTAGCATACCGAGGGTCGGCGGAAGTGGCTTCGCTCGTGGTCGCCGCCCTCCGCACACACTCACGGCAGCGAGCTTGGGGACGGAGGCCATCCAGTCATGGGCGCTTAGGTCTGAGAGGACGACCTTGTTTCGCCGTTAAGGCGTGACCTCGCCGCCGACTTCCACGAAAAGCGCCAACGCTTGCATCGCCCTTTTCTTCCCGACGGATCTGTGACCACCGGTGAGGAGGCAGAGAGGAGCCGCTCTTTTTAGATCTCGAGAGAGGGTTGTAGTGTGAGAAGCAAGTGGGCAGCCCTTGGCAAGAAAGCGCCAAGCTCCAGCCTATATATCTTTTTATACTACTAGTAATCGGAGGTGGAGTAGTGGTAGAGTAGTTTATATTTTCTCTCGCTGCATGCATCAGCTTAGTCATGCTTCAAAACTGAACGGCACACCATTAAAAAATAAAGGTCGATAACTAATGCGGCACCTCGGGCCAACGCGCCAGATCGCATTTTGCACGAGAAATTACACACCATGTTTCGTTGACATGTGGTCCCGCTCCAACATATCGCTGAGACGACGGCGTAGTAGTAGGAGTATTTCCGAACCGACGTAGTAGGCTGGGCGCCTTCATGAACTGTCATAACTGGCAACCGCCCACCGACTCTTCACCTTTCCCTCTCGATTTGGAACTGTTGTCGCACACTCTTCCTCTCCCTCCTCCATTTTCCTTCAGCCCTTCACCCTTTCTTCTGCCATTGTTCGATCGTCTTCTCCATGGAGGGAACAGGACGGAAAAGACCATGTTATTCTTGCCCCGATCTGAAAGATGACGTGGTGGAGGAACTCATTGATCGGTGCGACATCATCACCTCGGCTAGCATGGCAGGTTCGTTCAAGCCCATTATTGACTCAACTAATAACATCATTACAAGGAACCCAAGAGTCAAGGAGCGGTTTGATCTCCCCTATCTTCTTCGCCGTGACTGATGATCGGCGCCATTAACGACGGAGGCCTCGCCTTCGCGGCAAGTTGATGCCGCTTGATAATGATACGATGATGTTAAGATGCCATCGCTGAGGGCAAGGCTTGGGCAAAGTAAATGGAGATTGGGTTTTTACATTGGGTCCAATCATGAAAGCGGAACTTGTGAATGTGTACACTCGTGACCGGGTTCCACTTCCAAAAATCTCAAAGCAGACTTCCCAGAGGTTCAAAGACACCGGTATTGTACGCACGCTCAAATACAATCATGGTGACTGTCTTCTACTAAGATAGCAATTTCTCGAGTTCCCAACCGCTTGGAATTACAAACAACTATGAAGTTGTTGCTATCTTCGACAAGCTTGTTGTCGCCCTTGCTGGTTTGACTCGATGGATATTGCTCAAAAATCAGTTTTGTACACGGATGAGTACCGTGATGCAATTGAATACGAGGGCCTTGTGTTTGCTGCCACCCCTCGTGGCACTGTTTTTGCATGGAATCGTTGTTTCATTATGTTTGTCTTCCACCGTAATTATAATTGTTTCATCCACATGCATGCGGGTTAGCAAATTTCCCTTTACTAATTAACCTTCTTCTTGTGTTTCCAAGGTCCTGCGAACATTCCACCACCTATACTTGAATATTTTTATAACCAAGGGGGAGATGACGATGGTGATGATCACGAGCATGAGGACGAGCAGCGCCCATATACTATTTGGCGCCTGGCAACTAATTCTGATGGATCACCTTTTCTCGTGTGTATACAACCCACTGATGATGTTATCGCTAAGGAAGCAGGTGTAGTCTCCCATGGTCGCACTCTTCTCGGACCTATTCCAACACCCGCTGCATGGTATTCGATGGATACTAGTGTGCTAGCGCCAACTCCTTCTCCCCGTACATGTAATTGATAGTCTTGGAGAAAACTCGCTCTTCCTTGGACAAAACTATCCAATGATGGTGAAAGGCGATCCAACTGCTGTTGACACAACATTACTACCATTTATGAGAAGCAATCGTGTCTATACTCGGACATTTGGGTGGTTCCCTACCCCGGTTAATATAGTAGGCCGCTTCACTCGGATGATCAGTCTGCGTTGGTCTCCAGATCGACAATGGATGGCCCGTCCCCAGAGAATCACTTGTGGTTCAAAGCAAGCTTTCCAACACCGAGGAATGGTTGAATTGAAGTTCATTTCATTGCTTGTTATTTGTTGTGTGGTGAAAACTTTAGTATTTATAATGTATCCTCGCTAGTCGATGTGGGTTGATGACCTATTGTATGTAATAAAATGATATGTCTGTGATAAACTTACTAAATTTATGAATGGCTTTCGAGTCGCTTCTGTGAGTGAGTGGTGCAATGAGGCAAAAAAATATTTTCCGAATACATAATTGTACGTGCATTGCAACAGGTTATCGTATGAGGGCAATCAACAATAGTAGTACACTATTTGTAATAGCTTCACATGCTTCGCGCGTCGTGCGGGTGTTTTTACCGTAGCCATATTGTACTACGTAACCAGCACCTTGAATCCTCGATACTAGTAGTATTATATAGTAAGTAGTAGGAGTAGTAGGGTGGCATGGGCCGTAACAAGCATTCACGCCCAGGAGTACGCACACGCCACCAAAGACGACTTCCATCTGACGCCATATTTCTTGGAGTCCGTGCTAGAGCAATCTCTTCAACCTCATCGTTTCTCTAACTCAGCCATGGCGCGGCGGGTGAGGTGGGGGTTTGCCGATAGTCAGTTTCCTTAACTGCGGTCCCACTTGTAAGGCCAACTGCAATGCACGACCCCAAACGGACCTCCGCTTTTGCACCTAACTCCAACGATAATTTTGACTAGAAAAGCAAGACCAAAGAAAACAAGAACCACAAGAATACATTTTACTACTCCTCGTAAGTTGGATTAGTGCCTTCTCGATGCATTCATTGTTGATCTGCGGAGGCTCGATTCTTGCGTGCTTCTTTCTTCTTCGAGTGTAAAGAAGTAGACGTTGCTTCCTCGTGATCTATTCTCATGTCTAGCCTCTATTCTAGTACTCCCTCCGTCCATTTTCTCTCTGCATCTAAGCAAAGAACATCGTATAACAAGTAGGAGAATCAACAAGTGCACTAATCTCATCTATAGCCTCTGTTCTAGCTAAAAGTGATAGAACATCTACTAAATTGCGCTCTATCAATATATGGATGCACTCTTCTTCCCAATACAAAAACTTGCATCCATTCTACTCCTCTATTGCACAATTCATGCCTTCTATTTGTCAAAATATATATGTATCTAGACATGTTTTAGTATATAGGTACATCCATTTTTGGACAAATGGAAGTCAAGTATTTTGGAACGGAGGGAGTACACAACTAGTCTAATCCGAGAGCACAACCGAAGATTTGGTCGGGTTCTTCCTCCTTTTGCCGACACGTGGGACATCCAGCATCCAGGTCGTGTCATGAAAGAAAATAGAGTGGTAGTTGATAAGTTTAAGCCACGAGATGTGCATCTTGGGTTAAATCAGAATAGAAACTTACTACTCTTGAGTAACTCCAAAAGCGGCCACCGAAGATCTTTCTTGGATTTGTTTTTCATCACCAGCACGTCGAGGTGAAAGATGTGCAGGTTCAGTGGGTCCACTTGCATTTTCACTAACATGTGGGACCGCATGTGAGCAAACAGACTATGGGCTCTCAAGGCCCAATCCGGTCTGGCCGAGAAGAGAGATAGAGGAGGGCTGAGCACGGATCAAGGGAAGTTTGTTCTACGTACCTCAATATAGGCTCGATATAGTGGGTCGGGCATGGGCCGTAATTCTAGCATTCACGCCTAGCAAGACGGGCACACGGCACCGCACGAGTCCCATCTGACACCAATTTTCTTGGAGTCCGTGCTACAGCCATCTCTTCTCCCTCCTGTTTTCTCAGCCATCGCGCGGTGGGCGGGGTGGGGGTTTGCCGATAGTCGGTTTGCTCAACTGTGGTCCCACTTGTAAGTAAAAATGCAACACCGCACACATTCCCACTTGAGCGGCGTGCCGGACCAACCGTGTGGGGTGCGACGTGAACACGGCAGGCTTTTCCTTTTGAACTCGTAACTTGTAAAATTTGGTTCTGCTCCATGGCACGATCGATAGATAGAAAATAACGATTTTGCCTAGAGTAATGAGAAGTTTGGTTCTGGCGCCGTTCATGCATGGAGTACGTACGAAAATTATGAAGTTGATGCGAAGGTAAAATAATTACCGTAGTATCATATACTACTACATTGATTTGACGGAAAGATAAAAATACATACGGATCCATCAACGACATCCTCACGCCCTAGTGCGCTGGGTCAAGAACCGACGTGTGAGGAGCAGCCGCGCTGGCGGGCGAGCTCAACGTGCTTCTCGAACAAAGGTCGCCCAAGGTTGCCCTCATGTCCAAGAAGGCCAGCGCCCTATCGCCCCTCCTCTTGCATGTAGTAGTCCTTGTGGACGATTTGGCGGTAGACGTGGGTGATTATGTCGATGGTGTCTTGTCTGCGCCAGCGCTGTGTGGGGAGCATGACCTCAAGGTGGACATTCTCGGCGACGGCGGGCGATCGCGAGGGCCACCAAAGGCGTCAAGAGGTTGTCACCATAGTGGCTGCTGAGGGTGGCGGGCATCGCAGCCTCGGGCGCGTCACGGGCTGGAGGCTTACGCCAAAGTCGTCCGCGAGCTTCTTGACGACGGTGAACTTGTCGAGGAAACCGACGAGGACCTTGTCGAACAAGGAGGCACGGGTTGTCGCCCGAAGCGGCCCCTCGCCTCGGCGCGGCCTCAAGCAATACTACCCGGAGACGTTCCTTGTTGCCGGGCCGCAGGGCCGTCGCCGTGGACCATCTCGCACACCTGGCTGATGCTCGCGCCATCGCCTCCATGGGTCAACCGATCTTGCGATTCGAGTGATCACTCTTGCCCTTGGTTAGCGTATGAGGTGCTTAGGATTTCGTGACTAATCCTCGGCCTTCTATTGCACCTGCCTTTGGTCAGTATGATAGGTGGGCCAGCCACCCCTGGGCCCACATGTCATTCACCCAAAGGCGCTTGTCGAAGTCAATGAAGTTGCGTCTCTTCGCGTCGGTGCAATATAGTCATCTCACCGACCTCTAGTTGGGGCCAAACAAGAGAAGTTTGATGTTTACTGGTTTATTGCCCCCCTTTGCATTTTGTGCCAAGTTTTGACCTTTGATTTAACTAATAAAATGTTAATGCATGTAAACAAAAATGTTGTGTAAGTCACATTACGAAAACCAAATAATCCCAAAACACTTAGCCTGGTCATAGTGGAGAGCAACTTAGGCTAGTAACATGCTTATGTTACTAGTCTATGTTACTATCTTTATAGTGCATAGTGTCATAGATTAGTATCATAAGTGGTCTCATTTATTGCCATGCATGACACATAGTAGCATCACATTTATTATGTTATGGTATCTACCTATGTTACTATAACCATCTCTCTCTCTCTTCTTTAATTGCCTGCCACATAAGCATGTTTGCGAGTCCCAAGTGCATGATACTACTTATGTTACCCCCACTATGGATAGCCTTAGCTATGGCGCATTAACTCCTCCTTGTTTCTTATTTCGTGACATATCAACCAATGAGAGATGTGGGACATGCATGCTTTCAATGACTTGAGACTACCAAACATGACATGCTGTGTTTAGTTCATTGCATGTAATCCTATTAGTAGTTAGCAAAAAAAACATTAAGTTCTCTCGCCGATAGGAATAAAACACCATGTATTTATTTACAGAGGGAGTAGTATATTTTTTGTGACATGCATTACTACAAGATATTGCTAGTCAAATACTAAAATCCAGATGGACGTGGTAGTACTCCTAAATCCAGACGGTGGTGCTACTAGTACTAGCACTGTACTACCCGTTGGTCAAATTATTACGTGTTGCTCCTCACAAAGGAAGTGACAAGACCTCGCCACGAGATGACACTGAGTATAGGCGCCGTGTTCGACATACCATAGTCAGCCTCACCGTCTGCAATCACTATCATCATGGCTGTAGAGCTAGCCTGCTACAACTAGCCCTGCTCGACATAATTTCCCGTGCGTAGATGCCCGTGCATTGCATGGAACACCAAGATTGGGGTGGATTTGCTCGGCAGCGGCCATCGCGCCAGATTTTTCCACCGCCTTCTAGATGTGGTGGGGAGGAGATAAGGCTGATCGTGAGAGATAAGGAGTTGTTTGTAAATAGGGAACAAGTATGGGCATCTTTTTGCAAAAATGGAGAAGCTTGGTTTGTATGCGTCAGATCTAGATCCGACGGCTATTGGTGAAAGATGGGTGGCACAACATCATCACCAACTCAGGACCTGTTTGATTTGCAGGATTTTGAAAACACAGGAATAGGACACGGCAATATTACAAGTTTCAAACTGATATTACAAATGTTAGGAGTAATGCTGCACCCAGGAAGAGGGAATTACTAGGAAGTTTACGTAAGAACTTTCAAGCATTTTAGGTGGATGGCAGATTATCATACAAACTAAAATCTACCGCCTCGACAAGTTACTAATGGGCAAATAAGTTTTCGAGTCTCCGCCACTTGATGTTTCAAAACAAATTCAGCTTCGGAGACTTTGTCATTTTAGGCTTAGACGCTATGGCGATCAAAGATGCCATTCATTGTTGCGCCAGAGAACGCCAAACCTCATTACCTTGGGCACACTTGCCTCCGTAACAAAGAACCTAGCCAATTTAATCTCAGATGTGCTGCCTCGGTAGTCGATCAAATCAATTTCTGTAAGATGGAGATCAAGGCATTCGATGAGATTGTTATAGTGCAGCACATTTTTCACTTTCGGGTCTTTTTTATCTGCAAAATAAGAGAACATATTAGAGCAGCTGGCTTCATAAGATTGCCGTGTCATCAAGAGGTACCAATATCATTCGCTCATACGATAGGATTGGCTGGCTAGTGATATTTTTTCACTCACTCTCTGTCTCTCTATCTCTTTCTGTTTCCTCTCATTTAACTAGGAGCACGTGAGGAGCTTAGGCATTTGTTTCCTTCCACAATGTGGCCGATGCCATATTTCGCAAAAGTATGCCACATAATACGCATGGATGTCAAATCAAAAGATTTTGGCACCGCTCTCGCGATGTGAGAGAGTTGGCACCGCTGTGCACATGCACTCCACATGTATAAACAAATCAATCAAACCAACTACACCAGCCTCTCACTCTCCCAAACAAGTGTTTTTATTGCCTCAGTCCTCTCTCTCTCCCACGCAGTGTTTTTTCATTACGTGAGTTAATTTGGCACCGAGCAAAAGTAGGTGATCCAGATTGGGGCACCAGTGAGCAATGGAGGGGCATCGATGCCAAATGCATCACAAGTGAATTTGGCACATGTTTTGGCCTACATAGCCCACTTTTGTACTCCCTCCGTCCCAAAATTCTTGTCTTAAATTTGTCTAAATACGGATGAATCTAGTTACATTTTAGTGTTAGATACATCCGTATCTAAACAAATGTAAGACAATAATTTTGGGAAGGAGGGAGTACTACTCAGATCTAGTATAAAATTTTGACCATAGATTTACCTAAGAAAATGCCAATGCATGTCACTAAAAATTACACCATTTGAAATTATGTACAAATACGAATCCAACGATATAGTTCTTAGTGACATGCATTAACATTTTGTCAGTTAAATCTATGGTCAAATTTTGATACTACAAAATTGGAAGAGTAAACCAGGACGGAGGTAGTACTTGCTCTTAGGATAACCATAGAGTTACTGGAGTAGTCTAAATTACTTTCCACTATGACTAGCCTAGGCTACTATAGTAGTACAGCATAAAAACGATGCAGGTGATCACGTGAGAAAAATACTAAAAACATTTCTTTCGGTGCAAAGGCATGAGATGCGCTTTGAACACTGCACTTGTCATCGTAATTTGGGAAAATTACGAAAAAAATTGAGCTACGTTGTGATTACCGTTTACTTATAGGAAAGAAGTTTCACCTCGATGAGTAGCTTCTCCGTGCACGGAAAGCATGTAAGGAATCCAACAACTTGATCCAGATTGGGGCCGATAGATTTTAGTGCTAAGATCTTCACCGTATGCATGGACCTGGGTCAAGCTTGTGGGAATCATTTTCGGAAGACGGTCGTAAATACATCAATTAGAAATTTAAAAATGTGAATTTCAAGAAGACGGAGAAGAAGATGAGTGTTGTACCTGAACGATTATGGATCCAATAAAGAGTTCGGACAATTTGGCAGACGAGTACACCAACGTTGTCAATTTCAGCGCGTCAATGACCCTGATTTTTGTTGGACCTTCTCGATCCGATACAAGCAATCTCTCAAGGAAAGGCGCATTCTCAATGACCATAATGTGGAACAGCTGGAATGATCTCTTCCCAATTGATATCTTGTTGCGGGGCCAGCAAGACACATAAATCCATCGGAGATCCGTCGAGGCGATGTGGAGGCTAATGAACCCATGGATCTACTCAAGACGAAGGTACTCGAGTGCAGTACAGCTGCGGAGCAGGTGCTCCATAGCCTTCTTCGAGATGACAACGTCGAAGAGGTCGAGCTGCTTGAGTTGAGGGAGAAGAAGGGCGGGCGCGGCATTAACTGGGAAGATAGCAAGAGCTGAAGCGCCGGGCGCAGCGTTGGCATGAGGCGGAGCGCGACGGCGGCAGAGAGCGACATCGCCCAGCTTCAAAGCTGAGCTCCTCGAGCTGATCTAGGGCGGGGATAAGAACCACTCGTCGAACTTGGGTTGGACCTTGCGCTTGGTACCGAACATGCGGATGTCAAGGCGCTTTGGTTGGACCAGGGTGCGATGAAAGGATCTTGGAGATCGCGCTATGCGTTTGCAATCCCCGCCGCAGCAGGCAGCTGTCGACAGTGAGGTTGAGGGGGACGCAGCTCCAGAGGGGCGCCACCGCCGGAGAGCAGGCGGTCCGCACGGCAGATTTGGTGGGAGGAGGCCGATGATGACGAGCAGCATGTCATCGGGGAGGCCGCTGATGAAGTCCAGGCTTGCCGGATGCGGTTTTGGATCGAGCCGTCCCCGCTTGTTGGTTGTCTCGCCGTCCATCTCAACCGGCGGCGACGCCGGTGTACACGTGTGCTGGTGTGTATTGTGTGCTGGTGTGCGAAAAGGCCCTTCTATGCATGCCGCCACGCAGGGTGAATTGTGCGCGAAAAGCGCCCTTCGCGCGCAATAAGTTTGTCCTCACGCGCCTCAATTTACTAGCGCAAGGGGTGCTACCGAGTGGTTTCAACTTTGTTTACTTCACCGCGTGTCGATGGGCCTCTAGTTTACTTATTTTCACCCACTACCACACGGGCCAAAGACACCAAGATACAGTAACACGAAATGACAACGCAGCATGTGGATCGTTGACCGTCAACTAAACAATATATCGAAGCTATACACCGGCTACGTTGAGCGATAATCCGGCGGTATAGAGAGTTCGAGGAGAGGGGAGGCCCGTGAGAGATAGCAAGAGAGAGAGAGAGAGAAAGAACTACTCCCTCCGTTCGATAATGTAGTTACACCATTTTTTTAAGTCAAACTTTTGAAACTTTGACCAAGTTTATAAATAAATTACTTATATCTACAATACCAAAGATAAATGATAGTATGAAGTAAGTACATGTTGTGATGAATCTAATGATCGTTCCAGATGTAAATATTTTTCTCCACATATACCTGGTCAAACTTTTCCGAGGTCCTGACTTTTCAAAACATCCATATGCTTATGGACGTGATGTAGTCCCTAGAGAGAGAGAGAGAGAGAGAGAGAGAGAGAGAGAGAGAGAGAAAAGTGTGTGTGTGTGTGTGTGAAAGAGACATGGACAACACACGATAAAAGTAGAGAAAAAGCGTGTGTGTCTTATGCAAACATATCACACGTGCATCTTCGACAACGGAGGCAAGGTGAGGAGATAGTGTGTGGTTGTTTGGAACCGAGAGAGGAATACCCCTAGCACGTGGCCAAGAGGGGTCTGACAAACAAGGGAGAGAGGTCGAGAGAGACGTACGGAGAAAAATGCATATGGGGAGGAGAGAGTGTATGTTTGTCATAGAGAGATCCCCTGGAGATCGTGATGGGACTACATGGGTGGGAGATCGAGTGACAAGGTGTGTGCACGATAGAAGATGCCCCAAGAGATATCGAGATAGACGTATGGATGGAAGGAGACAATACGTGTGTTCCTGATGGCTAGTAAGAGATAATCATACTTAGGAGGGGGGGGGGAGTGCTTGCGCCTATGGCCCTGTTTGGATACTCTAACTCAGTTAGACGTTAGAGTTAGATTCATACCCTGAACTGACTCGGAACTAACTCTAAGTAAAGAGGTGTTTGGATGGCAGGGTTAGATGGAGCGCGGATAAGGCGAGGAACCTTCACGGGTGGTGCGAGAGGGAGGGAGGGAGAGGACAAGAAGCTTCGAGGAAGTGGGGAGGGATCTGCTGAGGGGAGAGCGAGAGAAAAAAGTGTTTATTAGTGGTCCCGAGAAGAACTAACCCAAATAAGCACCTCTTGGATGGGTTAGTTTTTTTGGATGGGTTAGATGCATCTAACCTAAACTAACCCTCCTGTTTGGATATTTTTGGGTTAGTTGACTCCAAACTAACCCAAACTAACTCTAACCCATGGATCCAAACAGAGCCTATGATGGAGTGAGGGATTATGGTACTTAAGGGGGTGCGTGTCACATGGAGAGAGAACAAGGGCGGAGTGTGTTGGATGGGTCTATATGTATAGCGCGAGCCAGACATGTGTATGTGTGAACCAGGGAGATATAAGGCCAATTTGGCTTGCGTCGTGAGCATCTTTTACGTGGCCTGGGGTTGTGGCTGGATTTCATGCACGCTTGTTTGGTTGCTACCCTGTGAAAAAGAAAGCCCACCTGGGCTGGGTTCCCTTGCACTTTAATTAGCCCGGCTGAACTCCAGACATCGCAAGTAGCTCGCCCAAGCGACCGATTTTGAACGCCTGGTCGTGCTCGGTCGTATGCCACGAGGCTAATAAAGAACATGGATGGATATTAGCATTAAATAATTGATGCATGGATTGATTGATGGGACGTTGATGCTTTGTTCGCCTGTGCATGAACCAAACGCTTCAAGACTACACAAGCCTGGCCAGCAGAAATATTTTACATCTCACGTCCACACCAGCAAAGACCGACCATCAAGGCATGAGGGTCAGTCACGAACCAAACTGACCAATAAAGTTTGAGAGAGATTGAGGAGCCCGATAAGGCTGAGTGGTGCGCCGAGATAGTGAGAGGGGGAAAGAGATATTCCATCCGCCGATAATGCAAAGGTATGTAAATTTTTTAGAAGTCAAACTTTGGAAACCTTGATCAGGTTTACGCAAATGTTATTTATATCTACAATACCAAAGATACATCATACAAAACTGCATCTCATGGTGAATCTAATGGTATAAGTTTGTCGTACTAGATGTAATTGTTTTTTCTCCACGACATGATCAAACTTTGTGATGTTTGACTCTTCAATAAATCTATATGCTATGGACGGAGGAGAGTGCCTCACGAGACAGATCAAGTGCGTGTGAAGGAGAATGAGTAAGTGTGCAAAAAGAGTATGTGTGTGAAAGAGAAAGTGACAACAAATAATAAATTAGAGAGAGAGAGTGTGTTTTTTCGTTTCTTATGCTAACATATCAGGCATGCATCTCCGAGATGGAAAAGCGAGGGGAGGACATACACGAAGATAGCTAGTGTGTGATTGTTTGCAACGGAGAGAGACACCCCTATAGCACATGTCCAATAGAGGTCTGGCCAACAAGGAAAAAAGGTCGAGAGGGACACATGGATGGCATGGACGCATGGGGAGGGAGAGAGGGTGTGTTTGTGATAGAGAGATCCCCTCGAGATCGTGAGGGGACTATATGGGTGGGAGATCGAGGGAGTGCGTGCGCGATAGAAAGATGCCCCGAGATAAATCGACATAGACCATGCACATGTTTGTGATGGAGACTAAGATTAGCTAGTCATATACATATAGGGGGGACTGCGTGTGCCTACAATTGAGTGAGAGACCATCATACTTGGCTAGCTGGGCATGAGATTGTGTGTGTGTGTGCGTGTGAGATGGAGAGAGAACGAGGGAGAGAGATAGAGTTTTAGATGGGCCTATCGAAAGTGCAGTGAGATATGCATGTGTATGTGTGACCTGTGGATGGTGTCATGCTCGGGAATGGGGTCCCCAGACTTGCCTGCCTGCGGCGTGGCTCAAAGGGGGGCCCAGCGTAGCCCATCTTCATCAACACAAGCCCAAGATCCTCGCGAGGGGCTGAGATCATGGGCGGATGACAAGGAGCTTCCTCAGGCACGGCCTCCTCAGGCTGGCTCACGAGGAGGCAGAGAGTTCAAGGCAGGGTACCTCGCGAGGTGCCCATGACAGAAGCCATGACGACCAAGGGCGCTAGTCGGGCGCCAGCCCGCACATTGTCCTCCTTTCCTCTTTGGTGCAAAGGGAGCAAGCGCAGGCGAGAGCATCAAGCAAAGGCATCCATTTCGGTGCAACGAGATCAAGACCAGCCCAACGGCAGGGAAGAAGTCATTGTGGAGCCAAAGCAGGCGTCACCACCAGAGCCTTTGACAGGCGAGGACCAACTTTAGTCGTGATAAGTGTACCCGTTGTTCCCCTTCAAAATAGCCGCTTGTTGGCGCCTTCCCGCCGATATTTGGGAAGAGGCCCAGAGCCTTTGCCTATAAATAGGACTAGCCACCCCTGTGGTAGAGGCATCCGGACCTGATCTAGCAATCTGGATCCTCACCAAGAATCCAAAGAGATAGAGCGATTGGACTCCTCCTAGCAGTTCGTCAAGACCAGCCAAGAATGACCCTCGCGAGGCTGTTCTTCCTTGTATTGTTCATCATCAGCCCAAGAGGCAATCCACCACACCACACACTGGAGTAGGGTATTACACCGCCATGGTGGCCTGAACCAGTATAAATCTTGTGTACCTTGTGTTGTTCTGTTTGGTAGTTTAGATCCTAGCGATTCGGCGAGGAGCAGGCAGGTAGAGGGTTAAATCTCCGCGCACACCCTAGTGTTCGAACCTCAAGGGTCTGCCGGAACCCGAAATCCGACATTTGGCACGCCAGGTAGGGGTGCGCCGGAATTTGCCTTCTGTCGTCTTGTTCTTTTCCGACCACCGCATCCATGTCTGACGCTCGTCGGGCTTGCGCCGAGCGCCGAGCCGCCCTCGCTTCCCACGTTGCCCAGACGGCTCCCGTCGGCGGGCGCCCTCGTCGTTCCCCGTCACCTGCCGTCAACGCCGCCACCAGCCCGGCGGGGAACGAACAGCAAGCGTTGTCCCAGCATCCATCCATGAGGGGGGCCGGCCGCACTGCCACACCCTCGCTCACCCCCGCTGGTTCTTCGTCACGCGCGCCCCGCGCGGCCATGGAGGCCCGAGCTGCGCCATCGCGCAAACGAGCTCTGCGCTACCGCCCCATCGACGACGCTTCACGAAGAGTGGCTTGACCGAGTCGCCGAAGCTCGTCAAGGCCGCCGGGGCTCTGCCGCCCTTCTCGCTGCATCACGCCTTCACTGTCAGGCGTAATGAAGCTCTGGGCGCCTCAGCCGCCTCCTCCTCAAGAAGGCGCCTGCCCCAAGGCGCTGCCCTGGGCGGAACTCCGCCCGTCAGCACCAGCTGCAAGAGCAGAGCTGCCAAGAAGTCCTCGCCTCGAGAAGCTGCCCGAGCGCTCCTTGCTCCAAAGATGTCAAGACCTCGCTGCCCCTAGTCACAGGCGCATGGGGGACCCGCAGGACCAAGCTCTTCGTCGCCCAAGGCCTCCTGTGGCCACAGCGGGCTGCCGCGCCTTCACCTCCAAGCTATGCAGCGTCGCGTGGCCCGGCAAGTTCAAACCAGACCTGCCTCCTCGCTATGACGGCACGGCTGACCCTGCAGAGTTCCTCCAGCTCTACGAGTTGGGCATTGAGGCTGCCAACGGAGACGAAAAGGTCATGGCAAACTGGTTTCCCATGGCGCTCAAGGATGGAGCCCGCACTTGGCTCCGGAATCTGGCCCCAGGCACGATCTCCTCCTGGGACGAGATGCGCACCCGCTTCGTTGCCAACTTCCAGGGTACTCGCGACCGGCCACCCGCCGTGAGCGACATGCGCCATATCAAGCAGAAACCAGGGGTAACCCTGCAGAAGTACATCCAGCACTTCAACAACGCGTGCCTCAAGATCCCCAAGGTGACGGAGGGGGCCATCATCTCGGCCTTCTCCGGCTAAAGCAGCGCGACGTCAAGATGAAGGAGGAGCTGGTGATGCATGAAGACCTGTGCACCTCCTTGGAGCTGTTCAACTTGGCAACCAAGTGCGCCAGGGCTGAGGAGGGACGCCTCTCCCTCCTCAAGCTGCCTGCCGTGGACCCAGAAGAGAAGAAGCCCAAGGCCAAGGACGTGAAGCGCATGGGGGCTGCCGTACTCGCGGCAGAGCCAGACACCAAGCGGGGCAGAGATCAGCCTGAATCCTCCAAGGGCGCCGATCATGCGTGTACCACGACCTCCACACCCACAACACCAATGAATGCCAAGAGCTCCGGTCGTGGCGTGAAGGAAGGGTCAGCAGACGCCCCGACCGCAGCGACCGGGCTACGGCCGAGGAGGAGGGAGGAACGCAGGACGTTGGGAGGACCGCGCCCACGCTAAGGGTGGCGCGACCAACCCCTGCGAGGATCGGCCGGGCAGGACCCGCCTCGCAAGGGAGGCTGGAGGGATCAGCCTCGCGAGGATCGCCCGCAAGGGAACACAGGCCTCCCTCCGCTGCCGCTGCAGCCAAGGAGAAATGAAGACCGTCATCAGGACGAGGGGGCTGGGGGCTTCCAGGAACCACATGCAATCGCCTGCATCCTGGGTGGAGCTCAAGCCCCAGCCTCTCAACACATCTTCGCCAGTTCGCCTTGGGTGAATGCAGTCCTCCCAAGCTCGAGGCCACGCGCCTCTCGTGTGGTCAAGATGCGCCATCACGCTCAAATTTCAGCCGGATCAGCTCAAGTGCGTGGCCACAGCCGGAGTCCTCCCGATGCTTTGTTCCCGAATCATCAGCAACGTGCTAGTCACCAGGACCCTCATCGACGGCGGGGCAGGGCTCAACGTCCTGTCCGTGGAAACATTCAACAATTTCCAAGTACACTACAGCCAGCTTCAGCCAACCAAGCCTTTCTCCGGAGTCACCGGCGGCTCCACGGTCCCGATTGGGCAGGTCCGCCTTCCTGTCTCCTTCGTGGCACGCGACAACCGCCAGACCGAGCTCATCGACTTCGACGACGCCGCCCACATCCGCCGCATAACGCCATCCTCGGGTACCCGGCGCTGCCAAGTTCATGGTCAGAACCCACCACGGCTACAACGCCCCTCAAGATGCCAGAAGTGGCGGGGTCATCACGGTGCCCCGCGAAGAGAGAGATGCAGCAGTGCTCTGGAGTGAGCCTTTCAGGCCACACCTGGAAGACCCGATCATGGCAGGAGGCTTCCCGAGGCCGCCCCAAGAAGAAGAAGACATCGTCTGCCCGCCCCTCAGAGGCATGCCCCTCGTGGCCCGCGCTGTGGGGAACCTCCTTCCATCACATAGGGAAGCGCGCCCGCGCCTCCTCAGTGGCTCGGGGCTCTCCCCTGGAGGGCCGCCGACCTCGCCAAGGTCACGTGGGAGGCGCTTGGGCACCACGTGGAGGCGTGTTTCGAAGCATGTTTCCCTCAAGAAGGAGCAAGTCAAGGAGGGCCAAACCCTCAGGAGTTCATCAGCAAGGCCATTCAGGAGCTACAGGAGTCAAGGGTCATGAGAGGCAGCCGCCGCCACCCGCCGTGGCCCCCATTCAGCGAGGATGGTGGGCTGCGGCGTCTGATCGACATGCCGGGCTCAACCGAGCCGCGCCTCGTGGGTGCCTCTAGCCCTCGCAGTGGGACGCCGCGAGGGTCCGGCCACAGCTACGCTCGCATGCCTTATGGCTTGCCGAACGCTGCTGCCAAGGCATCAGCGCCTCATGAGAGCCATCCTGAGGCTCAAGAGGTCAGCGCCTGCAGCCCCGTGGAGATGGAGATGGCCCGCGAGGAGCCGCCAGCCCGGAGCCTCCCGAGGCCCCAGGCCTGGGGCTCGTGGACGATCGGCTCGCAGCCCGCCGAGTCTGCTACACTAACACCCCTTCGTCCCCAACATCGTCAGTGACATCTTTCGTGTTTCATTTCGGTGAGAGCGCCCTCAGGTCAGATTATTCCTGTGCCGCGTGGGTCCGTCCTCGCGCGTAGTATCCCTTTACTTCATGTTCTTAGCTTACCTTATTGGGGCGCCTCGGTCTGCATCATCCCCAAGTCGCTGGCCTGACCCAACAAGCGTGTACCCTTCTTATGCGTTTACCTTAGGGCTATGCTTTCGACCCATCATGCTTGTTATTTGGCGCCTTTTTCCTCCGGGTGCTCGGAATCTTGGGCGTTAAAGGGGTGCCTGAGCATCGCGACTGTGGCTCCTACCGACTTCCATCCCTCACCCTCGATCTTGTCCATGGCATCGCTGACCGGCATGCCACCGACGGCCGATACCAGCTCGAGAGCCGGGACCGAGGACGAGAGTTCGACATCTAACCTAGCTTGCTGCGTTAAAGGGGGGTGCCCGAGCATCGCGACTCGTGGCTCCTACCGCTCTCCAGCCCTCACCCTCTGGTCTTGTCCATGGCATCGCGACTGGCATGCCGCCGACGGGCTGAGACCAGCTCGAGAGCCGGACCCGAGGACGAGAATTTCGACATCTAACCCAGCTTGCTGCGTTAAAGGGGTGCCCGAGCATCACGACTCGTGGCTCCTACCGGCTCTCCAGCCCTCACCCTCTGGTCTTGTCCATGGCATCGCGACCGGCATGCCGCCGACGGCCGAGACCAGCTCGAGAGCCGGGACCCGAGGACGTAGAGCACCGGCATCTGGCCAAATTTGCAGGAACGCACTCCAAGATAAGGCCCAGAGCCAGGTGCAACCCGCCTTGAGGTAGGGCCCCGTGAGTCCCGCGCAGGCTCACGGGTGCCCCAATACGCCTCGCCAGGCCTTTCGTGCCTCGTCGCCTCTCCAAAGCAACTAATGGCTAACTGTCGATTGCCACGACGAACTCTCGTTCCTTTTGTGATGAGCCTGCAGGGTCCCTCCAAGGAGCATCGCCCGGCGAGGCCCTCACGGTGCCTTCTTCGCTCTCGTCCGCACAAACCGCTTGCACGTTAAAGGGGGGGTGCCTGGGCATCGCGACTCAGGGCTCCTACCGGCTCTCCAGCCCTCACCCTCTGGTCTTGTCCATGGCATCGCGACCTGGCATGCCAGCGACGGTTGAGACTCGCTCGAGGGCCGGGACCCGAGGACGTAGAGCAGAAAGGGGAGCGAAGGCGAGAGGGGGGAGCACGCGAGGACCTCGCCAAGCAACCCCTCATCGGTCAAGGCACGGATCTAGCGCCGCACCAGGAAGCGTTTCCTGACCCTCGAGATAAGTCACTCTTCTAAACACCGTTATCGCAGCACCGCCCCGCACTCAAGTGCAATCCCGAGTTAGCAACGCCGCTCTCCTTTCTCACCGAATGACGGCTGCTTGAGCGCTTAAGGGGACCTCCCGAGCATCGCGACTCAGGGCTCTACCGACCTCGCCGCCACCTCCCCGCCTTGACCACGGCATCGCGACTGGCATACCGGCTACCGAAGCCGCCTTTGGGACCGGGACCGCCGGTGCAAGGCATCAAGCCCTCACGAGGTCCGGAAGGAGGAAACTAAGCTAAAACTGTTGGGTTCTACTAGGGTGCGCCGACCGCAAATTAAAAATTCCCTACGTGCGTAACATCCAGGAACATGCTACGGAGATGGATCACGATTCGTTACCACTAGACGCAGCGATGCCGTGCAGCGGAAGAAGAGTTGGGGCAGCGCGTCTGCGTTGATAGTCTCCTCCTCGATCGATCTCCCTCGAGCGGCCGGTCGTCCGATCCCACGTACGAGTTCGCCGGACTGGCGCAAGTGCACCGCCTCTAACGGTATCCGCGTCGCGGGAGGAACGTCGTGCGGCGGACTGCTAGGTCCGATCACACGCCGGCGGCGAGTGGAGGTGGCTATTCGCAACACATGCAAACCCTAGTCGCAGCACCGGCGATCAACTGCCCGAGTGTGCCGCACCTCCACTTTATATAGGCGTCCGTCATGGCTCAACACTTGGGCCTCGCCACGGACCCTAAAGCCCAAAGTCTATTCGGTCACGTTCCTAGTCCAGCCGGATCACATCCGACCAGTGTCCTCATTTAACCGACCTCATAGGTTCCTTCCCTTAGCCGCCGACCCCTTAGGTTCAAGTCGGGTTGGTCACAGTTCGATCACCTCCGACCAGACGGTTGGTAGCGGCCTCTAGCAAGGCATGCCGACCACCAAGCGTATCGATGAAGCTGGTTAGGCGAACATGTACAACGTGTCACACTTCTGTTCCCTTTGCCGCACGATATATGTTGTCGGGCTCAAGGCGAGACTGTCATCCTTGTGCTAACCCGACCTCTTTCTCGTTCCAGTGATACCGCCCACAATCCGGATTATCTCATAATCCTTGTCGCATGGCCATGCTATTCCCGGTCGATCACACGAGGGGCCCAGAGTATATCTCTCGATCGGAGGGGCAATCCCATCTTGCTCGACCGTGTCTCGCAAAGCATGGGACCGGACAAACCCGAAACCTACCTTTGTAACTACCCAACCACGGAGTAGCGTTTGGTCGGCCCAAAGCAAGTCTGTCACCATCCAGAGTACATGTGTCACCAGTCTTAGGACATAGAACGATGTTGTACTAGAGACTCACAGATGACGACGCTGCTGCCTCGTAGTTGGGTCTGTCCGACTCGCATCTTATCTCGACTCGGATCCGACTATGTCGAATCCGACCAGACCTTTCCAAGTCCATATTATCCGTTAGCATCCAATGCTCCATGGCTAGTGAGACCAAGCCATCGACCGTGTCATATGCCGGCCTAGTCGGCCACGTCCACACAGCCCTTTTGACTAGGGACCTTTAGGACAGTCATCATACAATGCATAGTCCCACAAACAAGTCATATACTTGTCGATACACATCATTGATAATGTACAAGGACTATCTTTATTCATAAACACATAGGAAATATCATCATACATGATTGCCTCTAGGCATATCTCCAACAGTCTCCCACTTGCACTAGAGTCAATCAAATAGACATCGAATGCCCATAGCTCTAACGTGCCACTCATGCTTGGGTTGTGGAAGCGGCTTAGTCAACGGATCTGCAACATTTGCATCCATGTGAATCTTGCATAACTCTACATCACCATTCTTTACGATCTTTCAGACGTGATATTTCCGGTCTATGTGTCCGACCTTGTGGTGATTCCTCGGCTCCTTGGCTTGTGCGATGGCACCATAATTATCACAATAAAGGTCCAACGGTTTCACCGAGGCTGGGAAAATACCAAGATCATCCAGAAAATGCCGGATCCAAACACCTTCCTTAGCAGCTTCACAAGCTGCAATGTATTCGCTTCGTGGTAGAATCGCCACCGTATCCTGCTTGGAACTCATCCAAAGGTAATCGCTCCTCCGCTCAGGACGCATACGAATCCGCATCGCCATCGACAATCATCTATGTCGGTTTGGAAACTAGCATCGACGTAACTCCCCATTTACGCAGCTCTTCCTCACCTCCATAAACTAGGAACATCTCTTTAGTCCTTTTCGTGTACTTCAAAATAGTCTTTACCGCTGCCCTGACTCTCACCGGTTGGCCTGGTATCTACTTGTTAGGCTTATTGCAAAAGCAACATCAGTGCCTTGTACATATCATGGCATACATGATGGATCCGATTGTCGAGGCATACGGAATCCTACTCATCCCGCTTCGCTCATCGATGTCGAAGGACTCGAGTCTCGCTTAGCCTTATACCATGTGAGAGCGGCAAGAACCCTTTCTTCGCCTCACTCATGTTGAACCGCTTCAACACTTTATCTATGTACGTGCTCGCTTAAGCCGAGCAGCCTCCTCGATCTATCTCTATAGATCTTAATGCCTAAAATATAGACTGCCTCACCAAGGTCCTTCATCGAAAACTTGCCATTCAATGATTCCTCGACCGAAGTTTAGCATCGAAACATTATTTCCGATCAGTAGTATGTCATCCACATACAAGATCAAAAACACTATCGAGCTCCCACTTAACTTCTTGTATAAACAAGAGTCCTCTTCGCTTTTGATGAAACCGAGATCGCTGATTTACTTCATCAAAACGAATGTTCCAACTCCGAGATGCTTGCTTCAACCCATAAATGGATCTCTTGAGCTTGCATACCTTACTAGTGCTAGTCGGATCGACAAAACCCTCGGGCTGTATCATATACACATCCTCGGTTAAATTTCCGTGAAGGAAAGCTGTCTTGACATCCATCTGCCATATCTCGTAATTGAAATATGCAGCTATAGCTAGTATGATCCTCACCGATTTCAACATCGCCATCAAGCGAGTAAGTCTCGTCAGAGTCAATTCATTGAACTTGTCCATAACCTTTAGCGACAAGCCAAGCTTTGTAGATCTGAACATTTCCATCCACATCGGTTTTCTTCTTAAAGACCCATTTGCAACCAATGGCGATTACGCCAGTGGCGGATCAACCAAATCCTGCACTTGATTCTCATCCATGGATTTTAACCCGGATTCATGGCCTCCAGCCATGCCTCGAATCTGGGCTCACCATCGCTTCGCATATGTGGTCGGCTCGTCGCTTTCTAGCAACAATACAACACGCACTCTACGCAATCTCTCCGACCAACGTGGTTCCGGTGCCGCTTCCACTACAGGTTCCCTGACTGACTCCGGTATGATCTCATCACCAGCCGAGACGTCCCGAGTGGTCCTCGAATTTCTTCTTGTCGAACCGTCCTCCCATCGCCTCCCGACCGAGAAACTCTTTCTCAAGGAAAACCCGTTCCGAGCAACAAACACTTTGTTCTCTTCCGGTTGTAGAAGCTTATAACCCAAGGTTTCTCGGATATCCCACGAATATGCATTTATCCGACTTGGGTGTAAGCTTGTCCGACATAAGTCGCTTGACAAATGCTTCACAACCCAAAATCTTTAGAAAAGACAAACCGACTCTTCCCAGTCCACATCTCATGCGGTGTCTTGTCTACGGATTTTGATGGTACCCTATTAAGTGTGAAAGCTGCAGTTTCTAGAGCGTATCCCCAAAATGACAAGGGTAAATCCGATTTGCTCATCATAGACCGGACCATGTCCAACAAGGTCCTATTCCTCCGCTCGACACGCCGCTTTCTCTGTATGCATCGGAGGTGTGAGCTGAGGTACTATACCTCGACTTTTCAGATGATCATCGAACTCCTGGCTCATGTACTCACCTCCACGATCAGATCGCAGAAGCTTTATAGTCTTGCCGAGCTGATTCTCAACCTCGCTCAAACTCTTTGAATTTTTCAAAAGTCTCCGACTTGTGCCTCATCAAATAGATATATCCATATCTACTCAAGTCGTCGGTAAATGTCACGAAGTACTGATAGCCACCTCTGGCAGTTGTGCTCATTGGACCACACATGTCATGCCCTCGATGCGGCTATATCTCCCACGTGTCGAGGCACGACTTAGAGGCATAACCGCATTGAAAGCAATGTCGCAAGTGAGGTAATCTTCACACAACCCATGTAATAAGTAAGGGAAAGAGATACATAGTTGGCTTACACGCCACTTCACACAATACATAAATAAACATCCATCATTCAGAGTACACTCAAGGTCCGACTACGGAACCAAAATAAAGAAGATACCCCAAATGCTACACAGATCTCCGATCGTCCCAACTGGGCACCACTACCGATCATCGTGAAAAGACACATAGTAACGACCACGTTCCTCGTCGAACTCCCACTTGAGCTCGGTTGAGTCACCTGCACCGCATCGTCGGAACTCGCAACTGTTTTGAAGTATCCGTGAGTCACGGGACTCAAAGCAATCTCACACCCGCGAGATCAAGACTATTTAAGCTTATAGGAAGGACAGAGTAGTAAGGTGGAGCTGCAGCAAGCGACTAGCATATATGGTGGCTACTTCGCAAAGAGAGCGAGAAGAGGAGCAAAGCACGGTCGTGAAGCTAGTAGCGATCAAGAAGTGATCCTGAACTACTTACGCCGACATAACTCCAACACCGTCTTCACTTCCCGGACTCACGAGAAGAGACCATCACGGTTACACACGCCGTTGATGTGTATTTTATTTGAGGTCAACTTCGGGTTTTCTACAACCGACATTAACAAATTCCCATCTGCCTCATAACCGCAAGCACGGCTTTCGAAAGATATTACCCTGCAGGGTGTCCCAACTTAGCCCATTATAAGCTCTCACGGTCAACGAAGGATATTCCTTCTACCGAAGACCCGATCAATCTCGGAATCCCGGACTACAAGACATTTCGACAACAATAAAACAAGACCAGCAAAGCCGCCCGAATGTGCCGACAAATCCCGATAGGAGCTGCACATATCTCGTTCTCAGGGCACACCGGATGAGCAGTCCGCATAACTAAAACCAGACCTCAAGTTTCCTTGAGGGGGCGCTAAAGCACTCTAGTTTGGGCCAGCACTCGAAGGAGCACCGTCCGGGGTTAAAATAAAGATGACCCTGCTCGCTAAAACCCGGGGAAAAAGGCTTAGGTGGCAAATGGTAAAACCAATGTTGGGCCTTGCCGGACGAGTCTTATTCAAAGCGAACTGTCAAGGGGGTCCCATAAATCACCCAACCGTAAGGAACGCTAAATCAAGGAACATAACACCGGTATGACGGAAACTAGGGTGGCAAGAGTGGAACAAAACACTGTGCATAAGGCCGAGCCTTCCACCCTTTACCAAGTATATAGATGTATTAATTATAGCAGATATATATTGTGATATCCCCAACAAGTAAACATGTTCCAAAAAGGAACAACATCTCCATGTTCCAACAAGGAACAAACTTCAACTTCACCTGCAACTAGCAACGCTTATAAGAGGGGCTCAAAGAAGCGGTAACATAGCCAATCAACGGTTTGCTAGGAAAGGATGGTTAGGGGCTGACATGGCAATATGGGTGGCATGATATAGCAAGTGGTAGGCATCGCAGCATAGGCATAGCAAAAGAGCGAGCATCTAGCATAGCAAAGATAGAAGTAATTTCGAGGGTATGGTCATCTTGCCTGCAATGTTCTCAGAGTTGTCGAAAGCTTGATCCTCGTAAGCGTTCTCAACAGGTTCCTCGTACACGTACTCGTCTCCCGGCTCTACCCAAAGCAACAACACAAACAAAAGAACCACAATAAATCACGATGCAATGCACAATCAACATGATGCAAAACATGGCATGATATGCGGGATGTGATATGCAATGCGTATGCGCGCTCCGGAAGGAAAATGATGAACCAGGAATCAACTTGGCAAACCAAGTATGCCACAGGAAAGATGAGATGATTTCGTTGAAATCGATATAAAGATCACCGGAATCGGATGCACGGTTTGGAAATGACAAGCAAAACAAGAATGGCACAAATCTGCCATTAACAGCATGATGCCACTTAGCAAGCAACAATAAATTAAGCTACTGCGCCCAAACGTACCAACAAAGTATATAGGAATGATCTACACAAGATGCTTGACAAAAGATGAGCACTGAGCTACGGCTAGTTCACATCATAACAGGTTCAAACAAGCATGGCAAAAGTGCACAAAATATCAGGCTGGACATGGCAAAAACAGCATCAGGTTGCAATGTTCAGAGCAACAAAACTACATGCTACAGGAACTTAAAATAGCAAAACAAAATATGGCATGAATTTACTCAAAGCATAGAACAAAAGTCCCTTAGTGACCATAAGCCAAAAAGGATCCGAAAATATAGTAACACCCATGTCAAAATTGAAAGTTCCGTTAACAGATTCAGTAACATGACATGTCAAAAACTGATAACGAGTAGGCATGTTTACAAGCTCAATGCACTCACTACAGAGCCTTAAATTATAAACTAAGCATACATACATCAAGAAGACATGGCATAGAAGACATAAATGGCAAGAACAATAACATAGCATACATGGATCAACCACAACAACCTTGGCAAAATTGAATAACATGTAAACAATCTGCCAGGAAACATTTGATAGCAAAAGTAGAGCTCGATTGACTCAAGCTATGGTAATCCATAATTGCAAACAAGGGCATGAATGGATAGAGCAAGACATGCTTAACAAAACATCCTTACTGAAGTATATCAAAATATGCATGGATCTACCGGTAGCATCAAGTTAACATGGCATCAAAATCAGCTAAAACAGGGCTGAAATCAGCAACATCAGGACACCTACTTTGCATGCTTGTGCTAGTCACCACATAGATCACAAAAATACATGGCATACTCCCCTGGAAACATGGCATGGCATTTTACAAAACACATGTAGGACTCAAATACATAGGGTGCACACAATAATCATGGCAAAATAACAAAAGTGCAAGTTCTCACATTTAAACAGAAACTAACATCACATAGCACTCTTCCAACAGCACTTAGGGCAACAAGATGAGCTCAAATGAAAATGATGCAATGATATGAAATGGTCTACCCTTCGAAGCGAACATTTTGACATATTATACGCACAAAATGGATCTACGGATGCAAAGATATACCACTTCGAAATTGCAACAAAATAACAAATGTATCAAAGACAGGGAAAAAAAAGGAGGGGAGAGAGGCCAACGGGCGGCGCGTGGCCCGAGGCCGGATCGGGCCGGCCGGATCGGGCGACGGCGGCTCACGAGCTCACGGAGCCCGCGGGCGGAGGAGGGAGGTCGCCGGGTTCGGCCACGGGAGGAGGAGGCGCCATGGGTTGGCGAGCGGGCGCCGGAGGCGCGCCGAGGGCGGTGGAGGCGCGCTGGCCAAGGCGGGCGTGGAGGCGGAGGCGCTGGGGAGGCGCGCGGCGGAGGGGCGGCTCAGCGGGCGGCGGCGGCGCGCCTGCTGGTGGCGGCGGCGCCGACCGGGCCGGGCTCGGATGGGTTCTTTGGCCGCGCGGAGGAGGCGGAGGGGCCACGTGGCACGATGCCACTGCTCCGGGCGGCGGCGGCGCTGACGGCGGACGTGTCCGTCGCCGGGAAAAAATGTCCGTGGTGCGGGGATGAGGATGGCTAGGTTGGACCCGAGATTTGGAATGGGGGTTACTTAAATAGGCATAGAGGGAGCTAGGAGAGTCCAAATGA
The DNA here is from genome assembly GCA_021605145.1 of Aegilops bicornis. Classification (NCBI taxonomy): domain Eukaryota; kingdom Viridiplantae; phylum Streptophyta; class Magnoliopsida; order Poales; family Poaceae; genus Aegilops; species Aegilops bicornis. The sequence continues at coordinate 341,048,503 of CM038669.1, read as the reverse complement.
GGTTTAGTTTTCGCCCACACGATCGTGATCGAACGACGGAGAGCATGGAAGTGACTTAGATGAGTTATTGGGCTGTTTTGAAGGGGTGTTGTGCTGCAACTTAAAAGAGGCCTTTGCGAGAGTGCGGTTAACCGTTGGAGTACCAAACAAGCTCCAAATGAGCCGAAACTTGACCGGTGGTCTACGGGTGGTATACCAAGGCCACTAGAAAAACCTCGGTCCATTCCGAGACGGTTTAGTACCCGCACACGGAAAACGTAAAAGGGGCCGCCGGGGGAGATAGGAGTGTCGGATTGCAAAACGGACAACGGGGAAAATGCTCGGAATCATGAGGCGAACACGTATGCAAATGCGATGCACATGATGACATGATATGAAATGCATGACATGGACAAAATGCAAAATGAAGAAAACCCAACCACGGAGGGAATATCATATCACAATGCCGAAAATGGCAAGAGTTGGAGTTACAAATATGGAAAGTTACATCCGGGTGTTACAACACTCCACCACTACAAGAGGATCTCGCCCCGAGATCTAGGACCCAAAGAACTCCGGATATTCAGAACGGAGGTGATCCTCGCGCCCTGTGTGGCTTCTCGGTCGGGATGGTGTGACCACTTCACTTTCAGGAATTTGATTGACTTGTTGCGTAGTCTTGCGCCGGTTTCTTCAAGAATAGCAACGGGTGCTCATGATAAGAGAGATCTTCTTGAAGGTCAATATCTTGAAGTTGATAGTGCGTTCAGGGTCTTGAAGCACTTGCGAAGTTGTGACACGTGAAACACATCGTGCACGTTTGCAAAGTTGGATGGAAGCTCAAGTTGATAGGCGAGATCGCCTCTTTTGCCAATTATCTTGAAAGGACCCACGTATCTAGGGGCAAGCTTCCCTTTGATACCGAAGCGATGAGTGCCTTTCATTGGAGAGACGCGGAGGTAGACATGGTCTCCGATTTCAAAAGCCACATCACGGTGCTTATCATCATAATAGCTCTTCTGGCGCGACTGCGCGGCTTTGAGATTCTCACGAATGACTTGGCACATTTCTTCTGCTTCTGTGATCAAGTCATTGCCAAGAAGTTGGCGTTCACCTGTCTCGCACCAATTGAGAGGAGTACGGCACTTTCTGCCATATAGAATTTCGAATGGGGCCTTGCCCGAACTCGCTTTGAAGCTGTGGTTGTAGGAGAACTCTGCATATGGAAGACAATCTTCCCACTTAATACCTAAAGAAATGTCACAAGCCCCGAGCATATCTTCAAGGATTTGATTTACTCGCTCGACTTGGCCACTTGTTTGAGGATGGAAAGCTGTCTTTGAAACGAATGTTGGTGCCCATGGCCTTCTGAAAGGAATCCCAAAACTTGGAGGTAAAGATGCTGCCATGGTCTGAAGAGATCAATTGTGGAATGCCGTGCAAGGAGACAATCCTGGAGGTGTATAGCTCTGCCAACTGAGCTGCTGTGATAGATTCTTTGATAGGAAGAAAATGAGCCACTTTAGTAAGCTTGTCAATGACAACGAAGATAGCATCATTTCCACGCTTGGACTTAGGAAAACCAGTCACGAAGTCCATCTCGATATGATCAAACTTCCATTCTGAATAGCAAGAGGTTGGAGGAGACCAGCTGGTCTTTGGTGTTCTGCTTTCACTCTTCTCGCAGACATCACACTCATTCACGAATTGAGCAATTTCTCGCTTCATTCGAGTCCACCAATATGACTGCTTGAGATCATGGTACATCTTCGTACTTCCGTGATGAATGGATAGAAGCGAATTGTGAGCCCTGCTCATAATGACTTTTCTCAGATCACCCTTAGGAACCACAATCCGTCCTCAAAGAAAAGAGTGTCTTTGTCATCGACGTGGAAGCACTTGTACTTGGAAATGCCCTTGTCGATACCACGTTTCACCTTTTTCACCATGGTATCCGAAGTTGAGCCTCACGAATCTGATCTTCCAAAGTAGGAGATACTATGAGGTTGGCAAGAAAGCCTTGAGGAACAACTTGAAGATTCAGCTGCGGAAGGCTTCACAAAGATCCGGTGAAAGGGCTTGAGGATTAGACTGCTGCGATAAGCCTTCCTGCTCAAAGCATCTGCAATGACATTGGCCTTGCCGGAGTATATTCAATACTTGGGTTGTACTCTTGAATCATTTCGACCCATCGAGTCTGCCTGAGGTTGAGGTTGGGTTGAGTGAAGATGTACTTGAGACTCTTGTGATCGGTGAAAATGTCCACTTTCCTTCCCAACAAGAGATGTCTCCACGTTATCAATGCATGGACAACTGCCGCCAACTCAAGATCATGAGTGGGGTAGTTCTTTTCATTGGGCTTCAGCTAACGTGAGGTATAAGCCACAACTCTCTTCTCTTGCATTAACACAAGACCGAGACCTTGAAGAGAAGCATCACGTAAAACTTCAAATGGCTTGGATTCATCAGAGGAGTCAAGACAGGAGCTGTGACGAAGTTTCTCTTTGAGGGTATTGAAAGCAACATCACACTCGGAGACCGGTCATATTTCACATGCTTCGAGGAGGTTGGAAAGAGGCTTTGCAATCTTGGAGAAGTTCTCAACGAATCTTCGCAATAGCTTGTAAGACCAAGAAAGCTGCGGAGCTGCTTGACATTCCGAGGAGGTTCCCAATTCACAATTGCGGACACCTTCTCGGGATTAACAGCGATGCCCTTGGCGGAGATGATATGACCAAGATAAAGCACTTCATCAAGCCAAAATTCACATTTGGAGAACTTCGCATAGAATTGATACTCTACGAGCTTGTCTAGCACCAATCGCAAATGTTTGGCATGATCCTTCTTATTCTTGGAGAAGACCAAAATATCATCAAGATAGACCAAGACGAATTCATTGGTATAGGGGTTGAAAATGAATTTCATCATCCGAGAGAATGTTGGAGGAGCATTGACGAGGCCGAAAGACATGACAAGATATTCATAAGAACCAAAGCTTGTTCTCAATGTTGTCTTGGGAATATCTTGTTCACGAATGCGAATCTGATGATAACCCATACGAAGGTCAAGCTTGGAGAACACCGTAGCACCTTTGAGTTGCTCGAAAAGCTCATTGATGTTGGGAAGTGGATACTTGTTCTTGATTGTCTTCTTATTCAATGGACGGTAATCGACGCAAATCGGTCCGTGCCATCCTTCTTCCGGACAAAAAGAACACCACAACCCCAAGGAGATGAACTCGGTCCGATCAAACCCAGACGCTCTTGTTCATCGAAATGCTTCTTCAATTCCTTCAGCTCATTAGGTCCAAGCTTGTATGGACGCTTGCAAACGGGTTCGCTGCGTGCTCAAGATCAATAACGAACTCAACTGGCCGATGAGGAGGCATACCCGAAGCTCTTCTCGAAAGACATCTTGGTACTCACAAACGATCGAATCTGAGAGATAGCATCCAATTCACCCTTCTCATTGAGAGAAAACAACCGAATGGTTTCATCACGAGCGGCATAGATGATCACATCATTAGAAGAGTGAGTCAACTGAATTTCCCTGGCAGCATAATCAAGCTGAGCTTTGTGCTGAGAAAGCCAGTCCATCCCGAGAATAAGATCAATATCCGAGTCACCAAGAACAATTGGTTTAGCCAGAAATCTATAATCGTCCATCTTGATAGAAACATCCGGAACCATGGAGCTTGCATGCATGAATTTACCCGGAGAGACAACCGATAATGGTTTAGGCAAAACTTGAAAAACCAACTCATGCTTAGAAGAGCGGACGGAACGGAGGAGGAGGAAGGTAAAACTTCTGCTGCTTAGCTGCCACTTGAGAGGAAGAAGAAGACTGAACTGCATCCCTGATTCTCTTCTTAGAAGCCTCACATTTGAGCTGGGCAGCTTCTTGCTTCAGAGCCATGTTGTAGAAATCATCATACTTATCTAGCTCAAAAAGCACAAGAGCTAATTGCAGATCTTCTCTCAGACCACCTCTGAATTGATAGATCATACTCTTTTCATCGTGAACGTCTTGCTTAGCAAAACGAAGCGAGCTCGAACTGGATATTGTATTGATAGACAGACATGTTGACCTGCTTGAGATTGCGGAACTCCTCACGCTTGCTCTCAACAACACTTTTGAATGTCTTTGAGCTCTGAAATCACGGCGGAACTCATCCCAGGTAATGACACGACCTCCTCTGGAATCTTTGTATTGCTGGTACCACTCAGCAGCTTGATCCTTGAGTTGAAACGATGCAAACTTGATAAAGTCCTCAGGTCTGACATTGCTACAATCAAAATGCTTGTAGATGTCCACAAGCCAATCGTCAGCGTCTGTGGCCTCGACACAAAAACTGAAAGACTTCGGCTGATTAGCGAGGAACTGACTGAGAGTAGCAAAATGCGGCTGATTGTTGCCTTGACCTTGATTGCCTTGATTGCCTTGCCCTTGAGTACGCTCTTGCAAGAGCTGCAAAATCATCGAGCATTGGCATTGGTGGCTGCCATGATAGCACCGCCATGCCTCCGGAGGCGGAGGTGGAGGTGGAGGGTTCGACCGATCCCCATCATTACGATCCGGATTCAGACGCCAGAGGCGGAGCCATCCTGAAGAGGGTGACATCCGTTAGTCCTTTGATAGACAAAAGATAAGTAGAATCAACGGATAGAAATTGCAACATATAGTCTTCACAATAAACATTCGAACAAGAATGAACGAATGAATTCCAAAGTTAATCATCACACGTCCATTAAGGTGAGAAGCCACTTAGATAAAGATATGGAAACAACATCTGTCTTAGAAACAAATCGAATATCACAACTGAAAACAAAAGATTGGCTTCTAGAATGAGCGGAACAAACACATGATAGAGATTTCGCCCTAAGTGTTCGTGGTGGGGCCCTGCAGACACGACGTATAGCGGTCGTCACGATGACAAACAAGACGTCCCGAATCAGCATAGCCAAGGATTCTTTAAGACGTCTCGCGACCATCAGAATCGACCGTGAATGGGCGGACCACTAAACTTTGAACCCCAATCTCAAATCATACATCCGCCGGAAAGATATCCCTGTAAGCTACTAGAATTCCCACCTATAAACTCCCGAAACTTTACGGTTATGCAATCTGGTGTTGGGGATACAGGGACACAAAATATATCACCCAAACTAACAATACCTAGATCCAAATTGTATCCATCCGTCAACACATAACCAAGAAATCCTCGAAATCGTGGTACCTCGACCTTGAAAAACATCCGTTATACAAGTTATGGCAATACTCCCTTTTCGCCTAAGATCGGGCTATCGAGGTTATCTCACCTACAACTGCACAAAAGTGATTTCGATGTCTGCAAAACTCATGTATTCCAGAACTTCAACGTTAAAATTGTTACGACAACTCATCGGAGCTCAACTCCCGGGACACCGCCACAACCCCTAAATGTCGAGGCACCAAGAGCAATGTTCTCGCCACAAAACCATCGGAACGATTCCAAGATACCCACGTGATCCTAAAATTTTTTAGTGAAATTTAAGGAGAGAAGAGTCAAAACTCTACGTCAGAGACCTCACAGAGCGGCAGAAGGACTGGAAGTAAAAAGAATCCTACTCTCGATATATATAATCCTAAGACTCAAAACATTTTTCCATTCTAGACTCAACAACGCCAAAGAAACAATCAAGTAGGGGCTCCTAAATTAGGGAAGGCTCGATTACCAACTTGTCACGCCCTCGATGCGGCTATATCTCCCACGTGTCGAGGCACGACTTAGAGGCATAACCGCATTGAAAGCAATGTCGCAAGTGAGGTAATCTTCACACAACCCATGTAATAAGTAAGGGAAAGAGATACATAGTTGGCTTACAGTCGCCACTTCACACAATACATAAATAAACATCCATCATTCATAGTACACTCAAGGTCCGACTACGGAACCAAAATAAAGAAGATACCCCAAATGCTACACAGATCCCCGATCGTCCCAACTGAGCACCACTACTGATCATCGTGGAAAAGACACATAGTAATGACCACGTTCCTCGTCGAACTCCCACTTGAGCTCGGTTGAGTCACCTGCACCGCATCGTCGGAACTCGCAACTGTTTTGGAAGTATCTGTGAGTCACGGGACTCGACAATCGCACACCATGAGATCAAGACTATTTAAGCTTATAGGAAGGACAGAGTAGTAAGGTGGAGCTGCAGCAAGCGACTAGCATATATGGTGGCTACTTCGCAAAAGAGAGCGAGAAGAGGAGCAAAGCACGGTCGTGCAACTAGTAGCGATCAAGAAGTGATCCTGAACTACTTACATCAGACATAACTCCAACACCGTGTTCACTTCCCGGACTCCGCCGAGAAGAGACCATCACGGTTACACATGCGGTTGATGTGTATTTTATTTGAGGTCAACTTCGGGTTTTGTACAACCGGACATTAACAAATTCCCATCTGCCTCATAACCGCGGGCACGACTTTCGAAAGATATTACCCTGCAGGGGTGTCCCAACTTAGCCCATTATAAGCTCTCACGGTCAACGAAGGATATTCCTTCTCTGAAGACCCGATCAATCTCGGAATCCCGGACTACAAGACATTTCGACAGAATAAAACAAGACCAGCAAAGCCGCCCGAATGTGCCGACAAATCCCGATAGGAGCTGCACATATCTCGTTCTCGTGGCACACCGGATGAGCAGTCCGTACAACTAAAACCAGACCTCAAGTTTCCTTGAGGGCGCTGCAAAGCACTCTAGTTTGGGCCAGCACTCGAAGGAGCACCGGGTCCGGGGTTAAAATAAAGATGACCCTCGGGCTCGCGAAAACCCGGGGAAAAAACTTAGGTGGCAAATGGTAAAACCAATGTTGGGCCTTGCTTTGGACGAGTCTTATTCAAAGCGAACTGTCAAGGGGGTCCCATAAATCACCCAACCGTAAGGAACGCGAAATCAAGGAACATAACACCGGTATGACGGAAACTAGGGTGGCAAGAGTGGAACAAAACACCAGGCATAAGGCCGAGCCTTCCACCCTTTACCAAGTATATAGATGTATTAATTATAGCAGATATATATTGTGATATCCCCAACAAGTAAACATGTTCCAAAAAGGAACAACATCTCCATGTTTCAACAAGGAACAAACTTCAACTTCACCTGCAACTAGCAACGCTATAAGAGGGGCTGAGCAAAGCGGTAACATAGCCAATCAACGGTTTGCTAGGAAAGGATGGTTAGGGGCTGACATGGCAATATGGGTGGCATGATATAGCAAGTGGTAGGCATCGCAGCATAGGCATAGCAAAAGAGCGAGCATCTAGCATAGTAAAGATAGAAGTGATTTCGAGGGTATGGTCATCTTGCTCGCAATGTTCTCGAGTTGTCGAAAGCTTGATCCTCGTGAAGCGTTCTCAACAGGTTCCTCGTTCACGTACTCGCCTCCGGCTCTACCCAAAGCAACAACACAAACAAAGGAACCACAATAAATCACGGTGTAATGCACAAGCAACATGATGCAAAACATGACATGATATGCGAGATGTGATATGCAATGCGTATGCGCGCTCCCGAAGGAAAATGATGAACCAGGCATCAACTTGGCAAACCAAGTATGCCACTGGAAAGATGAGATGATTTCGGTTGAAATCGATATAAAGATCACCGGAATCGGATGCACGGTTTGGAAATGACAAGCAAAACAATGGCACAAATCTGCCATTAACAGCATGATGCCACTTAGCAAGCAACAATAAATTAAGCTACTGCACCCAAACGTACCAACAAAGTATATGGCAATGATCTACACAAGATGCTTGACAAAAGATGAGCACTGAGCTACGGCTAGTTCACATCATAACAGGTTCAAACAAGCATGGCAAAAGTGCACAAAATATCAGGCTGGACATGGCAAAACAGCATCAGGTTGCAATGTTCAGAGCAACAAAACTACATGCTACAGGAACTTAAAATAGCAAAGCAAGGCATGGCATGAATCTACTCAAAGCATAGAACAAAAGTCTCTTACTGACCATAAGCCAAAAAGGATCCGAAAATATAGTAACACCCATGTCAAAATTGAAAGTTTCGTTAACAGATTCAGCAACATGACATGTCAAAAACTGATAACGAGTAGACATGTTTACAAGCTCAATGCACTCACTACAGAGCCTTAAATTATAAAATAAGCATACATACATCAAGAAGACATGGCATAGAAGACATACATGGGAAGAACAATAACATAGAATACATGGATCAACCACAACAACCTTGGCAAAATTGAATAACATGTAAACAATCTGCCAGGAAACATTTGATAGCAAAAGTAGAGCTCGATTGACTCAAGCTATGTTAATCCATAATTGCAAACAAGGGCATGTATGGATAGAGCAAGACATGCTTAACAAAACATCCTTACTGAAGTATATCAAAATATGCATGGATCTACCGGTAGCATCAAGTTAACATGGCATCAAAATCAGCTAAAACAGGGCTGAAATCAGCAACATCAGGACACCTACTTTGCATGCTTGTGCTAGTCACCACATAGATCACAAAAATACATGGCATACTCCCCTGGAAACATGGCATGGCATGTTACAAAACACATGTAGGACTCAAATACATAGGGTGCACACAATAATCATGGCAAAAATAACAAAAGTGCAAGTTCTGTTACGAAACAGAAACTAACATCACATAGCACTCTTCCAACAGCATTTAGGGCAACAAGATGAGATCAAATGAAAATGATGCAATGATATGAAATGGTCTACTCTTCGAGTCGAACATTTTGACATATTATACGCACAAAATGGATCTACAGATGCAAAGATATACCACTTCGAAATTGCAACAAAATAACAAATGTATCAAAGACAGGGAAAAAAAGGAGGGGAGAGAGGTCAACGGGCGGCGCGTGGCCCGAGGCCGGATCGGGCCGGCCGGATCGGGGCGACGGCGGCTCACGAGCTCGCCGGAGCCCGCGGCGAGGAGGAGGGAGGTCGCCGGGTTCGCCGGCCGGAGGAGGAGGCGCCATGGTTTGCCGGGAGCGGGCGCCGGAGGCAAGGCTTGAGGGCGGGCGCCGGAGGGCGGTGGAAAGGCGCGCCGGGCGGCGGCGTAGGCGGCGGCGTGGAGGCGGAGGCGCTGCAGGGAGGCGCGCGCGGCGGAGGCGCTGCCCGAAGCGGGCCCGGCGCCGATCGGGCCGGGCGGGTTTTATGGGCCTCATGCCGCGCGCGGAGGAGGCGGAGGGGCCACGTGGCACGATGCCACTGGCTCCGGGCGGCGGCGGCGCTGACGGCGGACGTGTCCGTACGTCGGGAAAAATGTCCGGTGGTGCGGGGATGAGGATGGCTAGGGTTGGACCCGAGATTTGGAATGGGGGTTACTTAAATAGGCATAGAGGGAGCTAGGAGAGTCCAAATGAGGTGTAGTTTTCGCCCACACGATCGTGATCGAACGACGGAGAGCATGGAAGTGACTTAGATGGGTTATTGGGCTGTTTTGAAGGGGTGTTGGGCTGCAACTTAAAAGAGGCCTTTCTTGAGAGTGCGGTTAACCGTTGAAGTACCAAACAAGCTCCAAATGACCGAAACTTGACCGGTGGTCTACGGGTGGTATACCAAGTCCACTTGTCTAACCTCGGTCCATTTCGAGATGGTTTAGTACCCGCACACAGATTTGCGTAATATGGGCCGCCGGGGGAGATAGGAGTGTCGGATTGCAAAACGGACAACGGGGAAAATGCTCGGAATCATGAGACGAACACGTATGCAAATGCGATGCACATGATGACATGATATGAAATGCATGACATGGACAAAATGCAAAATGAAGAAAAACCCAACCACGGAGGGAATATCATATCACAATGCAGAAAATGGCAAGAGTTGGAGTTACAAATATGGAAAGTTACATCCGGGGTGTTACAACACACATCACTGTGTATAAGCTCCAACAGCTCGGATGCCCTCTCGCAACTCTTTGCGAAAGGAGAATTAGTCATCTTGCCGAGCAAGCATGATTCACATGTCTCGAACGATCCGAAGTCGGACGAAGTTAGGAGCCCATCATCATGGAGCTTCTTCATGCGTTTCGCACTAATGTGTCCAAGCCGGCAATGCCAGAAGTATGTCGGATTTATCTCATTAGGCTTATGCCTCTTGACATTTATGTTATAGACCAGTTCCTGTTCTAGATTCAATATAAATAGCCCATCAACAATGGGTGCATAGCCGTGGAACATACCATTCAAAAATATCGAACAACCATTGTCCTTTAAATTGAATTCATAACCCTGACTCATCAAACATGAGGCATAAATAATGTTCCGACTAAGTGCAGGAATGTAATAACAATTATTCAATTCCATAATGAATCCGAAAGGGAGCTGGAGCTACATCGTGCCGACCTCCAACGCAGCAACTCTTGCTTTATTGCCGACCCTGATGTCAATCTCCCCTTGTGCCACATGCCTAGTTCTTACCAGCCCCTGCATCGAGTTGCAAACATGAACAACCGATCCGGTATGTAATACCCAAGATCTACTAGGTATGTCTGCAAGTTAAATGTCTATAACATATGCAACAAGTGTACCTTTGCCTGATGCAGCATTTCCGGCCTTCTTGCCATGCTCTGCAAGCCACTTGCTACAGTTCCTCTTCCAAAGGACCGGTCTCCTTGCGGATAGCAAACGGTCTTCGAAGTTCGGTCCAGACTTGGCAGCGGCAGAGGTTACCATCTCCGTGCCCTTTGCCTTAGCCTTTTCTTGGACCAACTCTTCTTGAACTTAGCGATTTACGCACCATCAACACTTGATGCGTGCCTTTCTTAATATCCTGCTCTGCCACCTTGAGCATCCCATGCAATTCGGTGAGCTTCTTATCCATGCCATGCATATGATAGTTCGAGATGAACGTCCCATAGCTGGGCGGAAGAGAACCCGAAACAGCATCAAGAGCCAACTCATCCAAGAGCGGAAGCCCAAAGCGATCCAAAGCTTGCACATATCCGATCATCTTGATCACATGTGGGCTCAATGGATCACCTTCCTTCAGCCTGCAATCCATCAAGGATCGCCAGACGTTGAACCTTTCGGTCCTAGCACGTATGCGAAACATGCTCTTGAGACTCTCGGTCATATCGTAAGCCTCAACGTTTTCGAAATGCTGTTGCAAATCGGGCTCCATACAAGCCAAAGATCAGACACCGATCTCCGTTGATTCATCAACGAAGTTTCGTAGGCATTTTTAGCTGTGGCACTAGCATTATCAGCAGGTTCCTCCGGAAGTGGATCCTCTAGAACATGTTCCTTTTATCGTGCTTGAGAACAATTCTCAGATTTCTATACCAGGTGGTAAAGTTTGTTCCATTCAGTTTATCCTTTTCGAATTGATTTCAATGCAAAGTTGGGTTGAGCAGGTGGTGCCATTGATCTACAACAGAAAACATGCAATCACTAAGCAATGTGTTTATGTAGAGTAATTCTAGCCTAAACAGAAATACTCCCGCTGAAGTCAGCATCCCTCCGCAAACTCTCAGTGATTCAGGATCCGACTAGCGCATGCGACTAGTGAGCTTTAGCATCACTGCTAGCCAACATACCTGTTCGGTAAGCAACTCCTTGCTAATCACATCTCTATGCGACTCATCGATCGGGAAGGTATCTCATACCCGGCCCCAACCTTCTTTGCCACAAGGCCCAAAACCATTTTGATAGCCTTGTCAAGTTAACTCGATGCAGTGCATGTCCGTGTCCGACCACGAACCCTTCAGTTCAAGGACACCCAGACACCTCAATTTTATGAGCCCACTACTACACGTACTTGACGTGCGAAGGTGCAACATCGGGATGGTAATTCACTTGATATTCATGAGGATCTTTCTACCATTCTAACATGCATAGAAACAAAGAAGCATAACAATCACAAATAACACATATTGTGAAATAGTATGGCTCCTTCATGGACGTTCTTCTAGGTCGGCTCCGACTCCGATGACCATCTACTGAACTCCATCTTGTTTGTCACGCCGGGGACGCCAAGCCGCCAACCTAATCTCTATTATCCAACTATTACAACTAGTAATGAATTTTACATAGAGTCACAAGTCGACACGCAGGTCGTTATAAAATATAATGACAGCACTTTGGCTCCTGCCGGCTGACAAACATGACACGCAGGCCACGTATAAATTGCACACATGCATCACATACACATGACCCATACTATTCACATCAAACCTGCAAAACAAAGTTATGCATAGAATCGCATTCTACCGGTTTGTGTGTCGGTCTGAAATACACGGCGCTACGCACAGCGGTCCCGACGCGTTTTCAGAAATCACAGATCACATCCGAACTCCGATCACGCCAATTCTCTCGATCGACCGATCTTATCGATCATCGCGAATCCGATTCGGATTTACGTTTCACTATTAACCCGATGGCGGATGACCGACCGGTAGGGGTAGATCGTGCCACAACCTCATCGATCCCGATTTACGTAAAACATAGCCTCAACGATCCCCATGTGCGCTTGATCACATCAACCGTGCACATAGCCGATCTCTTCAAGGACAACAGATCTCATTTGCCGCCTCCACATATCTAATATGCATACGATCTGAATCCAAATCCTATAACATAGGCTCTGATACCACTGTTGGGTTCTACAGTAGGGTGCGTCGACTGCAAATTAAAAATTCCTACGTGCAGAACATCCAGGAACATGCTATGGGAGATGGATCACAGTTCGTTACCACTAGACGCCAAGCGTGCGTGCAAAGGAAGAAGAGTTGCGGCAGCGCTCTGCGTGGATCGCCTCCTCCTCGTTCGATCTCCCTCGGCGGCCGGTCGTCCGATCCCACGCACGAAGTTCGCCGGAGCGGCGCAAGTGCACCGCCTCTAACGGTATCCGCTGCGTGCGGGAGGAACGTCGTCGGCGGACTGCTAGGTCCGATCACACAATCGGCGAGTGGAGGTGGCTATTCGCAACACATGCAAACCCTAGTCACAGCGCGAAGCGATCAACTGCCTGAGTGTGCCGCACCTCCACTTTATATAGGCGTCCGTCAGCGGGCTCAACACTTGGGCCTCGCCACGGACCCTAAAGCCCAAAGTCTATTCGGTCACGTTCCTAGTCCATTCGGATCACATCCGACCAGTGTCCTACGAACTGACCTCATAGGTTCCTTCCCTTAAGCGCGCGACCCCTTAGGTTCAAGTCGGCTTGGTCACAGTTCGGATCACCTCCGACCTGTACGGTTGGTAGCGGCCTCTAGCAAGGCATGCCGACCACCAAGCAGACGATGAAGCTGGTTAGGCGAACATGTACAACGTGTCACACTTCTGTTCCCTTTGCCGCACGATATATGTTGTCGGGCTCAAGGCGAGACTGTCATCCTTGTGCTAACCCGACCTCTTTCTCGTTCCAGTGATACCGACCACAATCCGGATTATCTCATAATCCTTGTCGCATGGCCATGCTACTCCTGGTCAGATCACACGAGGGGCCCAGAGTATATCTCTCCTGATCGGAGGGGCAAATCCCATCTTGCTCGATCGTGTCTCGCGGATGGGACTGGACAAACCCGAAACCTACCTTTGTAACTACCCGATCCACGGAGTAGCGTTTGGTCGGCCCAAAGCAAGTCTGTCACCATCCAGAGTACATGTGTCAGCTCAGGTCTTAGGACATAGAACATATGTTGTACTAGAGACTCACAGATGACATATCGCTGCGTCTCATAGTTGGGTCTGTCCGACTCAGACCTTATCTCGACTCGGATCCGACTATGTCAAATCCGACCAGACCTTTCCAAGTCCATATTATCCGGTTAGCATCCAATGCTCCATGGCTAGAGAGACTAAGCCATCGACCGAGACATATGCCAGTCTAGTCGTCTGCGAGTCCACACACCCCTTTTGACTAGTGAACTTTTAGGACAGTCATCATACAATGCATAGTCCCACAAACAAGTCACATACTTGCTGATACACATCATTGATAATGTCCAAGGACTATCTTTATTCATAAACACATAGGAAATATCATCATACATGATTGCCTCTAGGGCATATCTCCAACAGTCTCCCACTTGCACTAGAGTCAATTAAATAGACATCGAATGCCCATAGCTCTAACGTGCCCCTCATGCTTGGGTTGTGGAAGCGGCTTAGTCGACGGATCTGCAACATTTGCATCCGTGTGAATCTTGCATAACTCTACATCACCATTCTTTACGATCTTTCGTATCAGGTGATATTTCCGGTCTATGTGTCAGACCTTGTGGTGATTCCTCGGCTCCTTGGCTTGTGCGATGGCACCAGAATTATCACAATAAAGGTCCAACGGTTTCACCGAGGCTGGGAAAATACCAAGATCATCCAGAAAATGCCGGATCCAAACACCTTCCTTTGCAGCTTCACAAGCCGCAATGTATTCGGCTTCTGTGGTAGAATCGGCCACCGTATCCTGCTTGGAACTCATCCATAGGAAATAAGCATCATACATGATTGCCTCTAGGGCATATCTCCAACAAAAACGGAATAAGCATCTCGCACTGCTTCGCAATGAGGATCATATTGACAAACGAAGCTGCAAACATCTTACAAGCCTCCGCGGGGTACATTCTTGGCTCCTCGCAGGAACAAAAGACGCGGATCCTAAGGAGTCCTAGCTACAGAGGTCAACGCGGCAGACGCCATCATCAACAGTGGGCCGCCCAGCACCGGCGCCAACCCCATCCAGATCAGGGGCGGCAGCGGCCTGACGAGCGCGCCCTACTCCGGGGGCTCGTAGATGTCGTCGCTCGTCTCCGGAGTCGCGAAGAGCTCGGCGGAGTCGCTGGATCCACCGACGCCTCCACCGCCTGGGGAGCTGCCGGGGGAGCGGTTGGCCGGCCTCTGTCTCGCCGCGGCAGGGTCCCGACCGCCTCTTCCGGGGCAGCACTCCAGCCGGCAACCCTCCGCATCGAAGACCTTGAAGGACATCACCGAAGCACCATCGTACTCCAGGTGGATCGCGAGGGCGCCCCTTGCCCTGCAGACCCGGGCGACCTCGCCCAAGCCTCGAGTCATGAAGACCTTGCCCGGGGCAACGACCGCGACCTCTGCCCCGGTCGCGAGGGTGCTGCAGCCGGCGTGCTGCAGCCAAAGCCCCAGGGGTTCCCCCTGCCGGATGACGGAGGCGAAAAAAGGGGGAGACGAATCCAAGACTTAGGAGGCGTGGCGGCGCGAAGCACGAACTCTCGGCAGGAGCCCTTGGCGTGGACTCCAGGGGGGAAGACGCACACCTTCGTGACCCGCCGACGCCGACGGCGGCGCCGCCCGTGGCGTTCAGCGTCGGCTCCTTCAGAGCCATCGATATGCGCATACAAGGGAAGTGGGAACCCTGGTGGTGGCCGCTCACACCAGGGTCTTGACGCTTCCTGGCGAGTGCCCTCGCCCCGATGCCAGAGAGCAATCCGCTTCTTCGGGGGAAGCGGGTCAGGGTCCTCTTGGGGAGCTTCTCCCTTCTCTTCCGCGGAGAACCGGCGGATCGGAGCCATTGCAGGAAGACGGAGCAAGGCCCAGGAAGAAGGAGGAGCAGAGGGAGTAGACTGGAAGGACGCGCGCCGTTCCGTACTTATAGCCGGCGAAGGCCAACCGTCGACCTCCACGATCGCAGGTAATCATGACCCGCTTTGCATGCAGGGACTTGTCGAATCCGTGCGGTTACCAAGGCGTCGTGGGGAAGCGGAGGCGCCCACGTCCAATCAACCGCCACGCGGCGCCCAAGGCCGCAGGCTGTTAGGGCCCGCGACGCTTCGCACTTGCCCTTTCGCCTCTCTGCTCGGCCAAGTCCGGGCGCGCCGTGGGCGCGGGGGCTATTGTCGGTGTTCTGGGAATGGGGGTCCCCAAACTTGCCTGCATGCGGCCTGCAGCGTGGCTCAAAGGGGGGCCCAGCGCGGCCCATCTTCATCAACACAAGCTCAAGACCCTCGCGAGGGGCCAAGCCCCGTGGAGCGGACGACAAGGAGCTTCCTTAGGCACGGCTTCGTCGGGCTGGCTCACGAGGAGGCGGAGAGTTCAAGGCAGGGTACCTCGCGAGGTGCCCATGACGCAATCCATGACGACCAAGGGCGCTAGTCGGGCGCCAGCCCGCACAGTGTCCTCCTTTCCTCTTTGGTGCAAAGGGAGCAAGCGCATGCGAGAGCATCAAGCAAAGGCATCCATTTCGGTGCAACGAGACCAAGACCAGCCCAACGGCAGGAAGAAGTCATTGTGGAGCCCAAGCAGGCATCACCACCAGAGCCTTTGACAGGCGAGGACCAACTTTAGTCAGGATAAGTGTACCCGCTGTTCCCCTTCAAAATGGCCAGTTCTTGGCGCCCTTCCCGCTCGATATTTGGGAAGAGGCCCAGGGCCTTTGCCTATAAATAGGACTAGCCACCCCCAAGGTAGAAGCATCTGGACATGATCTAGCAATCTGGATCCTCACCAAGAAACCAGTAGATAGAGCGATTGGAATCCTCCTAGAAGTTCGTCGCACCAGCCAAGAACAGACCCTCGTGAGGCTGTTCTTCCTTGTATTGTTCATCATCAGCCCAAGAGGCAATCCACCACACCACACACTGGAGTAGGGTATTACACCGCCATGGTGGCCTGAACCAGTATAAATCTTGTGTCCCTTGTGTTGTTCTATTTGGTAGTTTAGATCCTAGCGATTCGGCGAGGAGCAGGCAGGCAGAGGGTTAAATCTCCGCGCGCACCCCAATGTTCAAACCTCAAGGGTCTGCCGGAACCCGAAATCCGACAGATGGAGAGTTTGAGAGAGGGGGGGGGAGCTCCGAGACGACATAGTGGTGCGTGAGAGAGTTACGGGCAAAGAGCCAAGGAATTTGTGTGCGTACGATGAGTGCACCCAAGACATCTAGCTTGGACTAGCTAGAGTATCATACATAGTGTGCGAGAGAGACCTATGGATGGTGTATATATGAATGCAAACTAGAAAGACCCCCCCCCCACACACACACACACACAGAGAGAGAGAGAGAGAGAGAGAGATGGAGAGAAAGGGAGTTGTGTCGGATGCGTGCGACAGAATTGAAGATTGTCGGCGAGAGTGAGTGAGTGAGAGAGAGAGAGAGAGAGAGAGAACAGGAGTCCGGGAGAGGGGGAGGTCGCGTTTTATGCATCAAAGACTGATATAAACCATGTTTCGATATAAACTTGCATTCAAATATTTAAATTGGAGAACATGTTGTCTGCAATCCACACATGAACGGATATCGAGATAGACGTATGGATGGAAGGAGACAATACGTGTGTTCCTGATGGCTAGTAAGAGATAATCATACTTAGGAGGGGGGGGGAGTGCTTGCGCCTATGATGGATTGAGGGATTATGGTACTTAGGGGGGTGTGTGTCACATGGAGAGAGAACAAGGGCGAAGAGTGTTGGGTGGGTCTATATGTATAGCGCGAGCGAGACATGTGTATGTGTGAACCAGGAGATATAAGCCCAGTTTGGCTTAAGGCCCCGAGCATCTTTTGCCTGGCCTGGGGTTGTGGCTGGATTTCATGCACGCTTGTTTGGTTCCTACCCTGTGAAAAAGAAAGCCCGCCTGGCCTGGGTTCCCTTGCACTTTAATTAGCCTGGCTGAACTCCAGACACTGCAAGTAGCCTGGCCGATGCGACCGATTTCGAACGCCTGGCCATGCCTGGTCGTGTGGCCACGAGGCTAACAGCAACATGGATGGATATAAGCATTAAATAATTGATGCATGGATTGATTGATGGGACGTTGATGCTTTGCTTGGCCCAGGCATGAACCAAACGCTTCAGCACCACACAAGCCTGGCCAGGCAGAAATATTTTACATCTCACGTCCACACCAGGCAGTACCGGCCATCAAGGCATGAGGGTCAAGTCACGAACCAAACTAACCAATAAATTTTGAGAGAGATTGAGGAGCCCCGATAAGGCTGAGTGGTGCGTCATATAGCTGAGAGGGGGAAAGAGATATTCCATCCGCTCGATAATGCAGTGCATGTAAATTTTTTAGAAGTCAAACTTTGGAAACTTTGATCAGGTTTACGCAAATGTTATTTATATCTACAATACCAAAGATACATCATACAAAACTACATCTCATGGTGAATCTAATGGTATATGTTTGTCGTACTAGATGTAATTCTTTTTCTCCACGTACATGGTCAAACTTTGTGATGTTTGACTTTTCAATAAATCTATATGCTATGGACCGAGGAGAGTGCCTCAGTCGAGACAGATCAAGTGCGTGTGAAGGAGAATGAGTAAGTGTGCAAAAAGAGTATGTGTGTGAAAGAGAAAGTGACAACAAACGATAAATTAGAGAGAGTGTGTTTTTTCGTTTCTTATGCGAACATATCATGCATGCATCTCCGAGATGGAAAAGCGAGGCGAGGAGATACAGGAAGATAGCTAGTGTGTGATTGTTTGGAACGGAGAGAGACACCCCTGTAGCACATGTCCAATAGAGGTGTGGCCAACAAGGAACAAAGGTCGAGAGGGACACATGGATGGCATGGACGCATGGGGAGGGAGAGAGGATGTGTTTGTGATAGAGAGATCCCGTCGAGATCGTGAGGGGACTATATGGGTGGGAGATCGAGGGAGTGCGTGCGCGATAGAAAGATGCCCTGAGAGAAATCGAGATAGACCATGCACATGTTTGTGATGGAGACTAAGATTAGCTAGTCATATACATATAGGGGGGACAGTGAGAGACCATCATACTTGGCTAGCTGGGCATGAGATTGTGTGTGTGCGCGTGTAAGATGGAGAGAGAACGAGGGGGAGAGATAGAGTTTTAGATGGGCCTATCGAGTGCGAGTGAGATATGCATGTGTATGTGAGACCTGTGGATGGAGAGTTTGAGAGAGGGGGAGAGCTCCAGGGCGACATAGTGGTGCGTGAGAGAGTTACAGGCAAAGAGCCAAGGAATCTGTGTGCGTACGATGAGTGCGCCCAAGATATCTAGCTTGGACTAGCTAGAGTATCATACATAGTGTGCGAGAGAGACCTATAGATGGTGTATATAGCATGCGAACTAGAAAGACCCCCCCCCCCACACACACACATACTCAAAGAGAGAGAGATGGAGAGAAAGGGAGAGGGACCAACAAGGTTTTTGTGTCGGATGCGTGCGACAGAATTAAAGATCGTCGGCGAGAGAGAGAGAGAGAGAGAGCGAGAGAGAGAGAGAGAGAGAGAGAGAGAGAGAGAGAGAACATGAGTCCGGGAGAGGGGGAGGTCGCGTTTTATGCATCAAAGACTGATATAAACCATGTTTCGATATAAACTTGTATTCACATATTTAAATTGAAGAACATGTTGTCTGCAATCCACACATGAACAGATATATGCGTATATCAAACAAGTTCATTAATTTGACTTTCAACATGTTCATGGAGTACTATAATACTGTACAACATGCTACTCGATTGAGGTGTTCAATTTTGGATTTAGTTCACTATTTTGACCCTCTTGAGCGAGCTAGTTCATTGAATCTAGATATTTAATTTTGGGTTTGATTCACGTTTTTGAGTGGGTCAACTATTTGTCATATAGTAAATCGCTAGCAACAAGCATGTAAAAACACATTACTCCCGAGCATCATCTCTCCATCTAAAAAAGAAGTGGCAAGCTAATATTTCAAAATTTGATTCGAATCGACTTGGTAAGGTAGACGTGGATGCTCGTTCTCCCAAAATTTGAACGAACCGTTAAACATCCTCTCTGCTCGGTGGAATTCGCCCGAGCAAATAAATGGGAGACGCGAAATTACCGGCCTATGTGGGACACGCATCAATTAGCCCGTTGTACATCGAGGGTAGGTTCGTAACTTCATCCAAGCGCGCCTTCTCCTCGGCTGAAATGACATGTGCCGAATAATTCATAAACCATGGTCGGCAAAACACGCTCTCCTCGCCCGAAATAGCTCGCGCCCACTATCTAAAAAACGCTCTCCTTGCCCGAAATCGCTCGCGCCCACTATAGTTCAAAACACGCCCTCCTCGCCCGAAATCGCTCCCGCCCACTATTTGGGGAGAAGCAAAGTTACTCTACTATCCCCGACCCTCAGTACACAAACCCAAGCCGAGAAGCCTATAGGCAAGGGTAGAACTGTAACTCCCCCTCACATTTTAGACAAATGCGTCCGTAAGACATGGTTCCGATCCCCTCCCAATCCCCCCCCCCCCCCGCCCGCCCCATTCATACCTTGTGGGCGCCAAATCACCTTCTCCCCGTGAAGCTCCCTTCTCCCGAGCCCGAAACCTCAGCCCCACCTCTGGCACCCCCCACCGCACCAATTTCACAGCCGCCCTCCTTCCTAATGCCGGAGACGCTGTCCAATTGCCGTCGTGCATTGGGCCATGTGCCTCTTACTCCGTGCTGCTGGTGCTGCCTTGACGACGGCCGCGTGAACCGTATCGGAGCCGACTCACCCCCGCCGTTGTTCACGGTGCCGGCGCGGCTCCAACTTCGGATCTGTCCAGAGTCCTGGCGCTTCTTCCGCATAGCCGTCGACCATCGCGACATCTCTCTTTCCCTGCTGCCGGTCGCCACCGCAACTGCGCCGGCCTCACCGACTCGACAGCTGGACCTACCTACTTCACCATGCCGCCAGATAGGTCGCACCTCATGTCAAATCACTTTATTTAGGCGTCAGTTTTCTGAATTTTTATTCTGGGCCAATCGATTGCCAATGGGAAGCAGCACCCCTCGAGGCGGCGGAGCTCCTAGGCTGCCGGTTGGCTGGTGTCTAACGTAAGGGTGCGGGGCCGCATGTTTGCCATGGAAGCAGCGCTAAGATGGCTATCTTTTAGAGTTACGTGGGTTGAAGGTACTGCCGCCGTCGGATCTGGATGACGGGGAGTCTTTGTGGATTGGCCCGGGGGCGGCGCAACCACGACAGTGCAGTGGGGCGGGGAGCGGGGTTTTGGCCGGGGCCACGGACGGCGGAGGCAGGCTGCTCTGCCGTTGGTCGCTGGCTCTTCGGGGAAGATTCCAAACAGTGTCAGCCGGGAGGCACAAGACGGCCATCAAGCCATCCGGCGTAGATCGGATAGTACCAAAATAAAATAAAATCGTGTGACCCGAATTTAGTCTTCAATCAACAGACGTGTGACCACTCTCGTACCTTGCTGTTGATCTCCTATTGTATTTCTTCAGATCAAATAGATATGTCGTTCTTAACATTATGCGTTATCTGCATCTTCAGACACACCGTCTTCCGACTCACCGCAGCTGCTCCAACAAGGGAAGCATACACCAGAAGGGAGCTACAGTCCCCACTCAACAGCTTCCCAAAGATCGAACGCGTGTGCCCGACATGGACAGCCACAACAAGCTGCAGGGCCATCGACAAGTCAAAGACATGATGCTCACTCCTATGGATGGCAGCCAGATAGGTTGTACCCTCATCTTACTTGTGTGCAACATTTATGGCTTTGTTATTCATCTAAGCACGGAAAATAGATCATCACATTTGACTGTATATTCATGCTGATCTCTTACGGGTCTTGTTCAGGAGTTCACACTGTTCCATAGTTCAGCTAAGATACTTGTTCTTTAGGTAACGTTGTTCCATAGTTATCATCCATCAGCCAATGCTATCGCACAGGCTGGTGATTATAGTATTATACCACTTCTAGTATTACCTATGTTGATTCGTAGCTTTCATCTATGTTCTCCCTTTAGTTTATGAGACCTGCTGTCGCTAGTTAACCCCAGTCCTACTATTTATGTCGTCTCCTACAGGCACTCATTTACATAAATCTAATTACTAGTTGTCTTCCATGCATGTCAGATATAATTGCACACACTGATATATCCACAAGAACCTCACAGAGCAATGTAAAGGCCAATAAACTTGATGTCAATGATACCCAATATGATGGAACATGTAAAGGCAGTTCTTCAGAAGACTTGCAGAGATGATGAATCCTCTTCACCCCACAAGGTCCTTGCTCTAACTTGGCCTGTGATATGGGTACAACATGCATATAATGTCCTGGAGTGTATCTACTCTGTTGCAATGCCATGTGCTTAGCATGTCGATCATGCATGTAAATATGTCATGCCTTCCTGTTTTTCAAGACCTATTCCATTCATGATAACATGTTTTCAAATTCAAATCTTGTCATTCTACTCTATCGCAATGCCATCTCGCTTAATTTGGACATCATGCTTCAATTTCTTATGCATTGTTATTCATCAAGATGTACTTCATCCGTCTGCCATACCATGTTTTTTTTACATTGAAGTGCTGTTCTAGTGCTCTGTTACAATGCCATCTTATTTTCCCAATCATACACGTGTATGTTGCCTTAGTTATTTCTGTATGTATTCCGCTAGCATATAGTTTTACATTCAACTAGTGTTTTTTTTGCTGTGTTGTCCTGTCGTATCCCTAGCTCTTACACCATACTCCCTCCGTCCGGATTACATGTTGCCGAAATGAATAAAAAAGGATGTATCTAGAACTGAAATATGCCTAGACCCATCCATTTTTTCTGGATGGAGGGAATACATGTCAATATGTCATGCCTTTCTATTCTTCAGTACCTATTCCATCTCTCTGTTGTCGCATGTTTTATAATTAAAGCACCATTCTTCTATACAAGGCATGCAAGGGGAAGACGACTATGTTAGAATCTGAAGGGTTACAAAAAGGCCTTTGCAAAAGATCCAAACGCCGGAGATAATAAACCAACTCCAGCTTTTATAGATACTGCTCCAAATACAGAGAAACCCAACACCTACTGATAATAAGCAGATTCTAGTGGCCAAAGAACTAGTCCACTCCAGTCCAGCAAAAATATGTCAACTCAATTCTAAGAAGCGTGTGCGTATCCTTGCATCATGAAATTTTATAGCATGCTGATCATATTTTCTATATGTTTCTTACCCATCTCTTTTAGAAAATAAGCTTAACAGATAGAAGAATTTCTGCAATGGTATCGTTTATGAGGAAAGATTCTTGCAGGAATTCTCTGTGCTCCAATGTAGATGTAAGTACTGTTGTATATCACTATATTTTTACGTCGGCATGTATTTTGTTAATCGGCGTGAATCCAACCTTTATCTGATCTAAATTTAGTTGTAGCAAAATGTATGATTAAAGGCCACAATGTTGATTTTTGTAAGGAAAACTGCTCGGTAGTTTTGCATCCCGAATGCATGAGTGTACTATCTTATATCGATTGGGTTTGAATACTTTGGTTCTACAAGGGTTTTTCAGGTGTTTTTACCGTGTTGTCCTGTCGTATCCCTAGCTCTTACATCATACTCCCTCCGTCCGGATTAAATGTCGCGAAATGGATAAAACTGGATGTATCTAGAACTGAAATACGCCTAGACCCGTCCATTTATTTCCGGATGGAGGGAATACATGTCAATATGTCATTCCTTTCTATTCTTCAGTACCTATTCCATCTCTGCTGTAGTACTCCCTCCTTCCCAAAATATAAGGCGCGGTTTGACTTTTCTGGTCTTCATTGCATAACTTTGACTATTATTTTTATTTATTGTATGTCTATAAAATTAATATACATACATATGAAATAAAATTGTTTTGCAAGACAAATAGGCCGATGTCATTTATACATGTTGAATCCATATACTTTGATATATATTAGTGGTCAAAGTCATGCATCAAAGACCGTAAAAAGTCAATCACGCCTTATATTTTGGGAACGAGGGAGTATGTTTTATAACCGAATCACCATTCTTCTATATAAGGCATGCAAGGGGAAGACGACTATGTTAGAATCTGAAGGGTTACAAACCAGGTCTTTGCAAAAGATCCAAACGCCAGGAGATAATAAACCAACTCCATTTTTCATAGATACTGCTTAAAGACAGAGAAACCCAACTCCCACCGATAATAAGTAGATTCCGGTGGCAAAGAACTAGTCCGCTCGATCCAGCAAAGAATGTCAACTCCATTCTAAGAAGCGTGTGTATCCTCGCATCATGAAATTTTATAGCGTTACGATCATATTTTCTACATGTTTCTTACCCATCTCTCTTTTAGAAAATAAGGTTAAACGATAGAAGACTTTCTTCATTGGGATCGTTTTCGAGGAAATTATCTTGCTGGAATTCTCTGTGCTCCAATGCTGATGTAAGTACCTGTTGTATATCACTATATTTTTACATCAACATGTATTTTGTTAATCAGCGTGAATCTAACCTTTATCTGATCTAAAATTAGTTGTAGCAAAATGTTAAAGGCGCCAATGTTGATTTTTGTAAGGAAAACTACCTGGTAGTTTTGCACACCGAAATGCATGAATGTACTATCTCATATCACGCACATTACTGAATTGTAGTGCTTCTCTGGTTGCCCATTCATTCATTGTGTCAATGTTGCTTTCGTACTACCTTACCTGGCTGATGATAGTTGTGCCATATTGTGTTAATTTGGTGTAGGCTAGTTGCCCAAACGTTCGTTGTGTCAATGTTGCTTTCCTATTATTTGACTTGGCCAATGATAGCAATGCTAGTGTGTTAGTTTTGTGCAAAGGCTCTTTGAAGATAAGAAGAAAAACTCTGAAAACAGCAAGGCAACCCCATTGTTTCTTTCCAGTAAATCTAGGCCAGGTAATATGGCAATAACTCATGATTAATCTTTTTGGTTCCCGTACTAATTTATGTTATGATGCAGTGGTCGAGACACTCTCCACTATCAATAATACAAGCCTGCCAAAATCGCCATCAGAATCTGTTCAGTATCCTCTGTCTCGAATGCAACGGAATAAATGTATGTTTGTGAACCAATTAGTGGCTGAAGCAATGATGGAAATGGTGGATGAATCAGAGGTGCAGAGTCGCATGACACAACAACCGATCAATGTTTTCGTAGACATGTAGCAAAGCGTAAAGAACTTGCCCACATGCTTATGGGCGTCATCTGTCCGAGGTTGCGATTGTGACGTTGTAGATGGTTAGGTTCTCATTATTTATTTGCACCGCATCAATCTTTGATTGCCCAAAGGATGTAATTTCCTGTAATATATGCTGGATGTGCAACGTTATTCCCTGTATGCCGTACCTTTTCTTGATCGGTTTTGGTCCTGTGCATAATTGCTCGTCATAATGGGCTCAAATTATCTAATTTTGCCTAAAGACATGTATGAACTTTAGTGGGCCCATTAAGTTAATGGGCCGTTACTAGGCCGAAAGTTAATGGTCGGCCCTCTTACCTCCCGGGTCGTTCACAGGACGACATCGAATCAGGCAACAGGTGGCCCCAATTTATTTCACGGGCCGTTAACAGGCCGTTACTAAGTTTGGGCTACATATGGCCCAACTATACTGTAGGCCTTTAGTAGGCCGAAAGAGACAGCGGGCTTGTACTGGACCATGAAGACCATGGGCCGCTAAGAGGCCGAAAGTCAGGTCATATTGTAAATGGCCCAACTGTGTTGTGGGCCTTTAGCAGGCCGAAAGAGAAACCGGGCTGGTATTGGACCATGAAGGGCTGATGACCCACAAGTATAGGGGATCTATCGTAGTCCTTTCGATAAGTAAGAGTGTCGAACCCAACGAGGAGCAGAAGGAAATGATAAGCGGTTTTCAGTAAGGTTTTCTGCAAGCACTGAAATAGTAGGTGAAAGATAGTGTTGTGATAAGATAAATAGTAACAAGCAAAAGTAAATAAAGTAAATAAAGTGCAGCAAGGTGGCCCAATCCTTTATGTAGCAAAGGATAAGCCTGGACAAATTCTAATAATGAAGAAGGAGCTCCCGGGGACACATTGGGAATTATCGTAAAGCTAGTTTTTATCACGTTCATAAGATTCGCGTTCGGTACTTTGATAATTTGATATGTGGGTGGACCGGCACTTGGGTACTGCCCTAACATGGACAAGCATCCCACTTATGATTAACCCCTATTGCAAGCATCCACAACTACAAAAAGGAGTATTAAGGTAAACCTAACCACAACATTAAACATATGGGTCCATATCAACCCCTAACGAAGCAACGCATAAACTAGGGTTTAAGCTTTTGTCACTCTAGCAACCCATCATCTACTTATTACTTCCCTATGCCTTCCTCTAGGCCCAAATAATGGTGAAGTGTCATGTAGTCGACGTTCACATAACACCACTAGAGGAAAGACAACATACATCTCATCAAAATATCGAACGAATACCAAATTCACATGACTACTAATAGCAAGACTTCACCCATGTCCTCAAGAACAAACGTAACTACTCACAAAGCATATTCATGTTCATAATCAGAGGAGTAATAATAGGCATAAAAGATCTGAACATATGATCTTCCACCAAGTAAACCAAATAGCATCAACTACAAGGAGTAATCAACACTACTAGCAACCCATGGGTACCAATTTGTGGTTTTGATACAAGATTGGATACAAGAGATGAACTAGGGTTTTGAGAGGAGATGGTGCTGGTGAAGATGTTGATGGAGATTGACCCCCTCCCGATGAGAGGATCGTTGGTGATGATTTCCCCCTCCCGCAGGGAAGTGTCCCCGACAGAACAGCTCCGCCAGAGCCCTAGATTGATTCCGCCAAGGTTCCGCCTCGTGGCGGCGGAGTTTCGTCCCGTAAGCTTGCCCACAATTTTTTCCAGGACAAAACCCTTCATATAGCAGAAGATGGACGCCAGAAGCCCAGCAGGGGGCCCAGAAGATAGGGGGTCACGCCCTAGGGGGGGCGCCCCCCTGTCTCCTGGACAGGGTGTGGCCCCCTGGCCTATTTCTTTTGCCCATAAATCCTTATTAAATCCAAAAGGTTGTTTCGTGGAGTCTCAGGTCTATTGGAGTTGTGTAGAATAGGTTTCCAATGTTTGCTCCTTTTCCAGCCAGAATTCCAGCTGCCGGCATTCCCGCTCTTCATGGTAAACCTTGTAAAATAAGAGAGAATAGCCATAAGTATTGAGATATAATGTGTAATAACAGCCCATAATGCAATAAATATTGATATAAAAGCATGATGCAAAATGGACGTATCAACTCCCCCAAGCTTAGACCTCGCTTGTCTTCAAGCGGAAGCCGAAATCGAAAAATATTTCCACATGTTTAGAGATAGAGGTGTCGATAAAAATAAAATACGGACATGAGGGCATCATGATCATTCTAATAACAACAACATATATGGATTTTGTCATATGATTTCCTATGTTCAAGTAATAAGCAATTCACAATGTCAAGTATGGTTCAAAAACTTCATTGGGAACTAACAAACTATAATCTCAGTCATTGAAGCAATTGCAATTTATCGTAACATCAGAAAGAGTCAATAATAGAACTTTTCAGCAAGCTCACATACTCAACTATCTCGTAGTCCCCTATGCTTGTTAACACTCACGCAGTACTTGTGGTTATAGAGTTTCAGCCGGACACTGAGAAAGATAGGGGCTTATTGTGTTGCCTCCCAACATATTCACATTTAGATGACGTCAACAATAATAGCCTATGCTAACTTACATCCAATTGGATATATGTATCATGATCTTTCAAACACGAGGAGCTTGCCAAAGGATAAAAATAAAAAGGGAGAGGTGAGTATCACCTTGACTCAAGCATAAAGTAAAACATAAAGTAAAAGATAGGCCCTTCGCAGAGGGAAGCAGAGGTTGTCATGTGCGTTTAGGGTTGATGCACAAAATCTTAATGCAAAAGAACGTAACTTTATATTGCCCCTTGTATGTGGACCTTTATTATGCAATCCGTCGCTTTTATTACTTCCACAACAAGTTCGTACAAAGCTTATTTTCTCTGCACTAATAAGTCATTCATATTTTGAGAGCAATTTTTATTGCTTGCAGCGATGACAACTTACTTGAAGGATCTTACTCAATCCATAGGTAGGTATGGTGGACTCTCATGGCAAAACTGGGTTTAAGGATATTTGGAAGCAGAAGTAGTATCTCTACTTGGTGCAAGGAATTTGGCTAGCATGAGGGGGAAAGGCAAGCTCAACATGTTTGGAAGGTCAATGACAATATACCTTAACTGGGATGTCGGAAAACATAAACCATTATGTTGTCTTCCTTGTCCAATGTCAACTCTTTTAGCATGTCATACTTAATGAGTGCTTCACAATCATAAAAGATGTCCAAGATAATATATTTATATGTGAACCCCTCTTTCCTTATCACTTCCTATTAATTGCAATGATGACCAAGGCTACGTTCATCAACTCCCAACAATTTTTATGCCTCATACTTTTTATGTGTGAAGTTATCACTATCCATAAGATCAATATGAACTCTTTTGTTCTTTCTACTTTCTCAAGATCATAGCAACATAGCAAAGCCCTTGACTCAACATTAATCTCTATTATAGATAGCACACGGACTCGATTACATAAAGAGATCGCAAAGCAAAACTCGAAACTACTTGATATCAAAAACTTCAAACTACTAGATCAAGATACTACTAAAAGGATCGAACTAAATAAAGTGGTAAAAATAGGAGTGTGATGGTGATACGATACTGGGGCACCTCCCCCAAGCTTGGCAGTTGCCAAGGGGAGTGCCCATACCCATGTGATTATTTCCTCGGAGGTGGTGAAGTAGGAGTTGATGATGGTGGAGTTGTTGCATTTTTCTTCTCTAGCCTGCGTCTGAGGCTAAAATTTTCCTCCCTCAGATCCTCATACTTGAGCTCAAGTTTCATTATCTTTTTGCATAGTGCTGACTTGCTTTCCTACAAAAAACGAGGTGGGATAGATTGGACCTTAGGGAGGCTTGACTTCTTGAACTCCACATGCATATCACCAGGTTTAGGTAGTGGATCGTCCTCTTCATCAGAGCTTGCTTCCTCCTTCCTCTTTGGATCATAGTCTTCTTCTTCCTCCGTGGTCCAGCCATAATGTTCCACATCCCCATATACTTTTGGGTTTGCAATATAATCAGCCATGTAGCTTTCTCCCTCCGAATCTTGGGACGACATCTTGTTCCAAATCTGCAATAGGAACAGCTCGAAACGAAAACAGAGGATATTTCTGTGATACGGTGGTCAAAACCTTCAGGAGTATATATAATGAATTTTT
This sequence comes from Aegilops bicornis, assembly GCA_021605145.1. Taxonomy (NCBI): domain Eukaryota; kingdom Viridiplantae; phylum Streptophyta; class Magnoliopsida; order Poales; family Poaceae; genus Aegilops; species Aegilops bicornis. The sequence goes on along the minus strand of CM038669.1, from coordinate 341,019,465 downwards.
ACCGACCAAAATACATAACATACAAGAAAACGGAGTCCAGGAGGCACACGAGGTGCCCACGAGACAGGGGGCGCGCCCTACAGGGGGGCGCGCCCTCCTCTCTCGTGGGAGCCTCGTGCCCTTTTCGGACTACTTCTTTCTTCCTAAAATCTTTAAATAATCCAAAACTGATAAAAATTGCCATTAGAGTTGTTTTGGAATCGGTTTACTTACCGTACTAATGCACCTATGCCTTTTCAGAGTCCGGAACATTCTGGAAAGTGTCTCTTATGTATTCCTTAGGGGTTATGGTTTCAATAATATTAGTTTCAACATTGATAGGATTACCTGAAATATAATGTTTAATTCTTTGACCGTTTACCACCCTCGGATTGGTGCCTTCGAAGTTGTTGATTTTTATAGCACCAGAACGATAGACCTCCTCGATAATGTAAGGACCTTCCCATTTTGAGAGAAGTTTTCCTGCAAAAAATCTTAAACGAGAGTTGAACAATAACACATAATCTCCTACGTTAAACTCACGCTTTTGTATCCTCTTATCATGCTAGCGTTTGACTTTTTCTTTGAAAAGCTTGGCATTCTCATATGCTTGGGTTCTCCATTCATCAAGTGAGCTAATATCAAATAACCACTTCTCACCCAAGAAGTTTGAATTCATAATTGAGCTCTTTAATAGCCCAATATGCTTTATGTTCAAGTTCAAGAGGTAAATGACATGCTTTTCCATAAACCATCTTATATGGAGACATACCCATAGGATTTTTGTATGCAGTTCTATAGGCCCATAATGCATCATCAAGTTTTTGGACCAATTCTTTCTAGATCTATTCACAGTCTTTTGCAAAATTAATTTGAGCTCTGTATTGCTCAACTCTACTTGACCACTAGACTGCGGGTGATAAGGAGATGCGATTCTATGCCTTACATCATACTTAGCAAGCATCTTACGGAAAGCACCATCAATAAAGTGTGAACCACCAACGGTCATAAGGTATCTAGGGACTTCAAACCTCGGAAAAATAACGTCTTTAAGCATTTGAATAGAAGTGTTATGATCAGCACTACTAGTTGGAATAGCTGCTGCCCACTTAGTAACGTAATCAACAGCAACTAAAATATGTGTATAACCATTGGAGGCAGGAAAAGGTCCCATATAATCAAAGCCCCAAACATCAAACGGTTCAATAACAAGAGAATAATTCATAGGCATTTCTTGACGTCTACTAATGTTACCTATTCTTTGACATTCATCACAAGATAAGACAAACTTACGAGCATCATTGAAAAGAGTTGGCCAATAAAAACCAGATTGTAATACCTTGTGTGCAGTTCTGTCTCCAGCGTGGTGTCCTCCATAGGATTCAGAGTGACACTTGCGTAGGATCTGTTCCTGTTCATGCTCAGGCACACAACGTCTAATAATACCATCTACTCCTTCTTTATAAAGGTGTGGATTATCCCGGAAGTAATGTCTTAAATCATAAAAGAACTTTTCTTTTGCTGGTATGTGAAACTAGGCGGTATATATTTAGCAACAATGTAATTAGCATAATCAGCATACCAAGGAGCAGTACGAGAAGCATTGACGACCGCTAATTGTTCATCAGGAAAGCTATCATTAATAGGCAGTGGGTCATCAAGAACATTCTCTAGCCTAGACAAGTTGTTTGCAATGGGGTTCTCAGCTCCCTTTCTATCAACAATATGCAAGTCAAATTCTTGGAGCAAGAGAACGCATCTAATGAGTCTAGGCTTAGCATCTTTCTTTTCCATAAGATATTTAATAGCAGCATGATCAGTGTGAATAGTAACTTTGGAATCAACAATATAAGGTCTAAACTTATCACATGCAAACACAACTGCTAAGAACTCTTTTCCAGTAGTAGCATAATTTCTCTAGGCAGTATCAAGAGTCTTACTAGCATACTGGATAACATTCAATTTCTTATCAACTCTTTGCCCTAAAACAACACCTACAACATAATCACTAGCATCGCACATAATTTCAAAAGGTAAATTCCAATCAGGTGGCTGAACAATAGGTGCGGTGATCAAAGCTTTCTTAAGTGTTTCAAATGCTTCTACAATATCATCATCAAAGACAAAAGGAATATATTTTTGCAATAAATTAGTCAGAGGCCTAGAGATTTTAGAAAAGTCCTTAATGAACCTCCTATAAAAACCAGCATGACCAAGGAAACTTCTTATACCTTTTATGTCCTTGGGATATGGCATCTTTTCAATAGCATCAACTTTGGCTTTATCAACTTCAATACCTCTCTCGGAGATCTTGTGCCCCAAGACAATGCCTTCATTAACCATAAAGTGACACTTTTCCCAATTTAGGACGAGACTAGTGTCTTCTCGTCTCTGCAAAACTCGATCAAGGTTGCTCAAACAATCATCAAAAGAGGATCCATAGATGGAGAAGTCATCCATGAATACCTCACAAATCTTTTCACAAAAATTAGAAAATATAGCCATCATGCATCTTTGAAAGGTAGCAGGTGCATTACATAAACCAAAAGGCATACGTCTATAAGCAAAAGTACCAAAAGGGCAAGTAAAAGTAGTTTTAGATTGATCCCCCGCTGATACATGAATATGAGAGAAGCCAGAATAACCATCTAGAAAGCAAAAATGTGTATGTTTGGATAGCCTCTCTAGCATTTGATCAATAAAAGGTAAAGGGTAATGATCTTTCTTAGTAGCTTTATTTAACTTACGGAAATCAATTACCATCCTATAACATGTAATAATTCTTTGCGGGATCAATTCATCTTTATCATTAGGAACTATGGTAATACCTCCCTTTTTAGGGACACAATGGGCAGGGCTTACCCAATCACTATCAGCAACGGGATAAATAATACCTGCCTCAAGGAGCTTTAGTATCTCCTTTCTTACCACTTCCTTCATTTTGGGATTTAATCGTCTTTGAGGATCTCTAACTGGTTTGGCATCTTTCTCCACTAAAATTTTGTGTTGACATAACGTGGGACTAGTGCCCTTAAGATCGTCCAGAGTATATCCAATAGCAGCTCGGTGCTTCTTCAGAGTTTTCAATAATCTTTCTTCTTCTTTCTCTGAAAGGTTAGCACTAATAATAACATGATATATTTCTTTTTCATCAAGATAAGCATACTTAAGATTATCGTGTAATGGTTTGAGTTCAAACACGGGATCACCCTTGGGTGGAGGGGATCCCCAAGAATTTCAACGGAAGGTTATGTTTCAAAGATAGGCTCTGTTTAAGGAACACTTCATCTATTTCTTCCCTTTCCTTCATAAACATATCGTTTTCATGGTCTAGCAAATATTGTTCTAACAGATCAGTTGGAGGAACAGCAATGGAAGCAAGACCAATAATTTCATCCTTACTAGGTGGTTCCCTTTCACGAGGTTGTCTACTAAACTTGGCAAAATTAAACTCATGAGACGTACCATCTATGCCAACAGTGACAACCTTCCTATTACAATCAATCTTAGAACTAGCAGTATTCAAGAAGGGTCTACCAAAAATAATGGGACAAAAATCATCTTGTGGGGAACCAAGAACAAGAAAATCAGCAGGGTATTTAATCTTCCCACACAAGACTTAAACATCTCTAACAATCCCAATAGGTTTAATGGTGTCCCTATTAGCAAGCTTAATAGTAACATCAATGTCTTCTAATTCAACAGTGCAATATCGTGCATAATTTCTTTATAAAGATCATAAGGTATCGCATTAGCACTAGCACCCATATCACATAAACCATGATAGCAATGATCTCCTATTTTAACATAAATAACGGGCGTGCCTACAACAGGTCTACGTGTCTTAGGATCGGGTCTAGCAATATTAGCAGTTTCACCCAAGAAAGAGATAACATGCCCATCTAAGTCCTCATCCAAGAGATCTTTAATCATAGCAATACTAGGTTCAACATTAATTTTCTCAGGAGGTGTATAGGTCCTAGTATTACTCTTACGAACAAAAGTCGAAGCTTTAACATGATCTTTTATCCTAACAGGAAAATGAGCTTTTTCAACATAAGTAGTAGGAATAATAGGATCACTGTATGTAATAGTCTTCTCTTCGACTGTAATAGGTGCAACTACTTTCACTTCAACAGGAGGATTATATTTAAACCACTTCTCTTTAGGGAGATCAACGTGAGTAGCAAATGTTTCACAAAAAGTAGCCACTATCTCAGAGTCAAGTCCATACTTAGAGCAAAATCCACGGAAAGCATCGGTATCCATAAAAGATTTAACAAAATCAAACTTAGGTGTCATACCTGACTCCTTACCATCGTCGGAACCCTAATATTCAGAGTTGCGTTTAATTCTTTCCAATAAGTCCCATTTGAAATCAATAGTCTTCAGCATATAGGAACCAACACAGGAAGTATCGAGCAAGTTGCGATTATCAAGAGAAAGCCGAGCATAAAAATTCTGAATAATCATTTCTCGAGAGAGCTCATGATTGGGGCATGAATACAACATTGACTTAAGCCTCCCCCAAGCTTGAGCGATGCTTTCTCCTTCGCGAGGCCAGAAATTATATATGTAATTACGATCACGATGAACAAGATGCATAGGATAGAACTTCTGGTGAAATTCCAACTTCAATCGCTTATAATTCCAATATCTCGTACCATCACATAGCCTATACCATGTCATTGCATCTCCCTTCAAAGATAACGGGAAGACCTTCCTTTTGACAACATCATCGGGAATACCTGCAAGCTTAAATAACCCACAAACTTCATCCATAAAGATAAGGTGTAAGTCGGGATGCAATGTTCCATCTCCTGCAAAAGGATTAGCTAGTAGTTTTTCTATCATACCTGAAGGAATCTCAAAGTGAATATTTTCATAAGGTTCAGTAGATTGAGGATCATCTCTTTGCTCTTCTGGTTGGGGTGAAGATACCCCAAACAAGCCCCTCAAAGGATTAGTTTCCATAGTGACAAGTAATGTAAAATTTCAGCACACTATATAAATGTTTCCTTACCAAGTTCCACTCACCAAGAGCGCTACGCTCCCCGGCAACGGCGCCAGAAAAGAGTCTTCATGACCCACAAGTATAGGGGATCTATCATAGTCCTTTCGATAAGTAAGAGTGTCGAATCCAATGAGGAGCAGAAGGAAATGATAAGCGGTTTTCAGTAAGGTTTTCTGCAAGCACTGAAATAGTAGGTGAAAGATAGTTTTGTAATAAGATAAATAGTAATGAGCAAAAGTAAATAAAGTAAATAAAGTGCAGCAAGGTGGCCCAATCCTTTATGTAGCAAAGGATAAGCCTGGACAAATTCTAATAATGAAGAAGGAGCTACACATTGGGAACTATCGTCAAGCTAGTTTTCATCACGTTCATAAGATTCGCGTTCGGTACTTTGATAATTTGATATGTGGGTGGACCGGCACTTGGGTACTGCCCTAACATGGACAAGCATCCCACTTATGATTAACCCCTATTGCAAGCATCCGAAACTACAAAAAAGAGTATTAAGGTAAACCTAACCACAACATTAAACATATGGGTCCATATCAACCCCTAACGAAGCAACTCATAAACTAGGGTTTAAGCTTTTGTCACTCTAGCAACCCATCATCTACTTATTACTTCCCTATGCCTTCCTCTAGGCCCAAATAATGGTGAAGTGTCATGTAGTCGACGTTCACATAACACCACTAGAGGAAAGACAACATACATCTCATAAAATATCGAACGAATACCAAATTCACATGACTACTAATAGCAAGACTTCACCCATGTCCTCATGAACAAACGTAACTACTCACAAAGCATATTCATGTTCATAATCGAGGAGTAATAATATGCATAAAGGATCTGAACATATGATCTTCCACCACGTAAACCAAATAGCATCAACTACAAGGAGTAATCAACACTACTAGCAACCCACATGTACCAATTTGTGGTTTTGATACAAGATTGGATACAAGAGATGAACTAGGGCTTTGAGAGGAGATGGTGCTGGTGAAGATGTTGATGGAAATTGAACCCCTCCCGATGAGAGAATCGTTGGTGATGACGTTGGTGATGATTTCCCCCTCCCGGAGGGAAGTGTCCCCGGCAGAACAGCTCCGCCAGAGCCCTAGATTGATTCCGCCAAGGTTCCGCCTCGTGGCGGCGGAGTTTCGTCCTGTAAGCTTGCCCATGATTTTTTCCAGAACAAAACCCTTCATATAGCAGAAGATGGACGTCGGAAGCCCACCAGGGGGCCCAGGAGATAGGGGGCCGCGCCCTAGGGGGGGGGGCCTGTCTCCTGGACAGGGTGTGGGACCCCTGGACTATTTCTTTTGCCCATAAATCCTTATTAAATCCAAAAAGTTGTTTCGTGGAGTCTCAGGTCTTTTGGAGTTGTGCAGAATAGGTTTCCAACGTTTGCTCCTTTTCCAAAATTCCGACCAAGATTCTCCTCTTCATGGTAAACCTTGTAAAATATGAGAGAATAGCCATAAGTATTGAGATATAATGTGTAATAACAGCCCATAATGCAATAAATATTGATATAAAAGCATGATGCAAAATGGACGTATCAAGGGCATGGGCTGTTAAAAGGCCAAAACTAAGGTCCGACTGCAAATGGCCCAACTCATTTATGGTCCGTTAACAGGCCGAAAGGCACAGAGGGCCGGGAATTGGCCCAACACTTAAATGGGTCACTAAAAGGCCAAAACTCAGGTCCGACTACAAATGGCCCAACTGATTTATGGGCCGTCAAGAGGCTGAAAGTGACACCGGGCCAGAAATTGGCCCAACACTTAAATGGGCCGCTAAAAGGCGAAACTCGTGTCCGACAACAAATGGCCCATCAGATTTATGGGCCGTCAACAGTCAAAGACACACCGGCCGGAAATTAGCCCAACATTTAAATGGGTCGCTAAAAGGCCGAAAGATGTACATCTGAAAATTGGCCCATCCGTTAAATGGGCCGTTAACGTGTCAAATCTCATCCGCCGATATTGAGCCCAAATATATAGCGGGCTGTTAACGGGCTCGAACTGACGATGGGCTGCAATGGTTCAAATCTTTAACGGGCAGTTGACGGGCCGAATTGGCACATCTCGTATGGGCCGTGGGTTTAAATGGACCTGACACAAGTAGGCCTTATATGGGCTGGCCTGCTAATTTTTACTAGGCTGGCCTTTTCACAGGAATGGGCCTCTGTTGGGTCGTGCCATGTGTCGACGTATCATAGGCGCCTTCCGTCCAATGAGTGGATGACATCTGTCCCAACAATGAGCCGACACATGTTTCCTCCAGCCAATGATGATTTTACACGTGGAAAATCCTCATTGGCCGGGGCTGTTAACGGGTTATCGGATTCAAAACCCGCCCCGATAGCTTAATGGCATTCTGTTACGGTGGATGCCACGTGTCGGTCACCCTTGACGAAAGCACTTCTGTGACGCGCGATTTATCGTCATGGAAGTGGACACTTCCGTGATGATAATTTTGGTAATGTCATGGAACACTTCTCTGACACATGTATGACTATCTTGATTCTGTCATAAATTTGTCATGGATGTACATGCATGACAAAAAACGCGACCTACTGTGACAAACACGTATCATCACGGAAGTGTATTTTTTTGTAGTGCCCCCTCCACCATATTCCACCTCGGTTATATCGTAGCGGTGCTTAGGCGAAGCCCTGCGTTGGTAGCATCATCAACACTATCATCATGTCGTCGTGCTAACGGAACTCTCCTGCAAAGCTCTGCCGGATCGGAGTTCATGGGACGTCGTCGAGCTGAACGTGTGCTGAACTCGGAGGTGCCATGCCTTCGGTACTTGGATCGGTCGGATCGTGAAGACGTTCGACTACATCAACCACGTTGTCATAACGCTTCCGCTTTCGGTCTACGAGGGTACGTGGACATACTCTCCCCTCTCGTTGATATGCATCACCATGATCTTGCGTGTGCGTAGGATTTTTTTAAAAATTACTACGTTCCCCAACAGTGGCATCCGAGCCAGGTTTATGCGTAGATGTTATATGCACGAGTAGAAAACAAGTGAGCTGTGGGCGATACAAGTCATACTGCTTACCAGCATGTCATACTTTGGTTCGGCGGTATTGTTGGATGAAGCGGACCGGACCGACATTACGCCAGACGCTTACGCCGAGACTGGTTCTACCGACGTGCTTTGCACACGTGGTCAAGTGGTGTCTGTTTCTCCAACTTTAGTTGAACCGAGTGTGGCTACGCCCGATCCTTGTGAAGGTTAAAACATCAGTAACTTGACGAAATATCATTGTGGTTTTGATGCGTAGGTAAGAATGGTTCTTGCTCAGCCCGTAGCAGCCACGTAAAACTTGCAACAACAAAGTAGAGGACGTCTAACTTGTTTTTGCAAGGCATACTGTGATGTGATATGGTCAAGGCATGGTGCTATATTTTATTGTATGAGATGATCATGTTTTGTAACAGAGTTATCGACAACTGGCAGGAGCCATATGGGTTGTCGCTTTATTGCATGCAATGCAATCGCCCTGTAATTGCTTTACTTTATCACTAAGCGGTAGCGATAGTCGTAGAAGCAATAGTTGGCGAGAAGACAATGATGCTACTATGGAGATCAAGGTGTCGCGCCAAAGGATTTATGGTGATCATGGCGATTGCTTTGGAGATGGAGATCAAAGGCACAAGATGATGATGGCCATATCATATCACTTATATTGATTGCATGTGATGTTTATCCTTTATGCATCTTATTCTGCTTTGATAGACAGTAGCATTATAAGATGATCTCTCACTGAATTTCAAGGTAAAAGTGTTCTCCTTGAGTATGCACCGTTCCAAAGTTCGTCATGCCAAGACACCACATGATGAGCGGGTGTGATAAGCTCAACGTTCATCTACAACGGGTGTAAGATAGTTTTGCACACGCAGAATACTCAGGTTAAACTTGACGAGCCTAGCATATGCAGATATGGCCTCGGAACACTAAGACCGAAAGGTCGAGCGTGAATGATATAGTAGATATGATCTACATAGTGATGTTCACCATTGAAAACTACTCCATCTCATGTGATGATCGGTTATGGTTTAGTTGATATGGATCACGTGATCACTTAGATGATTAGAGGGATGTCTATCTAAGTGGGAGTTCTTAAGTAATATGATTAATTGAACTTAAATTTATCATGAACTTAGTACCTGATAGTATTTTGCTTGTCTATGTTGTTGTAGATAGATGGCCCGTGCTATTTTTCCATTGAATTTTAATGCGTTCCTTGAGAAAGCAAAGTTGAAAGATGATGGTAGCAATTACATGGATTGGGTCCGTAACTTGAGGATTATCCTCATTGCTGCCTGTAAGAATTACGTCTGGAAGCACCGGGTGCCAGGCCTGCCGCAGATGCAATCGATTTACATTAAGAACGTCTGGCAGAGCAAAGCTAATGACTACTTGATAGTTCAGTGTGCCATTCTTTACGGCTTAGAACCGGGACTTCAATGACGTTTTGAACGTCATGGAGCATATGAGATGTTCCAGGAGTTGAAGTTAATATTTCAAGCAAATGCCAGGATTGAGAGATATGAAGTCTCCCATAAGTTCTACAGCTGCAAGATGGAGGAGAATAGTTCTGTCAGTGAACATATACTCAAAATGTCTGGGTATAACAATCACTTCATTCAACTGGGTGTTAATCTTCCGGATGATAGTCTCATTGACAGAATTCTTCAATCACTACCACCAAGCTACAAGAGCTTCATGATGAACTATAATATGCAAGGGATGGATAAGACAATTCCCGAGCTCTTCGCAATGCTAAAGGTCATGGAGGTAGAAATCAAGAAGGAGCATCAAGTGTTGATGGTCAACAAGACCACCAGTTTCAAGAAAAAGGGTAAATGGGAGAAGAAGGGGAACTTCAAGAAGAACGGCAAACTAGTTGCTGCTCAGGAGAAGAAACCCAAGTCTGGACCTAATCCTGAGACTGTGTGCTTCTACTGCAAACAGACTGGTCACTGGAAGCGGAATTGCCCCAAGTATTTTGTGGATAAGAAGGATGGCAAGGTGAACAAAGGTATATGTGATATACAGGTTATTGATGTGTACCTTACTAGAGCTCGCAGAGCACTGGTATTTGATACTGGTTCTATTGCTAATATTTGCAACTCGAAACAGGGACTACGGATTAAGCGAAGACTGGCTAAGGACGAGGTGACGATGCGCATGGGAAATGGTTCCAAAGTCGACGTGATCGCCGTCGGCACGCTACCTCTACATCTACCTTCGGGATTAGTTTTAGACCTGAATAATTGTTATTTGGTGCCAGCGTTAAGCATGAACATTATATCTAGATCTTGTTTGATGCGAGACGGTTATTCATTTAAATCTGAGAATAATGGTTGTTCTATTTATATGAGTAATATCTTTTATGGTCATGCACCCTTGAAGAGTGGTCTATTTGTATTAAATCTCGATAGTAGTGATACACATATTCATAATGTTATGGCCAAAAGATGTAGTGTTGATAATGATAGTGGAACTTATTTGTGGCACTGACGTTTAGGTCATATTGGTGTAAAGCGCATGAAGAAACTCCATACTGATGGACTTCTGGAATCACTTGATTATGAATCACTTGGTACTTGCGAACCATGCCTCATGGGCAAGATGACTAAAACGCCGTTCTCCGGAACAATGGAGCGAGGAACAGATTTATTGGAAATCATACATACTGATGTATGTGGTCCGACGAATATTGAGGCTCACGGTGGGTATCATTATTTCTCACCTTCACAGATGATTTGAGCAGATATAGGTATATCTACTTAATGAAACATAAGTCTGAAACATTTGAAAAGTTCAAAGAATTTCAAAGTGAAGTGGAAAATCATCGTAACAAGAAAATAAAGTTTCTATGATCTGATCGTGGAGGAGAATATTTGAGTTCTGAGTTTGGTCTACATTTGAAACAATGCGGAATAGTTTTCAACTCACGCCACCCGGAACACCACAACGTAATGGTGTGTCCGAACGTCGTAATCGTACTTTACTAGATATGGTGCGATCTATGATGTCTCTTACTGATTTACCGCTATCGTTTTGGGGTTATGCTTTAGAGATGGCTGCATTCACATTAAATAAGGCACCATCGAAATCCATTGAGATGACGCCTTATGAACTGTGGTTTGGCAAGGAACCAAAGTTGTCGTTTCTTAAAGTTGGGGGCTGCGATGCTTATGTGAAAAAGCTTCAACCTGATAAGCTCGAACCCAAATCGGAGAAATGTGTCTTCATAGGATACCCAAAGGAAACTGTTGGGTACACCTTCTATCACAGATCCGAAGGCAATATATTTGTTGCTAAAAAAGAATCCTTTCTAGAGAAGGAGTTTCTCTCGAAAGAAGTGAGTGGGAGGAAAGTAGAACTTGATGCGGTAACTGTACCTGCTCCCTTATTGGAAAGTAGTTCATCACAGAAACCGGTTCCTGTGACACCTACACCAATTAGTGAGGAAGCTAATGATATTGATCATGAAACTTCAGATCAAGTTACTACCAAACCTCGTAGGTCAACCAGAGTAAGATCCGCACCAGAATGGTACGGTAATCCTATTCTGGAGGTCATGTTACTTGACCAAGGCGAACCTACGAACTATGAAGACGCGATGGTGAGCCTAGATTCCGCACAATGGCTTGAGGCCATGAAATCTGAGATGGGATCCATGTATAAGAACAAAGTGTGGACTTTGGTTGACTTGCCCGATGATCGGCAAGCCATAGAGAATAAATGGATCTTCAAGAAGAAGACTAACGCTGACGGTAATGTTACTGTCTACAAAGCTCGACTTGTTGCGAAAGGTTTTCGACAAGTTCAAGGGGTTGACTACGATGAGACTTTCTCACCCGTAGCGATGCTTAAGTCTGTCCGAATCATGTTAGCAATTGCCGCATTTTATGATTAGAAATTTGGAAAACTGAATGGATTTCTGGAAGAAGAGTTGTATATTATGCAACCAGAAGGTTTTGTTGATTCAAAGGGAGCTAACAAAGTGTGCAAGCTCCAGCGATCCATTTATGGACTGGTGCAAGCCTCTCGGAGTTGGAATAAATTTTTTGATAGTGTGATCAAAGCATATGGTTTTATACGGACTTTTGGAGAAGCTCAGATTTACAAGAAAGTGAGTGGGAGCTCAGAGCATTTCTAATATTATATGTGGATGACATATTGTTGATTGGAAATGATATAGAATTTCTGGATAGCATAAAAGGATACTTGAATAAGAGTTTTTCAATGAAAGACCTCGTTGAAGCTGCTTACATATTGGGCATCAAGATCTATAGAGATAGATCAAGACGCTTGATAACCCACAAGTATAGGGGATCGCAACAGTTTTTGAGGGTAGAGTATTCAACCCAAATTTGTTGATTCGACACAAGGGGAGCCAAACAATATTCTCAAGTATTAGTAGCTGAGTTGTCAATTCAACCACACCTGGAAACTTAATATCTGCAGCAAAGTGTTTAGTAACACAGTAATATGATAGTGGTGGTAACGGTAACAAAAGAGTAGTGCAAGTAATAGTAAATATTTTTAGTATTTTGTAGTGATTGTAACAGTAGCAACGGGAAAGTAAATAAGCGTAAAGCAGTATATGGAAAGCTCATAGGCATCGGATCAGTGATGGATAATTATGCCGGATGTGGTTCATCATGTAACAGTCATAACATAGGGTGACACTGAACTAGCTCCAATCATCAATGTAATGTAGGCATGCATTCCGAATATAGTCATACGTGCTTATGGAAAAGAACTTGCACGCCATCTTTTGTCCTACCCTCCCGTGGCAGCGGGATCCTAATGGAAACTAAGTGATATTAAGGCCTCCTTTTAATAGAGAACCGGAACAAAGCATTAGCACATAGTGAATACATGAACTCCTCAAACTATGGTCATCACCGGGAGTGGTCCCGATTATTGTCACTTCGGGGTTGCCGGATCATAACACATAGTAGGTGACTATAGACTTGCAAGATAGGATCAAGAACTCACATATATTCATGAAAACATAATGGGTTCAGATCTGAAATCATGGCACTCAGGCCCTAGTGACAAGCATTAAGCATAGCAAAGTCATAGCAACATCAATCTCAGAACATAGTGGATACTAGGGATCAAACCCTAACAAAACTAACTCGATTACATGATAAATCTCATCGAACCCATCACCGTCCAGCAAGCCTACGATGGAATTACTCACGCACGGCGGTGAGCTTCATGAAATTGGTGATGGAGGATGCTTGATGATGACGACGGCGACGAATCCCCCTCTCTGGAGCCCCGAACGAACTCCAGATCAGCCCTCCCGAGAGGTTTTAGGGCTTGGCGGCGGCTCCGTATCGTAAAATGTGATGATTTCTTCTCTCCTATTTCTTTCTCCCCGAAAGCCAATATATAGAGTTGGAGTTGGCGTCGGAAGGTGTCCAGGGGGCCCATGAGGTAGGGGGGCACGCCTCCCACCCTCGTGGACAGGGTCTGGGCCCCCTGGTCTTCATCTTTGGCGAGGATTTTTTATTTTTTATTGTAAGGTATTCCGTGGAGTTTCAGGTCATTCCGAGAATATTTGCTTTCTGCACATAAAACAACACCATGGCAATTCTGCTGAAAACAGCGTCAATCCGAATTAGTTCCATTCAAATCATGCAAGTTAGGGTCCAAAACAAGGGCAAAAGTTTTGGGAGAAGTAGATACGACGGAGACGTATCAACTCCCCCAAGCTTAAACCCTTGCTTGTCCTCAAGCAATTCATTTGAAAAACTGAAAGAGAAAAAGAAAGACTTTTACAAACTCTGTTTGCTCTTGTTGTTGTAAATATGTCAAGCCAGCATTCAAGTTTTCAGCAAAGATCATAACTAACCACATTTGCAATAATTCTCAGGTCTCATAATTACTCATATCAATAGCATAATCAACTAGCAAGCCATAATAATTAATCTCGGACGACAACACTTTCTCAAAACAATCATAATATGATATAACGAGATGGTATCTCGCTAGCCCTTTCTGAGACCGCAAAACATAAATGCAGAGCACCTTTAAAGATCAAGGACTGACTAGACATTGTAATTCATGGTAAAAGAGATCAAATCATAGTCACACCCAATATAGATTAATAGTGATGAATGCAAACGATAGCTGTGCTCTCCAGCTAGTGCTTTTTAATAAGAGGGTGATGACTCAACATAAAAGTAAATAGATAGGCCCTTCGCATAGGGAAGCAGGGTTTGTAGAGGTGCCAGAGCTCAGTTTTGAAATAGAGATAAATAGTATTTTGAGCGGTATACTTTCATTGTCAACATAACAACTAAGAGATGGCGATATCTTCCATCTCACACACATTATAGGCGGTTCCCAAACAGAATGGTAAAGTTTATACTCCCCCTCCACCAACAAACATCTATCCATGGCTTGCTTGAAACAACGAGTGCCTCCAACATACATCAGGTCCCATGGGGAGTTTTGTTTGCAGATAATTTTGATTTAGTTTGCATAAAGCATGGGACTGGGTATCCCGGTGACCAGCCATTTTCTTGCGAGTGAGGAGCGGAGTCCACTCCTCTTGAGAATAACCCGCCTAACATGGAAGATAATGGCAGCCTTGGTTGATACATGAGCTATTCGAGCATACAAAACAGAATGTTCATTTGAAGGTTTAGAGTTTGGCACATACAAATTTACTTGGAACGGCAGGTAAATACCGCATATAGGAAGGTATAGTGGACTCATCTGGAATAACTTTGGGGTTTAAGGGATTGGATGCACAAGCAGTATTCCCGCTTAGTGCAAGTGAAGGCTAGCAAAATACTGGGAAGCGACCAACTAGAGAGCGACAACAGCCATGTACATGCATTAAAATTAATAAACATTGGATGCAAGCATGAGTAGGATATAATCCACCATGAACGTAAATATCGTGAAGGCTATGTTGATTTGTTTCAACTACATGCGTGAACATGTGCCAAGTCAAGTCACTTAAATCATTTAAAGGAGGATACCACCCCATCATACCACATCATAACCATCTTAATAGCATGTTGGCACGCAAGGTAAACCATCATACTCATAGCTAATCAAGCATGGCACAAGCAACTATGCTCTCTAATTGTCATTGCAAACATGTTTATTCATAACCAGCTGAATCAAGAACGATGAACTCATCATATTTACAAAAACAAAAGAGGTCGAGTTCATACCAGCTTTTCTCATCTCAGTCAGTCCATCATATATCATCATAATCGCCTTTCACTTGCATGACCGAACGATGTGAATAATAATAAGAGTGCACGTGCATTGGACTAATCTGGAATCTGCGAGAATTCAATAAACAGGAGAAGACAAGGTAATATGGGCTCTTGGTTAAATCAACAATAATGCATATAAGAGCCACTTCAACAATTTAATCATGGTCTTATCCTACTGACCCCTAAAGAAAAGAAAAGGAATAGAAACTATTTACACGGGAAAGCTCCCAACAAGCAAAAGAAGAACGGGAAATATTTTTGGGTTTTCATTTTAATTGCTACTGCTACAGCAAGAAGGTAAACTACTACTATTTGTTTTGGTTTTTCTTAAGGTTTAACAAACACACAAGAAGAAAGCAGGAAAAAGAAAATAAACTAGCATGGATATTACAGTGAAAGAGTATGAGCACCAACATCTAGCAATGAGTGTGTGTGAACATAAATGTTATGTCGGTGAGAAATACGTACTCCCCCAAGCTTAGCCTTTTGGCCTAAGTTGGTTTATTGCCAGGGATGGCCTGGCTGATATCCGTAGGCGTAGCTAGGGTCGTACTGTGATGCAGTGACTATTGCCTCCTGAGCTGCAATGTGGCGTCGAGCTGCCTCCGTTCTCCTCTCATACTCCTCTGCCACCTCTCTGGTAATAGTATATCCTCCATTTGCCTGGTAGTCAAAGAAGGCAGGAGCAGGGAGAGTAATACGGACAACATGCCGTTTGTTAAAGATTAGTCGATACCGGAGAGATGATTCAGTCCTCTCAACAAACTGGTGGGAAACCATAGAATCAAAATCTAAATAAGTAGGAGGCAATTCATGTCTCCCTCACGAACGTCTATCTCAAGAAAATTAGCTAAGCGGGTTGCATAAATTCCTCCAAAGAAATCTCCATTATATCTATTATGATGCAACCTACGTGCTACTATGGCTCCCATATGATAAGATTGGCCTCCTAGCACAGCACTCCTGAGAATGCTAAGGTCAGGGACACACATGTGACATGCTTCATCTTTAGCATTTATGCACCTACCTATAAAGAGAGCAAAATAATGTATAGCAGGAAAGTGAATGCTCCCTAAGGTAGCTTGTGTTATATCTCTAGATTCCCCTACAGTGATACTAGCAAGAAAATCTCTAAATTCAGATTTACGGGGATCAATAATACTACCCCAAGTGGTAGTTTGCAAGCAAAAGTAAAATCTTCTAAGTCCATGGTATAGGATTTATCATAAAGATCAAACATGACTGAAGGAGAATTACGCGAAGATGAAAATTCAAACCTCCTCACAAATGAGCTAGTGAGATCGTGATACTGTGGGCATTTGTCTGCCTCAAAGTCCACAAGACCGGCGTTACGCAAATATGCGTTAAATTCTTCTTTGATTCCAGCTCGATCCATAAAATTCTCCGAAGGCCATTCACAGGGCCTCACAGGAGCGTCTCTTGGTGGTTCCTCATCAGCATCACGCATAGCAAGCCTGGGGCCTTGCTTCCTTGAAGAACCCCCTTGGAACATCTTCCTAAGCATATTCTTTCCTCTGAAATAATTCTGAAATTTTTAGTAACTTCAAACAAAAGTGAACCAACCTCAATAAAACTGATAGCAACTACACCTACAAGTGTCTAGACCCTATATCAAGCATTAGAACTACTTGGAACCATATAAATTTGACATGCAAGCTCAAGAACATGGTCACCTATGCAGCACAAATTTGCAATGAATAAAGCACTAGAACAAAAACTAATTGGACCAATGGAGGAGTCACATACCAAGGAACAATCTTCCCAAGCAGTTTTGCGAGAGGTGCTTTGAGCAAGGAGATCGAAAATCACAGCAAAGAGGGCTGGAACTCGTGCTTGAGTTGGTTTTTCGTGTTTGGGGGAGGAAGAAGAAGATGGGTGCAGGAATAAGTGGAGGAGGGCCACCATGGGCCCACGAGGCAGGGGGCGCGCCCAGGGGGGTAGGGCGCGCCCTCCACCGTCGTGGCCAGGTGGCAGCTCCCCCGCGGTAATTTTTGCACTATAAATCCTCAAATAATCCCGAAAAAATCATATTAAATTGGCATGTCATTCTGAGGACTTTTATTTTCGGGATATTTTTATATTGCACGGATAAATTAGGAAACAGACGGAAAAGTACTATTTTTACTTTATTTCTACTAAATAACAGAAAGTACAGAGAGGGTACAGAAGGTTGTGCTTCTAGTTTCATCCATCTCATGCTCATCAAAAGGAATCCACTAACAAGGTTGATCAAGTCTTGTTAACAAACTCATTCCGATAATCATGGAACCGGAGAAATTTCGAATAGCACTAAGTTACCTCAACGGGGATATGCACATCCCCAATAATAAGTATATCATATTTCTTTTTGACAGTAGGAAGGGGAAATTCAAAACCTCCAAATATAATCGATGGAATTTTTCCAATATAGTTGATACTATAAAGTTGAGGTTGTTTCCTCGGAAAGTGTACCGTATGCGCATTATCATTAACATGAAAAGTGACATTGCCTTTGTTGCAATCAATAACAGCCCCTGCAGCATTAAGAAAAGGTCTTCCAAGAATAATAGACATACTATCATCCTCGGGAATATCAATAATAACAAAGTCCGTTAAAATAGTAACATTTGCAACCACAACAGGCACATCCTCACAAATACCGACGGGTATAGCAGTCGATTTATCAGCCATTTGCAAAGATATTTCAGTAGGTGTCAACTTATTCAAGTCAAGTCTACGATATAAAGAGAGAGGCATAACACTAACACCGGCTCCAAGATCACATAAAGCAGTTTTAACACAATTTCTTTTAATGGAGCATGGTAAAGTAGGTACTCCTGGATCTCAAAGTTTCTTTGGTATTCCACCCTTAAAAGTATAATTAGCAAGCATGGTGGAAATTTCAGCTCCCGGTATCTTTCTTTTATTAGTAATGATGTCTTTCATATATTTAGCATAAGGATTAGTTTTGAGCACATCACCAATCGTGATACGCATAAAAGATAGGTCTAATCATTTCAAAGAAAGCGCTCAAAATCCTCATCATCCTTTTTCTTGGATGGTTTGGGAGGAAAAGGCATGGGTTTCTGGACCCAAGGTTCTCTTTCTTTACCATGTTTCCTAGCAACAAAATCTCTCTTATCATAACGTTGATTCTTTGATTATGGGTTATCAAGATCAACAGCAGGTTCAATTTCTACATCATTATCATTACTAGGTTGAGCATCATCATGAACATCATCATTAACATTTTCACTAGGTTCATGTTCATTACCAGATTGTGTTTCAGCATCAGACATAGAGATATCATTGGGATTCTCAGGTGGTTCAACAATAGGTTCACTAGAAGTCCGCATAGTTCTATCATTTTTCTTTTTCTTCTTTTTAGAAGAACTAGGAACATCAATATTATTTCTCTGAGAATATTGCTCAATTCTCTTAGGGTGGCCTTCAGGATACAAAGGTTCTTGATTCATTCTACCAGTTCTAGTAGCCACTCTAACAGCATAATCATTTTTCTTACTATTCATTTCATCAAGCACTTCTTTTTGAGCTTTAAGCACTTGCTCTACTTGAGTGGTAACCATAGAAGCATGTTTGCTAACAAGTTTGAGATTACATCTAACATCAGCCATATAATCACCCAAATGTTTTATCATATCGGTATTTTGTTTTAATTGTCTACCAAAATAAGCATTGAAGTCTTCCTGCTTAAACATAAAGTTATCAAACTCATCCAAGCACTAACTAGCAATTTTAGTAGGAGGGACTTCAGCTTTATCATATCTATAGAGAGAATTTACCTTTACTACCTGTGTCGGGTTATCGGGATCAGGAGGTTCTTCAATAAATAAGGGATTAAGATCATATGTTTCTTCAACAGGCGGTAAATTAAGACCATGTATTTCTTCAATAGGAGGTAAATTCTTAACATCTTCAGCTTTAATACCTTTTTCTTTCATAGATTTCTTTGCCTCTTGCATATCTTCAGGACTGAGAAATAGAACACCTCTCATCTTCGGAGTTGGTTCGGGAATAGGCTCATTAACTGGAGCAGGAGCTGGCTCAGGAGCTGGCTCGGGAGGTGCCCAATTATTTTCATTTGTCAACATATTATTCAACAGAATTTCAGCTTCATCCGGTGTTCTTTCCCTCAAAAGAGAACCAGCACAACTATCCAGGTAATCTCTGGAAGCATCGGTTAGTCCATTATAAAAGATATCAAGTATTTCATGTTTCTTAAGAGGATGATCAGGCAAAGCATTAAGTAACTTGAGAAGCCTCACCCAAGCTTGTGGGAGACTCTCTTCTTTAATTTGCACAAAGTTGTATATTTCCTTTAAAGCAGCTTGTTTCTTATGAGCATAAAAAAAAATTAGCAGAGAAGTAATAAATCATATCCTGGGGACTACGCACACAACCAGGATCAAGAGAATTAAACCATATCTTAGCATCACCCTTTAATGAGAACGGAAATATTTTAAGTATATAGAAGTAGCGCGATCTCTCATCATTAGTGAACAGGGTGGCTATATCATTTAATTTAGTAAGATGTGCCACAACAGTTTCAGATTAATAGCCATGAAAAGGATCAGATTCAACTAAAGTAATTATATCAGGATCAACAGAAAATTCATAATCCTTATCGGGAACACAGATAGGTGAAGTAGCAAAAGCAGGGTCAGGTTTCATTTTATCTCTAAGTGATTCTTTGTTCCATTTAGCTAATAACCTCTTGAGCTCATATCTATCTTTGCAAGTTAAAATAGCGGCAGAAGATTCCATATCAAAACATAACCCTCAGGAATAACAGGCATATCTTCATCATCACTTTCATCATTATAATCAGATTCAATAATTTCTTTCTCTCTAGCCCTAGCAATTTGTTCATCAAGAAATTCACTAAGGGGCACAGTAGTATCAGGCATAGAAGTAGTTTCATCATAAGTATCATGCATAGCAGAAGTGGCATCATCAATAACATGTGACATATCGGAACGAATAGCAGAAGCAGGTTTAGGTGTCGCAAGCTTACTCATAACATAAGGTGAATCAAGTGCAGAGCTAGATGGCAGTTCCTTACCTCCCCTCATAGTTGAGGGATAAATTGTTGTTTTAGCGTCTTTCAAGTTCTTCATAGTATCCAGCAGATATAAATCCCAAGTGACTCAAAGAATAGAGCTATGCTCCCCGGCAACGGCGCCAGAAAAATGTCTTGATAACCCACAAGTATAGGGGATCGCAACAGTTTTCGAGGGTAGAGTATTCAACCCAAATTTGTTGATTCGACACAAGGGGAGCCAAAGAATATTCTCAAGTATTAGTAGCTGAGTTGTCAATTCAACCACACCTGGAAACTTAATATCTGCAGTGAAGTGTTTAGTAGCACAGTAATATGATAGTGGTGGTAACGGTAACAAAAGAGTAGTGCAAGTAATGTAAATATTTTTGGTATTTTGTAGTGATTGTAACAGTAGCAACGGGAAAGTAAATAAGCGTAAACCAGTATATGGAAAGCTCGTAGGCATCGGATCAGTGATGGATAATTATGCCGGATGTGGTTCATCATGTAACAGTCCTAACATAGGGTGACACAGAACTAGCTCCAATTCATCAATGTAATGTAGCCATGCATTCCGAATATAGTCATACGTGCTTATGGAAAAGAACTTGCATGACATATTTTGTCCTGCCCTCCCGTGGCAGCGGGGTCCTAATGGAAACTAAGGGATATTAAGGCCTCCTTTTAATAGAGAACCGGAACAAATCATTAGCACATAGTGAATACATGAACTCCTCAAACTATGGTCATCACCGGGAGTGGTCCCGATTATTGTCACTTGAGGTTGCGGATCATAACACATAGTAGGTGACTATAGACTTGCAAGATAGGATCAAGAACTCACATATATTCATGAAAACATAATAGGTTCCGATCTGAAATCATGGCACTCGGGCCCTAGTGACAAGCATTAAGCATAGCAAAGTCATAGCAACATCAATCTCGTAACATAGTGGATACTAGGGATCAAACCCTAACAAAACTAACTCGATTACATGATAAATCTCATCCAACCCATCACCGTCTAGCAAGCCTACGATGGAATTACTCACGCACGGCGGTGAGCATCATGAAATTGGTGATGGAGGATGGTTGATGATGACGACGGCAACGAATCCCCCTCTCCGGAGCCCCGGACGGACTCCGGATCAGCCCTCCCGAGAGGTTTTAGGGCTTGGCGGCGGCTCTGTATCGTAAAACGCGATGATTTCTTCTCTCCTATTTTTTCTCCCTGAAAGCCAATATATAGAGTTGGAGTTGGCGTCGGAAGGTTTCCAGGGGGCCCACGAGGTAGGGGGCGCGCCCCCACCCTCGTGGATAGGGTGTGGGCCCCCTGGTCTTCATCTTTGGTGAGGATTTTTTATTATTTATTGTAAGGTATTCCGTGGAGTTTCAGGTCATTCCGAGAATATTTGCTTTCTGCACATAAAACAACACCATGGCAATTCTCCTGAAAGCAGCGTCAGTCCGGATTAGTTCCATTCAAATCATGCAAGTTAGAGTCCAAAACAAGGGCAAAAGTGTTTGGAAAAGTAGATACGACGGATACGTATCAACGCTTAATTGGACTTTCACAAAGCACATACCTTGACAAAGTTTTGAAGAAGTTCAAAATGGATCAAGCAAAGAAAGGGTTCTTGCCTGTGTTACAAGGTGTGAAATTGAGTCAGACTCAATGCCCGATCACTGCAGAAGATAGAGAGAAAATGAAATATGTTCCCTATGCTTCAGCCATAGGCTCTATCATGTATGCAATTTTGTATACCATACCTGATGTGTTCCTTGCTATTAGTTTAGCAGGGAGGTACCAAAGTAATCCAGGAGTGGATCACTGGACAGCGGTCAAGAACATTCTGAAATACCTGAAAAGGACTAAGGATAATTTTCTCGTTTATGGAGGTGACAAAGAGCTAGTCGCAAATGGTTACGTCGATGCAAGCTTTGACACTGATCCGGACGATTCAAAATCACAAACCGGATACGTGTTTATATTGAACGGTGGAGCTTTCATTTGGTGCAGTTCTAAACAAAGCGCCATGGCGGGATCTACGTGTGAAGCGGAGTACATAGCTGCTTTGGAAGCCGCAAATGAAGGAGTCTGGATGAAGGAGTTCATATCTGATCTAGGTGTCATACCTAGTGCATCGGGTCCAATGAAAATCTTTTGTGACAATACTAGTGCAATTGCCTTGGCAAAGGAATCCAGATTTCACAAGAGAACCAAGCACATCAAGAGACGCTTCAATTCCATTCGGGATCATGTCCAGGTAGGAGACATAGAGATTTGCAAGATAAATACGGATCTGCATGTTGCCTCTTCCACGAGCAAAACATGATCAGCACCAAGACTCCATGGGTGTTAGAATCATTACTGTGTAATCTAGATTATTGACTCTAGTGCAAGTGGGAGACTGAAGGAAATATGCCCTAGAGGCAATAATAAAGTTATTATTTATTTCCTCATATCATGATAAATGTTTATTATTCATGCTAGAATTATATTAACCGGAAACATAATACATTTGTGAATACATAGACAAACATAGTGTCACTAGTATGCCTCTAATTGACTAGCTCGTTGATCAAAGATGGTTGAGTTTCCTAGCCATAGACATGAGTTGTCATTTGATTAACGGGATCACATCATTAGGAGAATAATGTGATTGACTTGACCCATTCCGTTAGCTTAGCACTTGATCGTTTAGTTTACTGCTATTGCTTTCTTCATGACTTATACATGTTCCTATGACTATGAGATTATGCAACTCCTGATTACCGGAGGAACACTTTGTGTGCTACCAAACGTCACAACGTAACTGGGTGATTATATAGGTGCTCTATAGGTGTCTCCGATGGTACTTGTTGAATTGGCATAGATAGAGATTAGGATTTGCCACTACGATCTTCGGCGAGGTATCTCTGGGCCCTCTCGGTAATGCACATCACTATAAGCCTTGCAAGCAATGTGATTAATGAGTTAGTTGCGGGATGATGCATTACGGAACGAGTAAAGAGACTTGCCGGTAACGAGATTGAGCTAGGTATTGAGATACCGACGATCGAATCTCGGGCAAGTAACATACCGACGACAAAGGGAACAATGTATGTTGTTATGCGGTTTGACCGATAAAGATCTTTGTAGAATATGTAGGAACCAATATGAGCATCGAGGTTCCGCTATTGGTTATTGACCGGAGACGTGTCTCGGTCATGTCTGCATAGTTCTCGAACCCGTAGGGTCCGCACGCTTAAAGTTCTGTGACGATCGGTATTATGAGTTTATGTGTTTTGCTGTACCGAATGTAGTTCGGAGTCCAGGATATGATCACGGACATGATGAGGAGTCTCGAAATGGTCGAGACGTAAAGATCGATATATTGGACGACTATATTTGGACATCGGAATGGTTTCGAGTGAGATCGGGAATATGCCAGAGCATCGGGAGGTTACCGGAACCCCCCGGGAGGTCGCCTTATTGGGCCTTAGTGGAAAAGAGAGGAGAGGAGCAAAGGAGGGGGCATCCCCCCAAACCCAATCCGAATTGGAGGGGGGCCGGCCCCCCTTTCCTTTCTCCCTCCTTCCCTTCCTTTCCCTCTCCTACTCCAACTTGGAAGGGGGGGGATCCTACTCCCGGTGGGAGTAGGACTCCCCTTGGCGCGCCCTCCTCCTGGCCGGCCGCCTCCCCCTCCTCTACTCCATTATATACGGGGAGGGGGGCACCCCTTGGAGACACAACAATTGATCATTGATCTCTTAGCCGTGTGCGGTGCCCCCTCCACCATATTCCACCTCGGTTATATCGTAGCGGTACTTAGGCGAAGCCCTGCGTCGGTAGCATCATCAACACTATCATCACACCGTCGTGCTGACGTAACTCTCCCGCAAAGCTCTGCTGGATCGGAGTTCGTGGGACGTCATCGAGTTGAACGTGTGCTGAACTCGGAGGTGTCGTGCGTTCGGTACTTGGATCGGTCGGATCGTGAAGATGTTCGACTGCATCAACCGCGTTGTCATAACGCTTCCGCTTTCGGTCTACGAGGGTACGTGGACATACTCTCCCCTCTCGTTGCTATGCATCACCATGATCTTGCGTGTGCGTAGGATTCTTTTTTTTGAAATTACTACGTTCCCCAACACAAACTGCCTATTTTTTCGTTTTAAAAATAATGTCAAATCACCTATTTTGGGGTTAAATAATACAATATTACATCTATGATTTATCTAAAATCCCTAAAATACATGTTGCGGGCTTTCCGGAGGCTTCTGGTCGGGCTATAGGCTGGAAATCAAGGCCCAAACCCGGCTCGGACGCCGGGCTTCGGGTCGGGCCACCCATGCCCAGGTTTAGTATACACATAAGTACTATATAGTATGCTTATATATTATACTAGAGTGCAAATTACACTAGCATATGCTTGCTTCTTTGCATATTATAAAAAAACACAATTTCTGTGCAAGTTTTGTCATTGTTTGTTTTAAGTTCATTTTCAATTTCTTTCTTCTTTAAGGGTACTAGCCACTAACTCATTCTTCCTTAGAAACTTCGTTTGATTATTTTATGTTACTTTCTATATTCATAGAAAAATATGAATGGTCGTTGATTTTCATTCTAATGTTGCCATTTTTTTAACTGAATGTCAAAAAATAATTTTGACACATGATTGATAGTCGTCTTTTTTTTTGTTCTTGTCCATTTGTAGACTGTCCAGTTCACTAATTTGAATAGAATTGATTATTTTTGTTGTTGAAATGTGTACGCGTTACTTTAATTTGCATTTAGTACTTTGATCCGCAACAAACTTTTTTCACCAACTCTCATTGTGTTGATCTTAATTCCACATCTTAAAAACGCATGGTGTAAAATGTTAAAGAAATTTGATATAACCAATGCAATTTGATATGTGATTCTAATTAAAAGACCTCGCATGATGGTTCCTAAATATAGTAGGCTAGAATTTGTGTTTTAGTTTCCTCCTTTTTCCCTCTATTAATTTTTATATTATGATGTACGTGTGTGAAAGCAAATATACCCGTCAAAGCAAAGCATGTATATACATGGTGATGGTTATGCAAGTGCTTTGAGAGTATAATGTGCGCATGCATAAGTAACTAGATGATACCTCGCATGTTGCTGCGGTAACTTTGTTAAAAATGCGTAAATAGTTGCTAAAAATAACTAAATCTAATGAAAATAAAATATAAGCTTGAAAACCAATAAAACAAAGTCTCTAAAAATAGAATATAAACTTTTGAATTACTGTTAAAAATATCATTTCAAACAAAAATATGGAGGATGACTAACATGCGTGTATGATGTGGCAGCGTTACATGGATAGACTAATCCAAAAATAATTCTAATTTATATGTTTGGTTATGTGGCAGATTTTGTTTGGCTTAGTGGGACATAAGATCTAAATGCATGGCCTTAGTGGGGACGTTCACTTATGTGGCAGATTTTGCATGGCTTAGTGGGATAGAAAATTTAAATGCATGGCCTTAGTGACGACTGAGATGGACACTTTGCATATTGAGAGAATTGGGACCAACTTCTTAAGAATGTAAGATTAGTTTTAGCCACTTGATTAAATAATATATTGTTTAGAAAAAATAAATAATATCTTCTATATTTATTTACAGAGGGAGTACTATTGTAGTACGTTTGTTTAGACAAAACTACTGTAATACCTAACATAAGGGAAAATACATAGGAGCTCCTGGTGCTCCACACCCCTATACGAGTATTAAATGTAAAAAATACCACAGAAATTCAAAAAATCTGAAATTTGGGGATATCAAACCTGAGTTCCCAATCTATTCTCATGTGATGTTTTGTGAAAAAAATACCAGGAAACGTATTCGTGGCGAAGGAAATACTGTCCGAACAAAAATCCATCCAAACAATTTTTTTCTATATATATAGGAATTTTTGTCTTTTTTTCCATGAATATGTTTCCTGGTATTTTTCATTCACACGAAAGTAGATCGGGCACCCAAGTTCGATATCCTGAAAACCCAGGGTCTTTGAAAATAAATAAATTCTCGGTATTGTTTTGAACTTAATGTTCATATAGGGGGTGGAGCACCCATGTG
This sequence comes from Aegilops bicornis, assembly GCA_021605145.1. Taxonomy (NCBI): domain Eukaryota; kingdom Viridiplantae; phylum Streptophyta; class Magnoliopsida; order Poales; family Poaceae; genus Aegilops; species Aegilops bicornis. The sequence continues at coordinate 340,993,031 of CM038669.1, read as the reverse complement.
CTACAAATCCGCTTCCGTAACATGAGCCATCTAGTTATTTGATTGATTTTGACCTGCTGGGCATAGATAATGTCTAGTAGTACTTTTTTCTTGTTGGGTTTTGGCTTTGACCGCCTGGGTACTGATAATGACTAAAAGAATGTAAGTTGCGGTCAACTCAGGACAAATAGCTTTGATGAACTAAGTTTGATGTGAATTCAACGATTGAGTATAGAATCGACTGAAACAAATATATATTTGGCACCTGAGCCATAGGTTCCTACTTCATTTTTTGGGGGAAAGGGAACTTATATTAAATTAGGGTGGGAAATCGTTCATACAAAGTTTGACAATATCGTTCGTACCAGACCTCAATCACACAACAGTGCACGTTGTAGATCGTTCATAGGTAGTAAGGCTATGATTTACCCTATTTTGTGGTCGCCTGACTAAATTAAACACAAGCTCCTATCCATCAGTCATCAGAGATTTGATCTCGCTCATTACAACCATATGCTTCGTTCGATCCATGTCTTGTGCTTTGATCATAGAGACCGCCACAGAGCAGTCCATCTCCACTATGATGGGTAGTTGAGTTCTCTGCAATAAGAGATGAAGCCCCTCTCTACAAGCCTCTAGCCCCGCCTTCCACGGGACTATCGTAGGTGCGAAGCTCATGTTACTTGTGAGCTGTGTTGGGATTTCCTAAAGAGTCAGGGTAAAGCAATATAGTAGCTAATAAGTATTTCTCTCGGTGAGAACTAAGGTTATTGAACCAATAGGAGAATCACGCAAAGCCTAGTGAACAGTACATGCACACACAAGAGCAAATACTTGCACCCAACACGGGCAAGAGGGTTGTCAATCCCCTTGAACTTGTTACTTGCAAGGATCAAATCTAGTAGTGATAGATATATAAATTGCCAAACAAAATAAAAGATAATAAATTACAGCATTGTATTTTTTGGTTTTTTTAATATGATAAAAGTAGACCCGGGGGCCATAGTTTTACTAGAGGCTTCTCTCTCGAATAAATAGTATATGGTGGGTAGACAAATTACTGTTGGGTAATTGATAGAAAAGCGCATAGTTATGATGTTATTCATGATAATGATCCTGTATACATGAATTATGTTTGTGACAAGTAGACCGAAACAATTCTGCATCTACTACTATTACTCCACCAGTCGACCGCTATCCAACATGCATCTATGGTATTAAGTTCATGACAGACAGAGTAATGCTTTAAGCAAGATGGCATAATGTAGACAGAATAACTCAAGCAATAGGAATAAACCTCATCATTTCATCCTTAATGGCAACAATACAGATACGTGCCTCACTACCCTTTCTGACACGAGGTGAGGATACCGCAAGATTGAACCCATGACAAAGCACCTCTCCCACTGAAGATAAATTATTTTAGTTGGCCAAACCAAATGGATAGATCGGAGAGAAATACAAAGCTAAAACAATCATGCATAATAAAGTTCAGAAAAGACTCAATTACTTTCAATGAATAATCCGATCATAAACCAACAATTCATTGGATCCCAACAAACACACCGCAAAAGAAGATTACATCGTATAGAACTCCATGTAGATCATGGAGAACTTTGTATTCAAGATCAGAGAGAAAAAAGAAGCCATGTAGCTACTAGCTATGGACCCGTAGGTCTGTGGTAAACTACTCACACATCATTGGTGGTGCAGCAAGGATGATGTAGAAGCCCTCCGTGATCATTCCCCCTCCGACAGAGTACCAGAAAAGGTCTCTAGATGGGATCACAGCAGAACATAAGCTTCCGGTGGCGAAAAAAGTGTTTCCGGTGGCTCTCTGTTGGTTTGGGAATACTTGGGAATTTATAGAGTTGGGATTAGGTCAAACGGAGCTACACGGGACCCACGAGCACAGTGGGCGCCCCCTCGGGGCGCGCCGGGTGAGCTCGTCGCTCTCCCATAGATCTTCCGGCCTCCTCTCGAATGTTCTAGTGTCCCTTCTGGTCCGGATAAAATCATCGTAAAGTTTCATCGTGTTTGGAGTTCGTTTGGTACCGATTTTCTGAAAAATCGAAAACAAGCTAAAAACAACAACCGGCACTAGACACTGAGTTAATAGGTTAGTCGCAAAAAATGATATAACATTGCATATACAGTATCTAAGATTGGTAATATAATAGCATGAAACAATCAAAACTTATAGATACGTTGGAGACGTATCAGCTCCATGCAGGGGACAAAAATAGTGGCACAAAATATAGAATAAACTTCTCTCAAACTAAACCTCCAAATCCCTTCATGTGCTCACATGGGGCTGCAAGGCTACGACTCAACCTTAGCCCAAGGGGACTACTCACACATTGCAATCTACTAACAAAAGATATTGTAATAAGTTACTTGAATATGAGTGATTGGAAGGTCTTACACTATTGCTGATCGAGAAGGAATCTCGATTATAAAGAGTATGATCTAATGAAATGGCTATGGTGGTGGAGATGATGATTGTGGTTGTTGCTATGGTGGACGGCGGTGGTTGCATACATGGGAATGACTGAAAAGGATTGCGACTCTTCTCGCCATCGCTGTCTCTTCTTCTTTATATATTGCAGAGGGCGGAATAGGGTTTCAAGGAGCCTCTATTGCAATCTCGGCTTGGTTCCTTTAATGAAAGTCGCCAAGGATGACGTCACGGAGTCGGTGTCGCTCGTACGACCACTGGTACGAGTGGGCATGGTCATACCACACATTGTCTTCTCTTCTAGGACCTCCTGTGTGCACCCAATTGAATGGAAATGATCTTCACATCCATCACTTCCTATATATGGCTTTATTTTCCACCTAAATATGCTCATTTATGCAAGGAACAAAAGAACCAAGAGGATTTGCGATCCTTTACATTTATTAGTCATTAGTGGAAAATTCGAAATGAAAACCTGAAAAAATATCTAGTTTAAACATGTGTAAAAATGTGTGAAAATCCAGTCATCAGCACTTGTTGGTGAGTATTGTTACCCACTTGGATGGAGAGGTGGTACAAGTGTAGTTGAACCTTATCACCAATCCGAGTGTCTAAGGGCTCCCAGGTACTTTACCCGAGTAGCACTCGTAAGGGATAAGGGCCGTGAACGCTAGTTTAGGTATCCTGCAATTGCAAGAGATTTGTAGCTCATAACTGCAAGATCACCTAATGGTATGTTATACCTTGAAGATCAGAACCAAAGTACCGACTTGGGACTATATATAAGGGTGGTACTAGTTCCACATCAAAGGGCAGAAGATACGACTGAGCCCACTCGCATAACCGCAGCCATCATCTCCACCACCATAGCCATTTGACGCTCAAAAGATAGGAAAACACCATTGTAGTCCTCTGTTATCATCAATAAAGATAGACATGTAGGACGTAGGGCTATGACCCATCGTGGGGTCTAAACCTGGGTAAAACCACCGTGTGACCGTCATGACTAACGAGATCCCTTTGAGCACATCTCCTATCTCTACTTTCTTCTATGACAATATTTAGATCATAAGATCGACAAACCATTACTCGTTGTCATTGGATGCCGGTAGTGAGGCTTGTTCAGATCTACTTGGCCAAGATGAATCGATAAACGATTTATGTTCCCGTCATAACTATTGCCAGAGACTATGGCATGAAGAAACACGCCAGACCAAATGCCATCGTAACTTGACACGACTAAGTGAGAGATATCGCCCTTGACCCCTCTTAGCCGACTCGTTCGTGAAATTCAGGGTGTCCCTAGATAGTCGGCGTGCGCCACAACTCCTCGCATTCCTCTAGAATAACCGGGGTGTATTTGCTTGGAGTACATCATATATGTCTGGGAACCTCCGAGACGTCCCCGAACATCACCTTCATGTTTTTTCCCGATGCTAAGACGATGCAGCCGAAGCTCCAGAGATCCCTCCCCCCCCCCCCCGACAGAAAGCTTGCCATACGAGAAGAAGTCCATCACATCAAGGTGGCCGACACTGTAGAGATGTCAAACACACGGACCAGCTAGACAACCAGTGCTAGTCCTGGAGCCTAACTACAATCGAAGAATGTGTGTGGAATTTACCGATCTCAACAGGCTTGTCCCAAAGATCCATACCCTTTCCCACAGATCAATGATATAGTCGACTTGTCTTTTGGATGTGAGTACCTTTTCTTGCTGGAATCATACCGAGGATACGAATATATCATCAAGTGAGTATGAAATCGGAAGGTGAAGAAAAAACATCGTCAGCACACCGTCCGAAGCTGATGCACATTCTTGAAGATACTCCCCTTGGTTGGATCCTCTGCTTCCCGTTCAAAAGAGGAACATGATCTTTATCTCACTGCTAAAGCAACCAATGATATCTTGAGAGGCATCACTGAGTAGGGGTTGGAAAGTATCTCATCATTTGAGTGCGGTCATGGGATATGGAAGGAAATTCGAGACATCTACGAGTTTCCTAATGATCACCTTCATCATCCTCAAAATCAAGTAATGGTGAGATCAGTGGGTAAGAAGGTGGGTATACAAAGGTTTTCCTAAAATCTACCTATTACTGTCAATTTGTACGCCTTTAAATGATCAAGAATGATATGTGCACAGTTTTCTGTGTTTAATGATTGCGGGTGTATTTTACTCCAAATAAATATCTATAGGTGTTATCTTGTAAGAAGTAAAGTTGTGTTTGAATATGTCTACGGACTTAATTTTTCTTCCTACTGCAGCATGCTCTTTCATTTGAAGCGGTGCCCAATTATGTGGAGGACAAGGGGTTAGGATCCTACTGTACTGTACGTTCACTGCCATGTGTCCACATATCATATATAGTACTGCCCCTATAGTAATACAGAGGATCTCGACCCCATCTCAAGGACTCCTTGCAACTTTCCAATTCTTCAAGAGTCGTAGATGCTAACTATCGTTGTTATAAATCTGACAGTAAGGGAGATGTATAAACGAAGCTTGATCTACCGAGGCATAAATGAGTGATACAAGAGATTATACAGGTTCAGGCCCCTTAGCGGTGGAGGTAATAACCCTAATCCATGTGTGGGTGTTCTTGCATATAATTGTGTATATGGATTAGAAAGAACTAGTCATGAACCCGTGCAGCTGCACGGGCTAGAAATAAAGTATACAAATTTTAGAATATCATATTGTTAATAAGACTAATTTTCTTCCATATGTAGTCACTTGTTGAAATCTTTAGAAAGACAAATATAGGAACGGAGGGAGTACATGAGAAGACAAAATTGACTTCATGGAATTACTGGTTCAAAATACTTGTTCAACCCTACAATGCAATACTCTAGTTATGTCACATCCTATGAATTAAGGTTTACTACGCATACACGTTATTATTATTATTGTGTGCATCAATTTCTTTTTGAGTAAAATTAGGATTTGTAGCCACTCTCTATTACAAAGAAGTTGATTTTTGTTAGGCATGTCGCTTCTGCCCTTTAGTTTCAACTTGGAAAATAATTTTCTAAGCAAGAAAATATATGATGCATAATATATGGAGTATACACAACAATCATATATAGGTAAGGAACAACAAACCATCCACATTATATAGTTTTATTTGCAGGGAAGTAATAACATTCTAGTCTTACAGTTTTTACCTGCCTTTAGAATTGTGTGTTCCAAAGAGGGCTTACTTTTTATATTGTTCCCCAAAACAAATGGCAATAACAAAAAGGTTGAAAATAACAAAAATATTATAACTGACCAATTTCCAACAATTAGAACTTATTATGTCATGGAAAGGAGAAAAAAAGTATTAAGAATTGTTATACATGTGTAGTCAACATAACTTCCGCTCTGTTTCCTTTTCAGCGAACTATATGCCCTAAAGAGACAATGGCCCGTCATTTATAGTCAACCTTCAACATCGCTCAATAATGGTAATAAAAGACTTGCCATTGCTGCGCACAAACTCTTTAAAGTTGCCCATATGTTTGCAAAATGTATACAAAGTACATATCTTATAGTATTGGAGCAAAAACAATGGAAAATTCTAATTGTTTCTAGAAGCGACTGGAAGTAAAATGCAATTAAATGAAGAACTACATCTTTCAGATTTGTTTACTTTCAGCTTGGAGGAGTGAGATATCGGAGCACATAGACAATGAATTCTGGTAATGTTTTTTTATGATGGGGCTTCCAATAATGGCTATGCAGAGTATCAAACTGGTCTGATTACCACCCAAGCAAAAAATATATATCTCACTACAGATGTGAGGCAGTAAATTACGTGTTTTCATGTGAAGATGTTCAATTTGAGGCCACGGTAGACATCTCTCAGCGAAAGTACAACAAAAATATATTGATAATAACTGTCTTGATTCCACGAAACTGTTGGATGAGATCTTACCAAATTACCACAATTTTGTCAGGAGTAAAAAATTAGGAGCTACTAAGGTAACGAACTCTGGCTTGGGTTTATGAATAACGTTCCTAGCATAGAAAGTACAATATTTCTGTCGATGAAGGTAATAAAAAGAGAGGTAACCACGACGAACAGCCCATTAGAGTAATTAGTTGGAAGATGTAACATGTCAATATGTAGCTTGATTTAAGCGGTGGCCAGACCTGATGAGGCAAGACATAATTGGCTACCACTGTTGATGATGTATGCATCCCATGAAGATTGTGAGAAGAGTAGTAGTGCATTGAAAGAAGGTTCGGGAATGGGGAGTTAGATCAGATGATACCTATAGTGATTGGAAATTCGGGTTTCCTGAGAGGGCTAATGCAACCATAATGGAAATCCTGGTCATTGAGGTCTACCAACATCAAAAAATTATGTAAATGCTGAAAGTTTTAGCATTGAGTAATGTCCATAAGGTTCTCTGTTTTTTACAAACAGAAATGTGATTTGAAATAAGCATGTAGGTGTAAAGAATCAACCATAGACGAATTTGATCAGTACATAACATACAGAGGAACTACTACATCTACCCGAAGTCAAAATCTTTAGTGCTAGCTTTCAACACTGTCGTAATTACATACAACAAAGGAAGCTAGTATAATTCTGTAATGTCAGACACTATATATAGAAGATTCTATTAAATACTTATATTGTTGGATCAACTAATAAAAGAAATCCACAAATCTAGAAGCAGAATAGACCAACATCATCTCCGAAGATTTTACAAGTAGTACTCTTCCCCCTTTTCCTCCCTGATAAAAAGAAGAAGCTAGAAGTAGAATGGACTCGAGTTGTTCCGTGATAAAAAAAGATTAAGCTCCAGATTAGCGATTGATACTTTCGATCAAATTTGAAGTACCTAAAAGCGAAGACATGAATGTGTGACATAGTTGGCGGAATTTCATACTTGTGACGCCCCGATTCAATCGTACACTAATCATGCACGTAAATGTGTATGATCAAGATCAGGGACTCACGGGAAGATATCACAACACAACTCTAAAACATAAATAAGTCATACAAGCATCATAATACAAGCCAGGGCCTCGAGGGCTCGAATACAAGTGCTCGATCATAGACGAAGTCGTGGAAGCAACAATATCTGAGTACGGACATATGTTAAACAAGTTTGCCTTAAGAAGGCTAGCACAAAGCTGGGATCTGGATCGAAGAAGAGGCGAAGGCCTCCTGCCTGGGATCCTCCTAACTACTCATGATCGTCGTCCGCGGGCTGCACGTAGTAGTAGGCACCTCCGGGGTAGTAGTCGTCATCGACGGTGGCGTCTGGCTCCTGGGCTCCATCGTCTGGTTGCAGCAACCGGGTAAAGAAAGGGGGAAAAGGGGGAACAAGGCAACCGTGAGTACTCATCCAAAGTACTCGCAAGCAAGGAGCTACACTACATATGCATGGATATATGTGTAAAGGGCCATATCGATTAATTTGAACTGCGGAATGCCAGAATAAGAGGGGGGTATCTAATCCTGTCGAAGACTACGCTTCTGGCAGCCTCCGTCTTGCAACATGTAGAAGAGAGTTGACTGAAGTCCTCCAAGTAGCATCGAATAGCATAATCCTACCCGGTGATCCCCTCCTCGTAACCCTGAGAGAGAGCGACCACCGGGTTGTATCTGGCACTTGGAAGGGTGTGTTTTATTAAGTATCCGGTTCTAGTTGTCATAAGGTCAAGGTACAACTCCAAGTCGCCCCTGCTATCGAAGATCACGGCTATTCGAATAGATTAAACTTCCCTGCAGGGTGCACCACATAACCCAACACGCTTGATCCCATTTGGCGGACACACTTTTACGGGTCATGCCCGGCCGCGGAAGATCAACACGCCGCAGCCCCACCTAGGCTCAACGAGAGGTCAACGCCGGTCTAAACCTAAGCGCCTTAAGTGCAGGCCCATCGCCCTTAGCACACACACACGTTGCGTCTGTGACGCGAGCGAACCTAGCCTAACAGGCGTTCGATCCAATCCGGGCGCGCGCCACTCGATCGCGATGTCACGAAGTGCTTGGTGATACCACGACCGGGATACCCATAACTACTCCCACGTAGATGGTTAGTGCGTATAGACCAAATGGCCGCACTCGGATCAAATACCAAGATCTCGTTAAGCGTGTTAAGTATCCGCGAACGCCGAACCGGGCCAGGCCCACCTTTCTCCTAGGTGGTCTCAACCTGCCCTGCCGCTCCGCCTCAAAGTAACAATCGGGGGCCGTCGGGAACCCAGGCCCACCTCTACTGGGATGGAGCCACCTGTCCTTTCAAATTTCATCTCCGAACAAGATCACAGGTAATGTAACGAATAAAGTATATAGTATATGCCCGTGATCACCTCCCAAGTGATCACAGCCCAAGAGTATAGTATGGCGACGGACAAGAATGTAGGGCCACCGATGGAACACTAGCATCCTATACTAAGCGATGGGATAGCGTAAAGGTAACAACAAGATTAGCAAGGACAAAGCTATGCAGCAGTATAGGATTAACTGAAAACAGTAACATGCTACACTACTCTAATGCAAGCAGTATAGAGAAGAGTAGGCGATATCTGGTGATCAAAGGGGGGGCTTGCCTGGTTGCTCAGACAAGAAGGAGGGGTCGTCAACACCGTAGTCGTACTGGGCAGCAGCGGCATCGGTCTCGGTGTCTAGCGGAAGAAGAGGGGGAAGAAACAATGAATACTTAGCAAGCAAGTGCATAATAGGACAACAAGCAGAGCTAGACGTGTTCTAACGCGGTATGAGGTGATACCGGTGAAGGGGGGAAACATCCGGGAAAGTATCCCCGGTGTTCCGTGTTTTCGGGCAGAGGAGCCGGAGGGGGAAAGTTGCGAGTTTGATATGTTAGGGGTGTGTGTCGGATGAACGGGTTGCGTATCCGGGTTCGTCTCGTCGTTCTGAGCAACTTTCATGTAGAAAGTATTTTCATCCGAGCTACAGATTAAAAGATATGATTTTCTAAAGATTTAAATCATTTTCTGATTTTAATTAGTTATTTAATTCTATCATTATACAGAATAGTGTCTGCTGATGTCAGCATGATGCAATGCTGAGATCATCAGTCAACAGTGAGATTGACTGAGTCAAATCTGGCCTGTGGGTCCAGTGGGACCCATGTGTCATTGACTGAATTAACTAAACAGAGTTGGTTTAATCTAATTAACCTAATTAGCAGGTGGGCCTACTAGTTACGGGGTGTTTAGCACTTTAATTAACCAACTAACTAACTAACAGTTTAATTATTTATTTTAATTTGTTTATTCATTCGAGACCCACATGTCATAGACACAGGCGGCCACGTCAGCGTTGACCCAAGTCAACAGTTCAAAGAGGCCACAGGCCCACAAGCCGATGGCTGGCGGTGCCATGTGGGTGCCAGCTCGGCACCCACCGGAGACGCGTCGGATCTAACTCCGGCGACCATTCCAATGGCGGAGCGATCGGGAGAGCTGCGGGATTCGTCCACCCCGCACCGTTTTGGGCACGGCCGGGCTCGTTCGAACGGCAAGACGGCGACGGAGCGATTTGTGACGGTGGCGGAGGCTGCGGTGGCCGGAGCTGAGCGTATCGAGCTCATCGGCGGCGAGGTTCTTCGGGCAAGGTACGAGAACGGGGCTATGGGGCGCAAAGCGAGCTGCGCGAGGTGCCTACGATGCCTACTCGACGCGTGAAGCGGAACGTTGGCATGCACGAGAACAAATGGTCACCGTGGCCACGCCGGCGACGAGGCCAAGTGGCGGCGCGTTCGGGTGAGCGTGGAACGGTCGGTACAAACGAACAGAGGAGGCAGGGAGGGCGCATCCGGCGCAGAGGCTCACCGAGGGAGCGTGGGGTCTGGGCAGAGGCCTCGTGGAGGACCGGTGGCGTAGATCAAGGACGAGGACGATGCGGTGGCCGAGCCGGAGAAGAAGAAGAGTGCGGTGACGCGAGGGGCTCCGGCTCGATCCAAATGTGTAGTGGAAGCAGAGGACCACGGTGGAGTCTGTAGGACTTGCCGGGCGGCGAGCGGACGGCGATGGTCACAGCCACGGCGATCGACGGTGATGGGGGCGCTCGGGCATCTCGAACATAGGCGAGGAAGAGGACGACAGGGGGCCTGTGGGCGCGCTAGGGTTTTGGGGGAGGGCGAGGGGGCAAGTGGGGTGGGGAGACGAGTGGAGCCCGTGTCTTTGCCTTATCCTCATCGGCGCCGCCGGCGAGGTGGTCTGGCGGGAGCGCGCTCGGGCGCTCGGTCGCTACAGCAGAGAAAGGGGGAACGACCCCGAGGCGCTGCCCGGCCGGCTGGGCCTGCTGGGCTAAGGCCCAGTGGGGCAGGGGGTTTGTTTGTTTGTTTTGACTTCGTTTTATTTCCTTTCCTTTTATTTATTCTTTCCTATTTTATTTTAGTTACATTTTATTTAGTTTTAGTAAAATTTATCACTAACACCTAAATTGGTACTTTTAAATAAACTACTAGCACATTAATCCTTATCCCAACTAAAATAGTTTAATATTTTATAAAATTCAAAAGGCATTTATTTCATTATTTAACCTACAGTTTTAATTATTTTGAACACTTAAACATTTTATTAAATTTAGGTTTCTCCACCATAATTACCTATGCATTAGTTGGATCACTCCGAACATTTTAGTTTTAATATTTGAAAACTTTTATTGTTTGATTGATTTTGAATTTGTATTTGAATCGGTTTCGATCTAACGCGAGGTTAGCAACAGTAACCGAGGTGACGTGGCAACATTAGCAGAGGTTACTGTAGCTTGATTATCCAGGCGTCAAAATTCTCCTCCACTACAAGAAATCTCGTCCCGAGATTTAAGAGGGGGAGTAAGGGGGAAAGATCTGGTTACGGATTTCTAACGAATCTTCTCGTTCTTGGTTGCTCTTCTCGAAGTGGTCGATCCATTACATTGGCGTCTTCATTTTTCTCGCTTCAGGTCATCATGATGAAGTTTGTCGTCCTTCCTTCAGATCTTCACCGCATTTACGAAAGAGTAAGACGGAAAACTCTATATGGAAGGATTCTAACAAGATCGAGCCTTAGACGGTTAGCTCAGGGAAGAAGCATAAGTATCTCCCAAGTGGAAACTTAAGAAGATATCGAGAGCAAAGTAAGAGGGTACCATGAGAAGTTTCAAACGGATAGGCAATCGTTCGATGCCTAATCAGAAGGTGAAAGGGTGTCAGGGCAACGAGAATAGATATTGCGCCTCATACCAGAATAGATCACTAGACAGGTGGTCTGTCAATTACATACGAAGTCAAATGCGAGGAATAACTTTGACAACAGGGTGTACAGGAGGGTCAGATTTTGATCCTGTGGAACTGTGGGTTATGGGACCACCATGTGGTTTTTTTAAATGGAGTGGTGACATCTTGCACGGTCATGATAGCAAGACATGTCAGAGGGTAGCCTGTCAGTTATGTCGGCAACAACATCGATACCAAGGGCGAGGGACGAAGAGAACCATTGTCCTGCTCGTTGAACGAGGCGGGCCATTAGGCAAAGTTCTCGTCCATCGGTGGTTACCGGAATGTCATCCACAATAGTAACAGGGTCTTACCGACACGATTGCACACCTAGGTGTTTACTTAAGCAGAAGAATATTACTGCTTAGATCATATAGATCACAATAAAAGTTAAACCAAACAATGGAAAGGAAAAGGTGATCGACAGATTAAATAGAACAATGGAAAGGAAAATGTGTTTAAACACATATTTCAGGGATATACCTTCCCAAGGACAAGCAAGGCATGATATCCATGACAGGATATAACACAGAAAACCCTTTAGGTAAGGGGAGAGGAATTTCTTGACATTACCCAAACAGCGGTGTTTGGATAATTGATAAAGAAAAGTTTAGCATTGTGGTTCAGATGTTCTTATTGAAAATCAGAGTACCACATACATGCTTCGAGATAGCATTAACATGGTCTTCAAGCAAAGATCGATCTTGGATACACAAAGGATTCATCAGGAACAACATATAGAATAAGTCTTATGATTTCCTCATGGAAGAATGGTTAACCTTGTTCAATAGGAAACTGATAACAATAGATCCTCCGGCCAGGTGTGCTAGGCATGACATCACCTTACCGATATAAAAGGACCGATGTTATTACTCTTGGAAATATGTCCCAACCATCATATCTGACCGAGATTCAGATCTGATTGGTGTCAGGATACCTCGGACTCAGAATGTCTGAGGAGAAAAGGTGCAACACAAATTGGCGAGATGACATTGTAAGATTCTTGGGAAATGAACTATGGAAGCAAGTTCCGAATCATGGGTTCATCATTAAACCAAGGAGAGGATGAGGAGGTGGTTGATTGTCTTAGCGACAATTCATCGAGATTTCCAACAAGATGGATTTACGCAATCATGTGAACAAAGAGATAACATTTGTCAGATGAAATGATATAAGGGGATATGCTCGAGGAAAACATACCCAATTTAAACATTGGTTGAAAGGTGCACCCAAAATATGGGCTGGTCTGCACGACCAATGTCAGAATGGTGATTCAATAATCAATAGTCTAAGAATGAACGGCCGACCATTATCTTCAAAGCAATAGGGTTGCTAGAAGGGCAGAATCCAAACAGCACCGTTCACTTGTTGGAATCAACACGGGGACCAAGAAAGAATGGTGATGGTGATAAGTATCACTTGTATCAAGAATTCCCAGAGGTGGTGAAATTTTCACAACATCCTCGACATTAGAGACAATAATACTTCAAGGTAGAACATAAGACAAGCTGGATTGCAAGTTGCATCCATAACAGGAATAAGTTTGTGATGGAAGGAAGGCAAGGATGTTGTTGATAGTAACTCAAATTACCAAGGGACGAGGGTGGTACTCATCATCATGAATTCGATTAGTATCCTGGAAGGAGTCAAAATGTTGACGATGACCACGACAAATTTGTAAGGGATTAAATGAAGATGTAATCGATCGGCGATGACATCAAGTTAAAGGAATGATGAAGCGAAAGGTTATTAGAACCATGGGTACGACACAAAGTCGAAATCAAGTTTGTTGTTCAAGGAGAAATGGTATGACGAGGAAGATCGACGTAAGATTAGCTTACCATCTAAATTTGTGCTCCGGAAAGAAGGACCAGGTAGCACAGTTAAAAAGTTGCACGATAATGATATAGCCGATCAGGCTAGCGATGACTTGAAGGATTAATAAACTCATAAGCAATGAAAATTACTTAGAGTTATTGAATCAGATTGTGGACTCGATTCACTATTTGGTGTTCTCGGTTGACGATAACCCAGAACCCAGGAAAATTGGAATCAGAACAGTTGATGAAGAACCCATAAGAAGTTATGCAGTTCCATGATATTCTCGAGATACCAGAGTGTAATACTCGATGAAAGATCAAAGTAAAGGTTGGACTAGTGTATTGATCCACAGAAGACAAGTGCTTAAACTTTCCCGAGAAATGGGGTCAAAGAAGAACATATGGTCGGAACCACAATTGCAAAGGATCAATTCTCCGATACCAAAGGATATTATATCAAGGAAATAGCTATTATTACAAGAAGCTCCCATGATAGGATCTACATCGTGTCCATGGGCATGAACACAAAGGTTCAAGGTCGACTCCCACTTCCTCAATGCATAACCTTCCATTCACCTCTCGTATTTCTAAAATGACATTAGTTGTTGAACGTTTTACCTGGTACAATACCCGATAAGTATGACCCGTGAAATCTTTCGGGTTCGCACTGGTTAGGGACGGTAATGGTTCAACCCATCGGGGCAGCTAGTAATATATACCACAAACTTCGGAGTAAATAACTCAAGCTCGGGAGCAGAGCATGGTTGACAAAAGCAAGGGATACAATTTACCAAAGGCATTATGTATCTGAGGAAAATCTCACAAGGTTAATGAATACGAAGGACGGTGTCGGACAAAATCCAACAAAGGACCTGGCGGTCCCTAGGGGATTTGATGTGAGCATCGGTACTCAACCAGAAGAAGAAAGAATGCAAGGAGATCTGATCATAGAACCAACTGACTAAGTCAAGCTCAAATGCAAAAGGAATTAGGATTTCCAAACCAAGGGATCAGAAGCAAACGGTCTGATTAAGGATGGATAAGTTGAGTAGGCTTAGGGGTACCTTCGACGATGACTTGATCGGTTGAGAACCAGCTCCTGTTCAAAATGATGTTTGAGCGGGAATGATGAATCATAGGATCTGATTGAGGATTGCAAGCATTCGCAACATATTGAATCAATGGACTCAGAATGATAATGACAAAGGATGCCAATAAGATTACCAGACTTATGAGATTAATCATAATGCTAGCAAACTAGAATTTCAAGAGCAATAGGCTGCTCAGGATTTTCGGAAGATCGAATGGTATTTCGAAGTCTTTTGCAAAACACATGAACAACTGGGAATGAACGGATACTCGATAAATGCGAGGAATTTATCCGTAGGGGTATTCATGCGGCAAGATCTGTAAGGCAGTGGCTGAAGAAATTATTAAAAGTTGAAGAATAATCCGATGCATCTTGTAATAACAAGAGCAGCTGGGAATGAAAGTAAGAAGGATAGGTGTAAGTATTTATCCATAAGGATTTATCGATGGAAGGGATTGCAAGGGCGAAGGGCATAAGGGTCTTGGGAAAACATCGGAGAGTATCTTCGGAATCTTCTGGCGCAGCACGCGATCATTTGTAATAAGGGGGCTCTCCGGCAGAAAGTATTTACGAGAACCTAAGTTAGAGTTAGCAAGATCATTTAACCCGAGTAGAAGAGAGATAAGAGTCCCAGAGTATAGACAAGGAATAAAAGATCCTAATACCACCCAATGGCGACGTGGCCCCATGGGCCGCACAGCCATGTTAGTAAAAGTTTTGTAAAGTCTAGACTCAACTTCGGCCAAGGAGTTGGAAGGGGATTCTCAGAGGCGATCGGCTCGATACCAACTTGTGACGCCCCGATTCAATCGTACACTAATCATGCACGCAAATGTGTACGATCAAGATCGAGACTCACGGGAAGATATCACAACACAACTCTAAAACATAAATAAGTCATACAAGCATCATAATCCAAGCCAGGGCCTCGAGGGCTCGAATACAAGTGCTCGATCATAGACGAGTCAGCGGAAGCAACAATATCTGAGTACAGACATATGTTAAACAAGTTTGCCTTAAGAAGGCTAGCACAAACTGGGATACAGATCGAAAGAGGCGCATGCCTCCTGCCTGGGATCCTCCTAACTACTCATGATCGTCGTCCGCGGGCTTCACATAGTAGTATGCACCTCCGGGGTAGTAGTCGTCATCGACGGTGGCGTCTGGCTCCTGGGCTCCATCGTCTAGTTGCAGCAACCGGGTAAAGACAGGGGGAAAAGGGGGAACAAGGCAACCGTGAGTACTCATCCAAAGTACTTCATAAAGCAAGGAGCTACACTACATATGCATGGATATATGTGTAAAGGGCCATATCGATGGACCGAATCATGCGGAATGCCGTAATAAGAGGGGTATCTAATCTGTCGAATACTACGCTTACAGCAGCCTCCGTCTTGCAACATGTAGAAGAGAGTTGATCAAGTCCTCCAAGTAGCATCGAATAGCATAATCCTACCCGGCGATCCCTCCTCGTAACCCCCGAGAGAGCGACCACCGGGTTGTATCACGCACTTGGAAGGGTGTGTTTTATTAAGTATCCGGTTCTAGTTGTCATAAGGTCAAGGTACAACTCCAAGTCGTCTGTTACCAAGATCACGGCTATTCAATAGATTAAACTTCCCTGCAGGGTGCACCACATAACCCAACACGCTTGATCCCATTTGGCGGACACACTTTTCTCGGTCATGCCCGCCGGAAGATCAACACGTCGCAACCCCACCTAGGCTCAACAGAGAGGTCAAGACGCCGGTCTAAACCTAAGCGCCACAGGGTGCAGGCCCATCGCCCTTAGCACACATGCACGTTGCGTCTGTGGCCGAAGCAGACCTAGCCTAACAGGCGTTCCAGTCAATCCGGCGCGCCACTCGATCGGGCGTCACGAAGTGCCGGCTGATACCACGACGCCGGATACCCATAACTACTCCCATGTAGATGGTTAGTGCGTATAGACCAAATGGCCGACTTCGGATCAAATACCTCGATCTCGTTAAGCGTGTTAAGTTTCCGCGAACACCGACCAGGGCCATGCCCACCTCTCTCCTATGTGGTCTCTTCCCGCCCTGTCGCTCCGCCAGAAAGTAACGATCGGGGCCGTCGAACCCAGGCCCACCTCTATCGGGATGGAGCCACCGTCCTTTCACCCATCTCCGAACAAAGATCACGAGTAATGTAACGATGTAAAGTATATAGTATATGCCCGTGATCACCTCCGGAGTGATCACAGCCCGATAGTATAGCATGGCGAGCGGACAAGAATGTAGGGCCACCGATGGAACACTAGCATCCTATACTAAGCGATGAGGATAAAGGTGTAAAGGTAACAAGAGTAGCAAGGACAAAGGCTATGCGGCAGATAGGATTAAGCGAGAGCAAGAACATGCTACACTACCCTAATGCAAGCAGTATAGAGAAGAGTAGGCGATATCTGGTGATCAAAGGGGGGGGGCTTGCCTGGTTGCTCAGACAAGAAGGAGGGGTCGTCAACACCGTAGTCGTACTGGGCAGCAGCGGCATCGGCCTCGGTGTCTATCGGAAGAAGAGGGGGAAGAAACAATGAATACTTAGCAAGCAAGTGCATAACAGGACAACAAGCAGAGCTAGACGTGTTCTAACGTGGTATGAGGTGATACCGGTGAAGGGGGGAAACATCCGGGAAAGTATCCCCGGTGTTCCGTGTTTCGAGCGGAAGGAACCGGAGGGAAAGTTGCGAGTTTGATATGTTAGGGGTGTGTGGCGGACGAGCGGGTTGCGTATCCGGGTTCGTCTCGTCGTTTACGAGCAACTTTACGTAGAAAGTATTTTCATCCGAATTCTGATTAAAAGATATGATTTTCTAAAGATTTAAATCATTTTCGATTTTAATTAGTTATTTTATTCTAACATTATCCGTAATAGTGTCTGTTGATGTCGACATGGACGCAATGCTGAGATCATCAATCAACGATGAGGTTGGTGAGTCAAATCGGCCTGTGGGTCGATGGGACCCACGTGTCGTGTTGAATTAACTAAACAAAGTTGGTTTAATCTAATTAATCTAATTAGCAGGTGGGCCTACAAGTTAGGGGGTGTTTAGCACTTTAATTAACCAACTAACTAACTAACAGTTTAATTATTTATTTTAATTTGTTTATTCATTCGAGACCCACATGTCATAGACACAGGGGGCGGCCACGTCAGCGTTGACCCAAGTCAAGAGTTCAAAAGGGGGGGCCCTGGGCCCACCAGCCAGTGGCCCAGGCGGTGCTATGTGGGTGCCAGCTCGGCACCCACCGGAGACGCGTCGGATCTAACTCCGGCGACCATTCCAACGGCGGAGCGATCGGGAGAGCTGCGGGATTCGTCCACCCCGCACCGTTTTGGGCGCGGCCGGGCTCGTTCGAACGGCAAGACGGCGACGGAGCGATCTGTGACGGTGGCGGAGGCTGCGGTGGCCGGAGCTGAGCGCATCGAGCTCATCGGCGGCGAGGTTCTTCAGGCGAGGTACGGGAACGGGGGCTACGGGGCGCAAAGCGAGCTGTGCGAGGTGCCTACGGTGCCTACTCGACGCGTGAAGCGGAACGTTGGCATGCACGAGACCAAATGGTCACCGTGGCCACGCCGGCAACGAGGCCAAGTGGCGGCGCGTTCGGGTGAGCGTGGAACGGTCGGTACAAACGAACAGAGGAGGCAGGGGAGGGCGCATCCGTGCAGAGGCTCACCGAGGGAGCGTGGGGTCCGGGCGAGGGCTCGGGAGGACCGGTGGCGTAGATCAAGGGCGAGGGCGATGCGGTGGACGAGCCGGAGAAGAAGAAGAGTGCGGTGAAGCGAGGGCTCCGGCTCGATCCGGTGTAGTGGAAGCAAAGGACCACGGTGGAGTCAAGGACTTGCAGGGCGACGAGCAGACGACGATGGTCACAGCTCTGACGATCGGACGGCGGTGGCGCTCGGGCATCTCAAACAGAGGCGAGGAATGGGACGAGAGGGGGATTGTGGGCGCGCTAGGGTTTCGGGGGAGGGCGAGGGGGCACGTGGGGTGGGGAGACGAGTGGAGCCCGTGGCTTTGCCCTTATCCTCATCGGCGCCCGCCCGGCAAGGTGGTCTTCTTGGGAGGCGCCTTCGGCGCCTCGGTCGCTACTGAGAGAAAGGGGAACGACCTAAGGCGCTGCCCGGCTGGGCCTCTTTGGGCTAACGCCCAGTGGGGCAGGGGGTTGTTTGTTTGTTTTGACTTCGTTTTATTTCCTTTCCTTTTATTTATTCTTTCCTATTTTATTTTAGTTACATTTTATTTAGTTTTAGTAAAATTTATCACTAACACCTAAATTGGTACTTTTAAATAAACTACTAGCACATTAATCCTTATCCCAACTAAAATAGTTTAATATTTTATAAAATTCAAAAGGCATTTAGTTCATTATTTAACCTACAGTTTTAATTATTTTGAACACTTAAACATTTTATTAAATTTAGGTTTCTTCACCATAATTACCTATGCATTAGTTGGATCACTCCGAACATTTTAGTTTTAATATTTGAAAACTTTTATTGTTTGATTGATTTTGAATTTGTATTCGAATCGGTTTCGAGCTAACGCGAGGTTAGCAACAGTAACCGAGGTGACGTGGCAGCATTAGCAGAGGTTACTGTAGCTTGATTATCCGGGCGTCACAATATTGTAGTTAGTTATCCTTTTTTTTTGTTTCTAGGTGAACAAAAGGTCTTGTACATAATAGTATACAAACAAAAAGTGTGGATACCATAAGGTACAGTCATGAAACAATGTATTGTGTAATTTCATTTATATTAGGCAAGCTTTATTCATCTATCATCTGCAATGTAAAAGGCATGTTCGCTTCCTCTTCTTTTTATGACGGACAAATCAAGTAGCCAGAAATTCACTTCTGCTCTAATCTATACTAATGAACACTACTTAGAAATCATCTGATTAAATCCAGCTATCTGAAAAATATTATAACATAACCACATCATTCATGTTCTTATCCATGTAGAAGCCTATCTGTAATTTATTTTGCATCATATTGTAGATATCTATGCTATACGTGTAATTAGCAAATTATATATGACAATGGATCCAAAGGAATAGAAGGCGATAAAATAAATACCATACCTTGAATTTGGTCGGCTGTTTGCAGGGCATCACGAGTATGTCTTGCTGTTAGACAAAAGCACCAGTCGAGCTGGCCGAGGAAATCAAATAGCTCTGGCTCTGATACGTGAGTGTGGTTCCTCCTTTCCGGCTGGTCGAAAAGCTAGCTTGTCTTGGATCCAGCAGCCTACCTTGAAAGCCAAATTGCATACTCTTGTGTCTGAAGTCAAGCCAAGCATGTACGTGCCTATGGGCCCGCCATGTAGCCGTGCATGTAGTATTGATTATAGGACACATCATGCAGCCTTGCCTAATCAATTCAAATCTGATGCCCACATCATGTAGGCGTGCTAGCTTGCGATGGGAAAGGACAGCATGCAGCCCCGCATGGGAGGCCGTCCACTCCAGTCAAGGTGGCACTTCCGCCTCAATGAAACTTCAAAGTCGAGGATTCCACGGCTCAGCACAGCCCTTCCTCCATCAAGTGTCGACAGTAGCTCCTTCATCCTCCCCCAGTCCTCCTCCATAGCCGTGCCACCAGATTGCTTTACCATGCAAATTTAAAGGCTATCGCAGGAGATTTATAGGTTTGAAGGGAAGGGGCTGCGAGTACCTAGATTGGATCATAATTTTGCTTCAGATGTGTGGCGGCATGGATGGAGCCCGAGGATGGTAGGGAGATGCGATGCGGCGAGAGTTCAGGTGTGCGGGAGATGTGCGTCGGGGGGGTTTGAGGAGGATTCTGAGGATGCCGTAGGTAATGCATATCCAATGGTTAAAGGCTGCTAACACGTAGATCTAATGGTGAATTAGTTTTTTTTTATTTTGAGGAAATAGGTGGGATAGTAGGCCAGGACTCCCGAGCCATCAGACGGCTATAATTTGTTAATAAGTAGATCGGATGGACAATACAATTAGTTTTCTAGGATTAACGTGGAGGCTCTATTAGTGCTTCCGATTAGTAAATATAAGATATAAGATGTGATTGAGTTCGCGCGCAAAAGAGGAGACCCCCTGCTAGTTATATAGGGATGGTATTGGCCAGGTTTACAACAGTCGGGTGTGTTATGAAATAGTTAAATGTGGAGTGAAAACTGCCCATTAACTATGCACTAGAAACTCTCACTTGATGGCTTTTGTTGTAATTGCAGGGTAATGGTGCTGTTGAAACGTATGCTTTATTGCAGAGTAATGTTTGCGCACTAAATCCCAGCTGGATGAGCACCCTTGGCCTGCCGGTGGTAAAGTGGTAATAACCTCGTCACTAACCTCGGTAGGATTGAATGTTACAAACTTTTGTTTATTTTGCATCAATTGTAATAATTTTTAAAAAATCAGTTATGCCTTGTAACCCCTAAAAAAGGGCCATGTGTGGGGAATTTTAGCTTTAACTTAAGCAAATATTCCCCACAACCTAAACCTATCCACTGCGCTCGTACTCCTCTGTTATTGAAATATATCAAATCCGGACAGTTAATATCACTAGATCAACACACACCACATCTAGCACACTTTTTTTTAACAAATCTAGCACACTTTTTGTGCGTGCATGCATACACCATGTTTCTACTGCGGGCAAGTCGGGATGGGGATGCCGCAGGAGGTGAGGGTCTTGCGGGCAGTGGGGCTGTTGATGTAGCCGAAATACGCCGGGTTGCTCGCGTACTTGCAGAGGCAGCCTTGTTGCGCCTTCAGGTTCGAGCAGCACGACGTCGACGGCTCCGCCGCGCACACGATCAGCTTCCCCACATCGCAGTCCTGTGCTGCCACCGACGGCGGGCTGACCACCACCAGAGCTAGCAGCGCGCACATGGCCACCGCCGCCACCCTAGCCATGGTCTTCGATCTAGCTCCGACTTCTCCAACAACAACCTTCTCCAGACTCGGGTGTGACTGTCAGATCGATGCAGTTGGTGGCACAAGAGGAGCGTTGCTCGTATTTATAGGCGGGAGAGTGAGCGCCTCAAGGAATTTGGTAGGCAATGCATCCCGCGTGAGTTGTGTGCTTAGCTGTGAAGTCTTTGGAGTATACGCTTCACCTCAAGCGTTGCCCGCACCAGAATTTCCTCGCTATTACTAATGTGCCATTTTTACCTCCAGACATTATTACCGTACATATAAACCTGAGAGGTATTCATTGGTAGTACTCCCTCTGTTCACTTTTGTAAGTCGTTTAGGACAGCTGAGATTGAACTGTTTTAGGTGTTGTCTTAAATGTCTAAATGGTCTTATAAAATTGAACGGAGGGAGTAATGATAATTGGAAATGGATGACTTAGGCGGAACCTGTGATTACGGACAGTCGGCAATGCATCATTAATTCTGCGGAATTGCCTCACATACGGGATGATTTATTTTTTTACAGTTTTGTATGCGTACAGGATGATTTTACTTCAATGCCTTGTGAGGAACAAGTATTATCTCATATGTATCTGCTAAGTAAAGTCTGTTTTAAACCTTATAAACTTATCCGACCCATCAAAATTGAACTCTCTATGTGTGCCAACTCATCTACAAAGGTTTTCGGCCCATGCTGGAGTATTTATATATACTATAGCCCAGCAAAAAATAGGTAAAAAATACAAAAGAATTAAAGAAAAGAAATAAGAGGCCCATCGGATAGCTAGCTAGCGACCCTTGATCGATTAGCAAACACGAAGGAGAGCTCCTATGCGCCGCTCATTGCGGCGAATTGTCGAGCGGATGCACAGGCGCGTCCCCAGCTGGGCCGGCCCATTAACGCAACGCAGTGAAAAAATCGCAAAAAAAACTGCTCAAGGGAGGGATCGAACCAGGGGCCTCCTTCTATGTACGCACGGGCCTAGCCAACAGGATAGATAAGCTTTCTTGGTTTACTATGGCGCGAAGCTAAAAGGTAATGTAGATCCAAACATTTTGTCAAATTCCAAACGCGAACATTATTTTGGAAAAGTGTTTTTTAAAAACGAACACTTTTCAAACTTTAGAAGAAAAACTAAAAAGCTTGAACTTTTTTTGAATATGTGTACAAAGTTTTGATAAAATGAACACTTTTAAAATCCCGATCATTATTTTTGAATTTAGAGAACAAAATTCGAACATGAACATTTTTTAAAGCACGAACATTTTTTGAATCTTGAGAACAAATTTTGAAATGGAGAACAAATTTGGGAGCGCGGACAAGTTTTCAAAGCATGAACATTTTTTTGAATCTTGAGAACAAATTTTGAAACGAAGAACAAATTTGGAAAACACAAAAAAAATTTAAAGCACGAACATTTTTTGAATATTGAGAGCAAATTTTGAAATGGAAAACAAATTTGACAAATCCCGAACAAATTTGGAAGCGCGACCATTTTTTGAAAATGTGAACAGAAAATTGAAAATCTGGTACATTATATGAATTTCAAAAGTTTTGAACTTTTTTTTGTAACGAGCGCAATTTTTGAATATTGAGAACATTTTTTTGGAAACAGAACATTTTATGGAAACACAAACAAATTTTGAATATTTTGAAAAAAAAAGAGGATAAAAGAAAAAGGAAATTTGGAAATTAAGTACATTTGTTGAAATCCCTGAACATTTTTTCAAACACGAACATATTTTCAAATCATGAACAAAAATTTGAAAATACGAACAAATTTTGAAACATGAACAATTTCTGAATTTGTGAACAAATTTAGAAATCAAGAACAATTTATGAAATTCCTGGACATTTTTTGAAATACGAACATTTTTTAAAAACTATGATTAAAATTTTGAACACGTGAACATTTTTTGAAATTTGGAACAAATATTTGAAAATGTCTAACAAAAGAAACAGGAAAAAAAACATAAATAAAAGAAAAAAGTGAAACCAAAAAGAAAAGGAAACAAGAACAGAAAAAAATGAAACAGAGAGAAAAATAAAAAAGAAAAAGGGAAAATAGATTGACCGGTCCAGGAACCTTCTAGAAGGTTCCCAAAACCGAAAAAACCGCTGGGAAACCTCTAGAAGATTCCTAGAACCGAAACTTCTACGTACTACAGTTAGAGGCGGCCCAAATCGCTGCTCGCTCGCCCTGTTTATGCACGATCGCTCGACAGTTTGCCGTGAGAAGCGGCAAATAGGGTTTTCCAACACGAAGCGTCGGCGCCGTGACACACGCCAGTTGCCAGGCACACGACTGCTCGTTTTCCTTCAGAGGTTAAATGCCGCGTGGACGCCTGCCGGCCTCCTCGCTCGGCGCCTTGCGTCGCCCTCGCCTCGACCCATCGCTACCCGGCCCAGGCTGGCGCCGACGCCGCACGGCAGTCCGACCATCCAGCATCCGGCAAGGCGGCACCACGACAATACGTGTACAAGTATACATCCGACTGCAAGTCTTGAAGTCTACATCGTGGCCGTCTCCAATCCCTGAAATTCTACAAGTGAGTACGTTTGAACGTTTCCATCCATGTTTTTCAGTTCTTATCCATCCCCAAACCCTAATTTGACAATTTTAGTAGTTTATTTATTCATTATTTAGAATGTACATGCTCAACTATACATCCATGATCCAATCCTCCAATTTCAGTATGCACAAAATTTTAAAATTACTAATCCAATCTATTAATTTTTTGTCATTCTATGAGCATTTCTAGGGTTTCATTTTGCGATCTTTTTAGTATTATTGTTCTTGATGGAATCATTTGAATTATTATAGTCAAATTTTAAAGTAAAGATGTGTGATTGGAAGTTACTCTTAATAAGTTATATATATATATATATATATATATATATATATATATATATATATATATATATATTTATATATATATATATTGTTACTATTCATCACCCAGTGTGCAGAATAAGTTATTCTTCACCCGAGGTAATCTTACAATCATTTCATAAATAAATTACAATTGAAATACAAATAGTTACATTCATATTGATTTACTGCATAAAATTTGGCATAACAAAAAATATAGGTCAAAAATTGTATTTTATGTATATTTTACACTATATTTTTATATTTGTAATTTTACATAACATAAAAAAAAATTACGACAGTTATAGGTTTTCTTACGTTCTCTTTTTATGTCTAAAATATGACAAAATTCTACGAAACGTAAAATTACGGTGCATAGATATCAAAATAGAGGTGGGTGAAGAATAACTATTTCTCACCCAAGGTGACGAATAGTCAATCCCCTATATATATATATATATATATATATATATATATATATATATATATATATATATATATATATATATATATACAAATTTTCCCTACTACCGGGTGTAGTTACACCCATTTTTATTTTGTAATGCTTTTAGGTAGTATCTACCATACCGCAGTGTATGTATGCGTAGTATGTAGTATGTAAGATTATTTAGGTAGTATATATACTATTCTTTAGGTAGTATGTATTATATTTTTAGCATACTTCTTTTTACATACAAATGTGTATGTATTTTCACAAATATGATAAAAACATGGGCTCATATGCAATTTTTTCACGTAACTCGCTTTGGAGTATCTTATATATAGTATATGAACATACTAAAAATGACAAAGTAGTATATATACTACCACATAGTAGTATATGAGACATGGTGTAGCTACACCCGGTAGTAGGATGCATTTTCCCTATATAGTAGTATAGGGCTGGACTATTCTGTTACACATAACAGAATATTATTCTGTTACCCCCCCTCCCCTTATAGGCGCGACGCGCACAACACCGTAGGATCCCCCCCCCCAGACCCCAGCCTTCTTCACTTTGAGGCTAGCGTCGTGGGCGGCGAGCGACGGCGATGGCCGAGCGAGGGAGCCAGCGCCGTGATTGGCCGGGCGCCGGATCCGCCGCCTCCTCCTTCCTTCGCCCGGATCCAAAGAACGGGTCGTGATCCCCGCCTCCTGCCTCCCTCCGTCGCCGGATTAATCGACAGGTCCATGATCCCCGTCTCCTGCATCCCTCCATCGCCGGATCCATCGTCGGGGTCGTGATCCCCGCCTCCTGTCTCCCTCCGCCGCAGGATCCATCGACAGGGTCGTGATCCCCGCCTCCTGCCTCCCTCCGTCGCCGATCCATAGACGGAGCCGTCATCCCCGCCTCCTGCCTCCCTCCATCGCCGGGTCTCCTTCTCCGGGGCAGTGATTCCCGCAAGGTGCTTCCTCAACGAACCTCTTTGCCAGACGTCCACCACAAGCAGGAGCTGCGTCAATGGCGCCGCCTCGCAAGAACATGCCAGTGAGACGCCCATTAGAGGTAGAAGAAGAAGACGATGCTGGAGGTAATGTCCGCTCCCCACGCTTGTGTCACTCCATCAGTTCATCACCCTGCTATGAAGAAGAACCCGATGGTACATTGCAAATGCTAGCATCGGTTCATTGACACCCCGCCACTTGATGCACGATTACGATGTCGATGTTCTTGTCGGTGCATCTAATATGCTATCTTGATTTCAAGTAAAAAAAACTTAAACATATGCGTCGGTCCGGGTAGATAGTGACAAGGTTCAGCTACCACTTGAGAGTTGTATGTTGTTATTTCTAAGAGTACAAGTCATGTAATTGCATCGATTCGAGCGAGTAACAAAAGCTGTGCGAAAAAATTGCTACACAGTAAGTTCGGTGATACATAAGGTAGCAATACTTGTAATGTAGATGCATTGATGCACGATTACGATGTCGAGTTTACTGTCAGTGCATCTAATATGCTATCTTCAGTTCAAGTAAAAAAAACTTAAACATATGCGTCAGTCCAGGTAGATAGTGACAAGGTTCAGCTACCACTGAGAGTTGTATGTTGTTATTTCTAAGAGTACAAGTCATGTAGTTGCATCAGTTCGAACGAGTAACAAAATAGTTACCAAAAAAAATATAATTGCTACACAGTAAGTTCAGTGATACATAAGCTACCATTACTTGTAATGTAGATGCATTGATACACGATTAGGATGTCGAGGTTACTGTCAGTGCATCTAATATGCTATCTTCAGTTCAAGTTAAAAAACTTAAACATATGCGGTCCGGTAGATAGTGACAAGAGAGTGCCACAGTTACACAGTAAGTTCAATGATACATAAACTAGGAGTACTTCTAGTGTAGTTGCATAAGTTATAGAAGAACAAAAGAGAAGTCATGCATGAGTTCAATGTCCAGTTTACAAAACAGTGCTAAAAAACAGTACATCAGTACATCCGTGTTTAAACATGAACGTTCATTAGTTCGACTGAAAACGAAGCCAGATTAATCCCAAAACTGTTGAATGTTGTTTGCAGAAGCATGCAAGGCGGCGCACGCAGCAAGCATTTGATGAGCCAAACATATATGGGGCACCACCTGGTTGGGTAACACCAGAAATACCGCCTGGGTATTTCAACATCACAGGCAGATTTGAAGATACACCGCAATCATCAGAAGCACGGACATGTTCTTCTATACAGCAAACACCAATATCTGGGAATGCAAGCTTTGCCGCTGCTGGGTTGCAACAAGGCCAACAATATCACCAACAACAAATGTTTTCCCTCCCGGTAGCATGCAAAAAGCCAAGGACAGGAAGCCGTGGATGGGTTGCAAGAAGGCTTCCACCAGTCGCTCCATCAACATCAATCATCCGTCTTTGCAAAAGCAGTTGACGGGAAGACCAGGGCAAAAGACAGAAATTTTGGCCACTCTAGCAGGTTCAAAAGTACAAGATATGAGCCATATAGACAGGAGCAACCTCACAATGAATCGAGGGGAGATGGCGTTACAACGAGAGACGGAGATCTTCGTCAACGTTGTTCTCCAAGAGATGAATTGCTGCATGTGCCAAGGGTGACACCATCGGCGCCCATAAACCAGGGAGAACAACAAACACCAGAGGCAGCGCAGAGCTATACACATGCAAGTATCCATATAGAAAAAAATACAAGCAGAGTCCATACCATGGTGCTGTGACCACCCATCTAACATTTTCATAACTACGTTTTTGTTTGGTCACTGTTGTGTGCAGCCACCTGCCATTGAAGCTTATGTTCAGCCAAGGCTAGAGATGAGGTTTGAAACTTTCGAAGAAACTAAGAACTTCTACAACGTATATGCGAAGCACGCTGGTTTTGCTGTCAGGGAAGGCCCCAAGTATAAGACTAGAGCCTACCTTTATTGCACGTGCCATGGAGTTTCTGAATCAAAAGTGTCTGAAGCAAATAGACAGCGTAACAAGAGGACAGCCAAAACTAACTGCGGGGCTAAAATGAGGCTGAAGAAGGAAAAGGATGGAACATTTGTCGTAAAAGAGATAGTCTGGGAACACAACCACATGCTACAGCTCACCGCAGAAATGCTTGTCTTCTTGCACTCCCACAAAAACTTTGACAAAATAATCTTGGAGTATGTCAAGTACCTGTAGTTCAAAGGCGTTGAACACGCGCAAATCATGAGCATACTGGGCGGTGATGACCCTGGTAGCTACTTCCTCGAAATGAATGCCAAAGACCTGATTAACCTGTAAGTACAAACTTGTTCTCCTCCCATAAACCGCCTCCGTCTTTTTTCCTCTGTCAGTACAATCATATCACGCAACGCATGACCTGACGCCAGTTCAACATGCATTTTTCAATGGACTTTTAATATGCAGGAAAGCAAAGAATTCAAGGATTGATGATGTGGACGATGTCCTAAAGACTGTCAACTTCTTTAGGGAGATGAAAGCTATAAGCGGAATTCTTCTACGACATGCAACTCGATGAGTCCGACAGAGTTAAGAACATAATTCGGGCGAACGCATAGCTGCCGAGGCGATCGGGACTTGAGGGGACTGCGTAACGTTTGACACAACATATAAGACCAACAAGTACCATATGCCACTTGGGGTGTTTGTCGGAACTAACAACCACTTACAGACTACATTCTTTGGTTTTGCCCTAATAAGAGATGAGGATGCAGATTCATTCAAGTGGCTGTTCAAGACATTTTTAAGGTGCATGAGAATGAAGGATCCTACATGCATCCTCACAGGTACAACCACCACCCCCTTCCAAAAAAGAAAAGGAAAGTAACACAATAAAAATGTTGTGTCAGTTCTATTGGTATATATGCACAACCATCTGCTGACGACTCCGAGTCTATCTTCTCATTACCAGACCAGTGCCCGGCAATGGCTTTGGCGATCGCATATGTTTTCAAGAATACAAGACATAAGCTATGTGCGTGGCACATTATGAAGAAGTACAGGAACACCTCGGCGTACTGTATTTCCTACACGATGACTTTAAGGATGAATTCACATCAATTCTCAACTGGCCCCTCATGCCAACTGAGTTTGAGGATGCCTGGAAAAGACTCATAGATAAGTACAACCTCCACGATGATGCCACAATGGTGGGCATGTGGAACGAGCGTGAGAAATGGATATCGGCCTACTTCAAAGAACTTTTCTGTGCCAAAATGACATCCACACAGCGAAGTGAGAGGATGAACTATGCGCTCAAGAAGAACTACGCAAATGAGAGACATAACCGACACCGGTTTGTCAGCCAGGTAAACTCCTGCGTCAAAACCTGAGGCGCATAGAGAACCGTGAGACAATGGGTAACCGGGTATAGCTCTATCACTTGTCATAAGACAAAAAATTACATGCTTACTAAAGTAAAAACTTTATTAGAAGTTTTTCCTGCGAGAAAACTAACAATTTGGTCATCATTCTTGCATCTGCAGAAGGAACAAAACACGCTGACCTTCTATGGGTTTGACACCCAGGATGGCAAAGCTGTACACACGAAATGCTGTGTACAATGAGATCGAAGATAGGCTAAAACTGAGCACACTCTTCACGGCGACAGAGACGGAAGAGCCCACGAAATACCTAGTGCGCTACAACCACCCGCAAAAAACTATGCATGTGGGCTCAAAGACGCTGCCTGTGTGGTTGCAGACCCGTGGGAGAAACATATGAGTGCGAGTGCAGGCTATGGGACCACATGTGAGGACTACAAAAAGATGTTACATCTTTGTACTACTTTTTTTGCAAAGTTTTTGTTCTAATGAAATGACAAAAAACATGCACCTCTTCCAAAAACAAATACATGTCTTTTCTGCGTGCATGTCCTGTGCATGATGCAGACAATTAAGGCTGCCAGCGTTCCAGAGAAATACATACTCAGGAGATACACCAAACGCCCGAACATCCAGCCAACATTTGATAGAAATGACTTGAGGACAGTAGCGTCAAACAAGGCATCCCAATACTGCATTGGAAGCTCATCACGACGCCGAACATGAGGGTGCACAGAAAAAGATTGAGAAGCCAAGAGCAAATGGCAAGGTCGGGTCGTCATGGACAAACTTGAAAAAGAACTCGACGCCATGCATTCTGCTGAAAATGGAGGTGTCGCGGACAATGAAGCCATTGAGCAGGATATTGCTACAATGTTATCCGAGATGAACCATCTGGGAGCTATTGACCCGTTTGAGAATGAGGAAGAGGAGCAACAGCAACCGGAGCTTTCCCATGTGCACACTCAAGAGCAACGACAAGCTCACATGCGAGATCATGAGCTTGATGGTGCTGTAGGCGAACGACATGACAATAGCACATCCTACCAGCAGCTGCAGGAAAGGGTGATTAAACCCCCAATATTCTCAAACACAAAGGGGAGGAAGAGCAAGACGCAAGCAGCGAAAAGCTGTGAAAGCAGCAGCCAAAAAGCCACCACGCCCCATCAAGCGCGTGGAATTTGGCCCGGACGGCAAACCCCTCGGGGTAAGGGCATGCGGATTCTGCAACGTCGTGAGCAACCATAACTACCGCACATGCCCACTCCGCACAGATACCACTGTCAACAAGAACAAGCAGATTGGAGCCACCCATCTTTCTACCACTTGAGACAACACACGTAACAGCTACACTTGCCGCAAGTGTGGCGGAACTGACGAACATAATGCCCGCACGTGCAAAGTGGGCAAGGAGGTCAGTGGAGCTGAACATAAACAGGGCAAGGTACAGAGTTCCAAGCAATCAAATGAAGACGATGAAGAAGAAGAGTTTGGCGAGAATGACGGCCAATCAGACGAAGACAATGAAGATGATAGTATCGGGGGCGAGGAAACTGAAACTGACGATGAAGCTGCCAAGGCTCAACCTGGAAAGAGCGCCGGCAAGGCACACCATTCGGGGACAGTTAGGAGAAGCTCAAGACTGAACAATACATAGTGGTTATCCTGCTGCGTCAACTAAAAAATAACCTTGTAGTCTCAGTTGCATCAGCACACAATGAGGAAGCATTTCAGAAACACTGTCGTTACCAAAACTTATTTAGCTTTATCATCGATTTCTCGATCAGAACTAAAGTTGTTTTTTAGTTTCTGATTTGTGCCCGCTGGAGCAGTGACATTATTATGTAAACCATTTGATAATCATTTTGAATGCAGTCACAAAATACGTTTGAAAAAACTTATCTGGATATATCTGATGCAAAACGTTACTGTCAACCAGTAACTCAGGAAAAAAATATGTCAAGGAAAATTTAAACTGTTGTAGTACATCAAGATCGATAACTCTCGGTCGTCAAGATAAGGCAGAGTACACATCAAGATCGATATAATTTCTGATTTGTGCTCACCAAGCAAAGTTGACATTATTATTTAAACCATTTGATAATCCTTTTGAATGCAGTCACAAATAAATTTGAAAAACTTATCTGGATATATTCGACGCAAAACGCTCATCACAACCAAAGAACTCAAAAAAAAAATGTCAAGGAAAAATTTAAACTCTTGTAGTACATCAAGATCGATAATTCTCGGTCGGCGAGACAAAAGGCATAGTAAAACAAACACACCAAAGGAAACGACTCAAAAAAATCGTTTGAAAAAACAAAGCTATGCCTCGCTTCTCGCCAAATTCCAATTCGTAAAGACCATCAGTACATAAAAATAATTACCTCAAGCAAAATGCGAATATAATACATCCTGTATTGGTGAAAAATACTTACAGATTATCTTGATATAAACAATCCTTTAAAAAAATACGAAAATTGTTTTAAAAAACATTAGCACCACACATAGTCTCACTGGTATTTGGTACGTTCAATTACACTTCAATCACCAGTCCGAGTACGACAGTAGAGGAGTTCAGACCTCCATCAACACCAACGCTGACACGTGCAAGTGGGATAAGCAGCTGATAAGTACAACTTGACTATACGAATCGGTGCCACAGTAAAATGCCATCATCACCACCGCAGAGACGTGCAAGTGGGATTTGGCAGGTCATAAGTACAGCTTGACAAGACTAGTCAGTTCAACAGTAAAAACCATTTAACTTGGACGGTTAGTTCTTCCATGCCTCCACCCGCGCCACCCACTGAGTAGTTGCCACAAGGGACTGCAAACGGTGACCCCACGCCACAACACCCACTACACACACTCCCCCGAACGAACCGCCTCCCACAAATCCCCGTCCACGCACTGCAAAAAAACCCATTCTCTTCCATCTCCCTCGTTCCCACAAACCATCATTGCCGCTTCCATTTCCACTGCACACAAACCAAAAACTTCTCTCTCCAAAGCCCACAGTCGCCGGAGGAAGGAAATGGCAAAGGAACCGTCCGCCAAGCGTCATCATGCCGAGATGTCGGACAAGAGCAGCAACCTCGTCGACATTAACGTCCCCGGCGAGAAGCGCGAGTACACAACAAACCTCAAAGGGGTTGAGCTCCACGGCAACGAGACGCTGGAGATCGTCTGCACCAGTGTACCAGAAAAGGCCGACGAGGTGATCTTCAAGCTCTGGAGGAAGCTTGGCGGCAGGACTCATAGGATCGTCGGTGTTGGTGTGCACTACACCAACGAAGATGAACCTCCCCAGATGGCAGCAGTCCTGCAGTTGTGCGTTGACGAACTCTGCTTGGTGTACCACATCGCAGTGGCCACAAAATGATGAGCAATCCTACTCATTTGCCCTGCATATGGTTTATCTGTTTTATTAGTACTGTATCCTAAAAATTTAATCAGACTTGTTTCCCAACTAGATGTACTAGTGTGGTTTGTGAAAAGTGGATGCACTACTACATTTTCTCAAGTAGATATACTATAAATGTATTTTTGAACCTGATGCACTGGATTACTATTTGGAAAATCTTGCGGAAGATTAAATTCTGAAGTTGATCGACTAGTGAAGTTTAAAGTTGATCCAATAGAGTAGTCTATGTACTCTATGTATTAAAAAGATGTTTCTGAACTTGATGTAGTGAAGTATTTTCTGAATTTGATCTAATGTTATTTTCATAAGAAAATAAACTAAGGACTTGGTGAAGCACTGGTTCGGTGTTATCCTATTTCAACAAAAGTAGACTAAACTAGTACCAATGCAGAACATACAACATTGACTGAAACTATGTATAATCCAAGAAGAAGAATAACATGATGTACTTAATTTAATTTCAGAACTTTCTTTACTAGTTTTTGAAGTACATTCATCCATTGTTTAACCTACATAAACAACTACTTCGTGGATTCATCGCTTGTAAAACAAAACAAAAATGAATAATTCAAACATCGAAGTAATGCTAATATTCAAAATATCTCTGCCCTTGCAGGCCCAAGCGCTTGACCGAGATGCTGCAGCATGAGAAGTTGTTCACATTTGATGGTTTCAGCATTGAAAGCGACAAAGAGAAGCTGAAGTTGTCCGGTATGGAGATCAACCCCAACAAATTCATCGACATTCAGCGCAAGTGGAGAGTTCCATACACCAGAAAAGAGTACGACTCCTTGACTGATGTTGCAGCCAGCATCATCGACCCATTCTACAAAGGCATGAAGAACAAGATCAACACGCAGGAAGACTACAAACTGTGGGGGACCAAATGAGCTGCCAGACAACCTCATCGAGTACGCAGGGAGTAGATGCGTGCGACGCTGCATAAGTCATGGTTCATGATCGACTACATCATAGATGGTTCGGAATATGCGAAAGAGCGGGAGGCTGAAAACTGCTATGATCGCCCCTATTGCCCCTTTACGGGATGAAGATACATTAGAGCCTGCCTTCGTTTTACTTCCGCTTGTGCTTGCCTTTTATCTTGTTGTTTCAAATTAGTAGTTTGCTCTTGTTGGGTTGAACCAGTATTATTATGTCGTGCTTCTCATGTTTGAACAAGTTTAGTTATGTCATCAAGTACAATGTTTTGCTTATCTCATTATATAAGTTTGGTTTGGTAGCTTCGTATGTTGTTAATCCATCATTTCAAAATTGAAAAGTAGGTACTTGATGCAAATAATCACATAACGTTGCTCCATGCCAGTACAACTAGGTACACTTGATCGGACATTACATACTTACTACAATAAAAAATACAAAGAAGCATCAAATCAGTAAGCGCTACTATGAATGCAATCACAAGACAACTCAGTCTACACGACAGTAACATAGTTCTGAAAATGACACCAGAAGACACTTGAGAATAATCACAAAAACAAACACAAAAAAGAAGGCAAAAAACTCAAATGAAAAAAATTACACTCACACAAAACTGACAAAGAACTAGAACAAAAGTATCAGTTCAAGTCACTGGTAGAGTCAACACTACAAAAAAAATACACTTCCGTGATGATACGTGTTTGTCACAGTAGGTCGCGTTTTTTGTCATGCATGTACATCCATGACAAATTTATGACAGAATCAAGATAGTCATACCTGTGTTGTCGTAGAAGTGTTCCATGACATTACCAAAATTATCATCATGGAAGTGTCCACTTCCGTGACGATAAATCGTGCGTCACAGAAGTGCTTTTGTCAAGGGTGACCGACACGTGGCATCCACAGTAATGGAACGCCGTTAAGCTATCGGGTTGGGTTTTGGATCCGATAACCGGTTAACAGCCCCGACTAATGGGGATTTTCCATGTGTAAAATCATCATTGGCTGGAGGAGACACATGTCGGCTCACCGTTGGGACAGATGTCATCCACTCATTGGACAGAAGGCGCCTATGATACATCGACACGTGGCCCGGCCCAACAGAGGCCCATTCCTGTGAAAAGGCCGGCCCGTTTGACTTGATCAAAAGGTGATGGGCCGGCCCATGGAAAGCCTGTTAACGGCCTGTTCGCATATAGCCCATTTACAACCCGCTAACCCAAGGCCCGTTACGCCTGCCTCAATTAGGCCCGATGGCGTCATCTGGGCCATCCAATATGATTCGACCTGTTTTCACTTCTCGCCCATGTATGGCCCATGACGTCTTTCGGCCCATATGAGGCCCTATGTAACTCTTGGCCTATTAACGGCCCGTGGTGAAACTGGCCCGCAATGAACAGTGTAACACTTTAGACCCATTAATGGCCCGTAATGAACAGTGTATCACTTTATACCCATTAATGGCCCGTTATTCAGTTGGGACGTTTCCAGCCCATGTTATCTTTCGGCCTTCTCAGAGCCCATTTATTCTTGGGCTCATTTCGAGCATTCGTTTACTTACGGCCCGTTATCGTAATTTTTACGCTTGTGGGCCAAATTCAGCCCGTGGTTACAGTCGGCCCGTTTGTGGTCCGTTAATACATTGGGCCGTTTTCATAGCGTCATCAAATACATCCTATTAACGATTGCCCGTTATGGTCGGCCCATGAACGGACGATTCCAACTCTAGCCCGTTTACGGCCATAATGCGGCCTATTATTGGCCCATGTTTGTGTCGATCATACGGCCCGTATAAGGCCCATTGACGATAGGGCCCGTGAGAAGGCCCATTGTTTCTATGGCCCGTAGAAGGCCCAATGTTTCTACGGCCCATAGAAGGCCTACTATTTCTGACCGTAGAAGGCCCATCGCTTTCACGGCCCGTAGGAGGCCCAGTGTCACTACAATAAATATTAGCCCATGGTTATTGTGGCCTAGTTTTAAAAAATAGGTTATTGCAGCCACTAGAAAACCGCGGAAAAAGAACTGCACTGACTACAAGCAAACAAATAAACAAGACAACAAGGAAATAAATAAGCAAGCAACTTATGCTACGCTATCACGGCTATTGCACATATTACATCCACTGGGCATCAAAGTTCACCACCAGTGCAAATATAGGGAACACAATGACATATAACGCCGCAAGAAAACAAGTCCGTAATCAAACCACTTGAAGAGTTCAAGAAACAATATCCTGGTACCCATAATGTCGGCAAGATGCTTAGCAAGCTTATTAACTTTCTCTTGTTTGGCGCTTAAATCCTCCAGTAACTTCTTTGTTGCACAAGAAAATGCATATCCGAGATTCAGCAAGGGACTTCCTTAGTCCTTGACTTCTTGCCGCAAAGCAGATGATCGATGCCTTTCAAATTTGTAGCTTAGACTGAAGAAGCCGACGTGATTCAGGCAGCGAGTTCGAAGAGCTTGTGCCAACGGTACTGGCCAGTAAGTCGAACACTACATCAACGCAGGACTGTGGGGTTTTCTCACTGTCTACAAGATCGTTTTTATCACCTTTCTTGGAGACCAACAGGGTTGTCTCACTATCTTGAACCTTATCTGCATTACTTTCTCTACCATTGCATAGTGGGGTGCTCTTCTCCAATATTTTGTTTGCATACTACAAGAGAAACAAGCGGACACATCACGAGTTTAGCTTGTAGTATACCAAACTCATTTTGGTAAACCGGTTCAAGAGTAAGGTGGACAGGATAACAAAGATGAAACAAACATATATCTATGTACTATGGTCACCGTATTGTCCATATCATTCTAGTTTATGTTCCCTAATCAAGATAGAGACACAGTTCAACTCATATATTTTTAAGACACAAAGACATAGATGTAATATAAGTGTGAGAAACTACACAGCATTGGCAGCACTTGTAATCTGCATCACATGAAAACATAAATGTTTATACAACTTAAACTGAAATCAACATAGAGCAAGAAGTTAGAACATCAATCAAGTTAAAGAAATAGGTTTAAAACATACCTGTTGCGCCATTGGAGTTTCAATTGGATCCTTCAAATTCGAAAGTAGTTGGTATGAGTAAATACAAGGATGCAACAAAGAAAGGAGTATGGACCATAGCTACGGAATCTGACACGAGAACAGTTGCTCTTCCGCTTTAAACGTGGAGTTTGGGTTAGCTGGGTGGTCTTCGTGCTTTGGGCACTGCAGTAGCTTTACAAACTGCTCATGTGGGGGTACTGTGGTGGACATGGTGCTTTGTCAACTATAAGTGGGTTACTATCCATTGGGGTTGCGGTTAAATGGGTTGTAGCTGGTTCTCCGCCTAACGGTGTAAGTGTGCAACTGGAAGAGTCTCGATTATGTGTGGTGGGGCTAGTTTGTGGGCCAAGACAACCATGGTTCTATCTGCATCGACGGGTAGCACTTGTCTTTTGTGAAGAACGGGTTTTGCTCCCTTAGATACCGCCATCACCCCTCCAATTCAAATGGTTGATAAACAAGAAAAGAAATTGAACGTCTGAGACATTTTATTATAGACGGATGTGGTAATTCACATATATGTTGTCTAACCAAACAGGACAGCATGACACAATTTCACATATATGATGCCTAACTAAACAGGATAGCATGACACAGTTTCAGATATATGATGGATAACTTAACATGATATAATGGCATAATTCAACATATGATGAGTACCTAAACAGGATGACATGACAAAACTATATGATGTCTTTCCAAAATAGGTTGGGATAAAATAATTCACATACATGTTGTCTAAGTATACAGGATGGCATGATATAATTGACATAATTGATTCATATACTAAGCAAATGGCACTTTCGCATGTATGATCTCTAAACTAAGCAGATAGAATTCAATATTGTGCGTATGATGTCTAAACTAAGCAATGCAAGACACCATATGCATCATATGAGAAATATAAACATTGCAACTTAGAGCATACACCTCAGGTGGGATATAGGACTGGTCACCTGTCTCTGAATCCTCCTCTGAGGAGCTCCCTGTAACCATTGAGATATATGCTTCAACAGGTACCATTGCCTGCTCTGAAGACCTTGTTTCCACTCCAAATTTTTCCATAACCGCCTCAAATGGCTGATACACATGAAGAGTAGTTCAATATACACAGATTGTCAACAAATGGAATACGTAATGAAAAAAAAAGATGGCATGAGATAATTCACATATATGATGCCAGGCTCCATGGCAGTGCATAATTCACATATATGATAACTGGCTGAAAAACATGGCATTGCATAATTCACATATCTGATATAGAAAGCAAACAAGAGGCATTCACACAAAGCATGTCTAATCTAAGTAGATGGCATGGCAATGCAAGACACCATATGCATGATATGAGCAATATAACCCAGCCAAGTTAGAGCATGCACCTCGGGGAGGGGGGGATACGACTGGTCATCTCTCTCTGAATCCTCCTCTGAGGAGCTATTCAGAACCAAAGAAGAAATCTGCATCGACAGTAGCACTAACTGCTCAGAAGACCTTGTTTTCACTCCAGATTTTCCCATGACCGACTCAAATGGCTGATGCATAGGAAGAGTAGATGAATGTATAAACATTGCTGACAAATGGAACACATTATGGAAAAAAATATGGCACAATACAATTCACATATACGATGACTGGCTAAATAGGATGGCATTGCATGATTCACGTATATGATGCCTGGCTAAAGAAGATGGCATTGCATAATTCCCATATACTCCCTCCGTTCCTAAATATTTGTCTTTTTAGAGATTTCAAATGGACTACCACATACGGATGTATATAGACATATTTTAGAGTGTAGATTCACTCATTTTGTTCCGTATGTAGTCACTTGTTGAAATCTCTAAAAAGACAAATATTTAGGAATGGTGGGAGTATGATATAGAAACCAAACATGTGGCATTCACACAAAGCAAATCTAAACTAAGCTGATGACATATAAGATGTATAATGTAAGCAATGCAAGGCGCCATATGCATGATATGACCAACATCAAGATGCTGTGTTAGAGCAAACACCTCGTGGTAAACAGGCATGGTCGGCTCCTTCCGAATCTCCATCTGAACAGCTTATCTTCCTCCGAATACAATCTGGAAATGCAGAGAGAGGGGGGCACTTCACCCACCATGGAGCAGCGTCAGCATGACATTATATTCACGCAACGGTCTTCTCTTTTTCTCTACATGTTCAGTATGATTGTGTACAATATCTGACATGCATAATAAAAAAATTAGTTAGATTTTGTAAGGCCTAAGGGGTGCATGCAAAAATCAAGACTGATGGTAGCAGATGAGTGGATGGATCCAAAACTAATGATAGCAGGTAGATTATAGCTTCAGTTTAAAAAGATAGACAATGGATCATCTATTGTTTGTTGCCCACCCAACATGAACCACATAGAAGACCCCGGATGAACCAGATAGTAGACAGATACTATTCGGTCTTTGGCTCGATATGAGACCCATGGGCAATTCAAAACTCAAGATTGAACGATAAAGTACCGGTAATAATAACCGATGTATAACGTAAGCAAACACGAAAGAATGCGACCTCTCTTCCGGAACTGCTCTAGTCCTCGTGTTCATCTGCTTTCGATCGATGATGGTAATGCAGTTATCGTGGCTGCCGCAAGAACGGGAAGATGATCTCGAGGCGGCGAAAGAAAGTCTGCAGGGGGGATCTCTGCTGCAGTGAACGCTTTTGTCGATGGTGCACCTCAGGTGGGGTGGATGATGGCACGACAGGAGCAGGACATAACACACAGAGTTTTCTTTGACGCCAATCTGAAAATGAAGTAAATCTGTAAGGGATCCTTAGAATTGGAGGATTCTATAAACGCAGGGACAGGAAAAACACAGGAATAGGATAGGAATGCACGTGCATAACAGAGCATTTGGAAACATAGGATTTTAGTCAACCTGGGTGTTTGGCTCACATGAATTGGAAGAACAGAGGAATGGAGAAACAAAGTGATGCAACGAGTGTACAACCTCTTTGGCATAGCCTTGTGGACCTCAACATCATTGGGTTGGACGTGGAGGATGGTGATGATGCTGGTGTGACTGTCGGAGGCGGGAAGAAGATCCGAGGCCTCTGGAACGGGCGCCGAGGGTACTGCTCCTTGTGATGGACGGTTTCGTCGTTGGAGCAGCTCCGCTTAAGGTGTACGGCAATTTAGGCTGAAGCATGACAAGACAGAACAACTTTAATCTAAAGTGGGACCCTAATATCATCTGCAATAGATGATGTAAAATACATCACCAAAAAGTGCTAGATGTAAAATGCATCGGCGCATACAGCAGCTCCGACATATCTTTGTAAATCTTGTTCACTCAACTTAATCAAGAAAATGAACTTCATAGTTGAAACTGAATTTTAATGTCGAAACTGATATAACTAGTAACAGAGAATAGCAATACATGTTTAGGGCGTTCTATCACTAGTAGCAGAGAAACAGAGATCTAAATCAGAAGACGCTCGAGAAGGGAATGCACTAGCGAGAGAGCAAGTCGTGGCAAGAGTACCATGAAGCGAGTGCTAAAGCAACTCCTATAGTTGCTGGAGGTCGTGCAGCAAGAAGAAGCAGCATAGCGAGAGCAAGAGCAGAAAGCAGCAGACGAACGAAAGCAGGAGCAAAGCAGCGTGACCGACAAAGAAGAACAGAAACGAGCATGAAGCGAGAGCCGAGCAAAGCTGCAGCTAGTGCCGTTGTGGAAGTCTCCGCCGAGGAAGCAACGACATGGGGGAGAGACGCCGTGGATGATGTGGCGGCGGCGGCACTGCCGATGGAGACCCCATATGTTCGCGCTCGAGCACCGGCAGCCCTGTGAGATCGAATAAAAGATAAAATGCAGCGGTGAGTGCGTAACCTCCTTGGTGGCGCCGAGTTGGCCTCGGCTTCATCGGAGGAATTGGTGATGGTGCTGCGGTTCCGTGGGGCAGGTCAAGATGGTGCTTTGTGGGGATTGAGGTGGCGCGATAGACGAGGCGAACGTCGGGGCAGCTCCTTGGAGGTGGAGGACGGGCGGTTGATCCGGCGGGGACGACGAGATCGACAACGGATCCTCATCCGTGCGGTGGATGAGGGACGGCGAAGCTGTTGCGGGGACGACGTGGTCGGGGAAGAGTCTCCGGCTGGGCGGCGGTCGGGAGGCCGACGGAGGAGCGGGGGGTTTCATGGGTTTTGGCGGCCTCGGTGTATGAATGGGAGGGGGAGGGGGTGAAGGGGAGGGGAGCCAAGCTTAGGGACGCGCTTGTCCGAAATGTAGGTAAGTTACCAACGCATTTCACCGGTTTTGACACCGCGACGTGGAGCTTCATTTCCTACCGAGGGGTAGAAGGGGATTTCGTATGCAGGCTGCGGGAGCGATTTCGGATGAGGAGGGAGTTCTCGCGCGCGTCAAAATTTCGGGATAACAAGGCGCTGCGCGGGTTGAAGAAGCGGGAGTTTCAAAGCAT
This sequence comes from Aegilops bicornis, assembly GCA_021605145.1. Taxonomy (NCBI): domain Eukaryota; kingdom Viridiplantae; phylum Streptophyta; class Magnoliopsida; order Poales; family Poaceae; genus Aegilops; species Aegilops bicornis. The sequence continues at coordinate 340,951,995 of CM038669.1, read as the reverse complement.
GTGAGACAAAAGATACTCGAGCTTGAAAATTTCGGGATAACAAGGTGCGGATTCCTTGTTCGTCAGAACAAACTTAGCGTGTAAAAAAAATCATACAAGACACAAGAGAGTCATGTCCCCTTTTACTATATTGCAATAGATGCCAATGAAAAAACTACAAGAAAAATGTAAAAAAATCGGAGAACATGATTACCCCGCACAGTACCAAATCGAGTCGCACTTCCCTCAACACCAACCAAAAACAAATCACGTCCCACCAAAGAAAGAGTAATGTCCCTTTTTATATGATTACAGATGCCATGATCTCGAATTTCAGTTTTTGAATCCACGTTATGTTGAATTCGAATATATCATTAGGTGACCTTGCGGTTTATACTTGATGTAGTCATACATTTTGATCTTCCATCATATATGAACATTTTACTCCACCATGTGAACATATATATTGTCGTCTACCATATGGACTAAATTTGAATCAGTTTTCCTTATTTGAATACGATTGTTGTCTAGTTATACAATAATTTAAATATTATCTTGATAACAAAAAGACATGCATATAGCAGTAATCATATTTCACTATGAACTACATGTACCATATGCTCTCCAATTCAAATATCTGTATCCATTTTATGTTGAATTCAAATCATAGTACATTATTGGTCTAGGTAGCGAGATGTTCGGATAATCTAAACCCTGTTTTCATACATTATAATTTTTGGCTGAATTGGGACAAGTTTTGGTATAAGCCTCTTGCAAAACCGGAGATTCTCTCAACAAGCCTCGTGGTTCCGAGAGGAACATGTCACCTTTGTGTGCTAAACGATATACGCCTCCCCTCTGATTTTATTTACAGAGGCAACATAGAACTATATGAGTGCCCTGTTAAATTTTGGAATTATTTCGGGTTCATTTGGCCTTTTTATACATTAATTGAGTTTTTGGACTTTTAATGTGCATAATTTAAATATGAATTGCATGCACATGCTCTGGTGCACCAAAGTGGGTTGAAAAATCACATGTGTGTCCTTGGTTGAATTTCTAGGTCCCATGGAAGAAATGAGAATGAAATTCAAACATCTCAAGGCGTCATGACTCTGCCGAGAACATCGAGAAACTTAGATTTTAGATTCATGTAATGAAACTTGGCATGGTGTCATGTCATGGCACTAATATGTTGTGGTAAAAAATTGGGCCGATTTGGAAGCTCGTGGTTCTAAGAGGGAACGTACACCCCCGCCCTTGAGTTTCTTAACAAAGGAAACATAGAACTACATTAGTGCCATGTTAAATTTTGGAATTATTCCGGGTTCGTTTGTCGTTTTTTATACATTAACTGAGTTTCTGGTCATTTAATGTGCATAACTCAAATTTGAACTACAAGCACATGCTCTCGTGCACTAAAGTTGGTTGAAAAATCACATTTGTGTCCTCGGGTGAATTTCTAGGTCCCATGCAAGAAATGAGAATAAAATTAAAACATCTGGGCATCGTGGCTCGGCCGAGAACATTGAGAAACTTGGTTTTAAAATTCTTGTAAATCCAAAACACGTCTGAAAATCATGAAACTTGGTATGGATGTCAAGTCATGGTACTACCATGTTGTGGAAAAAAATGGCCGAATAGGAACAAATTTTGGCATAAGCTTCTTGCAAACCGAAGCTTCTCTCAAGAAGGCTCGTGGTTCTGAGAGGGAACGTGTCACCTTTGAGTGCTTGAAAAGCGATATCGTTGTCCCCTTGAGTTTATTTACAAAGGCAACATAGAACTACATGAGTGCCACTGTTAAATTTTGGAATTATTTCGGCTTCGTTTGGCCTTATTTACACATTAGTTGAGTTTTTGGTCATTTAATGTGCATAATTCAAATTTGAACTACAAGCACGTGCTCCCGTGCACCAAAGTTGGTTGAAAATCACATTTTTGTCCTCGGGTGAATTTCTACTCCCATGCAAACAATGAGAATAAGATTCAAACATCTGGGCATCGTGGCTCGGTCAAGAACATTGAGAAACTTGGTTTTAAAATCATGAAACCTGGCATGGTGTCATGTCATGGTAGTACCATGCCGTGGTAAAAAAATTGGCGAATAGGAACAAATTTTGGTATAAGCTTCTTGCAAATCGGAGCTTCTCTCAAGAAGGCTCGTGGTTACGGGAGGAACGTGTCACCTTTGTGTGCATAATTCAAATTTGAAATACAAGCACATGTTCCAAAGGCACCAAAGTTGGTTGAAAAATCACATGTGTGTCCTCGGGTAAATTTCTAGGTTCCATGCAAGAAATGGGAATGAAATTCAAAATTCTGGGCGTCGTGGCTGGGTTGGAAACATTGAGAAACTTAGTTTTTTAATTCCTGTAAATCCAAAACACGCATGAAAATAATGAAACTTGGCTTGGTGCCATGACATGGCACCAACATGCTGTGGTAAATTTGCAGTCCGATTTGCGAAGGCGCACACATTAACAATCAACAAAGTCATTTTGGAACAAGTGCTGTCACGTTACAACCAGAAACACAAGTATTATTGAAACTGTGGGCGTTCTACTTACTAGTACCATTTATGTGCCGCCACGCGTCCCCATTTTTTATTAGCTAGGAGGCGTCGTGCAGGGTAGCTATTTGAGTACAAGAGGCGTGCGATCAGACCCCTGCGCGTGCTTATTGGGAGGAGAGCCCTTTGACCTCCATCTGTCGTTCACCTCTCTCCCAAGGTCTCCATTAATGGCGCCCGAGCCTCTGTTTAATGGCGTGGCTATGTCTCACTCGACTCAGATTTAAGAGAGAAAAAAGAAAATCTGACAACACGGATCTTGATGTAAGATCCGACGCACCTATATAGCATCTATTGTGACTTATAGCAAGACTGATGAATTTATAAGGATGATTTTTTTATCAAAGAAGGGCTTGCCCCTTCCGATTTTCATTACTGAAAACCACCACAATTCACAAGAAGTTCAGCACAACTCCAGCCTAACACGAAGGACTAAAAGTACCAGATTGAAATCACAACATCCCAAGAGGCCAACAAAGGCCAAACTTCCGCGCTAGAACCCAACAATTCACAACCGACGACACAATCGACATCCTAAACCGATTATTACATCAAAAGAAACCAGGAAACTGAAGGAAGCCTAGCATCAACTAGAAGAACAAAGAACGCCTGTGGTCGCCACAAAGAAGAGTTTTCTTCATTCCAGCCTCGCAACATTGGTCTTCCACAGAAAGATAAGGATGATTAATTGTCTTACATAATTAGAAAGATAATTAAAAAAGCCACATGCGGCTACGCCCGAAATACACAAGGGCAAAAGAAGAAGGAAGACAAGGATCTCGCTCACTGATCTCTACTTTCTTGATGCGTTGTCGCAGGTCATGGAACTAGTCTCCGGCGGCGGCGATGAGTTTTTCTTGTCCTCAAGACGCTGCTTGAGAACATTCACGGATTCCTCCACCAGCCTTTGGCGCTCGTTGCGGAGCATGTCATTCTCGTCCATAAGTTTCTTGATGATGACGCCGGTCCTCTTCAACAAGGCACTGGTCTCCTCCTGCTGGTCTACACTTCGGACGATCTTCTCCCTCAGCAGGTCGCGCTCGGCCCGGAGCCTCTCATTGCCCTCCCTTAGTTGCCGGATGACGCCGGTAGCCTGTTCAAACGAGGCTTTCACGTCGTCCTGCAACCTCGCCAAGCCGGAGATCTGATCCATCTGGCTATGGACGATCGCATGCATGCGCCTGTAACAGTCGTCGCCTACCCGCGAGAAATTTTCCCAGGCCGCCGCGGCGCGGCGGGACATCTCTGCTGCATTCGTGGCGCGGCGGGACATCTCTACTGCTTCCGCAGTGCGGCCGGACCAGTCTGCTGCATCGACGGTGTGGCGGGACCTCCGTGCTGCATCGACGGTGCGGCGGGACCTCCGTGCTGCTTCAGCGGCGCGGCGGGACCTCTGTGCTGCTACTTCCGCGCGGCGGGACATGTCGGCTGCTCTCGCAGCGAGGCGGGACATCTCTCGTGCTTCCGCTTCCATGCTCGCCTCTCCACAGTAGCAATCTCTCGACCTGTAACTCACGCCGCCATGGCGAGCCTTAAGGGAAGGATGTTGAATGATTTTTTGTTTTTGTGGATGAGTAGTTGAGGAGGAATGTGCAGTCATCTTGGCATACTAGTATTTATAACCAAGTACTAATACGCTCCTAAGTGGGAAACCGTTTAGGTTGTGATCGGTGTGAACAGGTTTGGAATTCAATATACTAGCGTGGTACTAATACGCTCCTAAGTGGGAAACCGTTTAGGTTGTGATCGATGTGAACATGTTTGCAATTCAATATAGCGTGGAGTAATTTGGAATGTGACGAGACGCAAGCTCAAAAACTTGTACTCTGAATTTAGTAGTACGTTATACAGGAAGAGAAGAGGTGCACGCACGCACTCGTCCTCTCACACACGCGTCTGTTTTTTCTCCAAAAGGAGGATGATGACCCCCGGCCTCTGCATCTGGGAGTCACACACACATCTGTAGCTACGAATTGTAGTGTTCTCAACCATCCGATTGGCTCTATCATGGATGTACCTATATACTAAAACATGTCTAGATACATCTATATTTTGACAAATGGAAGGCATGTCTATTGTGGAACGGAGGGAGTGCTTGTCATCAAAAATGGATAAAAAGGGACGTGTCTAGAACTAAATACGTCTACGTACATCTCCTTTTATCCATTTTGATGACAAGTAGTACTCTTACCCAAAGGAACTTTATATCCAACAAACTCAAAATATTCGTTCGACTGTTGGAAATTACTGATCTGATGTCGAAGTAATTGTTGCAGTGCCACCAAAACCCACCATTTCTTAAGCTAAAGTAGACCAAGGTAATCCCTATATTAGCATATTACTAAGATAAACAGAAGGCACTGTCGAAACATTTAGGACATGAGCTTGTCAACCTGAATGTGGAGGGACACAAGCTTAGCCTCGCCAGCTTGGGTGGAATCACAAGAAGGTCAGCTCGCACGCCAACGTCGCCGGGATCCTTGCTGCTTGTCACCTCCATTTCCACCTTGACGGTGTCGGTCGTGCCTTTAGGCTCCCCCGTGAACCGTTCGCCCACAGCTTGGCCAAGTAGTGCGGCGGTGGGGGCGCCCGCTTTCTGATGCGCATTTAACGACGACGACGATAGGCGCATTGATGTCGAGCACGCCGCCGACCAAGAAAAAGCGTGGCGGTCCTCCTCCGCGAACAGCAAGAGCCGTGGCTCGGCAAAGGGCACTTGCAGCCGGAGCACCTTGCCGTCTTGGATCCCGTGCGGGCATGGGATGCGCGGTGCTGATGTGGTGGTAGAGCGCCGGCGGCGGGCCTTCGTAGCCGCAGACGGGCACGGGGCATTTGCAGGGCGCGAGCGGACACACGCTCTGGTGATCGGCGAGCTTGTGGTAAGTGACGTAGAGCCCACAGCCTTCGTGCGGGCACTCCACCCTCACCGACGAAAGGACGGAGTCCACCGCCGTGTTCCGCACGTCGAAGCCACCGCCGGCGCTTCCGCACTACCGCTGGTTCCCGGGCGCCGACGCGGCAGTCCGCGCAGGGCAGGTGCCCTCCCCTTGCACTGCAGAAATCAATCCAACAACACATCAATCAAGAAACCTGCACCTTGCTCAATCAGCCGAACGAACGAGGTGTATTCGAACCTCATACACTGGAGGCATCAAGGGGCGGAGGCACAAGGGGTAGTGGAGCACGGTGAGGTCCATCGAGACCTTAGAGAGCTCCATCGTCGGGTCCTGTTCCTGTTCGGTCTGCATGATCTCGCCCTCCTCGTGCACAACCATCCTTCAAGGTGCGTTAAATCAACACATGCAAGTACTATCAAAAGAAGAGTCACGGCATGCATGCATGCGTTGTAATTAATGCATCGGTAAACGCAAATTATTGAAATATATCGAGTGCAGTGCTTTGATGTGTCGCGTCAACTCGTACATCAACGAGAAGTTTGATTATCCTCTCCCTCGCGGACTTAACTGCACCTGCCTTTGGCTATATGACAGGTTGGCCACACACCTGTCGGGCCCACCTGTCATACACGCAAAGACAGGAGCGTCCCTCCCTCGCCCATGGGATGAGACTTGCCTGCTCCCTGCTTGTGCGCCCATCCGTGCTCCCGCATACGTGGCTTGTTTTGATTGGAACAAAATAAGGCCCGACCCCACCCCTTAAAATCAGGGGAGATGATTAGATTAGAAAGGAAAAATGAAAAAAGACAGCCGTAGGATGAGGTGGGAGCACGGATGGGAGCATGGAGAGGGAGCAGGCAAGCCGGATCCTCGCCCATGAGCGTGGTGGCTGGCAAGACTAGGAGAAGCTTTCGCTACACGCTCTCCTTCCCGCACGCGGTGGACATGCAGCAGTTCAATCGGTGCCAGATGGCCAGAAGCATACGGTAGTACTCCTCCGGTCTTGATAGTACACCATCATTGTTCGACTTCCCGAAGAGGCGAAGAGCCAAGCGCAGCCCGTACGCTCGTGTGGCAGTTTCATCTGTAGAGTAGTCTAGATAGCGTGTAACGTGCCTGTAAGCTTAAAATTGTTGGGGTCGGCTCCATGCTATGTGGCCATCTGGAAGTTTTTTTAATTAAAATAGTCTTCTGGCCCTACCTGTCACCCTGGTGATTGTAGTTCGCATGCTCATCTGGTCAAGACAGGAATATATATTTTAATTTATTTTTTTTCGAAAAGGGGGGACTCCCCGGCCTCTGCATTAGAACGATGCATACGGCCACATATATTTTCATTTGTGGTGGGTAAATGTTAGAGGTTGCAGCAAATATATTGTAAACTGCGGGTCTTTCAGCCAAGTTTAGAGGCAAGCATGTGGGGCCAGTGCTATGATGTGTCGCGTCAACTCGTAGAACGAGGAGAAGCTTGAGTTTACTACACTCCTCCTCCCTCGCCCATGCGCGCGGTTGCTCGCAAACGAGGACATGCTTTTGCTCGGTGGACGGACATGCATAAGTGGATTCGACACTGTAGAAGCAGTAGTAGTAACATCATTTTTCGTCTTCTCGAAGAGGCGAAGAGCCAAGCGCAAACCGAACGTTGCAGTTGCGAACATTGGAGCACGCATATAGCCAGGCTCTTGCATGAGACAAAATTGCTATGTGAGCCCACCATTGTACTAGTACGTACAACTACTTGCTAGTATAGCCCTGTAAACCAGAAAGGAGTATTTGCCCTTCTAGAGATTTCAATAAGTGACTAGGCTACACCGAGATGGAGTACATATGGAGCAAAATGAGTGAATCTGCACCGTAAATAAATACATAGTTCTATCATTTTCCTCTCCGAGGTGCACAATATTGAGTATACTGACTAGTCTCTTTTTGACACGCATTTACGTTTTTTTGACACAGTACAGACGCAAGAGCTCATATACACGCGCATACACTCACCCCTATAAACGCACACACGCACGGCACTATCGACTTGAAATTTACGAAGTCACCATAGGCACCTCGTCGTCGACGGGTCCATAGGTGCTTGACTGCCAAGGAGGAAGAGGGTAGCGGTTCCCGAGACGTTGAACGATCAATGATGCATCCTCAATTACATGCAGAGGGAATTAATTGGAGAAAGCGGACTAGAGCCAAAGACGATGTGAATGCAATAGAGTTTGGACTCTCATATAATAAAGGCGCCCCACCACTCCAATCCATGTACTCCCAAGTCTCTGCGCAACACTTCTCACTCCAATCCAAGACCAAGTGACCAGAAGCCACAAGCACCTATGGAGGCGATGGGCCGCAATGCGATCGGTATGCCAAATCATCCATAGCGCCGCCTGCGCCCCACCGTCAGCGTTTCAGGCATCGTAGCCCTCGCCGACGCCGGCTTCGCCTATCGCATGGATGACATGATGGTCAACTCCATCCGCAAGTTCACCGCCGTCAAGAAGCACGCGGACGACCTTGCCGTACTGCTCCAGCCCGCGCGCCCAGGCTCCTCATTGCCTGCCACCCTCATCGGCCTACATGGTGATGAACTCTTTCAAGCCCTGGTGGCCCTGCAGGTGCCGGAGGTCACGACGAAGAATGTGCACCTCGAGGTCGGCGCTGCCGCAAGCTACCGCCATGCAAGAAACCGTCGACCTGCACATCCACGTCACGAGCAAATCGTCTACATAGGCCACTACAAGGCAAACGAGGACAGAAAGACGTTGGCCTTCTTCCACTGGAATCTTTGGACGCCATTGTTCGGAAGCACGTCGACCTAGCCACGAAAGCCATCGCTACTTAGGCGCCGTTCGGTGGGCGGCATACTGAGTCGAGGAGGTGGGCGTCGTCGATGGATGCATCTCTTCTTCTTGCCTCCTGTAACCAACCTTTGCATCGCCTCATGGCCTTAATGTTTTATTAGTATAGTACTCCCTCCGTTCCCACATATAAGTCTTTCTAAAGATTCCAGCAAGTGACTACTACATACGGAGCAAAATGAGTGAATCTACACTCTAAACTATGTCTTCATACATCTGTATGTTGTATTCCATTTGAAGTAGTATCTAAAAGGCTTATATTTATGAACGGAGGGGTATATGGCATTTTTATTCTAGTCAGAATGCGTTTTCACTTTGTGAGGTGGGGCCATAGCTGAGCAAACCCACCCCACCCACCGGGCGTCGGCCGAGTTTAGAGCAAGTACAATAAGGTGATGTAGGCGGGCTGTAAGACATTAAATATTATATTCTTGCTTACTTGGAAGAGAGAGAAGAGGAGAGAGAAGAGAAGCGGGCTACTAGTTAACAGCCGGCTGCAGCACGTGCTCCTAGGTACTTTGTGAGAGAGTGGAATGGGCCATGTATCAACAAAGTAGTACTCCCTCCGTCCGGAAATACTTGTCATCAAAATGAATAAAAGGGGATGTATCTAGATGTATTTTAGTTCTAGATACATTCCTTTTTGTCCATTTTGACGACAAGTATTTTCGGACGGAGGGAGTACATATTTATATCTAGCTATTGTACTTGTTGGCTATAAACTTGACTATATGTGACATGGCAACATCATATAGCCATCAGCTGGCTATATTATTAACCATGCTCTTAGAGAGTAGAAGAGAGAAATGAGGGAGGAGGGCTAGTTGTAGCACGGACGCTGTTGTCAGATGGGACTCGTGTTTATAGAATAGGAGTACTGAGCACTCGTGCCTCTTTTTTTTTTGAGGGAAAAATTAGTCGTATGTCTAGTACCACTAGTTGGGTGCGTGCGACCTATAGCTGTCATCACTTTAGGTCTACTTTTCGAACCGCGGCTATGCTTCACAGTACATATTTTTCACGCATTTATCCTCCTATATGTACTCCTAGGCTATTTCCACGTGCTCCCATTCGCCGACATGTGGGACATAGAGCATCTGGGTCATAGTGCATGCACGACTTGGAGCATATGCATGATACTTTACATTTCAGACCTCACGAATTACATGCAAACCCCGCAGAAGAATAAATAAATCAATGAATTACTACATGAAACCGGATTATTTTCGTGGAAACCGGAGCACGTTCATTAAATTTTGGACATAACACGTTTATAAAAAATGACCGAACCTAAACCAGTCTAAGGGCCTCTTTGATTTTTCCCCAAAAAAAGGGCCTCTTTGATTCGCAGGATACTGAAAACACAGAAATGGGGAGAGTATGATGGCGATGACCCGAGACGAGGAGAACTCTAACTCAGTTAGAGGTTAGAGTTAGATTCTAACCCTGAACTAACTCTAAACCAAAGAGGTGTATGGATGGCAGGGTTAGATTGACAATAAATGCTATATCTCAATCATTTGACTACTTTGGACCCTATTTTTAGTCAGACTAAAATAAGTCCCTTGGATCCAAGCACCCTCTTGGTGTGGCCGGCTCTTCGGTGGCCTCCTCCCGCTCACAATTGACATAAACGAACCATCTATACAATCAAGCATGCAAAACATGATAATTTTTACTTTGTCCATACAAATGAGATATCCCACTTAAACATACAAGTCGTCAATCAAGCTTCACAAAAATAAAAAACACTTCATGAAACAAAGAATGAGCTAACTCATCACGGAAATTGTTCACGATAGGGAGGGAGCCCGGAGCCCCTCACACACCGAGGGAGGAGCTCGCCGTCGTCGCTCTGGAGGAAGGCTCTGTAGAGCCCAAGCCCCGGGAACCCCTCCGTCGCCGGCCCTTGCGAGTTGAGGTCGACACCGGCATGGGTAGCAGGGCCGCTTCCCGCCGACTGGGAACTTAATCTTGGGCCTCTATAAATAATGCAAGCCTGTAACTAAAATACCTAGAAAGGTGAACTAAATCTTTGGGCCTCTAGAAATAATGCAAGCCTGAAACTGAAATACCTTGAAAGGTGAACTGAATCTTTGGGCCTCTAGAAATAATGCAAGCCTGAAACTTAAATACCTAGAAAGGTGAACTGAATCTTTGGGCCTCTAGAAATAATGCAAGCTCTGAAACTGAAATACCTAGAAAGGTGAACTGAATCTTTGGGCCTCTAGAAATAATGCAAGCTCGAAAATGAAATACCTAGAAAGGTGAACTGAATCTTTGGGCCTCTAGAAATAATGCAAGCCACACACTCAAATACCTAGAAAGGTGAACTGAATCTTTGGGCCTCTAGAAACAATGCAAGCCTGAAATTGAAATACCAAGAAAGGTGAACTGAATCTTTGGGCCTCTACAAATAATGCAAGCCTGAAATTGAAATACCTAGAAAGGTGACCTGAATCTTTGGGCCTCTAGAAAGATTTATTACCTCCTCAAGAAGCATCAAACAATTCCATGCATGCACCAAAATCTACAGCTAGTTTGATCAGATCTACTTTTCCAAATCAGAATTTGCGCTAGAGCAAGCAAGATCAATGATATGGCCGTGAGACTGAGAAGGAACGAACAAACTCACCCCTCTCGCGACCTCCCTGGTAGATGCGCCGCCGCCGCGCACGACAGAGGGAGAAAAACGACTGGTGAAGGGGGAGCGGGGCGACCTTCGAAGGTCGGAGGGAGAGGGCGGCCGGAGTAGGGCGGCGGAGGCCGGAAGGAGAGGGCGGCTGGAGGAGAGAGAGGGCGAGCGGCGCTTGGGCGGGCGGCCCTATGGGGAACAGAGAGGAGTCGTGCGAGAGGGGGGAGCGATCTCAAAAGCGGGTGAGATTTTTTAGGGAGGCGATCTGTGCGGGCAGGTGAGATTTTTTAGTTCTCTTTTAGTGGGCCCAGGATAACTAACCCAATTAGAACCTCTCCACCGGGCTAGTTTTTTTAGCTGGGTTAGAGCAAACTAGCTCAAACTAACCCCTCTTGTTTTGATAATTTGAGGCTATTTCAACCCAAACTAGCTCTAACTCGTGGATCCAAACAAACAGGAGTGTTCTGTACATGCTACAAAGTGTGGACTGTAACACATTGTTTTTATGGCCATATCACCACATTATTGTTTTCTCTTGCTGGTTCACTTTGGGCTACCGTGGTTACGCAGCTGGTTCCTTTGGCTGCCGTGGTTAGCACTCCTCCAGGAGCCTAAGTAGTACTCCCTCCGTTCCTAAATATAAGTCTTCGTAGATATTTCACTGTGGACCACATACGGATGTATATAGATGCATCTTATGTGTAGATTCACTCATTTTTCTCCGTATGTGGTCCATAGTGAAATCTCTCCAAAGACTTATATTTAGGAACGAAAGGAGTAGTATAGTACTAGTATATACCGCATCATTCTTTGCTCCTTCTTACTACTCCGACATGTGGGAGAGCCAAGATCGGGTCGACGTGTCATGCACCCCAGATTAGGCTGGAGCGGATGGGGTGCATCACCCCGGTCGGAGCACCAGTAATTCATGACTATAGTGAGTGGTCATATCACAAGTCTTTCCAGCAGTAACGTGCCGTCAAATTGCACAGCCCCACTCGCTCACCCTCCTCGCCTCTCTGTCAAACCGCCTACCCAAAAACTGCCGTGGGTACTGCCCGGGAAAAGCCCCGCCCTCAACTTTGAACTATGTGAAAATAGTTCGATCTTGTTCGTTCTATATAAATACAGTAATTACTTTATGTTTATTCACCCGTGGGGTTGTTCAATGAATGGAGGGGCGGGAAGCACAAGTGAACAATACTACCTCTGTCCGGGTTTATTGGTCCCATTGTATTTCGTGCCAAATTTTGACCATAGATTAAACTAGGAAAATGTTCACGCATGTCACCAAACATTATATTTTTCAAAACTATGTTCAATACGAATCCAATGAGATAATTTTTCTTGACATGCATTAACATTTTGTTAGTTAAATCTTTAGTCAAAATTTGGCACAAACTATAAAAGGGACCTATAAACCGTGACGGAGGTAGTCTTTATAGTAGTAGTAAGTAGGAGTCGTAGAGTAGTCACCTGAAATAGAGAGTTTCTTTTCTTTAATGCCACGTGCACAAATTGAAACGCTTGTTGTGGAGAGAAAAAAGATAATCACTCCACTATATATGGACGCAGGGGCCTGAGCGCTTGCTTTACTAGGGTTGCTCTCTTCATTGTCTCATCCTCTCCAGATATAAACAAGACAGCGGTAGCGACATTTTCTCTTTGCTCAGCGCTGGTCACAGATCCGGCCGGATCCCTTCGACCGGTGTGTGTAGAGGACTAAAAGGTGCATCGTTCACGCGGTCATCGCCATGAGGAGGAAACCCACAGTGCCGGAGGGCCCGATCCTCTTCTGTGTCGTTCTCTCCGACACAGCGCCCGGCTCAGGAGGTCCTCCGACTCTTCTTCCTCCCTGCCGTATTGTCCCAGATCCGACCTGCTGCCCGCCGACATCCGGCGACCCTCGGTATAAGTTCTTGAAGCGGCCTTACTCTACCCGCCCTCCCCACGTGTCTGCATGTGCATCTTTTTCTACTCCCATCTGCTTCTTCCAAAGCCACCTAAATTTTTAGTATTATTAGAGGTAAATCTACTTCATGCATTGAATCTAGGGCTTTGTTCAAACAACGAAGAAAGGGGAAAGTTGTAGCATGAATCTAGGACTTGATTCAAAGAGGAAATAATATGGTGAAAGTAGTAGAGACCGGATACCCAACGGTCTCTTGGTTGAAAAGGAAATAATGGGAAAATGCAGTACAAACTGGATAAGGAACATATCTATTATTGGTTGAAAAAAAAGGATAGAAAGTGGCGGTGGTGGACAAGTCAGCAGTATGTCCAGGATTAGATTTGCTGCCATCACATAGTAAAAGGTCTCCAGGATTAGATTTGCTGCCCTCACATAGTAAAAGGTCTCTGGATTAGATTTGCTGCCCTCACATAGTAAAAGGTCTCAGGATTAGATTTGTTGCCCTCACATAGTAAAAGGTCTCAGGATTAGATTTGCTGCCCTCACATAGTAAAAGGCCTCCAGGATTAGATTTCCTGCCCTCACATAGTAAAAGGTCTCCAGGATTAGGTTTGCTGCCCTCACATACCGTGAACAAGCTCGACATCACCACTTTATGCCTCCTTGTAGGTACATTGTGCTGATGCGTCCACTGTCGCATGTCCTTATACCAACCTTTTGCTGTTTTTTTTGCGGGTAAACCAACCTTTTGCTTTGTAAGGCGCATGTAAAATGAAGCGATCACTGCTGTTACCTTAGGGACATGTCTAACCAAAGTGTTATTGTTAATCTAATGCCTTCAGTGATAAGATGCAATTAAAGCTGTGTTACAAATGGCACTCCTGCTGTTTTCCCCAAAGACGATAAGTAAGTTGCTCCTTTATCTTTCATTGAGTGTCCTGGTGTCCCCACGGTCCCATGCCCTTAAACCAACTCTTTAGCTACTGTTGATTTACTGTGTCCGGTAAACAAGCAATGCCACCATTAAAGTAATCCCATATCTGAGGAATCTCATTGTTGATTGAAATGCTTCTGGTAACATGAAGCATTGCTGACGTTTTAAAATTTCTACTGTCCTTGCGTGATTGCCATGAACATAACTAAGATGCTTCTTTTCATTTTGTATATGTTTCGTATATTCTTATTGACCAAAGAACTGTTTACTTTCTATCATTTTGTGCGAGATAGGGATATCCATTTCACCTTGTTGCTATTGTGACCTTTTGGTGAAATGCACAAAACACCTTTTTGGAATGAGTGTCTTGTGCGGTTCAACTAAAATGTCACGTGCAACCTTTTATCTCTCAATTTTGGTGGAACTGCACAAAATGGTTAAACTAAAGTGAAAGCATGCTCTCCTGTCTCCTTGTTTGTGCTATGCAAACATGTTTGTGCAAACAGAATACTCTACTACGAGATGTTGTGACGGTCAAGAGCAACATCTCTCAATTTAATTGGAACTGCACAAAATGGTTCAACTAAAAGCAAAATCATGCTCTCCTGTCTCCTTGTTTGTGCTATGCAAACATGCTTTGTGCAAACAGGAATACTCTACTACGAGATGTTGTGACGGTCAAGAGCATTCGCCAAGTTCTTCGATTGTATGACATGGCTAGCCAAGATGGATTTAATCCCGATATTCACTTTATCAAAAGGCTCTAATGGGTTGGTTACGAATCTTGCAAGCTAGGAATCGATTGAGATGTGTAGGCATCTTTGTTGTACTTATTATTTGAATCTTATTTGTTGGTTACGAATCTTGCAATTTGGGAATCAATGAGACGTGTAGGCATCTTTGTTGTACTTATTATTTGGATCTTATTTGTTGGTTCTGAATCTTGCAAGCTGGGAATCAATGAGCTGTGTAGGCATCTTTGTTGTACTTATTATTTGGATCTTATTTGTTGGTTCTGAATCTTGCAAGCTGGGTAACACGGCATGATGATGCAGAGGACATTAACCATAACAAACAATTCAAACTTGGTTGTATTATCTTTGTGAAAGTGCGACAAATGTGCTGATCGTGTGCGTCCTGAGAATAATAATTCTAATTGTTGTGCATGTTGATCCTGTGGAACTGATAGAACGAGCCAATGCATTGCTTGTTTTAAGTATAAATTTCTACTAAAGCTAATTAAATTTAAGTAAAGTGACCACTATCTCCTGTTATTACGATTACTGTCTGAACCCGGCCGTGAATCGGCGTGTGGCGGAGTAGGTTTCTTAATGGAGGCGTTTGAATGCGCCAAGGTGCATCTTCTTCCGGGCATGCAGCGGATGAGGAGGGTAATGCTGTTGTCGCTGTACACACTCGACTTCTTGTTGAATCCAGTTCCCCAAGAGCTGAAAAATGAACTGCTGTCGCCGCCTACACACTCGTTCACTCGAAGAGACTCCAATGGCGATCCGAGGTGTGAGCCTGCTGGATATGGACTTCAGCAAGGAGTTAGTTTGCCGTTCAGTCCTATGGCTGCACCAAGTTGAATGTGATGTACACCAACGATACGGACTCAGTGAAGCTCTGCCTCGCCTCAGTCCTATGGCTGCACCAGGTTCTGGAGCATTCGCCCGTTTTGTTGGCAGCACCGACTGCACCTTCGCTACGGTGGAGAGAAGGAAGAACGCGACGATTCGGCCATCTGGTGCAACAAGCTTGTCGACATCCAGAAGCAATACAAGAAGATCAGCAACGGGCAGGAGAAGGACTCCGTGGTTGACCTTGCTGAGACCATCATCGACCCCTAATACGCCAACATGAAAGAAGATGACCTGAACACGTGGGAGGTACCTCTGAATCTAGCCTACATAACCTACGCGGCCAAGGGCGACATCGCATGCTACGACATATGCAGGCAGATCTTGGACATGAGGGCGTGTTCTGCCTTCCGTGAATCGACGAAAGTACACGGACAGCCGCAACGTCATGATCAAGCGTGCCAGGAAGGTCTAGATGTTGTACTTTATCTGTTTATAAGCACCTTTATCGTTTGAGTGTTTCATGCATTAGCCTATGTGTCGTAATTATCTATTTTGTCCGAAATATTTCTTTGAAGAACACATTAACCTGATTGCTTTTTTAGTGGCTATTTGCTAATGTATGTAAACTAGTTCACTTGTCTGTAAAAAAAACTAGTTCACTCGGCTGCCGTGCTTTGAATCTCCTTCCTCCCAACATATTCCCCTCCTCAGGTGGACCCAGCAGGTCTCCTAATTTTCTCCCACTTTCTTTTTCGATGTAAACTGAGTTTTCTCCCAGTACTTTCCCCTAGAACCAACTCAACTATCCCACGTCTAGCCTAAAAAATAATAATACCCCACATACTATTAAATCATCAAGTTAAAATGATATTTTATTTCGTAAGTTGAAAGTTCTTACAAAATAATAATAATAATTGTTTATATATAACTTGCCAAGTTAACTCCTAGTGATTGCGTACATAAGCTTGCAAAGATTTTACTGACGTGCCATCATGTGTTTATGTTTTTATAACATTTCTCCGTCTAGCCCACCATGATATTTTCACCCAGCCCAAAGCAAGTCCACGGATTTTGAGAAAAATGCAAATGGGATTTAAACGGGCTGCATAGATGCTACATCATTGTTTCACCCAGCCCACCAAATGGACTAAAAACAAATGGACTCGGTGACATGTGGGCCAAGAGGGTCGAAGTTTAAGAAGGCGTTGGATTTACATCCAACGGCCGACATTCTTCTTCAATCTCTCGTCTTCTTCCCCAGCGCTGCCGAACCGCTTGCTCCGGCCTTGGCCCAAGGCGTTGTTTTGCGCTCTCAAATAAACGCTACCGCCGACGGCCGTGCCATCCCTCCACTCCGCACCTCCTGTTATTCTCTGCCGAGTGTAGGCCCACCCCGCACCCGAACCTGTCAAGTTTCCCACTCCTCTCCGTCTGCGACTCCACTGCCGCGTCTTCCCCATCTCCGGGTCATTCCAGTCTGGGGCCTTGCCGTTGTCCACCGCCTCGGTGCGCTCGGTGAAGCGTGGTCAACATACGAGAGTCATCGGAAGAGGACTGTACGTGGAGAGCCTGACGGCTGGGACCCACGAGGTCCATGTTCGCACGCAAGGAAAGTTCCTCCTTATTACGCCTTGTATGCGTGGGAAGGGCTTCAGATTTCGTGAAAAAACGTCCCCAGCGGCAGGTCGGACCCACCAGCTATATCTTCGCACGCATCGGAAGTGCCTCCTTATTACGCACCAAAAATGAATACCCCACCTGCAGGACCCACCATAGTGGGTGGCTGACTTGTGGGCCTACTAAGTTGACGAGGACGGAGGGCTTTGTCAACTTAGTCAATATGAACGATTCTATCTCCAGTGACCATACGATGTCCATCCAACGGCCATAGTGCTTCTTCAACCTCTAGTCTTCTTGCTCCAGCCGCCCAAAGCAGCGCCGTTCGTGCCGCGTGCTCCTGCCTCTCATGGCCGGCTGTGATGCCGCGGAGGCCTCACCGCCCCCTACTACTCCCACCGCTGGCCCAGGATATCCCTCTACTCACCAACACCTCCTGTTATTCTGCGGCGACAGCAGCCTCACGCCGCAACCGAACTAGTGAACCCTCGTACTCCTCTCCGCGTGGGCATCCACCGCTGCGTCTTCCCCGGCTCCTCGTCGTCCCCTTCCTAGGCCTCGCCGTCGTCCACCGCCTTGGTGCTCTCGATGCGGCGTGGTCAATGTGGTCAACGACCGACTTCCATCAGAAGAGTACTGTACGTGGAGAGGCTGACAGCTAGGTCCAAGGCCACAACCCAGTTTTTTTATATTTTCCAACTAAGTCGCTTTGTCAGGCCTGTTGGGCTGCAAATCTTTCAAGACGAGGAGAGCTTCATTCGGCTAGCCGAGAAAATGGCCTATCAGTAATGAGAAATGGGCTGTACATTTTTAACACACATCAAACCGGCAATTAGTTTCTAATATCTTTTTTTCATTTCGAGATTTTAAATTACATTATTTTTATGCATGGAGAATTTGTTGGATTTTATATTGATATACATTTATTTTTGAAATCAGTTTCAATGTGAGTCGAAATTTCGGGATTAAAAACAGTTCGGACCGCACCGAAATATGCAAAATTTCGTATAATTTTTTAACCGTGGCCACAATATGGGCTGTAATGCTAACAAAAAGAATATGGGCTCCAAACAAAACCTTAAGAATTAGCAAATGGGCTGTAAATTATTAGAAATAATGGCAGATGGGCTGTATGCTATTTTCCACAGATTTGAGGCTTTCCTAAAAAAAAGGTTGACGCACAAGCAATGACTGTTGGATGGCCATCCAACGGCTTTCGTGCTTCTTCAATCTCTGCTCTTCCTGCTCCAGCCGCTCAAACAAGCGCCGGCGGGACTGCCTGCTCCCTCCTCCCCACGGCCGGCTGTGCTACCGCGCAGGCATCACCGCCCCATCGTACTCCCATCGCTGGCCTAGCCATCCCTCTACTCACCCACACCTGCTGTTATTCTACGGCGACGGCAGACGAACCAGTAAATCCTCGTTCAACAGACTCCCCTCCGCGTGGGAAACAACTGTTGAGTCTTCCCTGCCTCCGTGTCGTTCCCTTCCTAGGCCTCGCCGTCGTCCACCGCCCTGGTGCTCTCGGCGCGGCCTAGTCAACGTGGTCAACGACCGACATGCATCTGAAGTGGACTGTACGTGGAGAGGCCGACAGCTGGGTCCACGGCCGCACGCAAGGAAATGCCTCCTTATTACGCGCAAAATAATGATTCCTCCACCTGACATCTGGGACCCACCGAAAGGGCCTCAGTATTTCGCGAAAAAATGTTACCGCCGCTGACAGCTCGGACCCACCAGCTATATCTTCGCACGCAAGGAAGTGCCTCCTTATTACACAAAAAATGAATAATCCCCCTGTTAGCTGGGACCCAGTATAGTGGCATGCTGACTTGTGGGCCTACTAAGTTAACGGGGACGGCGGGCTTTGTCAACTTAGTCAATATGCACGATTCTAGCTCTAGTGACCGTACGATGTCCATCCAACGGCTGTAGTGCTTCTTCAACCTCTGGTCTTCTTGCTCCAGCCGCCCAAACCAGCGCCAGCCGTGCCTCGGGCTCCTGCCTCCCATGGCCGGCTGCGATGCGGCGGAGGCCTCACCGCCCCCTACTACTCCCACCGTTGGCCAAGCCATCCCTCTACTCACCCACACCCTCGTTATTCTCATGCGACGGCAGCCTCACACCACAGCGAACCAGTGAACCCTCATACTCCTCTACGCGTGGGCATCCACTGCCGCGTCTTCCCCGGCTCTGCGTCGTCCCCTTCCTAGGCCTCGCTGTCTTCCACCGCCCTGGTGCTCTCGGCGCGGCGTGGTCAAGGAACGGCTTCCATCGGACATGGACTGTACATGGAGAGGCTGACAGCTGGGTCCACGGCCGCAGCGAGGAAGTGACTCCTTATTACGCACACAATAATTATTCCTCCACCTGACAGCGGGGACCCACCGGACGGGCCACCATATTTTGCAAAAAAAAAATGTTTCCTCCCTGACTGCTGGGACCCACCAGCTACATCTTCGCACGCAAGGAAGTGCGTCCGGGCAAAAAAAATGATTCGCCCTAACTTCTAGGACCCACCAGCTACATCTTCGCACGCAAGGAAGTGCACGGCGATCGGGACCCACCTGGTCGAAGCGTCGTAGCGTTGTCATTCGTCGCGAACGATGTGCGTACATACTGCGTCGATGTAGAGGCGCACACGCGTCGTAGATGTAGAGGCGCCGCACGTGTCGTAGTAGAGGCGCCGCACGTAGCATGTACACGCACGTCTGGCGCAGGGTGAAAGAAAGAAAATCTGACGCCACGTCACGTACATACGGGCAGGGTCTCTAACGCCTATCGCGCATACGTACTTGGCTGGGTCGGAACGGAGAAACAGCGTCGTCGTCGTGTTCATGGGGAGCCAACCGGCTGGGTCGGAACGGGATGCGTGGTCGTGTTCATCGGGTGGGCTTGGACGGAACAGGCGATGGAAACGAGGCCTGGCGTACCGCACAACGGAGGAAACGGCCTTGTGTTCGACCGGCCATGTTCGAAACGGGGTCCTGATGATCGGAGGGGCTGGCGTATCGCCAAAAGCGGAGGAAGCGGACCTCCTACGGTCAAACGGGGTCTTGTTGATCGAGAGGGTGTGGCGTGCCGCAAAAGCAGAAGGAAGCAGACCTCCTACGATCGAAACGGGGTCCCGTTGATCGGGAGGGTGTGGCGTGCCGCAAAACCGAAATGGACTTGTGTTGGAGCGCCATACCAAAAGCGGGGGGGTGTGGCGACCGCAAAGCAGGACTCCACGGATACTGTTCATCTCCACCGTCGACCTCCTCCAGCCTCCACGGGCTACCGTCGACCTCCTCCAGCCTCCACGGGCTCCTGCTCATCCAGCCTCCACCGCGCTACTCCACAGCTCTTGTTCAACCACCCTCCACGGGCACCCCTCCACCGCTCTCTGTTCATCCAGCCCTCCACACCACGGGGTCTGTTCAACCACCCCTCCACGGCCACCCCTCCACCGCTCATCGCTCATCCAGCCCTCCACACGACGGGTTCCTGTTCATCCGGAGGCAACGCCACCGCTCCATCGCTCATCCAAACCTCCCCGCAACGCTCACTGCTCATCCAATCGATCGGCTTCGATTAGCGCAGAGCGGCGAATCTCTCCATCGGGTTCGATTAACAGCCATCGATCGATCGCTCGGGTTCGATAGCAGCGTAACTGCGGTCTGTCGCTTTCCGGGTTCGATTAGGGCCCAACGCCTCGCTTCGGGTTTAGTTAGAGCCAACGCCTACACACCTGCAGACGTGCGTCTGAGAGAAAGCAGCGCATCGCTCCGCCCCGACCTCCCACCGTAACTGCAACTCCTTGAAATTTTCCTCCCCTCGCTTCTACCACGGTTTTTCCGTCATGGACGGCCCAAAGAATGTCATGCAGTGCGTCTCCGGCCCGCCCAGGACGAAAAGCCCATTTTACATCATGATTTTTGTCATAGAAGTAGGAGCCCACCACATCTATGATGATACCGGGTTTTGTCACAATTATCGTCATAGAAGTGTCATATGTATGACAGAAAAAAATTTCGTTCGGCCCAAAATGTCACAGATGTGTCTTTTTTTGTAGTGCAAGTACTAGATTCAAACAAAAAAAATTGACCGCCCAATGTCAGGCACAGGCCCTGACAATGCTAGATACTTGAACTCGAGCCCGTGGGCGAATCCCTAGTAATCCGCACAACGCAGGACCCGCCGACCAGGGCCCACATGTCAAGAGAGAGAGAGCGAGCGCCGTGTATAAGCGCTCAGGTAAGTGTTCGGAGGAGTTCGACTGGTGACCCTCGGCTGCGCTTATTAACAGGCCCAGAGCCCCCTCGACTAGCGAGGTGGGACTAAACCCAGGCGCTACGCATACGACGCCTTGCAGACCTTGAGACGAGCTATCTGGGCCGGAAAACGGCCCAATAGCCTGCATCGTCAACAAAACACCCCACCAATAAGCCCAGGCACAGGTAAGCAGAGGGCGGGACAAAAGAAATATAAACTACAAGAAAAGTGTTTGTAAATTAGCCTAAAAAGGAAAAAATATGATACAAAAACAATGAACCTCTAAAAAGAACATAACTTAATAGCCTATCTGTTAAATGTACATAATTTAAAAACCGAATTAAATATTACTTTCAAGTTCAATTACTAAAACTCAAAAAGTTCAAACATATAATGTTTGTCAATTATGCTAAATTTCTTATTTATAGAAAAACTGACAAGTTCGACTACTAAAACTCTAAAAGTTCAAACATATAATGTTTGTCAATTATGCTAAATTTCTTATTTATATAAAATCTGACAAGTTCAACTACTAAAAATCAAAAAGTTCAAACATTATTTAAAAACCAAATTAAAATATTACTTTCAAGTTCAACTACTAAAACTCTAAAAGTTCAAACATATAATGTTTCTCAATTATGCTAAATTTCCTATTTATATAAAATCTGACAAGTTCAACTACTAAAATTCAAAAAGTTCAAATAGAATTTATTTGTCAATTCTGCTAAATTTCTTATTTATATAAAATCTGTCCTCACCACAACGAACGATCTGGTCGTAAAATAATCTCAAACCCCCCAGCCCCAACCTAAGTTATAAAAAAAATCAGTTCAAGCATACATATGACATCAGTACTAAAACAACAGGATCAGTCAGGCCACTCGCACCACTGTGACATCAAATTTCAACACCGTGCGCTATATGAAATTACAATTCAGTTCACGCAGTACTAAAACATAAGTGCACTAAAAATGAGAATACAAAAACTATAAAGGCCTAACTTAGGTTGGTACAGATGAAAATAAAACAAGTACAAGTTTTGAGCAACAACTCCCAGGGCACTGAAAAAATGTTTTGACATAAACTAGTGTATAAAGACTTCAATAGAAAAACAATGCTTAAACATCCACACGGAAAAACATCACAGAGCCATACGTCACCTAAACAGTGCAAAATGCCATCATCACCACCGCAGAGACGGGCAAGTGGGATTTAGCAGATCGTAAGTACAACTTGACAAGACTAATCAGTGCAGCAGTAAAAAACATTTGTCTTGGACGGTTAGTTCTTCCAGGCCACCACCCGCGCCACCCACTGGGCGGTTGCCACGACGCAATGCAAACGGCGACCCCCACGACCACTACACCCACGCCCCCGACGAACCTCCAACACACCACCGTCGACGCACTGCAAAATACCCCATTGTCTTCCATCTCTACCTCATTTACAGAACCACCATTGCTGCTTCCATCTCCATTGCACACAAACCAAAAACTTCTCTCTCCCAAGCCCACAGTCGCCGGAGGAAGGCGATGGCGGAGGAACCGTCCGCCAAGCGTCACCATGGCGAGACTTCGAACAAGAGCAGCAACCACGTCGACGTTCACGTCCCCGGCGGGAAGCACGAGATCACCAAAACGCTCAAAGTGGTTGAGATCCACGGCAAGGAGACGCTGGAGATCGTCTGCACCAGCATACCAGACAAGGCCGACGAGGTGATGAGCAGGCTCAGGATGAAGGGCGGCGGCTTGTATCCGAGCTTCATCGGAGTTGATGTGGAGTACACCGACGAGGAAGAACCTCCACAGATGGCGGCAGTCCTGCAGTTGTGCGTCGAGGAACTCTGCTTGGTATACCACATCGCTGCAGCCACAAAATTGTAACCCATACTACTGTTCATTCATCTGTTGTACCAGTACTAGTCACTAAAAACTTAATTAAAACTTCTTTCCCAACTAGATGAACTACTATAGTCTATGAAGTGGATGCACGAGTACATGTTTCTCATGTTACATGCATTTCTAAAACTGTGAAGTGGATTGTTTCACTAGATTAGCATCTGAAAAAAAGTTTATAGCATTCTGAACTTTATACACCAAATTAATTTCTGAACTTGATGTACTAGCATAGATTCTAATCTTGATGCACTAGTATAGTTTATAGAATTGATGTATTAAAAGATCTTTGGTGAAGTGGTATAGGTCCATATCTTGATGCACATGTTTCTCAAACTAATTTTTGAACTTGATGTAGAATTAATGCACAAAGATGTATCAAGCACTAGTATAGGTCTTTTATTCAACAAAAAAGAAAATTAAAACTTAAATCAAGCAGCGCATGTATCATTGACTCTGGTAAAATGATTCTCTAATTTGGTGAAGCATTTGGTGAAGCAACGAAGATAGCAAAAAAGAAAAAATAACACGGTGTAGTTGAATTTAATTTCAAGACTTTGTGTACTAGTTTCTGAACTACATTCATGCATGGCTCATAATATATAAGCATCTACCTCATGGATTATCACTTGTAAAACAAAAAAAGCAAAAGAATTAAATCCTCAAAAAAAAAAGACTAATCTTTAAATGTGTGTCTCCCCCATTGCAGGCCCAAGCGCCTCAAAGACTTCCTGCAGGAGGAGAAATTGTACACATTTGTTGGTTTCAACATTGGAGGTGACAAGCGGATGCTGGAGAAGTCTGGTTTGGAAATCAACCCCAACAACTTCATCGACATGCAGCGCAAGTGGAAAGATCCAAAGACCAAAAAATACTACATAAAAATAAAATAAATCTCACTTTCTCGGCAACGACTCGTAAATACACTTGAAAAAAAGTGTTTTCAGTTCAACTACTATATAAGTCTTCAGTACAAAAAATAAAACTTAAACAAAACGAATTCCCGATGAAACATACATAAATGAAACAACTATTCAACCACACAATCATCATGGAAAAAAGTTTGTTAAACATTGTTCCACACTTAAAACACAACACAAAATATACTAGTTATTACATAGTACTCGACAAGACATCAAACACTACAAAATAGAGCCTACAATGTTTTCAAGAGATATAGCACACAGCTATCCAATTCACTATGCAAATGATGACCATTTCTCCTATGCATCAGGAGCCAAAGCCTGAACCTCCTTGGGAAGCTCTGTCACCATAAGATGGTTATTCCGGTTGAACACAACTCTATACAGATCCTCAACGTTCCAATCAACAATGCGTGGCTGCAAAACAATAAAACAAATTATCAAAAATCACGACACATAAAAAAAGGATGCGCAATAAGCCAAAAACAGAAAGTGAAAAGCTCAACAAGAAACCCACGTCATGATCTCGAAAGTTCTCAACGATCTTTTCACCATCATAGCATCCCGCGTACTTTAGAGTATAATGGCCACATTCATTTTCCCCTTGAAGTGGAACCTTGACAAACGTTGGTTTCTTTGCAAACAGCTCCCAATTGGGCTGCTTGCTCGCATTGTACTGAGCATCACCATTGTCGGTGTCAAAACCGGCGGATCTCGGGTAGGGGGTCCCGAACTGTGCGTCTAGGCGGATGGTAACAGGAGACAAGGGACATGATGTTTTTACCCAGGTTCGGGCCCTCTCGGTGGAGGTAAAACCCTACTCCTGCTTGATTAATATTGATGATATGGGTAGTACAAGAGTAGATCTACCACGAGATCAATGAGGCTAAACCCTAGAAGCTAGCCTATGGTATGATTGTTATTCGTCCTACGGACTAAAACCCTCCGGTTAATATAGACACTGGAGAGGGCTAGGGTTACACAGAGTCGGTTACAATGGTAGGAGATCTACATATCCGTATTGCCAAGCTTGCCTTCCACCCCAAGGAAAGTCCCATCCGGACACGGGACGGAGTCTTCAATCTTGTATCTTCATAGTGTTGGAGTCCGACCAAAGATGATAGTTCGGCTATCCGGACACCCCCTAGTCCAGGACTCCCTCAGTAGCCCCCGAACCAGGCTTCAATGACGACGAGTCCGGCGCGTAGATTGTCTTCGGCATTGCGAGGCAGGTTCTTCTCCAAATTCCATATACTTGTCGAATAGTGTCCGACTTCTGATAAATGCTGCGCTCCTTGGCTTCCACGCCCAATAATGGCCATCTTCCACGTGTCAAACGAATGCGAAAAGCCAGGGTATTTTTACACTTACCCCCCTAGCTGCACAAATGAGCCGCCTATAAAAGGGACGGGGATCTGGATCCGAATCACACCATCCTCCCTCCGTGAGCATTCATCGGAGCGCCTCTGACAAAAAATCCATTCCATCATGGACAGTCGACGCGGCTCCTCCTCTCACGCTCCCAGCCCTCAGCCTGGAGATTGGGAGAGATGCTCGGTCCCGCACACGCCTGCCTCCATTCTGCACATTGCGGGCTTCGTGGCCCTTTGCAAGCTGTTCTTGGGCATCGAGGCTCATTTTGCGCTGTGGAAGAGATTATTCTGCCTTGTACCCCGTTCTCACGAGGGGTCAATATATCAAGTGGGCGGAGCCGAACTATGGCGCATCGCCGGGACCGGATATCTATCCGGAACCCCGAAGAAGGCGTCCGAAGACTGGCCTTCGGAATGGTTTTATATAGAGGACGCCCCGCTACCGGACCCAGTTCGGATCGGCCTCCCGGAGTTTAGTAATGCTCCTCTGAAGAAACGCCTAAGTTGGCGTCCGCGGAGCCCTCAACGGGAGAATGACAGGGACGTCCTTTACCTGATGGGCCGAATAAGATTATTGGCTTATTCTGGATTGACCATGATCGGAGTCATGGCCACATGCATTATGCGGGGGGTGCAGCCGCTCCAGTATAGGGGCCACCCCATGTGGGATTTCAACAGGGAGGATGATGCCACCCGCCACGGCCGTAAGGGGCCGGGATCGGCCGCCGATCTGGTGAAGATCTTATCCGGCCTGTACAAAGGGGAAAAGGAGGATTTTCTCCGTGTTAGTCCACTGAACGGATTTTCTATGAACGATCATCGAAGCTGGGTAAGCGGACACTTCTTTTTTGCCTATCTGATCCCCATTCCCATGGTTAAGTATCTCATTTTGTGATTTCGACGCAGGAACTGCGCCGGGCTGTAGAGGATATACACAGCCCGCCTCCACAACCCGAGGATCCGGAACGGTCCCTCGATCCGGCTTCCGAAGAGGATCCGGATATAAAGGTGGAGCTGGTTGATGGGGTGTTCCACCAACTTAGCATCGACAATGCTTTGGTCACCATTACGGCTGACTACCCCGGAATATTTCCGGCTTCCCAGGTAACTGTGACTGAAGTCCTGATACCATGATCCATCCATGCTTATTTCTGATCACCGCATACCAATGGTGTTCCACAGGAGGTGCCTCTAAGGCAGGAAGCCGAGCTCGCGGCGGCTGTCCAACAAGGGGCAGCTTGGCCCAGCAGGCGGAGAAGAAGTGTGGTGCGGATCGAGATGTCGCCGCAACGGTATGGCGCGCCACCGTGTTTTAAGGAAAGATTCCTGGAAGGCGTACTAATGTTCGTGACCTTTTCAGGAAAAAGAGCGCTCGCCGGACTGTGTCCGGAGAGGTTCCCAATCGAGCCTCCACCAGCCAGGCTCCAACGCCAGGTCCGGAGGGGGAGGCTAACACAAGGCGCGCGTTGGATGCTCCTCCAGCGGAGGATGCCGAAAGGTTGTCCGCCACCCGATCTGAGGTGGAGAGCGCCATGAATCACAGGCGCCGTCGGACAGTTCTTCGTGACGCATGTTTCTCCCCAGAGGCATTTAATGCCTTTAATTCGGGAGATGCGCACCCCCGTGCCGCTCAAGATGGTCTAGCCAGAGCCACGGAGCAGTATGTGAAAGACATAGGGTGAGGAATTTTGACAGTTATATATGCCAGTAGCCCCCGAGACTTAAAATAGTTAGAATAACTGATTTAAGGATCATTTGTTATGCAGGATCTTACAGAAAAGAATACTCGACTGTCCCAGGAGCTTCAAGAGTGCAAGGCCCAACTTGAGGCCGCACTAGCCGCGGTAGGGGAAGCCACAGAGACCCCCTCTGGTAATATATGCTTCTAAAGAGAAGTAATTTGCTAAATGCGGCGTGTGTATAAGTCTGACAATAATTTTGCAGATGGCGCCGGACTAGATCTGGACAAGCAACAGCTCCTGCGCCGGTTAAAAGCCGGCGAGAAAGTGCTTACAAGGGTGCGGCAAGAGAAAAATAACCTCCAAGATGCCAACACCCAGCTGGGCGAGGAACTAAAAGATGTTCGAGCCCAGCTGTTTGACCCCGTTAAGGAGAATCGGCGGCTTCGTTGCGGCATTTATAGTAAGTGCTTGAGCGAACTTATGAAAAGAAGAGTTCGGCGAGGCATTCCATTAACAAAAATATGTCTGTAGGTATGCTCACAGGTCGTCCTGCAGAGGAAATGCCCGGTTCAACGGGTGACCTACTTCCCGAGCTGCTACAACTGCACGAACGAGTTCGGCAGGTGATGAGAGGCATCTCCCAGGCCTTGTGGCCATCCATCTCCCTACCTGAAGGCCTTGGAGAGCTTGCAGAGAAGCTTCAGGGAGCGCGGCGGCGCTTCCGGCTATGGAAGATATCGGCCTGCCGTCAAGGCGCCAGGGAGGCCTGGGCCATGGTGAAGATGCGGTACACGAAGGCTGACCCAAACCACATGGCCGAGGTCGGACCTATGGGGCCCGATGGGAAGGAGATCCCTGTGAGCTTAGTGTACGGCCAAGTAGAGTTGGCTGCAAAGTATTCCCAGCGGGACTGTAAACTGGACAGCCTATTAGATGGTATTGAAGAGGAATACGATCAGTCGATTTGACTATGTAATTTAAAATGAAATGTAAAATGCCTTCTAGCCGGATTGTAGATCGTTTGTCGTAGCGGACCTTTTCGCTTCAACCTCGGGACCCGACAGTCCGGAGTGTGTCCGAATACCCTCGCGGTTATGTAAGAACCGGGGCATGCGTGGAGACCAGCCGTAGGGGTCATAAGTGCTTTATCGCATAAGTGCCCAACTAGTTATGTTATATTACATGGTTAGTAAGAAACATCTTCCGTGGAGAATAGTTCCGTTAGGGGTTCCTTTCTCGAGGCATGCCCTAAAGTGCATGTCCGGATTCCAAAAAGCAGGAAAGCATCCGGGGCAGATAAATAAATAGGTAAGAAATCGTCTTTTAATTCAACCGACCGAATATTCCCTTAAGAACGCTTAGCTTTCGGCTTCACCTACCGAGGTACACATCCGTCGACCGGCAAGAACAATTGCAAAGGTGCTCCTTTACCACCTAGCCAAACAATCGGGAACGTAGGGGTAAGCACAGGAGCCAGGCAACCCAGCTTGGCCAAAACTTAAGTCATATCGATGCATATAATGGCGAATAAAAGGTACATGCAGAAGTGTGACACATGTGTTGGGCGTAAAGCCCGTATAAATAAGCTTCTGTTAAAGAAGCCCCCAGGTATAATGAGCGCGAGTAGCACGTCAAGTGTGTGCGAACAATGCGCAGACGAGCCTCCAAAGGCTTTAAGAAAAAGGGGGGAGAAGGAGAGAAATAAAAGACAGCTAAAGTATAAAATGTAGACGGAGGAAGGAGACGAACTCTGAGTCCAGCGCTAGGCGTAGAATCTTCGGAGACGGGCTGCGTTCCATGGGTTTGGCTCGAGTCAGTTATCCGATGCGTTTCGCAGACAATACGCTCCGCCGGTCAGGACTTGGTCGATGATGAAGGGGCCTTCCCATTTGGGCTTGAGTTTGTCCTTTTTCTTGTCCGCCAGGCGTAGAACTAGTTCGCCAACATTGTAAGTTTTGGCCCGTACTTCTCTACTTTGATATCTTCGGGCCTGCTGTTGATAGAATGCGGAGCGAGCTTTTTCCACGTCGCGCTCCTCCTCTAAGGCGTCCAAACTGTCCTGCCGATCCAGCTCGGCTTCTCTTTCTTCGTACATGCACACGCGAGGTGAGTCATGAATTATGTCGCAGGGCAAAACTGCCTCTACACCATACACCATAAAAAATGGTGTGAATCCGGTAGTGCGATTCGGCGTGGTCCGCAGGCCCCAGAGTACAGAGTCGAACTCCTCTACCCAGTGCGTGTTAGATTCCTTGAGGGACCGCACTAGTCTAGGTTTAATGCCGCTCATGATTAGACCATTTGCTCGCTCGACTTGACCGTTAGTTTGAGGGTGATAGACTGAAGCGTAGTCGAGCTTGATGCCCATATTTTTGCACCAGAGTTTAACCTCGTCGGCCGTGAAGTTTGTGCCGTTATCAGTGATGATGCTATGGGGGACGCCGTAACGGCGTACTACCCCTGATATGAAGTCTATCACGGGTCCGGATTCGGCGGTCCCCCAGACCGCGAACGGCCAGGTGATGGGTATAGTTTAGAGGGCGGTGGGTGGCATGTGGCTTTGATTAGCAAAGAGTTGGCAACCGACGCATCGTTGGACTAACTCCTGAGCATCTGCCCGGGCCGTCGTCCAATAAAATCCTGTACGGAAGGCCTTGCCTAGAAGGGCCCAGGCTGCGGCGTGGTGCCCACCGAGTCCGGCATGAATTTCAGCCAGAAGATTTCGCCCTTCCTCTTCGGAGATACACCTTTGAAGGACTCCGGTTGTGCTTTTCTTATAAAGCTCTCCCTCATGGACCTTATAGGCTTTAGATCGCCGTACTATGCAGCGGGCCTCATTTGGTCCTCGGGAAGTTCCTGCCTAGTTAAGTAGGCTAGGAATGGTTCCGTCCACGGGGCAATGACTGCCATTATTTCATGGGCTGGATGTGTTATTTCATTGGCAGAACCACCGATTGTGTCAGAATGTTCGGTGTCGGGCGGTGCGGTTGGGTCCGGATTGTTGTTTCCGGACTCCCCTTCCCATAGTACGGATGGCTTGAAAAGCCGCTCCAGGAAGATGTTGGGAGGGACGACATCGCGCTTTGCGCCGATGCGTGCCAATACGTCCGCCACCTAGTTATTATCCCAGGCTTTATGGTGAAATTCGAGCCCTTCAAACCGAGCTGACATTTTTAGGACGACGTTACGGTAAGCTGCCATTTTCAGATCCTTGGCGTCAAAGTCTCCATTTATTTGGGATATTGCGAGGTTCAAATTCCCGCGCACCTCTAGGCGTCTAATGCCCATGGAGACCGCCATCCGGAGGCCATGTAGAAGGGCCTCGTATTCGGCTGCGTTGTTGGAGTCCGTGTACATTATCTGGAGTATGTATTGGACTGTATCTCCGGTTGGGGACGTCAGGACGACGCCAGCCCCCAGGCCGACCAACATTTTGGAGCCGTCGAAGTGCATGATCCAATTGGAATATGCGCCGTACTCTTTAGGGAGTTCGGCTTCAGTCCATTCGGCGATGAAGTCAGCCAAAACTTGCGACTTGATAGCTCGCTGTGGTTTATAGGTTATGTCAAATGGGAGGAGCTCGATGGCCCATTTTGCAATCCGGCCAGTCGCGTCGCGGTTGTTTATAATGTCATTAAGAGGTACTTCGGAGGCTACTTTTATCGAACACTCTTGAAAGTAGTGTCGCAGCTTCCGGGATGCCATGAACACTGCCAGACGCTATCTTTTGATAATGTGGATACCGGGACTTGCATGGAGTTAGGACAATGGACAGGTAGTAAACTGGTTTTTGAAGGGGGAACTTGTGTCCGTCCGTTTCTCGTTCGACGACGAGCACCGCGCTTACAACTTGATGTGTTGTCGCGGTATATAATAACATTGGTTCTCCCATATTGGGCGCGGCCAGGACCGGATTTGTTGCCAATATGGCTTTTATTTCTTCGAGTCCGGCCGTGGCGGCATCCGTCCACTCGAAGTGTTCGGTGCACCGGAGGAGGCGATAAAGGGGTAATGCCTTTTCTCCCAAACGGGAGATAAAGCGGCTTAGAGCCGCCACGCATCCTGTCAATTTTTTAATTTGGTTGAGGTCTTTTGGGATATCCAATTGTGATAGAGCTCGGATCTTGGCTGGGTTTGCTTCAATTCCTCTACCGGATACAATGAAGCCCAAGAGCTTTCCGGCTGGTACGCCGAAGTTGCATTTTTCCGGATTTAGCTTAATGTCGTATGTTCGGAGATTGTTGAATGTGAGTCTCAAGTCGTCTACTAGAGTTTCGACATGCTTGGATTTGACGACCACATCATCTACGTATGCCTCCACTGTTTTGCCGATCTGGTTTGCGGACATAAACGAATCATGCGCTGATATGTTGCGCCGGTGTTTTTGAGCCCGAAGGGCATTGTGTTGAAGCAGAATGGGCCGTATGGAGTGATGAATGCCGTTGCAGCATGGTCTGGCTCCGCCATCTTGATTTGGTGGTAGCCAGAGTATGCGTCGAGGAAGCACAATGAATCGTGCCCAGCGGTAGCGTCGATAATTTGATCGATGCGGGGGAGGGGGAAGGGATCCTTTGGGAAAGCCTTGTTAAGGTCCTTGAAGTCGACACATAGGCACCAGGATTTATCCTTCTTTGGTACCATCACCAGGTTTGCTAGCCAGTCCGGATGTTTTATATCTCTGATGAATCCGGCTTCCAATAATTTGGCTAGCTCCTCTCCCATTTCCTGTCTCTTGGGTTCGGAAAATCACCGAACAGCCTGTTTGACTGGCTTGAATCCTTTTAGGATATTTAGGCTGTGCTCGGCCAGCCGGCGTGGGATTCCTGGCATGTCTGAAGGGTGCCAGGCGAAGATGTCCCAATTTTCGCGTAGGAATTCTCGTAGTGCGGCGTCTACATCAGGGTTTAATTGTGCCCCAATGGAGGCCGTCTTTGTAGGGTCCGTTGGATGGACTTGGAATTTGACTATTTCGTCCGCTGGCTTAAAAGAGGTGGACTTGGATCTCTTGTCGAGTATCACATCGTCCCTGTTCACCGTGGAGCGCAGCGCAGTGAGTTCCTCGGCCGCTAGGGCTTCGGATAGTGCCTCGAGGGCCAGTGCGGCTGTCTTATTTTCGGCGCGGAGTGCTATGTCCGGATCACTAGCGAGAGTGATGATTCTGTTGGGCCCGGGCATTTTGAGCTTCATGTACCCGTAATGGGGTATAGCTTGAAAAATTGTGAATGCCTCTCGCCCTAATAAAGCGTGATATCCGCTGCTGAACGAGGCCACTTGGAACGTGACCTCCTCGGACCTGTAATTGTCCGGCGGGCCGAACACCATATCTAGTGTAATTTTTCCTGTGCAGCGTGCTTCCCGACTAGGGATTATTCCTCTAAAGGTTGTGCTGCATCACTTAATGCGGCTCCAGTCTATTTCCATTTTTCGAAGGGTTTCCTCGTAAATGAGGTTTAATCCGCTGCCGCCATCCATGAGTACCTTGGTAAGGCGAAAGCCATCCACTATTGGACTGAGGATCAATGCGGCTGGTGCTCGGGCTGTTCGGAATTTAGGTTCGTCACTGGTGTTAAAGGTAATTGCCGTGTCACTCCATGGATTTATTGTTGCTACTTGGTAGACTTCGGTAAGGCTGCGGAGTGTTCGTTTCCGCATATTATTTGATGCGAAAGTATCGAAGACTGTTAATACCGTACTGGTGTTGCCGTGCTGGTTCTCTGGGGCTATAAGCTCTTTGCCACTTTTGGCCACCTGCCGTAGTATCCAACATGCTCGAAGGCTATGAGTTGGAGTGGCGCCCTCTATACTATGAATTTTGCAGGGTCCATTGAGCCATCCCTCCAGTACGGTTCCGTGCCCTTTAGGGGTTTTTTGCTTTTTGGTATTTAACCCAGGTGCCTGGCGATGATGCACCCTTTGATTTCGGACTAGGGTTGTATTCGGGGCCGGATTATCCCAAAATTTGGTTTCGGTTTTCCAGGCGCTCTCCATCGCACAAGATTTTCAGATTATGGACGCCAAGTCGGCAAAGCGTGTAATTTCACGACGACTTATGGCGTTGAGGATTCCTTGTCCGTGCAATTATTGTAGAAAAGTGAAATTATGCTTTCCTCATGGGCGATCCTTTATCCTGTCCATAACCAGGAGGAATCTGGCCCAGTAATGGTGTACTGTTTCAGCGGGCTCTTGCCGGATTCGGGATAGATCGCTTATGTTTGGGTGGGCGGGTGGAATTAAATTCGGAACCCCGTCCAATCTAAGACTCAAGGGCCGAAAAGTTTCCGAACTTGGAAGCTTGGGTTTTTGGATATTGTCCAATGAATCCAGCCCGCTGCCTGACTTTAGGTTCAGGACTTGATCGACGTCCATCCCTCCAAGGGAATCCGGCATGGAGGGGTCGGGAATTCGGACATAGCTAGTCCTTAATATAGAAGAAGGGTCGTCGTACTGTTCCTCTACCACAGCAACGTGGTGGGTAGCCTGGGGAGAGTTGATCTCTCTCAGATCGATTTTAGGCCCAATCTGATCGTAGTCTGTAGCGACTCCTAGAGCGGCGATGCGATCCAAGAGCTCGTTTAAGGAGGATAGCTCCATCGGATCCAGCTGCTCGGCAAGTTCCGAGTTAATGTGAAGATTGCTTTCGATGACCCGAGAAGTCATCGTCGGCGCGGCAGCCGAACAGGCGGTCATAAGAAAACCGCCTAGTCGGAGAGTTTGGCCGATGGCCAAAGCTCCTTTAGCAACGGTGCCATATTTAAAGACGGGACGAGGCATCCTTCCTGATGGCGACGACACAGAGGAACTCTCAATGAAAGCACCAATGTCGGTGTCAAAATCGGCGGATCTCGGGTAGGGGGTCCCGAACTATGCGTCTAGGCGGATGGTAACAGGAGACAAGGGACACGATGTTTTTACCCAGATTCGGGCCCTCTCGGTGTGTTGGAGAACGTAGTAATTTCAAAATTTTCCTACGCACACGCAAGATCATGGTGATGGCATAGCAACGAGAGGGGAGAGTGTTCGTCCACGTACCCTTGTAGACCGTAAGCGGAAGCGTTATGACAACGCGGTTGATGTAGTCGTACGTCTTCACGATCCGACCGATCCAAGTACCGAACGTACGGCACCTCCGAGTTCAGCACACGTTCAGCTCGATGACGATCCCCGGGCTCCGATCCAGCAAAGCTTCGGGGATGAGTTCCTTCAGCACGACGGCGTGGTGACGATGATGATGTTCTACCGGCGCAGGACTTCGCCTAAACTCCGCGACAATATGACCGAGGTGGAATATGGTGGAGGGGGGCACCGCACACGGCTAAGGAACGATCCGTAGATCAAATTGTGTGTCTATGGGGTGCCCCCTGCCCCCGTATATAAAGGAGCAAGGGGGGAGGTCGGCCGACCCTTAGAGGGCGCGCCAAGGAGGAGGAATCCTCCTCCTAGTAGGAGTAGGACTCCCCCTTTCCTACTCCTACTAGGAGGGGGAAGGAAGGGGGAGAGGGGAAGGAAAGAGGGGGACGCCGCCCCCCTCCTAGTCCAATTCGGACCAGAGGGAGAGGGGGTGCGCGGCCCACCCTGGCCGCCCCTCTCTCTTTCCCCTAAGGCCCACTAGGCCCATTACTTCTCCCGGGGGGTCTCCGGTAACCCTCCGGCACTCCGGTTTTCTCCGAAAACACCCGGAACACTTCTGGTGTCCGAATATAGCCGTCCAATATATTAATCTTTATGTCTCGACCATTTCGAGACTCCTCGTCATGTCCGTGATCACATCCGGGACTCCGAACAAACTTTGGTACATCAAAACTTACAAACTCATAATAAAACTGTCATCGTAACGTTAAGCGTGCGGACCCTACGGGTTCGAGAACTATGTAGACATGACCTAGAACTATTCTCGGTCAATAACCAATAGCGGAACCTGGATGCCCATATTGGTTCCTACATATTCTACGAAGATCTTTATCGGTCAAACCGCATAACAACATACTTTGTTCCCTTTGTCATCGGTATGTTACTTGCCCGAGATTCGATCGTCAGTATCTAATACCTAGTTCAATCTCGTTACCGGCAAGTCTCTTTACTCGTTACGTAATGCATCATTCCGTAACTAACTCATTAGTTACATTGCTTGCAAGGCTTATAGTGATGTGCATTACCGAGAGGGCCCAGAGATACCTCTCCGACAATCAGAGTGACGAAACCTAATCTCGAAATACGCCAACTCAACATGTACCTTCGGAGACACCTGTAGTAATCCTTTATAATCACCCAGTTACGTTGTGACGTTTGGTAGTACCCAAAGTATTCCTCCGGTAAACGGGAGTTGCATAATCTCATAGTTACAGGAACATGTATAAGTCATGAAGAAAGCAATAGCAATATACTAAACGATCAAGTGCTAGGCTAACAGAATGGGTCATGTCAATCACATCATTCTCCTAATGATGTGATCCCATTAATCAAATGACAACACATGTCTATGGTTAGGAAACACAACCATCTTTGATTAATGAGCTAGTCAAGTAGAGGCATACTAGTGACTATATGTTTGTCTATGTATTGACACATGTATCATGTTTCCGGTTAATACAATTCTAGCATGAATAATAAACATTTATCATGATATGAGGAAATAAATAATAACTTTATTATTGCCTCTAGGGCATATTTCCTTCAGTCTCCCACTTGCACTAGAGTCAATAATCTAGATTACATAGTAATGATTCTAACACCCATGGAGTCTTGGTGCTGATCATGTTTTGCTCGTGAGAGAGGCTTAGTCAATGGGTCTGCAACATTCAGATCTGTATGTATCTTGCAAATTTCTATGGCTCCCACTTGGACTTGGTCCTGGATGGAATTGAAGCGTCTCTTGATGTGCCTGGTCCTCTTGTGAAATCTGGATTCCTTTGCCAAGGAAATTGCACCAGTATTGTCACAGAAGATCTTCATTGGTCCCGATGCACTAGGTATGACACCTAGATCGGAAATGAACTTCTTCATCCAGACTCCTTCATTTGCTGCTTCCGAAGCAGCTATGTACTCCGCTTCACATGTAGATCCCGCCACGACGATTTGTTTAGAACTGCACCAACTTACAGCTCCACCGTTTAATAAAAATACGTATCCGGTTTGCGATTTAGAATCGTAGTGTCAAAGCTTGCATCAACGTAACCATTTATGACTAGCTCTTTGTCACCTCCATATACGAGAAACATATCCTTAGTCCTTTTCAGGTATTTCAGGATGTTCTTGACTGCTGTCCAGTGATCCACTCCTGGATTACTTTGGTACCTTCCTGCCAAGCTTATTGCTAAGCATACGTCAGGTCTGGTACACAACATTGCATACATGATGGAGCCTATGGCTGAAGCATAGGGAACATCTTTCATTTTCTCTCTATCTTCTGCAGTGGTCGAGCATTGAGTCTGACTCAACTTCACACCTTGTAACATAGGCAAGAACCCTTTTCTTTGCCTGATCCATTTTGAAATTTTTCAAAATTTTATCAAGGTATGTGCTTTGTGAAAGTCCTATTAAGCGTCTTGATCTATCTCTATAAATCTTGATGCCCAATATGTAAGCAGCTTCACCGAGGTCTTTCATCGAAAAACTTTTATTCAAGTATCCCTTTATGCTATCCAGAAATTCTATATCATTTCCAATCAATAATATGTCATCTACATATAATATCAGAAATGCTACAGAGCTCCCACTCACTTTCTTGTAAATACAAAGCTTCTCCAAAAGTCAGTATAAAACCATATGCTTTGATCACACTATCAAACGTTTATTCCAACTCCGAGATGCTTGCACCAGTCCATAAATGGATCATTTGGAGCTTGCACACTTTGTTAGCACTTTTGGATCAACAAAACCTTCCGCTGCATCATATACAACTCTTCTTCCAGAAATCCATTCAAGAATGCAGTTTTGACATCCATTTGCCAAATTTCATAATCATGAAATCCAGCAATAGCTAACATGATTCGGACAGACTTTAAGCATCGCTACGGGTGAGAAAGTCTCATCGTAGTCAACCCCTTGAACTTGTCGGAAACCTTTCGCAACAAGTCGAGCTTTATAGACAGTTACATTACCATCAGCGTCAGTCTTCTTCTTAAAGATCCATTTATTCTCAATGGCTTGCCGATCATCGGGCAAGTCAATCAAAGTCCATACTTTGTTCTCATACATGGATCCCATCTCAGATTTCATGGCTTCTAGCCATTTTATGAATCTGGGCTCATCATCGCTTCCTCATAGTTCGTAGGTTCATCATGGTCAAGTAACATGACTTCCGAATAGGATTACCCGTACCCGTAGTGCGGATCTTACTCTGGTAGACCTACAAGGTTCAGTAGAAACTTGATCTGAAGTTTCATGATCAATATCATTAGCTTCCTCACTAATTGGTGTAGTTGTCACAGGAACCGGTTCTTGTGATGAACTACTTTCCAACAAGGGAGCAAATACAGTTATCTCATCAAGTTCTACTTTCCTCCCACTCACTTCTTTCGAGAGAAACTCCTTCTCTACAAAGGATCCTATTTTAGCAACAAAAATCTTGCCCTCAGATCTGTGATAGAAGGTGTACCCAATGGTCTATTTTGGGTATCCTATCCTATGAAGACACACGACAACTTTGGTTTCTTGCCAAACCACAGTTCATAAGGCGTCGTCTCAACGGATTTTGATGGTGCCCTATTTAACGTGAATGCGGCCGTCTCTAAAGCATAACCCCAAAACGATAGCGGTAATCAGTAAGAGACATCATAGATCGCACCATATCTAGTAAAGTACGATTACGACGTTCGGACACACCATTTCGTTGTGGTGTTCCGGGTGGCGTGAGTTGCGAAACTATTCCGCATTGTTTCAAATGTAAACCAAACTCGTAACTCAAATATACTCCTCCACGATCAGATCGTAGAAACTTTATTTTCTTGTTACGATGATTTTCCACTTCACTCTGAAATTCTTTGAACTTTTCAAATGTTTCAGACTTGTGTTTCATTAAGTAGATATACCCATATCTGCTCAAATCATCTGTGAAGGTGAGAAAATAACGATACCCGCCGCGAGCTTTAACATTCATTGGACCACAAACAACAGTATGTATGATTTCCAACAAATCAGTTGCTCGCTCCATAGTTCCGGAGAACGGCGTTTTAGTCATCTTGCCCATGAGGCACGGTTCGAAAGTACCAAGTGATTCATAATCAAGTGATTCCAAAAGCCCATCAGTATGGAGTTTCTTCATGCGCTTTACAACGATATGACCTAAACAGCAGTGCCACAAATAAGTTGCACTATCATTATCAACTCTGCATCTTTTGGTTTCAACACTATGAATATGTGTATCACTACTATCGAGATTTAATGAAAATAGATCACATTTCAAGGGTGCATGACCATAAAAGATATTACTCATATAAATAGAACAACCATTATTCTCTGATTTAAACGAATAACCGTCTCGCATCAAACAAGATCCAGATATAATGTTCATGCTCAACGCCGCACCAAATAACAATTATTTAGGTCTAAAACTAATCCCGATGGTAGATGTAGAGGTAGCGTGCCGACCGCGATCACATCGACTTTGGAACCATTTCCCACGCGCATCGTCACCTCGTCCTTAGCCATTCTTCGCTTAATCCGTAGTCCCTGTTTCGAGTTGCAAATATTAGCAACAGAACCAGTATCAAATACCTACGTACTACTGCGAGCATTAGTAAGGTTCACATCAATAACATGTATATCACATATACCTTTGTTCACTTTGCCATCCTTCTTATCCGCCAAATACTTGGGGCAGTTCCGCTTCCGATGTCGGTCGCTTGCAGAGAAGCACTCGATTTCGTGCTTAGGTCCGGACTTGGGTTTCTTCTCTTGAGCAGCAACTTGTTTGCTGTTCTTCTTGAAGTTCCCTTCTTCTTCCCTTTGCCCTTTTCTTGAAACTGGTGGTCTTGTTAACCATCAACACTTGATGCTCCTTCTTGATTTCTACCTCCGTGGCTTTTAGCATTGCGAAGAGCTCGGGAATAGTCTTGTCCATCCCTTGCATATTATAGTTCATCACGAAGCTTTTGTAGCTTGGTGGCAGTGATTGGAGAATTCTGTCAATGACACTATCATCGTGAAGATTAACTCCCGCTCAATCAAGTGATTATTATACCCGCACATTTTGAGTATGTGTTTACCGACGTAACTATTCTCCTCCATCTTGCAGCTATAGAACTTATTGGAGACTTCATATCTCTCAATCCGGGCATTTGCTTGAAATATTAGCTTCAACTCCTGGAACATCTCATATGCTCCATGACGTTCGAAACGTCGTTGAAGACCCGGTTCTAAACCGTAAAGCATGGCACGCTGAACTATCGAGTAGTCATTAGCTTTGCTCTGCCAGACGTTCTTAACGTCGTCAGTTGCATCTGCAGCAGGCCTGGCACCCAGCGGTGCTTCCAGGACGTAATTCTTCTATGCAGCAATGAGGATAATCCTCAAGTTACGGACCCAGTCCGTGTAATTGCTACCATCATCTTTCAACTTTGCTTTCTCAAGGAACACATTAAAATTCAACAGAACAACAAAGACGAGCCATCTATCTACAACAAACATAGACAAGCAAAATACTATCAGTACTAAGTTCATGATAAATTTAAGTTCAATTAATCATATTACTTAAGAACTCCCACTTAGACAGACATCTCTCTAGTCATCTAAGTGATCACGTGATCCAAATCAACTAAACCATGTCCGATCATCACGTGAGATGGAGTAGTTTCAATAGTGAACATCACTATGTTGATCATATCTACTATATGATTCACGTTTGACCTTTCGGTCTCCGTGTTCCGAGGCCATATCTGTATATGCTAGGCTCGTCAAGTATGACCTGAGTATTCCGCGTGTGCAACTGTTTTGCACCCGTTGTATTTGAACGTAGAGCCTATCACACCCGATCATCACGTGGTCTCACGAGCACGAAGAACTTTCATAGCGGTGCATACTCAGGGAGAACACTTCTTGATTATTAGTGAGAGATCATCTTACAATGCTACCGTCAATCAAAGCAAGATAAGATGCATAAAGGATAAACATCACATGCAATCAATATAAGTGATATGATATGGCCATCATCATCTTGTGCTTGTGATCTCCATCTTCAAGCACCGTCGTGATCACCATCGTCACCGGTAGCGACACCTTGATCTCCATCGTAGCATCGTTGTCGTTACGCCATCTATTGCTTCTACGACTATCGCTACCGCTTAGTGATAAAGTAAAGCAATTACAGGGCGCTTGCATTTCATACAATAAAGCGACAACCATATGGCTCCTGCCAGTTGCCGATAAATTTGGTTACAAAACATGATCATCTCATACAATAAAATATAGCATCACGTCTTGACCATATCACATCACAACATGCCCTGCAAAAACAAGTTAGACGTCCTCTACTTTGTTGTTGCAAATTTTACGTGGCTGCTACGGGCTTAGCAAGAACCGTTCTTACCTACGCATCAAAACCACAACGATAGTTCGTCAAGTTAGTGCTGTTTTAACCTTCGCAAGGACCGGGCGTAGCCACACTCGATTCAGCTAAAGTGAGAGAGATGACACCCGCCAAAGAACCTTTAAGCATGAGTGCTCGTAGCGGTGAAACCAGTCTTGCGTAAGCGTATGCGTAATGTCGGTCCGGGCCGCTTCATCTCACAATACCGCTGAACCAAAGTATGACATGCTGGTAAGCAGTATGACTTGTATCGCCCACAACTCACTTGTGTTCTACTCGTGCATATAACATCAACGCATAAAACCTAGGCTCGGATGCCACTGTTGGAGAACGTAGTAATTTCAAAATTTTCCTACGCACACGCAAGATCATGGTGATGGCATAGCAACAAGAGGGGAGGGTGTTCGTCCACGTACCCTCGTAGACCGTAAGCGGAAGCGTTATGACAACGCGGTTGATGTAGTCGTACGTATTCATGATCCGACCGATCCAAGTACCGAACGTACGGCACCTCCGAGTTCAGCACACGTTCAGTTCGATGACGATCCCCGGGCTCCGATCCAGCAAAGCTTCGATGTGTTCCGTCAGCACGACGGCGTGGTGACGATGATGATGTTCTACCGGCACAGGACTTCGCCTAAACTCAGCGACGATATGACCGAGGTGGAATATGGTGGAGGGGGGCACCGCACACGGCTAAGGAACGATCCGTAGATCAACTTGTGTGTCTATGGGGTGCCCCCCTGCCCCCGGATATAAAGGAGCAAGGGGGGAGGCCGGCCGGCCCTTAGAGGGCGCGCCATTGAGGAGGAATCCTCCTCCTAGTAGGATTAGGACTCCCCCTTTCCTACTCCTACTAGGAGGGGGAAGGAAGGGGGAGAGGGGAAGGAAAGAGGGGGGCGCCGCCCCCCTCCTAGTCCAATTCGGACCAGAGGGAGAGGGGGCGCGCGGCCCACCCTGGCCGCCCCTCTCTCTTTCCCCTAAGGCCCACTAGGCCCATTACTTCTCCCGGGGGTTTCCGGTAACCCTCCGGCACTCCGGTTTTCTCCGAAAACACCCGGAACACTTCTGGTGTCCGAATATAGCCGTCCAATATATTAATCTTTATGTCTCGACCATTTCGAGACTCCTCGTCATGTCCGTGATCACATCCGGGACTCCAAACAAACTTCGGTACATCAAAACTTACAAACTCATAATAAAACTGTCATCGTAACGTTAAGCGTGCGGACCCTACGGGTTCGAGAACTATGTAGACATGACCTAGAACGATTCTCGGTCAATAACCAATAGCGGAACCTGGATGCCCATATTGGTTCCTACATATTCTACGAAGATCTTTATCGGTCAAACCGCAACA
This sequence comes from Aegilops bicornis, assembly GCA_021605145.1. Lineage (NCBI taxonomy): Eukaryota > Viridiplantae > Streptophyta > Magnoliopsida > Poales > Poaceae > Aegilops > Aegilops bicornis. Next base: position 340,910,002 of record CM038669.1, on the reverse strand, counting down.
TACTTTGTTCCCTTTGTCATCGGTATGTTACTTGCCCGAGATTCGATCGTCGGTATCCAATACCTAGTTCAATCTCGTTACCGGCAAGTCTCTTTACTCGTTACGTAATGCATCATTCCGTAACTAACTCATTAGTTACATTGCTTCCAAGGCTTATAGTGATGTGCATTACCGAGAGGGCCCGGAGATACCTCTCCGGCAATCGGAGTGACAAAACCTAATCTCGAAATCGCCAACTCAACATGTACCTTCGGAGACACCTGTAGTACTCCTTTATAATCACCCGATTACGTTGTGACGTTTGGTAGTACCCAAAGTGTTCCTCCGTAAACGGAGTTGCATAATCTCATAGTTACAGGAACACGTATAAGTCATGAAGAAAGCAATAGCAATATACTAAACAATCAAGTGCTAGGCTAACGGAATGGGTCATGTCAATTACATCATTCTCCTAATGATGTGATCCCATTAATCAAATGACAACACATGTCTATGGTTAGGAAACACAACCATCTTGGATTAATGAGCTAGTCAAGTAGAGGCATACTAGTGACTATATGTTTGTCTATGTATTGACACATGTATCATGTTTCCGGTTAATACAATTCTAGCATGAATAATAAACATTTATCATGATATGAGGAAATAAATAATAACTTTATTATTGCCTCTAGGGCACATTTCCTTCACGGTGGAGGTAAAACCCTACTCCTGCTTGATTAATATTGATGATATGGGTAGTACAAGAGTAGATCTACCACGAGATCAATGAGGCTAAACCCTAGAAGCTAGCCTATGGTATGATTGTTATTCGTCCTACGGACTAAAACCCTCCGGTTTATATAGACACCGGAGAGGGCTAGGGTTACACAGAGTCGGTTACAATGGTAGGAGATCTACATATCCGTATTGCCAAGCTTGCTTTCCACGCTAAGGAAAGTCCCATCCGGACACGGGACGGAGTCTTCAATCTTGTATCTTCATAGTCTTGGAGTCCGGCCAAAGATGATAGTTCGGCTATCCGGATACCCCCTAGTCCAAGACTCCCTCAACCATACACAGCCTTCATTACTTTGACCAATCTAGAAATCTGTAAAAAAACAAAACAACCCACACAGTTTTAGATCTCAGAAAAAGCAGAAACAAAGATGCAGAAATATTAATCCAGTACAGATAATAAATGTCACTCACAATCTTCTCGCAGTCTTTGTGATAGGTGTTCTTTGAAGGACGGTGGTTCTTCGGATAAGGTAAAGAGTCAAGGATGTCAACGCTACTTCGGTACCGATTCATGACATATAAGGAATAGTGGTTCACTTTCCTATCCTTTGATAAAACCATAGGCTTGAATAGAGGCATCATGATCTAAAAAAAATGACCAAAAAATAGATGTTAAATATTCAAAATAAAAACTAGCATCACAACAAACTAATGAAAACCAAAAATCAGCTAGTAGATCTCACAAGGTCGACACTAAGCAAGTCTTCATTAGCTTTAACATAGCTCTTGAAATCTCTCGCCGCACTCTCCACATTAAACACTTTATTTTCATCCTCGTAAAACGAACAGTCAAGCACAACCTGCAAAAAAGCCAAAATAGAAATAGACAACGGAAAAGGATCAACAAGCAAAGTATTATTAAAACTCAGAAAACAATAGGCGGTCTTGTTCAATGAGAAAGAAACCGATCTGATTGATTACCGTGATGAAATATGGACTCAGCAATATCCTTTTCCCAGATGCGAAATCAACATTTCTCTCGGGATCTTGCTTCCAATCATCAATGAGGAAGTCCATTACATCACCCTCCCTCATTTGCCTAGGTGAAAAAACTTCCCAGATGCGATTCCCAGTGAAGTTAGTTACGCTTTCATCAGGCTGAGGTATCATTGAGAGTGTATTCCTGCAGCACACACAAGAACAAAAAGAAGGAGAAGCAAGATAAGGCATTCATAACAGTTCTAGTTGTATAAAAAGGAACAGTTCAGGTCATATTTATCTAGCAGTTACAAACAACAGAAGAAAAAGAAGAGGAAAAATAATGAGAGATACTCACTCGGCATACTTCTCATGCCATTCATCACTAAGCAACAGATTATACAACCTGTGAGCCTTGTCCAGGTGAGGGAATTTATGAGGGTGAAGCTGCTACACAGGGGAGCAAAACTTTATAGGAGCTCTAGGAGCACGCTTCGTGCTTACAACATTGCCAGAATCCAAAGTAGGATCTTTCCTAGCACCACCAGCTCTACGAGCCACTATTACAGCAAGGGGAGATAAATCTTTGGCTGCAGCGCTCCTCGTGACTCTTCCAATGCCAGCAATCTTGTCAAACACATCATCATCGATGTCTATCAATTCCACAATGGGATTCTTGGGTGTAGTAGGGCTCTCTGCACAAGCAGCCGTAGAACCTCTCAGAGCTCCCAACTGCCCCTTCATAACACCAGATATTGTCTTTTTCGTGAGAACGCATACAGCTAAGATCAATAGCTACGGGCTCGAGCTCCGAGAATCGGCTACCAAAGAACTCGTAGTCATGCTCACCAAGATCCAGCCACTCACCTGAAAAAAAAGAAGACCGCACAAAGCGTAAGTTCAAATACATATTTCATGACAGTACTAATAGAGAAGTACAAGCTGCAAAATAATTACAAAAGTCCATGCACACGTACAGGGTTCGATGCCAAACAAACCCCGGAAGTCAACATCAAACACATCGCTAGTTGCGCAGGTATACATCAAAGTCTTCCTAATGTCCAGAATGTCTTCATGGCTGTAATCGACCATTTCAATTACACCATCCTCCCGATAATAATAGGTCTTGGAGTTTTGTAGCATAAAGAATCCACAATCATGCCTGTAAACAAAGGAAAAAACAAAAAATGGTACAACACAAAATCCGAAAAATACAGGAACAACATCCTCCCAACAACAAAAACAACCAGCAAAAATCATTAAAAACGGATACTCACGTGTTTTCCTGCTGAGGCACCCGCACAAACTCGCAAGAGAAACCATCAATATGCACCAGTGAGAACGGTTTGGCCCTGTCTACACTGGACTCCCTCCAAAGCTTCTTTATATTATCTGTCATATTCCTTAAGAATCTAACTGCATCACCCCAGGTTTCATCACGGAGTGAATCAAGACACTCGAAATGACGGAACCTCAAATTCAGAACAACCAAGCACCAATGCCCAGATTCTTCGCTAGGCTTCATGGTAGCCACAAATGACGGCGGATCAAATGTAGGGAAAAGAAGCTGAAAAAAAATCGCAGAGGAAAAAGGAATTTACCAAATCATAATGAAACAAAAAATTCAGCCTCCAAACAATAAAATAAAAGCGGGAAATTGAAATTCACAAGTACAAACAAAAAATCACATAATCATAAAGAATTTATATCCACCACCCAAAATTGAGGAACAATCATATCAGTTCAATTTCCTTGCAACAATAAGTGCAGCTTTAATAAAAGAAGCACGGATCATTCATAAGTACAGGTGTAAAAGCAGGCTAATCAAGTTCATTCCCACACCTCCTTAAACTGCAAAGAAAACATGACAATTCTAGTTAATGAGTACAAAAAGTCCAAGTTCACCTACTTGGTCAAAACCATCAGCACCTGATCTCGTGAACCAATTTAGCAGGTTGGAATCAATATTTCCATCACGGATCTTGGTCTGTTGTACAAAAAGAACAACAACAGTTAGAAAATTGGCAAAACAAGTTATCATCCTATTTACAAAAAAGCAAAGTACTGACCGTCACCCATCCGGGAACTATCAACTTGTCGTTGTCTCGGTATTTCGACGTAGAGAATATAAAACAACATCAAGATCGTTCGAGTTGAGCATGCCAGTGGGGACAAACGCTTTAGCAATAGAACCAACACTGGCATCACATTCTTTATTTTGAAACATCGGCTTGTCACTAGAAAAACACAAAATATTACATGAATTAAAACTACTGCAACAACAACTATAATCATACGAGAGAAAGAAAAAGAGACAAAAATGGTACGGGAAAAATCCCAAACTAACCATTTCGTACGGTTCGTGCGCAACCTCTTAACAGCGAAGAAAAACGTATCAACCTTAACAACATTACCACTTTATGCTCGCAGAAAATGACAAAAAATAATAAGTTCAACAACTACAAGAGAACATGTCCAAAATGCCAAAATTGAGAAGTACGCCCCATTTACAAGTCCTTACCTGGACTATCAGGGTTTGACGATGACGGTAGTTCCCGTGATGAGACCATTATGCCTCCAGTTTCAGGGTTTGACGATGGGACATCTTGAGAGGACACCAATATTGCTGCACTTTCAGGGTCTGTAGAAAGAAAATCCTGGGACGACAAGCGCGCCTCCTGCGTCAAGGGGTCAGAAGAAATTGACAGAAGTAAATCATCATCCTCGGATGGCACCTCCTCCACGCTAGAAGCATCTCGCAATGCATCACCGTAATCAAGACCTCCAGGCAGGAAATTCTCCGGCGGCAAATCTTCACAACCAGAAACATTTTCATTCCCAGCAATACCAACACCAGGCGATTTGGAATCAAGTATGGTGGTAGCACCAACATCCTCATCAGCAACTTTGGTACCAACATTGCGCCCACTACTCAATGGAACATCACGAGCATCATCTCCACCACTAAGGACAACCTCACGCTCAACATCAGTAATCTGATGAAAATAAAAATTCAGAAAAAGTGAATAATATGAACAAAACTAACAATAAAAAACAAGCTACCAAGAGGTGCACGGAAAAATAAACCTTGGAAGCATTCACAGCAACATCATCGAACTTGCTGCTGCTAACATTCAAAGCAACATCACCAACGGGCAAACAAGGCTCATCGCCAACAATAGGACCCTGATTCAGATGTAATGAGGCAAAAAACAATGCTATTATGAGCAACAATAAACACAAGGAATTAAAACAACAGTAACAAAAAAGGTAGCTACCCCCTTGCAAACTCTAAACGGTGTGGGATAGAAAAATGAACAAGCAAGACACATTGGTGCGCATGAAAATTCAAGAAAATATGAATAAACACAATGAAAATAAAAATAACCTTGCACTTATCAGTGGATGGATCATTAACTCCACGGTCAACAAAGAGCCGCAACATTATGACTGGTCTCCTGCATGAAAAGAAAAATTAATAAACAGATGTAGATCGGAAGTTCAACTACAATCTTGACAAGCAGAACAACATAGTAAAAACATACAAACAACGAGGACTGACTCACATCAACAACAGGGTACTGCAAGCCAACATCGTTCGTATGCTGATCAGAAACATTAGCCTCAGTACCATCATCAGCCCTGCGGTCGATGCCAGCAGCCTCATCCTATCAATCTGCATGAAAGAAAATGATTAATAAATAGATGAAGATGAGGAAGTTCAACTACAACACTGACAACACAACAACAAAGTAAAAATTGCAAACACCGAGGACTGACTCACATCAACATCAGGACGCTCAAAGCCAACATCATTCGTTTCATGATCAAAAACATTAGCCTCAGTACCATCACCAGCCCTCATTGCCGGTAGCAAGAGCCTCATCCTGCTCAAACCGCTTGATAACAACATTTGCACTTTCTTCATATGGCTTGCGGCGAGAGTTTTTGCGCAGTTCTCAAACGCTTCATGTTGTTCAATGTATTTAACCGAAGCTCGAACTAGATTAGCGGCACCGTCACGCATATCACCGATTAAAATTCTCTCCATCTCAATGTAGTCAACAACTTCCTCAGCATTAAATTGATGACCTTCAGGAAGGATAACATTGATACAGCTCAGACGCTCAACTGTCGTTGGGACCTTTTGCAGCTCAGAACACACATTACTTAAGATATGCTCAGCGCGCTCCAACGCTGAAACAACAACATCAATACCAAAAACCTGCCTCTGTGAAGCACTAGCATTACTAGGGCCAGGGGGGACATAACCAGCATCCTCAACACCATGGCCATCCCTCAACTCATCGGGCAGAGATGAAAACTTCGAAACCTGAGACGACGGCATCTCCAGGACTGGCCGTTTATACACTCGGAAAAAAACAACCTCCTCATGAGTTTTCCACTACAAACAAAAGGGAAAAATAGTTAATCAATCAATGCAACACATTGGGAAAAATAAATCATGATATTAACAGATTTAAAATCAACACCACTAATAAACTTTAACTGTCATTGCCAGTTTGTTAGTATTTACCAACAGGCCAGTTGAACAAAGTTATTCAGTTCAGCCACACACGAAACAACAGTACTAAAAAACCATACCTAAACCATACAAAATATAAACAGACAACTCTAGAGTACACATGTCCACTACAGTAAAAAATAGCTATACCTAAAATAAAAAAAGGTCTGCAAGACACAAAACAAACAAAACTCACCGGAAGCTTCCCAAACACCCAAGTCTTTGGATCTGTATTGCCTTTTTTTATCAAATCTGCATCAACCAGATCAGAAAGCTTGGCGGGATCCATGAAACATATGCGGGGGACTCGCATGTTAGGCTCCGCAGTCTTGCCACGGATAAGGAAGTCAAGGTACATTAGTACAGGCCCTATGGCACAGCCTGTGATTGCCTTCCCCATGGTATCACCATCTTGGTACTTGGCAACAGACCTTCTAAGCTCATCAACCATCAGCTGGCAATAATCCATATTAGCCATGTCCTCAAAGACGAGACCCTCAAACATTGCTGCCTCTTTGGAAACACGCGGGGCAGAACCAGGCAACACAACCTTCATAAACACAATAATGAAGAACACTTTCAGCGCAAGGTCATCTTTGCTAGGATCCTTGACGAGCACCTTGAGCTTATTCCTCAAATCCGTTGTCGTGATATCTTTGTTCCTGCTAATGTCAAGCTCCGATCTTAACTTCATCAGAGTGTTGTCATATCCGTCCTCTGACGGCCTTGGTGCAGAACGACCACCACGAGGGAAACCAAATAATTACTGTATACCATCGCTAGTGATGCGAAGCTTCTTATTAGCCTCACCCATGTCAAGAGTCATTGCACAAGAATCTATCCTCAGGTACAAAACTCCCATCAAAGGGCGGGAAATGTTAGACTTCACCCTCCACTTGAAGATAGAACCAAAACCAGATGCATGAACCCTAGCCACATGCCGACTCTCGAGCAATTTAGCACAATCTTCAACCTCTCTCAACGAACATCGCACAGTTAAGTTCAATTTCCGTTGGTCACCTTCATCCAAGGCAACTTTTCGGGCATTGCCTCCCACCGGCTTGACCGGACTCATAATGCTAACAGTATATAAATGAAAACAAATAAGCCACACCTTAAAAAATGAATATAGAAAACAAAACAAGCATATGAATGCAAGTAAAAAGAAAAAGAAAAGATTGCACAAGTTCAACTATTACAACAACATCAGTACCACCCCTCAATTGATGCAAACAATGACCAGCCTCACCTGGCCACAATACCAGCCCAAACACAATTAAATCATTGCAAGTACAACTAGTAAGTCACATGCAGTACAAAACACATACCATCGCAAACAATTAATATAGAAAACAAAACAATCATATGAATGTAATTAAAAAAATAAAAGATTGCACAAGTTCAACTATTAAAACAACATCAGTACCACCCTCAATTGATGAAAACAATGACCAGCCTCACCTGGCCAGCATACCAGCCCAAACAAAAATTAAATCATTACAAGTACAATTAGTAAGTCACATGCAGAACAAAACACATACCACTGCAAACAATGAATATAGGAAACAAAACAAGCATATGAAGGCAAGTAAAACAAAGAAAAGTTTTCACAAGTTCAACTATTAAAACAACATCAGTACCACAATCAAATAGATGCAAACAATGACCAGCCTCACCTGGCCAGCATACCAGCCCAAACACAATTAAATCATTGCAAGTACAACTAGCAAGTCACATGCAGTACAAAACACATACCACTGCAAATTCATCTTCTGAATCAACTTCAATATCATCTTCTTCGAATCTGACATCTTCACCCGACACTAGCATGCTTCTTCACACCTTTTTTCACCTTTCCAGGATGAACTTTACGCTTCTTATTTTCTTTCAACAAAGACCGCTCTTGAAGAGGAGACGGAGAAGGCTTCTTATTTGTCAAACCTCGTGGACTCCGACGAATAGAGGAGCCACCAAGTTTGCTTGGACCAATTTTCACAGCAACAATATCTGCATCAGCTTTGCTATTACCAGGTTGGGAACCAGCTTTCACACGTGGGATACGCCTCTGTGTGCCATCAGGATTTCGATCTGACATCTTCCTCTTCAAAACATCTTTCTTCTCCTTAACTCCATCACGATCAAACACTTGCGTCAAACGAGTTTGCATCAAGTTTGTATTCACAGGCATGTCACTTCCATGAGATCCGGCATGAACAGTTGAAAAACCCGCGTCACCACCTTCATCGCCTACACATTTAGGATCTTGAGCAACATCAGCATCACTTTCTTGCACACAGGCAGCCTTTTGACGCCGTTCCAATTCCTTTCTCTTCTGGAATTCATACTTCTTCTTTCTTATCCTTTCATCCTCGAGCTGTAACTGCATAGGAACATCCTCAGCTTGGGTAACAGGCTCAGAGCCATCAACACTTTGAGATCGAGTAATGCATAACCGCAAGCTGCCATCACCATCATCAACGTTAAGTGAATACATTCCATCATTAATATCTTTAACAACATCAGCAATGTCCTCTGGAACACCATGGCTGTCATTAACTACATAAAGCAATAACATAACCACGCACATAAAAAATTAAAACACAATTAACATTGCGGACACAAAGATAAATAAAGCGCATAGCATCAGACACAAACAAAAGGAACAACTGATGTAACTAAGCATATATATGTATTAAAGGCTGATAAAAAAAGAGCAAATATATGGGAAACACCAGCAACATTCGCAAGTTCTTCTAGAGGATTTGGTGTCTCAAAAATAACATTCACAAGATCTTGAAAGCGTTCTGATTTGTCAGAATCAGGAGGCACCGGCACTCCAACATCTGCAACAACATCATAATTAGCAAAAAAGTACAATAACAATCAATCAGTTCAACTATGTGAACACTACAAGTTCACTGAATAAAACAAATATGAACCCACCACTTGCAGAACAAACTTCAGAAAAGACAACTTTTTCAACACCATACTAGTTCTTCGCTGACTACTACAACCTATTCAAATGCCAGGACAACAGTTCAAAATACACATGGTGATAAGTACTACAACTTGTCTGCAGGTTGCATCAACTGCCAAAACCATACACACCATACAATCCAGGACAAAATTAACACATATCAAAATACATACAACTTATAAAGTTGATACGGCAACAACTGTACAACTAAAAACCAGATCTGTTAAAACATCATCCAAAATACAGGGAAAATCACCTGCATTCAATTTGTCCGGACTGGATGATGTACCCATTGAGATCTACAGTCCTAAAAAAATTTCTTGACATTTGTTTTGCTGAGTTATTGGTTGACAGTAGCGTTTCGCGTCAGATATATCCAGATAAGTTTTGCTCGAGGACGGCCCGGATCTCCTCGGCGCGGCGGAGGTACTCGGTTAACTTGGCGGTGATGGCCTCCTTGATCTTGGGGGTTCTTCTCGTACTTGAGGTGGGTCTTGAAGTACTCGAGCGCGTTCATGTAGAGTGGGAACGCCTTGATGTAGTTGCCGGCATTGTCCTCCTGACGGCTGCTTCACGTACTCGATCGCTGCTCCTTGAAGTTGTTGTACATTGGGGAGAGCTGGAAAGGCTCCGCTTCTTGCGGCGGATTCCGCGGATCGGCTGGGCGGGCCGTGGAGCGCGGGCACGGCGGATTCAAGGGGAGGGGGCGGCCAGGCGGTTGCTTGGCCCTGGGGTTTGACGAAGGAGGTGGGAAGATGAGGAGGGGGAGGAGAAAGAGGGACGCAACTACTGTCAACCAGTAACTCAGCAACAAAATGTCAAGGAAAAATTTAAACTCTTGTAGTACATCAGTACTGATAATTCTCAGTCGACAGTACAAAAGGCATAGTAAAACAAACACACCAGTGAACGACTCAAAAAATCGTTTTGAAAAAACAAAGCTATGCCTGCTTCTACAAGTCCCAATTCAGAAAGACCATCAGTACATAAAAATAATTACCTCAAGCAAAATGTGAATATAATACATCCTGTACTGGTGAAAATCTAATTTATCTGTAAAAAACACTCACAGATTATCTTGATATAAACAATCCTTTAAAAAATACGAAAATAGTTTTTTAAAAAACATTAGCACCACACATAGTCTCACTAGTATTTGGTACATTCAATTACACTTTGTAGCGACCCGACCTCAGACGGTCAAGTCTCTGTGCTTAAGTGTCATCCCTGGATCGGTATGCTGACACACACAGTACTCGAGGATTTATAATAGAGGTAAATCACATGTATAAAGTAACGTAAATACTATTACTTCAAATCCAAATAGCGGAAGTAACAAGGTTGTGGATTCCCTAACGTATCACTTACTCGTCGTCTGAAAAGTTGATTGTAGAAATCGTAACCCTAACGTATCACTTACTCGTCGTCTGAAAAGTCTGCAACATGAAACGTTGCAGCCCGAAAACGGGTCAGCACATGGAATATGCTGGCAATGTAACACATAGAGAGTAATGAAAGAATAAGCTATACTACATGCATATATGGCTGGTGGAAGGCTCTATGGTTACAGCTTTTTGCGAAAAGCCAATTTTTCCTCTTTGCAAAGCGAATAAATTTATTTAACTATCATGGTGGTTGTGAAACATTGAGAATGGTTGACAGCATTCTCAATCCCAATTAAAAGTACTCATTAAAAACCCAACAATATTAATTAGAAGTAACATGATGAGATTCACATGATATCCACGTACTAGATATTCAAGATGTCCATAACCGGGGACACGGCTAATCATGATTAGTTTATACACTCTGCAGAGGTTTGCGCACTTTTCCCCACAAGACTCGATCGCCTCCGTTTGATTTCTCGCACTACATGGTGTTTGAGAAAGCGGATGACCGAGACATAGTCTTTCGAGCGCTAGCACCTTACATGTGGGTAGACCGTACCACCTACAACCCCTACATCTCGCTAGCCTACCCGTAAGAGTTCGCACAACTTAATCAACTATGCGAGCCCATAATGGCTTGTGGCTGCACACGTAAGTTTCTAGTTTGAATAATCTCATGATCCCTTTGAGCCTGGGTGGCGGTTCAAGAAATACTGAGGCAAATCTCGATAGAAACCAGGTGCCTCAATCCACCCAGATGTGTGTTTAAGTTGCCACCTTAAATAAACCATTAATTAACAATCTCACATCTCATGGATACACTCACCCAATCCACGTCTACTAGCATAGCATGGCATAAGCAAACGTAGAAGTAACTCCCAAGGGTTTGAAAATAAAACAGGTAATAGGTACTACCTCAACTACTTCCCATCCCACAATTTAATTAGATCCTAATCAATGCAATGTTTGAGGATAGATCTAATGCATAAAAACCGGGTAGTAGGAAAGGTATGATCAAAGTGTTACTTGCCTGCAATGTTGATGAAGATGATTCGCACTCAAAAATCTTGATAGTTCTACTCGTCACACTCCGTTCAATCTACCGTAATCAAGCAATAGTAACCACACATAAGCAATCACTCAGAAGATCGGAAAGAACGAAGAAAAAAATTCGGAAAACAACAAAACCAAGCAAATAACTCTTGCAACATAAAACAATTTCTAACAGTACCAAAATTATGTGAATTTGGACTTATCAGAAAGTTTAGGTCAAGAGCTTTAATTTGCAAAAAGAATCAACTAAATCGGAGTTATAAAACTCAAGTTATGATCAAACGAAGTTCAAATACAAATCTGCTCGAATTCAAGTTTTAAAACTTTCAAAAACATGTTTGAGTTGGATTACTAGATAGAGGAGATCATAACGAAGAAGTGGGCGTTGGTTTCGTTGAATTCCGACTAACGAGCAAAAAGTTATGGTCGTTTGAAAATTAGGGACTAATCTGTAAGAAAAACCATCATGTAGGTCCACGGCGAAATTTAAAATAAAAAGAAAAATCTATCGAGCTTAACGCCGCTAACTTGAAACCTAACGAACGAAAATCGTTCACTACCGAACCTAACTAATGAACGTTCGCTATTTAGCAGAAAACGGTTTAAAAAACGGACTCGATCTGGTCCATTGGATCCAGATCTAACGGTGGGGGAGGAGTAGGGAGTTACCGCGGCGGCGGAAGTCGCCGGCGACGAGGGAGACGGCGGCGGCGGCTCGGGTCCGGCCGGGGCGGCGGCTCCGGTCGTCGAGGAGGGCAACGGAGGGGTCGGGGAGAGGCGGCGCGGCGAGACGAGGAGGATGGCGGCGTCGGTGGTGTCCACGGGGACGGGACGGAGTGAGGCGGCGGCGATGGATCTTGCCGGCAGCGGCGGCTTGCGGCGCGGGCGGCAGCGCGAGAGGAGAGAGAGAGGGGTCCGGGGCGCGGCTTTATAGGAGGGGAGGGGAGCGACGACGGCCTTGGGAAAGGGGGCACGGGAGGCGTGCCCGGCCAGGATTCGGACGGCGGCGGCGATCTCCCGAGCGGAGTCCCGCTCGGGGACGGAGGAGGCTAGCGGCGGGGCTGGCTGGGCTGGGCCGTGGCCTGGCCGGTTGGCTGGGCCGGCCCAGTTCGGCGGGAGGATTTTTTTTAAAATCCAAATAAAAATAAGAACAAAAGAAATAAAAAAATTATATAGGCATATAATATATCAAAATTTGCAGAAAAATATTTTCTACAACCTGGACATTTTTATAAGGTCAAATAAAATCCACACAAATATAAATAAAAAAAGAGTCTTCTTTGCTCTAATAAAATCCATGAAAATCATTTTTAAAATACCAAAATTAATTCAAATTTATTTCTCTCCATTTTTTTACGATGTAGGGAATCATGTTACCCTATTTTCCATATATTTTATTTTTGGAGAAAATAATTTGAATAAAACTCAAATAACTCCAAATTGAAAATAAATTCAAAAGAACTTTGAATTTAATTCTTTGAAACTCCCAACTCATATTTCATATAATTTGAAGAAGTCATTTTATCTTCGCTCGTGAAAATCATTGAGTTGCATAAAGTTTCAGAATCGAAATATTTCCAAATGAAATTCAAATATTTTCAAATACCCTTTCATTTAATTAAATGGAAGAAGTCATGTCATCTTCTCTCCAGGGTTTTGTGATGAAAAGTATTTGAATTCACGGAAACAACAAAAGCAAGATGAAAGTTTGGGAAAGTCCTTTTATTCCCTCTCATTTAACTTTCAAAAGTTTGAATTCCCCTCAACCTCAGTCAATCAATCAAACAACAATCAAAACTATCTATTTATTATAACATTCCAAAATTTAGAATTTTGGGATGTTACAAAACTACCACCCTTAAAATGAATCTTGTCCTCGAGATTCGGAGAGGCTAGAAAGAAATGGGTTAGGTTTGGGGTCTTCAAAATCCATCGATCGTCTCCGGTGCAGGGTGCTACCACCCTTAAAAACATCGTTCACGGTCCCATCCATGCTTATATACTCCATCCTCATTCTTGGCAGTGTCGGTCTTCCCGGATCTCGGAAAATTTCATCTCTGGGCTCTTCCGTAGCGGCATAACCTTTTCCTCAATTCTTACGTCCTTTCATCTTGGTAAGGTTATTCGAGACTGGTCTTCATAACTGATAGGTCTGGCGCCAATGCTAAACAACTATCGATATCTCATGGTGGTCAACAATTTATGGTTTCTCCTGCAGGAAATGGGTCTGGGTTGATCCTCACCATATAACCTACGGTTGGCAACAACTGCCGTGTACAAGGGGAAAAAATACCTATACCATTCTAAGGTTCAACAAGGTTTAATATCGTCGTCACTCTACTATAGGTAGGTCACTCAGATTTACCATCCCATATAGCAAAGCGAATAATAAGAGTAAGTTGGTATGGTGATCAATCCATCCCGCACCAAAATCATTACCTTGTACATGGTTTAGCGAATCTCGCATTCTAACACTCGGTCATCCTCACAAGCATTGTAGAATTTTCTCTTGTCGACGAACCAAGTTCGAATAAATCCATTGATTCTGCAAGCCAAACAAACATCTATCGTTCCTTAACAACTCTCAGGTTTTGCGTAAACTCCTATAGAATCGTCGGTTGAAAAAAAATCGTAACTTCTTCCAGGGTTTTTCCTTCAGCAAGAGTGTGCTTGCTTCTTGGCAGGTCCTGGGGCCTGTGGGTTATGGCCCATGCCATCACTTGTAGTCCTTGAACTTATCCTCGGGCTTCTGATCATTATTCCAACTTCCAACTTCCTAGTATTCTTAAATCCATCCAATTTTATTGTCTTCCTTCCTTCTATTGGCACCAACTAGGACATGATTACTCAGACTCGTCATGGAGTTGCAATTGCTCCTTATTTCCAACATCACACCTCCTTTATATCCAATAGTAATTCATCTCTTCATCCTCGTGGGATATCCCACATACCGAGATAAAACTTATACTTATGAAGTCCATACTCCACTTCGTGGAACATCATTATCCTTTCCAGGGTCAAGCGTCCTTACAGGAGAATATTGGCCATCTCTGCATGGCACTTTTTCAACTGGGAAACGTGAAACACATCATGAACTTCTGACAGTCCTTCGGGTGACTCCAACTTGTTGGCCACTTCTCCCATACGCTCCAAAACTCGTTATGGTCATACAAATCTCGGGGCTAACTTTCCCTTAACTCCAAATCGTTTAACTCCTCGCAGAGGGGACACACGTAGACATGCTCTGTCTCCAATTTCATAGACTACCTCCTTGCGTTTTTGAGTCTGCATAACTCTTACCGCACTGGATCGAGCTACCTTGATCTATCTCGATCGACTTAACATTCTCTTGACTCCTTGATCATATTTGGTCCAAACAATGACGGTCTCCAACTTCATCCCACATCAATGGTGTCGCTCCTTCTCCCATACAAAGCTTCAAAAGGGCCATCTTCAAACCGGCTGAGTCACTTGTTGTTGTATGAGAACTCCGCGTGGGTAGATTATCATCACTACTAGATCCATAATCTAGCGCACACGCTCTCAACATGTCCTCCGTAATCTGATTGACTCTCTCGATTTATCCATCATGCTGCGGATGAAAGGCATCTTGAACTATAGCCTAGTACCCAAAGTCCGGTGCAGCTGATTCCAAAACTTTGAGGTAAACTGTGTTCCTCTATCTGATACAATGGTCCTCGGAACTCCATGCAGACATACGATCCTGGTCAAATATATCTTGGCCAACTTCTCACTTGTATAGGTGGTTTTTACTGGGATAAAGTGAGCCACTTTGGTCAAGCGAATCAACTACTACCCATATAGAATCATATCCCGTTCGGGTTCTGGGAAATCCGGTAATGAAATCCATGCCAAGCTTATCCCACTTCCATTCGGGTATCGACATAGGCTGTAGTAATCCTACTGGCTTCTGATGCTCTGCTCTGACTCTCTCTGGCATACATCACCTACGACTACATACTCTGCAATATCCTTCTTCATACCAATCCACCAGAAACACTCCTTCAATTCCAAATACATCTTGGTGTTTCCAGGGCGAATCGAGTATGGTGAGTCATGAGCCTATTAACTTCCTGATCTTTGCATTATTAGGCACATATACACGGTCCTCGAACCATAAGGTGTCGTGCTCATCCTTACAAAACCTTTGGCCTTTCCTTTGCTCATCCTCTCTTTTACCTCAGTAATCTCTTTGTCATCCTTCTGACCTTCACGGATCTTTCCCAACAATGTAGACTGAACTTCCATTGCTGCAACAAAACCTTTGGGAACCATCTCCAACCGAAATTCCCTGAGATCCTCGGCTAACTCCTTTGGTAATCCTCCGATTATGAGGGTATTCGTCCTTATTTTATCTATGGTTGTATCCTATTTCTCCACAAAGCGTGTATGCACAAGGTTTCTTCATATCCTTTCCATAAGGCCTCAACTTCCGGGACACAAGACGAGACCTTTGCAGAGTCAACTTAATTCTTCTCAAGTGGTTACTCCTTGCCATCCATTGATGGTTTGGTACATCCTCCACCAAGTAGTGGCACCTCTTTCAAAGCACTCAAGAGCATGCTTTGGGTCATATCCTTTCCGCTATAGGGTTATTGTCCATTTGATCCTCCATGTTACGAATCCATCGGCTCGTCTCCAATTGAGTCATTGGTCCGTAAAATATAAACTCATCTCCATTCATCCTCTATTGGGTACATGGGTGTTGGGGTGGGATAAGAGAGATAGAGAGGGATGCACGCAATACAAACAATGGTTTTTGAAAAGACAGATTTTATTGTGGCTGTCGGAAAAACAACAAACAAATGACAGCTCACAATCGTCGCATCTAACGAAAGTATATAACTGGGGTTTGGTCTTCTAAAGGTCAATGTCGTCAAACTCTTCAAGTCTTGTTCATGTCCCCGATGGCTTCTTCCGATCGTGCTTGTCTTTCTCAAGTCCTTTTTGCCAAATCATCTCTGGTGTCGCAAAGTCTCTCATGACATCCTTTAATATTTCAGGAGTTACGTTCCAACTTCTGGATTTTATCAACCTCGACATGAACCATGGTCCTACTGTCCTTCAATTCCTGACGAATCTCCGGTATCTCGTGGTTTAGCTCTTCCTGCTTGGCTATTTTAATCTTCTGGGACATGAGTTCTTCACCAAATGCTTCCTTATCAAATACTGCTTCCTGCAGGTCCATCTTAAACTCCTTGATGTAATTCTCCAGATCCCGGTGTTACATCAGCTAAGGTTAAAACTTCACCTCTTGCTGATAGGTGCTCCATCGACCTTCTACCATCCAATCCTTCCATGCATATGCATGCTTAACTCATGCACGGTGACAAATAGCATAAGCGGGCGATAACATCATGGATAGCGTGTTTCTGCTCTTGTCATCTCCATGAGCTATCATTCCAAAGTCGATATCTCCTGTCTTGGGGTTTTCCTGACAAAACTTTGAGTTCTTATTCTCCATGTTCTGGTCTTTCTCCGATACACCTTGATCTCGGGTATTGATAACTTCCATGGTCTGTCAAATTCCATAAGGGTAGCCTTCCTAGGTCATAAAGAATCCGGGAATTCTTCGGAGCCTCCAATTCTCCTAGTCTTCAGAGTCTTCAACAGTTGTAGTTTCCATTATCATAATGTATGGTAAAATCCTCTTCATTCCAAGGTGGTCTTTGTTGTCCGATATCTTATACTTCTTGGAGTGGTCTCAGCAATCGAATCTTCAAGTGGTCAAAAGGGAAAAGGGGTATGGTCTCACTAAAAAGGGATATTTGAATAAGCTCAGAAGAGAAGAGAGGTAAAAGATCTTTTGAAAAGAAAGTTGTAGAGAAAAATCTTTCCTACGGGCTTGTCAGTTTCTAGGGTCACGTCCTACAGATCAACATGTGCTCGATACCATCTTGTAGCGACGACCTCAGACGGTCAAGTTTACGTGGCAAAGTGTCATCCTGGATCGGTATCTTTGACACACACAATACTCGAGGATTTATAACAGAGGTAAATCACATGTATAAAGTAACGCAAATACTATTACCTCAAATCCAAATAGCGGAAGTAACAAGGTTGTGGATTCCCATCAACACCAACGGCAAAGTTGAGTGTACAAATCGTAACCCTAACGTATCACTTACTCGTCGTCTGAAAAGTCTGCAACATGAAACGTTGCAGCCGAAAATTCAAGACATGGAATATGCTTTGGCAATGTAACACATAGAGAGTAATGAAAGAATAAGCTATACTACATGCATATATGGCTGGTGGAAGGCTCTATGGTTACAGTTTTTGCGAAAAGCCAATTTTTCCCTGCTGCAAAGGAATAAATTTATTTAACTATCATGGTGGTTGTGAAACATTGAGAATGGTTGACAGCATTCTCAATCCCAATTAAAAAGTACTCATTAAAAACCCAACAATATTAATTAGAAGTAACATGATGAGATTCACATGATATCCAAGTACTAGATACTCAAGATGTCCATTACCGGGGACACGGCTAACCATGATTAGTGTATACACTCTGCAGAGGTTTGCGCACTTTTCCCCACAAGACTCGATCGCCTCCGTTTGATTTCTCGCACTACATGGTGTTTGAGAAACGGATGACCGAGACATAGTCTTTCAGAAGCGCTAGCACCTTACATGTGGGTAGACCGTACCACCTACAACCCCTACATCTGCTAGCCTACCCGTAAGAGTTCGCACAACTTAATAACCTATGCCAGAGCCCATAATGGCTTGTGGCTGCACATGTAAGTTTCTAGTTTGAATAATCTCATAATCCCTTTGAGCCTGGATGGCGGTCCGAAGAAATACAGGCAAATCCTGATAGAAACCAGGTGCCTCAATCCACCCAGATGTGTGTTTAAGTTGCCACCTTAGATAAACCATTAATTAAGAATCTCACATCTGTCATGGATACACTCGCCCAATCCACGTCTACTAGCATAGCATGGCATAAGCAAACGTAGAAGTAACTCCCAAGGGTTTGAAAATAAAACAGGTAATAGGTACTACCTCAACTACTTCCCATCCCACAATTTAATTAGATCCTAATCAATGCAATGTTTGAGGATAGATCTAATGCATAAAAACTGGGTAGTAGGAAAGGTATGATCAAAGTGTTACTTGCCTGCAATGTTGATGAAGATGATTCGCACTCAAAAATCTTGATAGTTCTACTCGTCACACTCCGTTCAATCTACCGTAATCAAGCAATAGTAACCACACATAAGCAATCACTCAGAAGATCGGAAAGAACGAAGAAAAAAATTCGGAAAACAACAAAACCAAGCAAATAACTCTTGCAACATAAAACAATTTCTAACAGTACCAAAATTATGTGAATTTGGCCTTATCAGAAAGTTTAGGTCAAGAGCTTTAATTTGCAAAAAGAATCAACTAAATTGGAGTTATAAAACTCAAGTTATGATCAAACGAAGTTCAAATACAAATCTGTTTGAATTCAAATTTTAAAACTTTCAAAAACATGTTTGAGTTGGATTACTGGATAGAGGAGATCATAACGAAGAAGTGGGCGTTGGTTTCGTTGAATTCCGACTAACGAGCAAAAAGTTATGGTCGTTTGAAAATTAGGGACTAATCTGTAAGAAAAACCATCACAGGTAGGTCCCTGGCCGAAATTTAAAATAAAAAAGAAAAATCTATCGAGCGAACGCTCCCTAACAGAACCTAACGAACGAAAATAGTTCGCTACCGAACCTAACTAATGAACGTTCGCTATTTAGCAGAAAACGGTTTGAAAAAAACGGACTCGATCTGGTCCATTGGATCCAGATCTAACGGTGGGGGAGGAGTAGGGAGTTACCGCGGAGGCGGAAATCGCCGGCGACGAGGGAGATGGCGGCGGCGGCTCGGTTCCGGCCGGGGCGGCGGCTCCGGTTGTCGAGGAGGGCAACAGAGGGGTCGGGGAGAGGCGGCGCGGCGAGACGAGGAGGATGGCGGCGTCGGTGGTGTCCGCGGGGACGGGACGGAGCGAGGCGGCGGCGATGGATCTCGCCGGCGGAGGCGGCTTGCGGCGCGGGCGGCAGCGTGAGACGAGAGAGAGAGGGGTCCGGGGCGCGGCTTTATAGGACGGGAGGGGAGCGACGGCGGCCTTGGGGAAGGGGGCACGGGAGGCGTGCCCGGCCGGGACTCGGATGGCGGCGGCGATCTCCCGAGCGGAGTCCCGATTGGGGACGGAGGAGGCGAGCGGCGGGGCTGGCTAGGCTGGGCCGTGGCCTCGCCGGTTGGCTGGGCCGGCCCAGTTCGGCGAGAGGATTTTTTTTAAAAGCCAAATAAAAATAAGAAGAAAAGAAATAAAAAAATTACATAGGCATATAATATATAAAAATTTGCAGAAAAAGATTTTCTACAACCTGGACATTTTTATAAGGTCAAATAAAATCCACACAAATATAAATAAAACAAAGAGTGCTGCTGCTCTAATAAAATCCTTTGAAAATCATTTTTAAATTACCAAAATTAATTCAAATTTATTTCTCTCCATTTTTACGATGTAGGAATCATCTTACCCTATTTTCCATATATTTTATTTTTGGAGAAAAATAATTTGAATAAAACTCAAATAACTCCAAATTGAAAATAAATTCAAAAGAACTTTGAATTTAATTCTTTGAAACTCCCAACTCATATTTCATATAATTTGAAGAAGTCATTTTATCTTCGCTCGTGAAAATCATTGAGTTGCATAAAGTTTCAGAATCGAAATATTTCAAATGAAATTCAAATATTTTCATATACCCTTTCATTTAATTAAATGGAAGAAGTCATGTCATCTTCTCTCCAGGGTTTTGTGATGAAAAGTATTTGAATTCACGGAAACAACAAAAGCAAGATGAAAGTTTGGGAAAGTCCTTTTATTCCCTCTCATTTAACTTTCAAAAAGTTTCAAATTCCACTCAACTTCACTCAATCAATCAAACAACAATCAAAACTATCTATTTATTTTAACATTCCAAAATTTAGAATTTTGGGATGTTACACACTTCAATCACCAGTCCGAGTACGACAGTAGAGGAGTTCAGACCTCCATCAACACCGACGCTAACACGTGCAAGTGGGATAAGCAGCTGATAAGTACAGCTTGACTATACGAATCGGTGCCACAGTAAAATGCCATCATCACCACCGCAGAGACGTGCAAGTGGGATTTGGCAGGTCATAAGTACAACTTGACAAGACTAGTCAGTTCAACAGTAAAAACCATTTAACTTGGACGGTTAGTTCTTCCATGCCTCCACCCGCGCCACCCACTGAGCGGTTGCTACAAGGGACTGAAACGGTGACCCCACGCCACAACACCCACTACACACACGGCCCCGAACAAACCGCCTCCCACAAATCCCCATCCACGCACTGCAAAAAAACCCATTCTCTTCCATCTCTCCCTCGTTCCCACAAACCACCATTGCCGCTTCCATTTCCACTTCACACAAACCAAAAACTTCTCTCTCCAAAGCCCACAGTCACCGGAGGAAGGCAATGGCGGAGGAACCGTCCGCCAAGCGTCATCATGCCGAGACATCGGACAAAAGCAGCAACCTCATCGACATTAACGTCCCCGGCGAGAAGCGCGAGTACACGACAACCATCAAAGGGGTTGAGATCCACGGCAACGAGACGCTGGAGATCGTCTGCACCAGCGTACAAGAAAAGGCCGACGAGGTGATCTCCAGGCTCTAGAGGAAGCTTGGCGGCAGGACTCATAGGATCGTCGGCGTTGGTGTGCACTACACCAACGAAGATGAACCTCCCCAGATGGCAGCAGTCCTGCAGTTGTGCGTTGATGAACTCTGCTTGGTGCACCACATCGCAGCAGCCACAAAACGGTGAGCAATCCTACTCATTTTCCCTGCATATGGTTTATCTATTTTATTAGTACTGTATCCTGAAAATTTAATCAGACTTGTTTCCCAACTAGATGTAGTAGTGTGGTTTATGAAAAGTGGATGCACTGCTGCATTTTCTCAAGTAGATATACTATAAATGTATTTTTGAACCTGATGCACTGGATTACTATTTGGAAAATCTTGCGGAAGATTAAATTCTGAAGTTGATCGACTAGTGTAGTTTCTGAAGTTGATCCAATAGAGTAGTCTATGTACTCGATGTATTAAAAAGATGTTTCTGAACGTGATGTAGTGAAGTATTTTTTTGAATTTGATCTAATGTTATTTTCATAAGAAAATAAACTAATTAAGGACTTGGTGAAGCACTGGTTCTGTGTTGTCCTATTTCAACAAAAGTAGACTAAACTAGTACCAATGCAGAACATACAACATTAAATGAAACTATGTATTATCCAAGAAGAAGAATAACATGATGTACTTAATTTAATATCAGAACTTTCTTTACTAGTTTTTGAAGTACATTCATCCATTGTTTATCCTACATAACAACTACTTCATGGATTCATCGCTTGTAAAACAAAAAAAATGAATAATTCAAACATCGAAGTAATGCTAATATTTATAATGTCTCTGCCCTTTCAGGCCCAAGCGCTGACGAGATCTTTGACATGAGAAGTTGTTCACATTTGCGGTTTCAGCATTGAAAGCGACAAAGAGAAGCTGAAGTTGTCCGGTATGGAGATCAACCCCAACAAATTCATCGACATTCAAGCGCAAGTGGAGAGTTCCATACACCGGAAAGAGTACGACTCCTTGGTGATGTTGCAGCCAGCGTCATCCACCCATTCTACAAAGGCATGAAGAACAAGATCAACACGCAGGAAGACTACAAAGCTGTGGGGACCAGCGAGCTGCCAAACAACCTCATCGAGTGCACGGGAGTAGATGTATGCGCCGTACAAGTCATGGTTCATGATCGACTACATCACAGATGGTTCAGAATATGCGAAAGAGCGGGAGGCTGAAAACTTCTACGACCGCCCCTATTGCCCCTTTATGGGATGAAGATACATAAGAGCCTGCCTTCGTTTTACTTCCGCTTGTGCTTGCCTTTTATCTTATTGTTTCAAATTAGTAGTTTGCTCTTGTTGGGTTGAACCAGTATTAATATGCCGTGCTTCTCATGTTTGAACAAGTTTAGTTATGTCATCAAGTACAATGTTTTGCTTATCTCATTATATAAGTTTGGTTCGGTAGCTTCGTATGTTCTTAATCCATCATTTCAAAATTGAAAAGTAGGTACTTGATGCAACTAATCACATAACGTTGCTCCATGTCAGTACAACTAGGTACACTTGATCGGACATTACATACTTACTACAATAAAAAATACAAAGAAGCATCAGTCCGTAAGCGCTACTATGAATGCACTGCCAGTACAACTCAGTCTACACGCAAGTAACATAGTTCTGAAAATGACACCAGAAGACACTTGAGAATAATCACAAAAACAAACACAAAAAAGAAGGCAAAATACTCAATTGAAAAAATTACACTCACACAAAACTGACAAAGAACTAGAACAAAAAGTATTAGTCCAAGTCACTGGTAGAGTCAAGTACTAGATTCAAACAAACAAAAAAAATTGACCGCCCAATGTCAGGCGCAGGCCCTGACTATGCTAGATACTTGAACTCGAGCCCATGGGCGAATCCCTAGTAATCCGCACAACGCAGGACTCACGACCAGGCCCATGTGTCAAGAGAGAGAGCGGCGCCATGTATAAGCGCTCAGGTAAGTGTTCGGAGGAGTTTGACTGGTGACCCTCGGCTGCGCTTATAAACAGGTCCGGAGCCCCCTCGACTAGCGAGGTGGGACTAAACCCAGAGCGCACGCACACGACGCGCCTTTACAGCAGACGAAGCTATCTGGCTGGAAAACGCCCAATAGCTCGCATCGTCAACAAAACACCCCACCAATAAGCCCAGGCACAGGTAACCAGAGTGCGGGACAAAAGAAATATAAACTACAAGAAAAATGTTTGTCAATTAACCTAAAAAGGAAAAAATATGATACAAAAACAATGAACCTCCAAAAAGAACAGAACTTAATAGCCTATCTGTTAAATGTACATAATTTAAAAAACTGAATTAAATATTACTTTCAAGTTCAATTACTAAAACTCAAAAAGTTCAAACATATAATGTTTGTCAATTATGCTAAATTTCTTATTTATAGAAAAACTGACAAGTTAAACTACTAAAACTCTAAAAGTTCAAACATATAATGTTTGTCAATTATGCTAAATTTCTTATTTAAATAAAATCTGACAAGTTCAACTACTAAAAATCAAAAAGTTCAAACATTATTTAAAAAACCGAATTAAAATATTACTTTCAAGTTCAACTACTAACACTCTAAAAGTTCAAACATATAATGTTTCTCAATTATGCTAAATTTCCTATTTATATAAAATCTGACAAGTTCAACTACTAAAATTCAAAAAGTTCAAATAGAATTTATTTGTCAATTCTTCTAAATTTATTATTTATATAAAATCCGTCCACACCACAACGAACGATCTGGTCGTAAAATAATCTCAAACCCCCACCCCCAACCTAAGTTATAAAAAAAATCAGTTCAAACATACATACGACATCAAGATTACTAAAACAATGAGGATCGGTCAAAGCCACTCGCACCACTGTGACATCAAATTTCAACCCTGTGCGCTGTATGAAATTACAATTCAGTTCACACAGTACTAAAACATAAGTGCACGAAAAATGAGAATACAAAAACTATAAAGGCCTAACTTAGGTTGGTACAGATGAAAATAAAATAAGTACAAGTTTTGAGCAACAACTCCCAGGGCAGTGAAAAAATGTTTTGACATAAACTAGTGTATAAAGACTTCAATAGAAAAACAATGCTTATACATCCACACGGAAAAACATCACAGAGCCATACGTCACCTAAACAGTGCAAAATGCCATCATCACCACCGCAGAGACGTGCAAGTGGGATTTAGCAGATCGTAAGTATAGCTTGACAAGACTAATTAGTGCATCAGTAAAAAACATTTGTCTTGGACGGTTAGTTCTTCCAGGCCACCACCCGCGCCACCCACTGGGCGGTTGCCACGACATACGACCGCAAACGGCGACCCCACGACCACTACACCCACGCCCCTGACGAACCGCCTACAACACACCACCGTCGACGCACTGCAAAATACCCCATTGTCTTCCATCTCTACCTCATTCACAGAACCACCATTGCTGCTTCCATCTCCACTGCACACAAACCAAAAACTTCTCTCTCCCAAGCCCACAGTCGTGGGAGGAGGGCGATGGAGGAGGAACCGTCCGCCAAGCGTCACCATGGCGAGACTTCGAACAAGAGCAGCAACCTCGTCGACGTTCACGTCCCCGGCGAGAAGCATGAGTACACCAAAACGCTCAAAGGGGTTGAGCTCCACGGCAAGGAGACGCTGGAGATCGTCTGCACCAACATACCAGACAAGGCCGACGAGGTGATGAGCAGGCTCAGGATGAAGGGCGGCGGCTTGTATCTGAGCTTCATCGGAGTTGATGTGGAGTACACCGACGAGGAAGAACCTCCACAGATGGCGGCAGTCCTGCAGTTGTGCGTCGAGGAACTCTGCTTGGTATACCACATCGTAGCAGCCACAAAATGGTAACCCATACTAATGTTCATTCATCTGTTGTACCAGTACTAGTCACTAAAAACTTAATTAAAACTTGTTTCCCAACTAGATGAACTACTATAGTCTATGAAGTGGATGCACGAGTAAATGTTTCTCAAGTTACATGCATTTATGAAACTGTGAAGTGGATTGTTTCACCAGATTAGCATCTGAAAAAAAGTTTATAGCATTCTAAACTTTATGCGCCAAATTAATTTCTGAACTTGATATACTAGCATAGATTCTCATCTTGATGCACTAGTATAGTTTATAGAATTGATGTATTAAAAGATCTTTGGTGAAGTGGTATAGGTCCATATCTTGATGCACATGTTTCTCAAAGTAATTTTTGAACTTGATATAGAATTAATGCACAAAGATGTATCAAGCACTGGTATAGGTCTTTTATTCAACAAAAAAGAAAACTAAAACTTAAATCAAGCAGCGCATGTATCATTGACTCTGGTAAAATGATTCTCTAATTTGGTGAAGCATTTGGTGAAGCAACGAAGATAGCTAAAAAGAAAAAATAACACGGTGTAGTTGAATTTAATTTCAAGACTTTGTGTACTAGTTTCTAAACTACATTCATGCATGGCTCATAATATATAAGCATCTACCTCATGGATTATCACTTGTAAAACAAAAAAAAAGCAGAAGAATTAAATTCTCAAAAAAGAAGACTACTCTTTAAATGTGTGTCTCCCCCCTTGCAGGCCCAACGCCTCAAAGACTTCCTGCAGGAGGAGAAATTGTACACATTTGTCGGTTTCAGCATTGGAGGTGACAAGCGGATCTTTGGAGAAGTCTGGTTTTGAAATCAACCCCAACAACTTCATCGACATGCAACGCAAGTGGAAAGATCCAAAGACCAAAAAATACTACGACTCCTTGGCCGATGTTGCAGGCAGCGTCATCCACCCATTCTGCGAAGGCATGAAGAAGAAGATGAACAGGGCAGACCACAAAATGTGGGGGACCAGCCCGCTGCCAGACAACCTCATCACGTACGCAGGAATAGATGCGTACGCAACGTACAAGTCATGGAAGACAATCGACAACATCGTGAGAGGTTGGGATATTTCAAACGAGCAGTAGGCTGACCCCTACTACCACTACAACTTCGCGGATGAAGATGCATGAAAGTCTGCATTCATTATGTTGAACCAGCTACCTTATGCTATGTGTGTCCTTAGTATTGTTGTTTCAGATTTGTAGTTTGCTTTCGTTATGTTGAACCTGCTACCTTATGCTATGTGTGTCAGGGTTTGAACAAGTTTGCCTATGTCTATCAAGTACATCATTTGCTTATGTCATCCAACAAGTTTGCTAGCTTCCTATTTTGTTGATCCATCATTTGAAGTTGAAGTAGGTTGAAGTTGAAACTTGATGACTTCCACGCAGCACTAGTCATGGAGAAAAAAAATAACACATGAATATTTTTGCAAAAAAGTGGCAGACTAAGTGACTAACTAAGGACAAAAGCAAATAGTAGCCTTCGACGCTCAGTACAGCTTAGACATGAACGGTAGTACTATCACGCTAAAAAAATCAGTTTTTAGCAGAAGAACACTAAAAAGACTAAGTTTCAGCCGAGGACAACATTCAGTACTAAAAAGCATCGTGCTAAATAATAGTTAGAAATTCACTAAGAAATCTTTACTTAGCAGGGAAAAGCAAAGAAACACCAGTACGTATTTCCTAGTCACTAGCATGCTAGGACTGAAAGTTCAGGTACAGTTGAACACACGATACATTCATTCTACAAATATATAAAAAGGAACGGGAAGCTTTAGTTCGCATTCCTTAAAACAGTGACATACTAAGAATTAACAATGACAATACAACTGAAATCTCAGTACAACTAAGTCTATACGGCAAGTGCTAGGATTATACCAAACATTGCCTGGAGAAGAATCACAACCTAGAAAAAAAGAAGGCCAAAAACTAAATCAAAAAGATATAAGTTCGACAAAAGAGAAAAATCACAAGAAACACAACAGAAGACGTACTAGCATCAAACAACACAAAAATAAATAACTAATCAAAGTACTAGCACAATTGAAATCTCAGTACAACTAAGTTTATTCGGTAAGTGCTATGATGATACCAATTAATGCCTTGAGAAAGAAATAGTTTTGAACTTAATAGGACTATCTCTTAAACGTAGCTAATTTAAACCAGTACTTTAACTTTTACTATGAAGTTCAACTACTAAAGTTCAAGAAGTTCAAATAGAAATTTGGCACCAAAATTTTAAAAGCCTTACGCTGAATGAGATTACAAATCAGTACTAACAGAACTATATCATAAGTACAAGAAAACGAGAGTACAGAAACTATAAAGGTCCAACTTAGGATGGAATCACATAAAAATAAAATAAATCTCACTTTCTCAGCAATAACTCGTAAATACACTTGAAAAAAGTGTTTTTAGTTCAACTACTATATAAGTCTTGAGTACAAAAAATAAAACTTAACCAAAACGAATTCCTGATGAAACATACACAAATGAAACACCTATTCAACCACATAATCATCATGGAAAAAAAGTTTGTTAAACAGTGTGCCACACTTAAAACACAACACAAAATATACTAGTTATTACATAGTACTCGACAAGACATCAAACACTACAAAATAGAGCCTACAATGTTTTCAAGAGATATATCACACAACTATCCAATTCACTATGCAAATGGTGACCATTTCTCCTATGCATCAGGAGCCAAATCCTGAACCTCCTTGGGAAGCTCCGTCACCAGAAGATGGTTATTCCGGTTGAACACAACTCTATACAGATCCTCAGCATTCCAATCAACAATGCGTGGCTGCAAAACAATAAAACAAATTATCAAAAATCATGACACATAAAAAAAGGATGCGCAATAAGCCATAAACAGAAAGTGAAAACCTCAACAAGAAACCCACGTCATGATCTCGAATGTTCTCAACGAT
Organism: Aegilops bicornis; assembly: GCA_021605145.1. NCBI lineage: Eukaryota > Viridiplantae > Streptophyta > Magnoliopsida > Poales > Poaceae > Aegilops > Aegilops bicornis. The sequence continues at coordinate 340,881,808 of CM038669.1, read as the reverse complement.
CTTTTCACCATCATAGCATCCTGCATACTTCAGAGTATAATGGCCACATTCATTTTCCCCTTGAAGTGGAACCTTGACAAACGTTGGTTTCTTTGCAAACAGCTCCCAATTGGGCTGCTTGCTCTAATTGTACTGAGCATCACCATACACAGCCTTCATTACTTTGACCAATCTAAAAAAACAAAACAACCCACACAGTTTTAGGTCTCGTAAAGCGAAACAAAGATGCGTAAATATTAATCCGATCTGAGATAATAAATGTCACTCACAATCTTCTCACAGTCTTTGTGATAGGTGTTCTTTGAAGGACGGTGGTTCTTCGGATAAGGTAAAGAGTCAAGGATGTCAACGCTACTTGGTGCCGATTCATGACATATAAGGAATAGTGGTTCACTTTCCTATCCTTTGATAAAACCATAGGCTTGAATAGAGGCATCATGATCTAAAAACAAATGACCAAAAAAGAGATGTTAAATATTCAAAATAAAAACCAGCATCACAACAAACAAATAAAAACCAAAAATCAGCTAGTAGATCTCACAAGGTCGGCACTGAGCAAGTCTTCATTAGCTTTAACATAGCTCTTGAAATCTCTCGCTGCACTCTCCACATTGAACACTTTATTTTCATCCTCGTAAAATGAACAATCAAGCACAACCTGCAAAAAAGCCAAAATAGAAATAGACAGCGGAAAAGGATCAACAAGCAAAGTATTATTAAAACTCGTAAAAACAATAGGCATCTTGTTCAACAGAAATAAACCGATATGATTGATTACCGTGATGAAATTTGGACTCAGCAATATCCTTTTTCCAGATGCGAAATCAGCATTTCTCTCGGGATCTTGCTACCAATCATCAATGAGGAAGTCCATTACATCACCCTCCATTATTTGCCCAGGTGAAAAAACTTCCCAGATGCGATTCCCAGTAAAGTTAGTTACACGTTCATCAGGCTGAGGTATCATTGAGAATGTATTCCTGCAGCACACACAAGAACAAAAAGAAGGAGAAGCAAGATAATGCATTGATAGCAGTTCTAGTTGTATAAAAAGGAACAGTTCAGGTCATATTTATCTAGCAGTTACAAACAACAGAAGAAAAAGAAGAGGAAAAATAATGAGAGATACTCACTCGGCATACTTCTCACGCCATTCATCACTAAGCAACAGATTATACAACCTGCGAGCCTTGTCCAGGTGAGGGAATTTATGAGGGTGAAGCTGCTGCTTTGCGAGGAGCAAAACTTTATAGGAGCTCAGGCGCGCGCTTCGTGCTTACAACATTTCGAGAATCCAAAGCGGGATCTTTCCTAGCACCACCAGCTCTCACGAGCCACTATTCCGACAAGGGAGATAAACCTTTGGCGTGGCGCTCCTCGTGACTCTTCCAACGCCAAAGAATCTTGTCAAACACATCATCATCGCTGTCTATCAATTCCAGAATGGAATTCTTGGGTGTAGTAGGGCTCTGCACAAGCATCCGTAGAACCTCTCAGAGCTCCCAACCGCCCCTTCGTAACACCAGATCTTGTCTTTTCGGGAGAATGCCCCTGGCTAAGATCAATAGCTACGCGCTCGAGCTCCGAGAACTGGCTACCAAAGAACTTGTAGTCTGATACGTCTCCGTCGTATCTACTTTTCCAAACACTTTTGCCCTTGTTTTGGACTCTAACTTGTATGATTTGAATGGAACTAACCCGGACTGACGCTGTTTTCAGCAGAATTGCCATGGTGTTGTTTTATGTGCAGAAAACAAAAGTTCTCGGAATGACCTGAAACACCACGGAATATCTTAGAATAAATAATAAAAAATCCTCGCCAAAGATGAAGGACAGGGGGCCCACGCCCTGTTCACGAGAGTGGGGGGCGCGCCCCTACCCCCTGGGCGCGCCCCCCTACCTCGTAGGCCCCCTGGTGGCCCTCCGACGCCAACTCCAACTCCATATATTGGCTTTATGGGAGAAAAAAATTAGAGAGAAAGTTTCATCGCGTTTTACAATACGGAGCCGCCGCCAAGCCCTAATCTCTCTTGGGAGGGCTGATCTGGAGTCCGTTCGGGGCTCCGGAGAGGGGGATTCGTCGCCGTCGTCATCATCAACCATCCTCCATCACCAATTTCATGATGCTCACCGTTGTGCGTGAGTAATTGCATCGTAAACTTGCTGGGACGGTGATGGGTTGGATGAGATTTATCATGTAATCGAGTTAGTTTTGTTAGGGTTTGATCCCTATTATCCATTATGTTCTGAGATTGATGTTGTATGACTTCGCTATGCTTAATGCTTGTCACTAGGGCCAGAGTGCCATGATTTCAGATCTGAACCTATTATGTTTTCATGAATATACGTGTGTTCTAGATCCTATCTTGCAAGTCTATAGTCACCTACTATGTGTTATGATCCGGCAACCCCGAAGTGACAATAATCGGGACCACTCCGGTGATGATCGTAGTTTGAGGAGTTCATGTATTCACTATGTGCTAATGCTTTGTTCGGTTCTCTATTAAAAGGAGGCCTTAATATCCCTTAGTTTCCAATAGGACCCGCTTCCACGGGAGGGTAGGACAAAAGATGTCATGCAAGTTCTTTTCCATAAGCACGTATGACTATATCTGAATACATGCCTACATTACATTGATGAACTGGAGCTAGTTCTGTGTCACCCTATGTTATGACTGTTACATGATGAACCGCATCCGGTATAATTATCCATTGCTAATCCGGTGCCTACGAGTTTTCCATATACTGGTTACTTTTCCGTTGCTACTGTTACAATCACTACAAAATACCAAAAACATTACTTTTGTTGTCTTTACTTTTGTTACCGTTACCACCACTATCATATTACTTTGCTACTAAACACTTTGCTGCAGATACTAAGTTTCCAGGTGTGGTTGAATTGACAACTCAGTTGCTAATACTCGATAATATTCTTTGGCTCCCCTTGTGTCGAATCAATAAATTTGGGTTGAATACTCTACCCTCGAAAACTATTGCGATCCCCTATACTTGTGGGTTATCAAGACCTTTTTCTGGTGCCGTTGCCGGGGAGCATAGCTCTATTCCTTGAGTCACTTGGGATTTATATCTGCTGGACACTATGAAGAATTTGAAAGATGATTGAACTACTATTTTGCCCTCAACTACGAGGGGAGGTAAGGAACTGCCATCTAGCTCTGCACTTGATTCACCTTCTGTTATGAGTAAGCTAGCGACACCTAAACCTGCTTCTGCTATTCATTCCAATATGTCGCATGTTATTGATGATGCAACTTCTGCTATGCATGATACTTATGATGAAACTACTTCTATGCTTGATACTACTGTGCCACTCGGTGAATTTCTTGATGAGCAAATTGCTAGGTCTGGAGAAAGAGAAATTATTGAACCTGAACACGATGATGTTAGTGATGATGAGCCTATGCCTGCTATTCCTGAGGGTTATCTTTTTAGTGCTGAATCTTTTGAAGCTATTGTTGCTTGACAGGATAGTCTTGAACGTAAGAGGTTGCTAACTAAGTGGTGTAAAGAATCTTTTAGAGATAGGATGAGACCCGACCCTGCTTTTGCTACTTCACCTTTCTGTGTTCCTGATTATGATGATTATGATATTTCTGTCGATCCAGATATAATTACTTTGGTTGAATCTGATCCTTTTTATGGCTATGATTCTGAAACTGTTGTGGCACATCTTCGTAAGTTAGATGATATAGCTGCCCTGTTTACTAATAACCTGAGATCGCGCCACTTTTATATACTCAAAATATTTCCATTCTCATTAAAGGGTGATGCTAAGAAATGGTTTAATTCTCTTGATCCTGCTTGTGTGCAAATTCCCCAGGATATGATTTATTACTTCTCTGCTAAATATTTCCCAGCTCATAAGAAACAAGCTGCTTTGAGGGAAATATACAATTTTGTGCAAATTGAAGAAGAGAGTCTCCCACAAGCTTGGGGGAGGCTTCTCAAGTTACTTAATGCTTTGCCTGATCATCCTCTTAAGAAACCTGAAATATTTGAAATCTTTTACAATGGACTAACTGATGCTTCCAGAGATTACCTGGATAGTTGTGCTGGTTCTCTTTTCAGGGAAAGAACACCGGATGATGCTGAGCTTCTATTGAATAATATGTTGGCTAATGAAAATAATTGGGCACCTCCCGAGCTACCTCCTGAGCCAACTCCTGAGCCAATTACTGAGCCTATTCCTAAACCAACTCCGAGGAAGAGAGGCGTTCTATTTCTCAGTCCCGAAGATATGCAAGAGGCAAAGAAATCTATGAAAGAAAAAGGTATTAAAGCTGAAGATGTTAAGAATTTACCTCCTATTGAAGAAATACATGGTCTTAATTTACCTTTGTTGAAGAAGTATATGATCTCAATTACTTATTTCTTGAAGAACCTCCGATATCCCGACCACGGTAGTAAAGGTAAATTCTCTCTATAGGTATGATAAAGTGAAGTCCCTCCTACTAAAATTGCTAGTCGATTGCTTGGATGAGTTTGATGACTTTATGTTTAAGCAAGATGACTTTAATGCTTATTTTGGTAGACAATTAAAACAGAATACCTTTATGATTAAGCGCTTGAGTGATTATATGGCTGATATTAGAGGTGAACTTAAACTTGTTAGCAAACATGCTTCTATGGTTACCACTCAAGTAGAACAAGTACTTAAAGCTCAGAAAGAAGTGCTTGATGAAATGAATAGTAAGAAAAATGATTATGCTATTAGAGTGGCTACTAGAACTGGTAGAATCACTCAGAACCTTTGTATCCGAAGGCCACCCTAAGAGAATCGAGCAAGATTCTCGGAGAAATAATATTGATATGCCTAGTTCTTCTAAGAGGAAGAAAAAGAAAAATGATAGGACTGTGCAAACTTCTAGTGAACCTATTGCTGAACCACCTGATAATCCAAATGATATCTCTATGTCTGATGCTGAAACATAATCGGGTGATGAACATGAACCTAGTGATAATGTTAATGATAATGTTCATGTTGATGCTCAACCTAGTAATGATAATGATGTAGAAGTTGAACCTGCTGTTTATCTTGATAACCCACAATCAAAGAATCAACGTTATGATAAAAGAGACTTCGTTGCTAGGAAACATGGTAAAGAAAGAGAACCATGGGTTCAGAAACACATGCCTTTTCCTCCCAAACCATCCAAGAAAGAGGATGATGAGGATTTTGAGCGCTTTGCTGAAATTATTAGACCCATCTTTTTGCGTATGCGATTGACTGATGTGCTCAAAACAAATCCTTATGCTAAGTATATGAAGGATATTATTACTAATAAAAGGAAGATATATGAAGCTGAAATTTCCACCATGCTTGCTAATTATACTTTTAAGGGTGGAATACCAAAGAAACTTGGAGATCCAGGAGTACCTACTATACCATGCTCCTTTAAAAGAAATTATGTTAAAACTGTTTTATGTGATCTTGGAGCCGGTGTTAGTGTTATGCCTTTCTCTTTATATCGTAGACTTGACTTGAATAAGTTGACACCTACTGAAATATCTTTGCAAATGGCCGATAAATCAACTGCTATACACCGATTATTTGTGAGGATGTGCTGTTGTGGTTGCAAAGCGTTACTATTTTAACGGACTTTGTTATTCTTGATATTCCCGAGGATGATAGTATGTCTATTATTCTTGGAAGACCTTTCCTTAATACTGCAGGGCCTGTTATTGATTGCAACAAAGGCAATGCCACTTTTCATGTTAATGGTAATGAGCATACGGTACATTTTCCGAGGAAACAACCTCAAGTTTATAGTATCAACTCTATTGGAAAAGTTCCATCGATTATATTTGGAGGTTTCGAATTTCCTCTCCCTACTGTCAAGAAAAAGTATGATATTCTTATTGTTGGGGATTTTCATATCCCGTTGAGGTAACTTAGTGTTATTCGAAATTTCTCCGGTTACGTGATTATTCGAATGAGTTTGTTAACAAGACTTGATCAACCTTGTTAGTGGGTTCGTTTGATGATCACGAGATGGATGAAACTAGAAGCACAACTTTCTGTACCCTCTTTATATTTTTGTTATTTAGTAGAAATAAAAGTAAAATAATATTTTTACATACATTTCTGACTTATCCGTGCAATATAAAAATATCCCGAAAATAAAAGTCCTCAGAATGCCATGCAAATTTAATATGATTTTTTTGGGAATATTTGAGAATTTACTGTGCAAAAATTACCACGGGGGGAGCTGCCACCTGGCCACGAGGGTGGAGGGCGCGCCCCCTGCCTCGTGGGCCCACGGTGGCCCTCCTCCACTTATTACTGCACCCATCTTCTTCCTCTGCCTCACACAAACCCGAAAAACCAACTCAAGCTCATGTTCCAGCCCCCGTTGCTGTGATTTTCGATCTCCTTGCTCAAAGCACCTCTTGCAGAACTGCTTGGGGAGATTGTTCCTTGGTATGTGACTCCTCCATTGGTCCAATTAGTTTTTGTTCTAGTGCTTTATTCATTGCAAATTTTTGCTGCATAGGTGACCATATTCTTGAGCTTGCATGTCAAATTTATATGGTTCCAAGTAGTTCTAATGCTTGATATAGGCCCTAGGCACTTGTGGGAGTTGTTGCTATCAATTTTATTGAAGTTGGTTCACTTTTATTTGAAGTTACTAAAAATTTCAGAAATTTTTCAGAGGAAACAATATGCTTAGGAGGATGTTCCAAGGTGGCCCTTCAAGGAAGCAAGGTCCCAGGCTTGCAATACGTGATGCTGACGAGGAACCACCAAGAGACGCACTCGTGAGGCCCTGTCAATGGCCTTCAGAAAATTTTATGAATCAAGTGGGAATTAAAGAAGAATTCTACGCATATGTGCGTAATGCCGGTCTTGAGGACTTTGAAGCTGATAAATACCCACAATATCGTTACCTCACAAGTTCATTTGTGGGGAGGTTTGATTTTACAACTTCGCGTAATTCTCCTTCAGTCATGTTTGACCTTTATGACAAATCTTATACCATGGACTTAGAGGATTTCACTCTTGCATGCAAACTTCCATTTTGGGGTAGTATCCGGGATCCCCCTAAATCTGAATATAGAGACTTTCTTGCTAGAATAACTGTGGGGGAATCTAGAGATATGGCGCAGGCCACTATAGGGAGCATTCAATTTCCTGCTATACATTATTTTGCTCTCTTCATTGGTAGATGTATAACTGCTAAGGATGAAGCATGTCACATGTGTGCCCCTGATCTCAGCATTCTTAGAAATGCTGTGTTAGGAGACCAATCTTATCATTTGGGCGCCATTGTAGCTCGTAGGTTGCATCAGAATAGGCATAGCGGAGATTTCTTTGGAGGAATTTATGCAACCCGCTTAGCTAATTTTCTTGATGTAGACATTCGTGAGGGTGATATGGAGTTACCCTCTTCTTATTTAGATCTTGATTCTATGTTTTCCCACCAGTTCATTGAGAGGACTGGACCACCTTACCGATGTCGACTAATCTTTAACAAACGACATGTGGTCTGTGTTGCTCTTCCTGCTCCTACCTTCTTTGATTTTCAGGCGAGAGGAAGATATATTATTACCAGAGAGGAGGTAGATGAGTACGAAAGGAGAGTGGAGGCTGCTCGACTCCACGCTACAGCTCAGGCGGCGATAGCCGCTGCGTCACACTACGACCCCAACTTCACCTACGGATATCCGCCAGGCCATCCCTGGCAATAGACGAACTTAGGCCAAAAGTCTAAGCTTGGGGGAGTACATATTTCCCACCGACGTTACATTCATGTTCACACACACTCATTGCTAGATGTCGGTGCTCATACTTTTTCACTGTAATATCCATGTTAGTTTAAATTTCTTTTTCTAGCTTTCTTCTTGTGTGTTTGATAAACTTGAAGAAAAACCGAAAAAAATTAGTAGTAGTTTATTTCTTTGCTTGTAGTGAAAATTAAAAAGAAAACCCAAAAATATTTCCCGTTCTTCTTATGCTTGTTGGGAGCTTTCCCGGGTAAATAGTTTTTATTTCTTTTTCTTTCTTTGGGGGTCGAGAAGACCATTTTGAAAATGCTTAGTGGCTCTTATATGCATGATTGTTTATTTAACTTAGAGCCCATATTACTTGTCTTCTCTCTTGAGTTGAATGCTTGCAGATTCCAACTTAGTCCAATGCACGTGCACTCTTATTATTATTCACACCGTTCGGTCGTGCAAGTGAAAGGCCATAATGATGATATATAATGTACTTATTGGGAAGAGAAAAGCTGGTATGAACTCGACCTCTCTTGTTTTTGTAAATATGATGATTCATCGTTCCTGATTCAGCTATTATGAAGTAAACATATTTGCAATGACATTTAGAGATTATAGTTGCTTGTGCCATGCTTGATTAGCTATGAGTTATAATGGTTTACCTTGCGTGCCAACATGCTATTAGAATGATTATGATGTGGTATGATGGGATGGTATCCTCCTTTGAATGCATTGAGTGACTCGACTTGGCACATGTTCACACATGTAGTTGAATCAAATCAACATAGCCTTCATGATATTTATGTTCATGGTGGATTATATCCTACTCATGCTTGTGCTCGGTGTGAATTAATTTTAATGCATGTTTACGGCTGTTGTCGCTCTCTCAGTTGGTCGCTTCCCAGTCTTTTGCTAGCCTTCACCTGTACTAAGCAGGAATACTGCTTGTGCATCCAAACTCCTTAAACCCCAAAGTTATGCCATCTGAGTCCACTATACCTTCCTATATGCGGTATCTACCTGCCGTTCCAAGTAAATTTGTATGTGCCAAACTCCAAACCTTCAAATAAACATTACATTTTGCATGCTCGAATAGCTCATGTGTCAACTAGAGCTGCCCTTATCTTCTGTGTTAGGCGGGTTATTCTCAAGAGGAGTGGACTCCGCTCCTCATTCACGAGAAAATGGCTGGTATTCGGGATGCCCAGTCCCATGCTTTGTGCAAACTAAATCAAAATAACTGCAAACAAAACTCCCCTTGGGACCCGTTGAATGTTGGAGGCACTCGTTGTTTCGAGCAAGCCATGGATTGATGCTTGTGGAGGAGGGGGAGTACAAACTTTACCATTCTGTTTGGGAACCTCCTATAATCTGTTTAGCATGGAAGATATCATCATCTCATAGTTGTTGCGTTGACAGTGAAAGTATGCCGCTCAAAATATTATTTATCTCTATTTCAAAACCGAGCTCTGGCACCTCTACAAATCCCTGCTTCCCTCTGCAAAGGGCCTATCTATTTACTTTTATGTTGAGTCATCACCCTTCTTATTAAAAGCACCCGCTGGAGAACACACTGTCATTTGCATTCAATATTATTGGTTTATATTGGGTATGACTTGACTGGATCTCTTTTACCATGAATTACAATGTTTAGTCAGTCCTTGATCTTTAAAGGTGCTCTGCATTTATGTTTTGCGGTCTCAGAAAGGGCTAGCGAGATGCCATTTTTGTTATATCATGTTATAATTATTTTGAGAAAGTGTTGTCATCCGAGTTTTATTATTATGGCTCGCTAGCTGATTATGCTATTGATATTAGTAATTGTGAGACCTACGTGTTATTGTGAGTATGGTTAGTTCATAATAATTTCTGAAACTTGACTGCTGGCTTTTCATGTTTACAACAACAAGAGCAAATAGAGTTTGTAAAAGTTTTTCTTTTTCTCTTTCAGTTTGTCAACTGAATTGCTTTCGGACAAGCAAGGGTTTAAGCTTTGGGGAGTTGATACGTCTCCTTTGTATCTACTTTTCCAAACACTTTTGCCCTTGTTTTGGACTCTAACTTGTATGATTTGAATGGAACTAACCGGTTGATTTGTTTTTTGAGAATTGCCATGGTGTTGTTTTATGTGCAGAAAACAAAAGTTCTCGGAATGACCTGAAACTCCACGGAATATCTTAGAATAAATAATAAAAAATGCTCGCCAAAGATGAAGGCCAGGGGGCCCACACCCTATTGACGAGGGTGGGGGCGCGCCCCTCCCCCTGGGCGCGCCCCCCACCTCATGGGCCCCCTGGTGGCCCTCCGACGTCAACTCCAACTCCATATATTGGCTTTCGGGGAGAAAAAAATCAGAGAGAAAGTTTCATCATGTTTTACGATACGGAGCCGCCGCCAAGCCCTAACCTCTCTTGGGAGGGCTGATCTGGAGTCCGTTCGGGGCTCCGAGAGAGGATTCATCGCCGTCGTCATCATCAACCATCCTCCATCACCAATTTCATGATGCTCACCGCCGATGCGTGAGTAATTGCATTGTAGGCTTGCTGGGCGGTGATGGGTTGGATGAGATTTATCATGTAATCGAGTTAGTTTTGTTAGGGTTTGATCCCTAGTATCCATTATGTTCGAGATTGATGTTGCTATGACTTGTTGTGCTTAATGCTTGTCACTAGGGCCCGAGTGCCATGATTTCAGATCTGAACCTATTATGTTTTCATGAATATACGTGTGTTCTAGATCCTATCTTGCAAGTCTATAGTCACCTACTATGTGTTATGATCCGGCAACCCCGAAGTGACAATAATCGGGACCACTCCCGGTGATGAACGTAGTTTGAGGAGTTCATGTATTCACTATGTGCTAATGCTTTGTTCCGGTTCTCTAATAAAAGGAGGCCTTAATATCCCTTAGTTTCCAATAGGACCCCGCTGCCACGGGAGGGTAGGACAAAAGATGTCATGCAAGTTCTATTCCATAAGCACGTATGACTATATACGGAATACATGCCTACATTACATTGATGAACTGGAGCTAGTTCTGTGTCACCCTATGTTATGACTGTTACATGATGAACCGCATCCGGCATAATTATCCATTGCTAATCCGGTGCCTACGAGTTTTCCATATACTGGTTTACGCTTATTTAATTTTCCGTTGCTACTGTTACAATCACTACAAAATACCAAAAACATTACTTTTGATGTCTTTACTTTTGTTACCGTTACCACCACTATCATATTACTTTGCTACTAAACACTTTGCTGCAGATACTAAGTTTCCAGGTGTGGTTGAATTGACAACTCAGCTGCTAATACTTGAGAATATTCTTTGGCTCCCCTTGTGTCGAATCAATAAATTTGGGTAGAATACCCTACCCTCGAAAACTGTTGCGATCCCCTATACTTGTGGGTTATCATAGTCATGCTCACCAAGATCCAGCCACTCACCTGAAGAAAAAAGAAGACCGCACAAAGCGTAAGATGAAATACATATTTCATGACAGTACTAATAGAGAAGTACAAGCTGCAAAATAATTACAAAAGTCCATGCACACGTACAGGATTCGATGCCAAACAAACCTCGGAAGTCAACATCAAACACATCACTAGTTGCACAGGTATACAACAAAGTTTTCCTAATGTCCAGAATGTCTTCATGGCTGTAATCGACCATTTCAATTACACCATCCTCCCGGCAATAATAGGTCTTGCAGTTTTGTAGCATAAAGAATCCACAATCATGCCTGTAAACAAAGGAAAAAAATGGTACAACAGAAAATCCGAAAAATACAGGAACAACATCCTCCCAGCAACAAAAACAACCAGCAAAAATCATTAAACGGATACTCACGTGTTTTCCTGCTGAGGCACCCGCACAAACTCGCAAGAGAAACCATCAATATGCACCGGTGAGAATGGTTTGGCCCTGTCTACACTGGACTCCCTCCAAAGCTTCTTTATATTATATGTCATATTCCTTAAGAATCTAACTGCATCACCCCAGGTTTCATCACGGAGTAAATCAAGACACTCGAAACGACGGAACCTCAAATTCAGAACAACCAAGCACCAATGCCCAGATTTTTCTCTAGGCTTCATGGTAGCCACAAATGACGGCGGATCAAATGTAGGGAAAAGAAGTTGAAAAAAAATCGCAGAGGAAAAATGAATTTACCAAATCATAATGAAACAAAAAATTCAGCCTGCAAACAATAAAATAAAAGAGGGAAATTGAAATTCAGAAGTACAAACAAAAAAATCACATAATCGTAAAGAATTTATATCCACCACCCAAAATTGAGGAACAATCATATTAGTTCAATTTCCTTGCAACAATAAGTGCAGCTTTAATAAAAGAAGCACGGATCATTCATAAGTACAGGTGTAAAAGCAGGCTAATCAAGTTCATTCCCACACCTCCTTAAACTGCAAAGAAAATATGACAATTCTAGTTAATGAGTACAAAAAGTCCAAGTTCACCTACTTGGTCAAAACCATCAGCACCTAATCTCGTGAACCAATTTAGCACGTTGGAATCAATATTTCCATCACGGATCTTGATGCATTGTACAAAAGAACAACAACAGTTAGAAAATTGGCAAAAGAAGTTATCATCCTATTTACAAAAAGCAAAATACTGACCGTCACCCATCTGGGAACTATCAACTTGTCAGTGTCTCGGTACTTCTGACGTAGAGAATATAAAACAACGTCAGCACTGTCTGAGTTGAGCATGCCAGTGGGGACAAACGCTTTAGCAATAGAACCAACACTGGCATCACATTCTTTATTTTGAAACATCGGCTTGTGACTAGAAAAACACAAAAGATTACATGAACTAAAACTACTGCAACAACAACTATAATCATACGAGAGAAAGAAAAAGAGACAAAAATGGTATGGGCAAAATCCCAAACTAACCATTTCAGATGCGGTTAAATGCGCAACCTCGTAACAGCGAAGAAAAAGCGTATCAACCTTAACAACATTACCACTTTACGCTTGCGAAAATGACGAAAAAATAATAAGTTCAACAACTACAAGAGAACTTTTCCAAAATGCCAAAATTGAGAAGTACGCCCCATTTACAAGTCCTTACCTGGACTATCAGGGTTTGACGATCACGGTAGTTCCCGTGATGAGACCATTATGCCTCCGGTTTCAGGGTTTGACGATGGGACATCTTGAGAGGACACCAATATTGCTGCACTTTCAGGGTCTGTAGAAAGAAAATCCTAGGACGACAAGAGCGCCTCCTGCGTCAAGGGGTCAGAAGACATTGACAGAAGTAAGTCATCATCCTCGGATGGCACCTCCTCCACGCTAGAAGCATCTCGCAATGCATCACCGTAATCAAGACCTCCAGGCGGGAAATTCTCTGGCGGCAAATCTTCACAACCAGAAACATTTTCATTCCCAGCAATACCAACACCAAAGCGATTTGGAATCAAGTATCTTTGGCAGCACACCAAAGATCCTCATCAGCAACTTTGGTACCAACATTGCGCCCACTACTCAATGGAACATCACGAGCATCATCTTCACCACTAAGGGCGACCTCACGCTCAACATCGATGTCAGCGAAAATAAAAATTCAGAAAAAGTGAATAATATGAACAAAACTAACAATAAAAAATAAGCTACCAAGAGGTGCACGAAAAAATAAACCTTGGAAGCATTCACAGCAACATCATCGAACTTGCTGCTGCTAACATTGAAAGCAACATCACCAACGGGCAAACAAGGCTCATCGCCAACAATAGGACCCTGATTCAAATGTAATGAGGCAAAAAACAATGCTATTATGAGCAACAATAAACACAAGGATTAAAACAACAGAAACAAAAAAGGTAGCTACCCCCTTGCAAACTCTAAACGGTGTGGGATAGAAAAATGAACAAGCAAGACACATTGGTGCGCATGAAAATTCAAGAAAATATGAATAAACACAATGAAAATAAAAATAACCTTGCACTTATTATTGGATGGATCATTAACTCCACGGTCAACAGCAGCCTCAACATTATGACTGGTCTCTTGCATGGAAAGAAAAATTAATAAATAGATGTAGATCAGGAAGTTCAACTACAATACTGACAGCAGAACAACATAGTAAAAACATACAAACAACGAGGACTGACTCACATCAACAACAGGGTGCTGCAAGCTGCTACCTCTTGAGCACTGCGTTGGATTTCCCCGAAGAGGAGAGGATGATGCAGCAAAGTAGCGTAAGTATTTCCCTCAGTTTTTGAGAACCAAGGTATCAATCCAGTAGGAGACCACGCACAAGTCCCTCGTACCTACACAAAAAGATAGCTACTCGCAACCAACGCGATTAGGGGTTGTCAATCCCTTCACGGTCACTTACGAGATGAGATCTGATAGAGATGATAAATAATATTTTTGGTATTTTTGATAGATAGATGCAAAGTGAAAAGTAAAAGGTAAAGTAAAAACAAAGCAAGTAAATAAAGCGATAGAGATTGATATGATGAGAATAGACCCGGAGACCATAGGTTTCACTAGTGGCTTCTCTCAAGAGCATAAGTATTCTACGGTGGGTGAACAAATTATTGTTGAGCAATTGACAGAATTGAGCATAATTATCAGTATATCTAGGTATGATCATGTATATAGGCATCACGTCCGAGACAAGTAGATCGAAACGATTCTGCATCTACTACTATTACTCCACTCATCGACCGCTATCCAGCATGCATCTAGAGTATTAAGTTAAAAAGCAGTAACGCCTTAAGCAAGATGACATGATGTACAGGATAAATTCATGCAATATGATAAAAACCCCATCTTGTTATCCTCGATGGCAACAATACAATACGTGCCTTGCTGCCCTAACATCACAGGGAAAGGACACCGCAAGATTGAACCCAAAGCTAAGCACTTCTCCCATTGCAAGAACTACCAATCTAGTTGGCCAAACCAAAAAGGATAATTCGAAGAGACTTGCAAAGATAACTCAATCATACATAAAAGAATTCAGAGAAGATTCAAATATTTTCCATAGATAAGTTGGATCATAAACCCACAATTCATCGGTCTCAACAAACACACCGCAAAAATAAGATTACATCGAATAGATCTCCATGAGAGAGGGGGAGAACATTGTATTGAGATCCAAAAAGAGAGAAGAAGCCATCTAGCTACTAGCTATGGACCCGATGGTCTGAAGGAAACTACTCACACTTCATCGGAGGGCTATGGTGTTGATGTAGAAGCCCTCCATGGTGGATGGCCCCTCCAGCGGAGCTCCGGAACAGGCCCCAAGATGGGATCTCGTGGATACAGAAGGTTGCGGCAGTGGAATTAGGTTTTTGGCTCCTCTTCCGATCGTTTGGGGATACGTAGGTATATATAGGAGGAAGGAGTACGTCGGTGGAGCAGCAGGGGGCCCACAAAGTAGAAGCGCGCCCGGCGCCCCACCTCGTGACCGCCTCTTTTGTTCCTTGGAGCAGGGTCCAAGTCTCTGGATCACGTTCGGTGAGAAAATCACGTTCCGAAGGTTTCATTCCGTTTGGACTCCGTTTGATATTCCGTTTCTTGAAACACCAAAAAGGCAAAAAAACAGCAATTACAGGCTGGGCCTCCGGTTAAGAGGTTAGTCCAAAAAATAATATAAAATTGAAAAATAAAGCCCAATATAGTCCACAACAATAGATACAGTAGCATGGAGCAATCAAAATTATAGATACGTTGGAGACGTATCAGGCATCCCCAAGCTTAATTCCTGCTCGTCCTCGAGTAGGTAAATGATAAAAAAGAATTTTTGATGCGGAGTGATACTTTGGCATAATTTCAATGTAAATCTTCATAATTGTGATATGAATATTCAGATCCAAAAGATTCAAGACAAAAGTTCATATTGACACAAAAATAATAATACTTCAAGCATACTAATCAAAGCAATCATGTCTTCTCAAAATAACATGGCAAAAGAAAGTTTATCCCTACAAAATCATATAGTTAGGCTATGCTTCATTTTCGTCACAAAAAGATGTTCCCAAATTCTATACCCCCGATGACAAGCCAAGAAATTGTTTCATACTCAAATAATCTCAAACTTTTTCAACCTTCACGCAATACATGAGCGCGAGCCATGGATATAGCACTATGGGTGGAATAGAATATGATGACGGGGTTTGTGTGGAGAAGACAAAAAAGGAGAAAGTCTTACATTGACGAGGATAATCAACGGGCTATGGAGATGCCCATTAATTGATGTCAACATGAGGAGTAGGGATTGCCATGCAACGGATGCACTAGAGCTATGAATGCTCAACAAAAGAAAACTAATGGGTGTGCATCCAACTCGCTTGCTCATGAAGACCTAGGGCATTTGACGAAGCCCATTGTAGGAATATACAAGCCAAGTTCTATAATGAAAAATTCCCACTAGTATAAAAAGGACAACTTTATGAGACTCACTACATGAAGAACAAGGTGCTACTTTGAAGCACAATATATGAGACTCGCTACATGAGGAACAAGGTGCTACTTTGAAGCACAAGTGTGGAAAAAGAGATACTAGCATTGCCTTTTTTTTCTTTTCTTTTTTTTTTCTTTTTTTGGGCCTTTTTTTTGGCCTTTCTCTTTTTTTTCTCTTTTTTTTCTTTTTGGGCAATGCTCTAAAAATGATGATCATCACACTTCTATTGATTACAACATAAGGATTACAACTCGGAACTTAGAACAAGATATGACTCTATATGAATGCCTCCGGCGGTGTACCAGGATGGTGCAATGAATCAAGAGTGACATGTATGAAAAATAATGCATGGTGGATTTGCCACAAATACGATGTCAACTACACGATCATGCAATGGCAATATGACAAAAGTAATGTATGTCATGATGATGATGATGGAAGTTGCATGGCAATATATCTCGGAATGGCTATGGAAATGCCATAATAGTTAGGTATGGTGGCTGTTTTGAGGAAGATATAAGGAGGTTTATGTGTGATAGAGCGTATCGTATCACGGGGTTTGGATGCACCGGCGGAGTTTGCACCAACTCTCAAGGTGAGAAAGGGCAATGCATGGTACCGAAGAGGCTAGCAAAGGCGGAAAGGTGAGAGTGCGTATAATCCATGGACTCAACATTAGTCAAAAGAACTCATATACTTATTGCAAAAATTTAGAAGCCATCAAAAATCAAGTACTACGCGCATGCTCCTAGGGGGATAGATTGGTAGGAAAAGACCATCGCTCGTCCCCGACCGCCACTCATAAGGGTGCACAACCCAGGTACACTTCATGTTTCAAATTTGTTACACAACTTTAACCATACGTGCATGCTACGGGACTTGCAAACTTCAACACAAGCATTTCTCAAATTCGTAATCACCCAACTAGCACGACTTTGATATTATCACCTCCATATCTCAAAACAATTATCAAGCATCAAACTTATCTTAGTATTCAATTCACTCAAAAGAAAGTTTCACATATCTTGAATACCAAGTATATTAACATTAAGCAAATTACCATGCTATTAATGACTCTCAAAATAATCTAAGTGAAGCATGAGAGATCAATAGTTTCTTTAAAACAAATCCATCGCCGTGCTCTAAAAGATATAAGTGAAGCACTAGAGCAAAAATTATCACGCTCAAAAGATATAAGTGAAGCACTACGAGCAAAACTATCAAGCTCAAAAGATATAAGTGAAGCACATAGAGTATTCTAACAAATTCTAATTCATGTATGGCTCTCTAAAAAGGTGTGTACAGCAAGGATGATTGTGGTAAACTAACAAGCAAAGACGCAAATGATACAAGACGCTCCAAGCAAAACACATATCATGTGGTGAATAAAAATATAGCTCCAAGTAAATTGCCGATGGAAGTGGACGAAAGAGGGGATGCCTTCCGGGGCATCACCAAGCTTTGACTTTTTGGTGTCCTTGGATTTTCCTGGGGGTGCCATGGGCATCCCCAAGCTTAAGCTCTTCCCACTCCTTGTTCCATAATCCATCAAAAGAATTCACCCAAAACTTGAAAACTTCACAACACAAAACTCAACAGAAATCTCGTGAGCTCCGTTAGAGAAAGAAAACAAAAGACTACTTAAGGTACTGTAATCAACTCATTCTTTATTTATATTAGTGTTAAACCTACTGTATTACAACTTCTCTATGGATTATAAACTATTTTATTTGCCATAGATTCATCAAAATAAGCAAACAACACACGCAAAACAGAATCTGTCAAAAGCAGAACAGTCTGTAGCAATCTGTAACTAACGCAAACTTCTGGAACTCTAAAAATTATACAAAAATAGGAAGTCCTGGAAAATTTGTTTATTGAACAGCAGCAAAAGCAATCAACGCAAAAGCACTGTCCTGTGATTTAACAAAATTATATTCGTGAGCTCAGAGTTTCTGTTTTTCAGCAGAATCAAATCAACTATCATCGTAGGTTATCCTATAGGTTCTACTTGGCACAAACACTAATTAAAACATAAAACCATATCCAAACAGAGGCTAGATGGATTATTTATTCCTAACCAGAAGCAAAAACAAAAAACACAAATAAAATTGGGTTGCCTCCCAACAAGCGCTATCGTTTAACGCCCCTAGCTAGGCATTGATAATTTTAATGATGCTCACATGAAAGACAAGAATTGAAGCACAAAGAGAGCATCATAAAACACGTGACAAACACATCTAAGTCTAACATACTTCCTATGCATAGGCATCTTATAGAAAAACAAATTATCATAGCAAGCAAAAACTAGCATATGCAAGGAAGCGGAAAGGAACAATAGCAATCTCAACATAACGAGAGGTAATTTAGTAACATGAAAATTTCTATAACCATGTTTTCCTCTCTCATAATAATTACATGTAGGATCATAAGAAAATTCAACAATATAGCCATCACATAACATATTCTCAACACGATCTACATGCATGCAAAGTTGACACTCTTCCGAAATAGTGGGACTAACATTAACTAAAGTCATGACCTCTCCAAACCCACTTTTATCAAAAATTTCATAAGACTGAATGTTATCCAAATATGTGGGATCTAAAGTTGACACTCTTCCAAACCAACTTTCAATATTATTGCAAACAATATTATCAATCTCATATTCATCATGGGGATTAAATAAATTTTCATGATCATAAGAAAAATCACCCCAATCGTGATCATTGCAACAAATAGTAGACATAGAAAAACTAGCATCCCCAAGCTTAGGGTTTTGCATATTTTTCGCACAATTGACATCAAGAGAATTTATAATAAAATCATTGCAATCATGCTTTTCATCAAAGAAACTATCAATTATGGGTGCAATAGCAACTATATCAAATTCATCTTCATAAATATTGGCATCATGGCCACAAGAATAGCAAGCATCATGTTCATCAAGGGATATTTCAATCAAATAATCGGAATCATCATTATCTATAGATTCATGCATATCATTATTTCTTCCAAAGCAACGGTCATTCTTTCAATAAATTCTTGGACATAGACATTATGAGCTAGGTTTTCATTGCAATAATTAAGTATGACGGAATTTTCAGAGTTGTTGAGAGTAAAATCATACTTTTCAATCAAAGAAGCAACTTCATGAGCACCCTTAAAAACGACAAATTCTTCAATTTTTTCGATATCATAGTAACTATAAACACCCTTTGCATAAGAAGATAAGATTTCATTATCATTGAACTCACATAGGTAGGGAAGGTGTTTTTTAGGGTTCTTAGAGCAACAAGTAAAATCACACATTTCACAAAGATTCCAAGCATAGCATAGAAATCTATTTATATGATACCGTAAGAGTCTCCCCTTTTCAGACAAACGATGACGCACAAAATGAGCATGCTCATCTAAAGATTTCCCATCAACTAGGCTAGTTGGGGTTTCAGCACGAGCACATAAGGATCGAAGATGATCGAAGTAGAACACTTTAAGTGGATCCATATCAATAGATTTTCAGCAAGCGAAGATGCAAGCATATAGAAGGCACAAGGAAACACAAACAAAGATACATACGGGAAGAAGGCGAACGAAAAAGAGAGGGCGAATAAAACGGCAAGGGTGAAGTGGGGGAGGGGAAAACGAGAGGCAAATGGCAAATAATGTAATGCGAGGGATAGGGATTGTGATGGGTACTTGGTATGGTTGACTTGCTTGCGTGAGCCTCCCCGGCAACGGGGCCAGAAATTCTTCTTACTACCTCTTGAGCACCGCGTTGGATTTCCCCGAAGAGGAGAGGATGATGCAGCAAAGTAGCGTAAGTATTTCCCTCAGTTTTTGAGAACCAAGGTATCAATCCAGTAGGAGACCACGCACAAGACCCTCGTACCTACACAAAACGATAGCTACTCGCAACCAACGCGATTAGGGGTTGTCAATCCCTTCACGGTCACTTACGAGAGTGAGATCTGATAGAGATGATAAATAATATTTTTGGTATTTTTGATAGATAGATGCAAAGTGAAAAGTAAAAGGTAAAGTAAAAAAACAAAGCAAGCAAATAAAGCGATAGAGATTGATATGATGAGAATAGACCCGGGGGCCATAGGTTTCACTAGTGGCTTCTCTCAAGAGCATAAGTATTCTACGGTGGGTGAACAAATTACTTTTGAGCAATTGATAGAATTGAGCATAATTATGAGTATATCTAGGTATGATCATGTATATAGGCATCACGTCCGAGACAAGTAGATCGAAACGATTCTGCATCTACTACTATTACTCCACTCATCGACCGCTATCCAGCATGCATCTAGAGTATTAAGTTAAAAACAGAGTAACGCCTTAAGCAAGATGACATGATGTAGAGGGATAAATTCATGCAATATGATAAAAACCCCATCTTGTTATCCTCGATGGCAACAATACAATACGTGCCTTGCTGCCCTAACATCCTTTGGGAAAGGACACCGCAAGATTGAACCCAAAGCTAAGCACTTCTCCCATTGCAAGAACTACCAATCTAGTTGGCCAAACCAAAAGGATAATTCGAAGAGACTTGCAAAGATAACTCAATCATACATAAAAGAATTCAGAGAAGATTCAAATATTTTCCATAGATAAGTTGGATCATAAACCCACAATTCATCGGTCTCAACAAACACATCGCAAAAAGAAGATTACATCGAATAGATCTCCACGAGAGAGGGGAGAACATTGTATTGAGATCCAAAAAGAGAGAAGAAGCCATCTAGCTACTAGCTATGGACCCGAAGGTCTGAAGGAAACTACTCACACTTCATCGGAGGAGCTATGGTGTTGATGTAGAAGCCCTCCGTGGTGGATGCCACCTCCGGCGGAGCTCCGGAACAGGCCCCAAGATGGGATCTCGTGGATATAGAAGGTTGCGGCGGTGGAATTAGGTTTTTGGCTCCTCTTCCGATCGTTTGGGGATACGTAGGTATATATAGGAGGAAGGAGTATCTCGGTGGAGCAGCAGGGGGCCCACGAGGTAGGGGGGCGTGCCCAGGGGGCGCCCAGGGGGGTGCCCCCCACCCTCGTGACCGCCTCTTTTGTTCCTTGGAGAAGGGTCCAAGTCTCCTGGATCACGTTCGGTGAGAAAATCACGTTCCCGAAGGTTTCATTCCGTTTGGACTCCGTTTGATATTCCGTTTCTTGAAACATCGAAAAAGGCAAAAAACAAGCAATTCTGGGCTGGGCCTCCGGTTAATAGGTTAGTCCCAAAAATAATATAAAAGTGGAAAATAAAGCCCAATATAGTCCAGAACAGTAGATAAAGTAGCATGGAGCAATCAAAATTATAGATACGTTGGAGACGTATCACAAGCCAACATCGTTCGTATGCTGATCAGAAACATTAGCCTCGGTACCATCATCAGCCCTGCTGTCGGTGCCAGCAGCCTCATCCTGATCAATCTGCATGAAAGAAAATTATTAATAAATAGATGAAGATGAGGAAGTTCAACTACAACACTGACAGCAGAAAAATAAAGTAAAAATTGCACACACCGAGGACCGACTCACATCAACATCAGGATGCTCAAAGCCAACATCATTCGTTTCGTGATCAAAAACATTAGCCTCAGTACCATCACCAGCCCTGCTGTCGGTGGCAGCAGCCTCATCCTGCTCAAACTGCTTGATAACAACATTTGCACTTTCTTCATATGGCTTGCAGCGAGAGTTTTGCGTAGTTCTGAAACGCTTCATGTTGTTCAACAGACGAACCGAGCTCTGAACTAGATTAGCGGCACCGTCACGCATATCACCGATTAAAATTCTCTCCATCTCAATGTAGTCAACGGCTTCCTCAGCATTAAACTGATGACCTTCAGGAAGGATACCATTGATACAGCTCAGACGCTCAACTGTCGTTGGGACCTTTTGCAGCTCAGAACACACATTACTTAAGATATCATCAGCGCGCTCCAACGCTGAAACAGCAACATCAATACCAAAAACCTGCCTCTGTGAAGCACTAGCATTACTAGGTCCAGGGGGGCATAACCAGCATCCTCAACACCACGGCCATCCCTCAACTCATCGGGGCAGAGATGAAAACTTCGGAACCTGAGACGACGGCATCTCCAGGACTGGCCGTTTATACACTCGAAAAAAAAACCTCCTCATGAGTTTTCCACTACAAACAAAAGGAAAAATAGTTAATCACCAATGCAACACATAGGGAAAAATAAATCATGATATTAACAGATTTAAAATCAACACCACTAATAAACTTTAATCATCATTGCCAATTTGTTAGTATTTACCAACAGGCCGATTGAACAAAGTTATTCAGTTCAACCACACACGAAACAAGAGTACTAAAAACCATACCTAAACCATACAAAATATAAGCAGACAACTCTACAAAGACACATGTCCACTACAACAAAAAATAGCTATACCTAAAATAAAAAAAGTCTGCAAGACACAAAACAAACAAAACTCACCGGAAGCTTCCCAAACACCCAAGTCTTTGGATCTGCATTGCCTTTTTTTATCAAATCTGCATCAACTAGATCGGAAAGCTTGGCAGGATCCATGAAACATATGCGGGGGACTCGCATGTCAGGCTCCGCAGTCTTGCCACGGATAAGGCAGTCAATGCACATTAGTACAGGCCCTATGGCACAGCCTGTGATTGCCTTCCCCATGGTATCACCATCTTGGTACTTGGCAACAGCCCTTCTAAGCTCATCAACCATCAGCTGGCAATAATCCATATTAGCCAGGTCCTCAAAGATGAGACCCTCAAACATTGCTACCTCTATGGAAACACGCGGGGCAGAACCAGGCAACACAACCTTCATAAACACAATAATTAAGAACACTTTCAGCGCAAGGTCATCTTTGCTAGGATCCTTGACGAGCACCTTGAGCTTATTCCTCAAATCCGTTGTCTTGATATCTTTGTTCCTGCTAATGTCAAGCTCCGATCGTAACTTCATCAGAGTGTTGTCATATCCGTCCTCTGACGGCCTTGGCGCAGAACGACCACCACGAGGGAAACCAAATAATTGCTGTATACCATCGCTAGTGATGCGAAGATTCTTATTAGCCTCACCCATGTCAAGAGTCATTGTATCAGAATCTATCCTCAGGTACACAACTCCCATCAAAGGGCGGGAAATGTTAGACTTCACCCTCCACTTGAAGATAGAACCAAAACCAGATGCATGAACCCTAGCCACATGCCGACTCTCGAGCAATTTAGCACAATCTTCAACCTCTCTCAACGAACATCAATACGATTAAGTTCAATTTCCGTTGGTCACCTTCATCCAAGGCAACTTTTAGGGCATTGCCTCCCACCCGGCTTGACCGGACTCATAACGCTAACAGTACGTAAATGAAAACAAAAAAGCCACACCTTAAAAAATGAATATAGAAAACAAAACAAGCATATGAATGCAAGTAAAAAGAAAAGAAAAGATTGCACAAGTTCAACTATTACAACAACATCAGTACCACCCCTCAATTGATGCAAACAATGACCAGCCTCACCTGGCCACAATACCAGCCCAAACACAATTAAATCATTGCAAGTACAACTAGTAAGTCACATGCAATACAAAACACATACCACTGCAAACAATGAATATAGAAAACAAAACAAGCATATGAATGTAAGTAAAAAAATAAAAGATTGCACAAGTTCAACTATTAAAACAACATCAGTACCACCCTCAATTGATGAAAACAATGACCAGCCTCACCTGGCCAGCATACCAGCCCAAACACAAATTAAATCATTACAAGTACAATTAGTAAGTCACATGCAGAACAAAACACATACCACTGCAAACAATGAATATAGAAAACAAAACAAGCATATGAAGGCAAGTAAAACAAAGAAAAGTTTGCACAAGTTCAACTATTAAAACGACATCAGTACCACAATCAAATAGATGCAAACAATGACCAGCCTCACCGCCAAAGATACCAGCCCAAACACAATTAAATCATTGCAAGTACAACTAGCAAGTCACATGCAGTACAAAACACATACCACTGCAAATTCATCTTCTGAATCAACTTCAATATCATCTTCTTCAGATACAGCATCTTCAGCTTCGACACGAGCACGCTTCTTCACACCTTTGTTCACCTTTGCAGGATGAACTTTACGCTTCTTATTTTCTTTCAACAAAGACCGCTCTTGAAGAGGAGACGAAGAAGGCTTCTTAATTGTCAAACCTCGTGGACTCCCACGAACAGAGGAGCCACCAAGTTTGCTTGGACCAATTTTCACAAAGAACACTATCCGCATCGGCTTTGCTATTACCAGGTTGGGAACCAGCTTTCACCGCGTGGGCTACGCCTCTGTGTGCCATCAGGATCTCGATTTGACATCTTCCTCTTCAAAACAGCTTTCTTCTCCTTAACTCCATCACGATCAAACACTTGCGTCAAACGAGTTTGCATCAAGTTTGTCTTCACAGGCATGTCACTTCCATGAGATCCGGCATGAACAGTTGAAAAACCCGCGTCACCACCTTCATCGCCTACACATTTAGGAGCTTGAGCAACATCAACATCACTTTCTGGCACACAGGCAGCCTTTTGACGCCGTTCCAATTCCTTTCTCTTCTGGAATTCATACTTCTTCTTTCTTATCCTTTCATCCTCGAGCTGTAACTGCATAGGAACATCCTCAGCTTGGGTAACAGGCTCAGTGCCATCAACACTTTGAGACTGAGTAACAGACAACTGCAAGCTGCCATCACCATCATCAACGTTAAGTGAATACATTCCATCATTAATATCTTTAACAACATCAGCAATGTCCTCTGGAACACCATGGCTGTCATTAACTGCCTAAAGCAATAACATAACCACGCACATAAAAAATTAAAACACAATTAACATTGCAGACACAAAGATAAATAAAGCGCATAACATCAGACACAAACAAAAGGAACAACTGATGTAACTAAGCATATATATGTATTAAAGGCTGATAAAAAAGAGCAAATATAAGGGAAACACCAGCAACATTCGCAAGTTCTTCTAGAGGATTTGGTGTCTCAAAAATAACATTCACAAGATCTTGAAAGCGTTACGATTTGTCGAATCAGAGGCACCGGCACTCCAACATCTGCAACAACATCATAATTAGCAAAAAAGTACAAGAACAATCAATCAGTTCAACTATGTTAACACTACAAGTTCACCGAATAAAACAAATATGAACCCACCATTTGCAGAACAAACTTCAGAAAAGACAACTCTTTCAACACCATACTAGTTCTTCACTGACTACTACAACCTATTCAAATGCCAGGACAATAGTTCAAAATACACATGGTGGTAAGTACTACAACGTGTCTGCAGGTTGCACCAACTGCCAAAACCATACACACCATACAATCCAGTACAAAATTAACACATATCAAAATACATACAACTTATAAAGTCGATACGGCAACAACTGTACAACCTAAAAACAAGATCTGTTAAAACATCATCCAAAATACAGGGAAAATCACCTGCATTCAATTTGTCCGGACTGGATGATGTACCCATTGAGATCTACAGTCCTAAAATCTGCCAAACCAGATCTGCAAGACACATGAACAAAAATTAGGGATTTGAACTATTTCAGAAAAGAAGCACGCCATACAAAAGCAAAACTCTTACCAGCAAACACAAAATCCGCCACGCAATCCAAAGATAATCGCCGCCAAACGCTGCTCAACAAAGAAGGAACCCTAGCGAGTGCAGCCTGGGACAACAAAGAGAGCAACAAATTAGAAATAGAGAGAAAATCTGAACATAAGAGGACGCAAGCAAAGTCAATGGTAGAGCAAAAGGAACAAAACAGAGCACCCGGACCTCCACCCCTGGGGTTGAACCCTCCGGCCAACGCTCCCGCGGCGAAACAGGAGTAGCAACTTCCCCTACGAGAAGAGAAGAAGAGGGGAATGAAGACGGAATTGATTTGGGGACGGGAGAGGAGCGGAACGGGGAAGATCGGAGGTTAAAAGGTGAGTGGGAGGGTTAAAAGATGAGTGGGAGAAAATGGACGGCTAAAGCCCACAACCGTGGCGAAGCCCACTATCTCTGGCCAGTTACAAAAGATAATACCAAAAATCAAATACAATAAAAAATTAATATAGATGGAGAAAACAACGGCCTAAGTACAAATAATAACTCACAAGAGTACAAAAAAATTATCAAAAAAGTACAAATGAAAAAATAATTCATAACGGTGCTGGTTTTTCCCCTAAAAAATAAAGATAAGATAATGGGGGCAAGTCATGTAACGGACTCGCCTCCGCATGCGACGCCAATGACACGCCGCATCGTCATACGCTACTCAGCTTCGTTCTGGCTCGGCCTCGCCGAGAATGGGGAGGGGGACCCGACCCCTCCCCAGTTCGACCTCGCGCTAACGCTGCAAAGGCGCTCGTTGTGGCGCAGTGCGGTTATTCTGTTTCCCTCCCACGCACCCACACCCCTAAGATAGATAATGGAGCAAAGTCCATACAAGGAAGATGTGTTAGTACAACTATGCCCCTCGGTACGGTGCGGTGCGGGAGCAAGTCATGTTTCCCCCCCACGCATCCACACCCCTAAGATAGATAATGGGGCAAGTCATGTTACGGACTCGCCTCCACATGCGACGCCACGGCATGCCGCGTCGTCGCCTGCTACGGCTCGTTCCTGGCTCGGCCTCGCTGATATGGGAGAGGGGGAGGGGTCCCGACCCCCTCCCAGCTCGCTCGCGCTTACGCAGCGGCGGTCGCGCTTCGTTTGACGTAGCGATGCGGTTATTCTGTCCCCCCACGCACCCACACCCCTAAGATAGATAATGGGGCAAGTCATATTACGGACTCCCCTCCGCATGCGATGCCGCGGCACGGCGCGTCGTCGCCTGCTACGGCTCGTTCCTGGCTCGACCTCGCCAGGATGGGGGAGGGGGGGTCCCGACCCCCTCCCCGGCTCAACCTCGCGCTTCTTGGCGGTGCTTTCGTTTGTGACAGCGCAGCGGTTATTCTGTTTCCCCACGCACCCACACCCCTAAGATAGATAATGGGGCAATTCATTTTATGGACTGCGCCTCCGCATGCGACGCCGCTGACGCCGCGTCGTCGCCTTCTGACTTCGTTCTGGCTCGGCCTCGCCGGATGGGCCCCAGCTCGACCTCGCGCTAACGCTATCGCTCGTTGTGGTAGCAGCGGTTATTCTGTTTCCCCATGCACCCACACCCCTAAGATAGATATTGGGGCAGAGTCCATACAAGGAAGATGTGTAAGTGCAACTATGCCCCTCGGTACGGTGCGGTGCGGGGGCAAGTGATGTCCCCCACGCACCCACACCCCTAAGATAGATAATGGGGCAAAGTCCATACAAGGAAGATGTGTCAGTACAACTATGCCCCTCGGTACGGTTCGGTGCGGGGCAAGTCATGTTCCCCCCCCCACGCACCCACACCCCTAAGATAGATAATGGGGCGAGTCATGTTACGGACTCGCCTCCGCATGCGACGCCACAGCACGCGCCGCTCGCCACGGCTCGTTCTGACTCGGCCTCGCCGGGATGGGGAGGGGTCCCGACCCCCAGCCCCAGGCTCGGCCTCGCGCTAACGCCGGGCGCGCTCGTTCGACAAAGCAGGCGGTTATTCTGTCCCCATGCACCCCACCTAAGATAGATAATGGGGCAAAGTCCATACAAGGAAGATCTGTCAGTACAACTATGCCCCTCGGTACGGTGTGGTGCGGGGGCAAGTCATGCCCCCCCCCCCACGCACCCACACCCCTAAGATAGATAATGGGGGCAAGTCATGTTACTGGACTTCGCCTCCGCATGCGACGTCGGGATACGCCCGCGCCGTCGTGCCTGCTGACTCATTCTGGCTCGGCTCCCCCAGCTCGGACTCGCGCTAGCAGCGGTCGCTTCGTTTGTGACGCCTTGCACGGTTATTCTGTCCCCCACGCACCCACACCCCTAAGATAGATAATGGGGCAAAGTCCATACAAGGAAGATGTGTCAGTACAACTATGCCCCTCGGTACGGTGCGGTGCGGGGGCAAGTCATGTTCCCCCCCCCCCCACGCACCCACACCCCTAAGATAGATAATGGGGCAAGTCATGTTACGGACTCGCCTCCGCATGCGACGCCGCGGCACACCGTGTCGTCGCCTGCTACGGCCCGTTCCTAGCTTGGCCTCGCGCTAACACGGCAGTGCGCTCGTTTGACAGGCGCGGTACCAGTCAAAGTTACTAGTGGAGTCAAGTACTATATTCAAACAAACAAACAAAAGAAAAGAAAAAAATTGACCGCTCAAGGACAAAAAAGTACCATTCCAAGTTACTGGTGTAGTCAAGTACTAGATCCAAACAACAAAAAATAAAAAAATTGACCGCCCAAGGATAGGCGCAGGCCCTGACAATGCTAGATACTTGAACTCGAGCCCGTGGGCGAATCCCTAGTAATCCGCACAACCGCAGGGCCTGCCGTCCAGGGCCCACAGGTCAAGAGAGAGAGAGAGCGAGCACCGTTTATAAGCGCTCTGGTAAGTGTTCAGAGGAGTTCGACTGGTGAGCCTCGGCTGCGCTTATAAACAAATCTAGAGCCCCCTCGACTAGCGAGGTGGGACTAAACACATAGCTCACGCGCATGCCGTGCTGCACAGCCGCGCGGGACGAGCTATCCGGGCCGAAAACAACGACCCAGGCCGATGGCCCAACAA
Source organism: Aegilops bicornis (assembly GCA_021605145.1). NCBI lineage: Eukaryota > Viridiplantae > Streptophyta > Magnoliopsida > Poales > Poaceae > Aegilops > Aegilops bicornis. The sequence continues at coordinate 340,852,905 of CM038669.1, read as the reverse complement.
AGTACTTCGCCCCATTACAAAAATCCAGTAGATCACGTACGACAAAAAATAAAAAATGCAGATAATTTTAAAAAAAACTCACAAGAAAAATCAGTTAATAAACAAAAATATTGTAAAAAGTTCAAACACATCTTAATGGTAAGAAGTAAAAAAAATAAAAAAAATATAAGAATGTAAATAAAAATTTCAGAAACGAATTTACAAAAAGTTCAACTACTACAATTCATAAGGTTCAAGTACAAAAACATAATACTGTGCAGCGAAGATTTTTTTTATTTTATAAATTACCAAAACTATCATTATTCATCTATAAAAAAGAAAAAATGTGCTCCAAAATTCATGTAAAAAAGTTAGAAAAAAATATTATACAACAAACAAATTTGATTGGTAACTGACAACCTAAAATAGATCAGTACTATCATTAACAGAATGGAAGTTCAGCAAACTCAATAACAAAAAGGGGTTCTAAAAAATCATCAGTGTATAGCACCGTCTGCGAGTTATGAACATGAAAAATATACCAGTCAAAACAAAGGATGCCCATTAGTTCAACTATAGAAATTGTTCCAGTAATAATATAAAGAATGTATAAATAAAACAGTTATAATTGAGCATAACAGTAGGAAAAACATTACATAACTTGTTACAAACCATTTTGATAATACCATACAATTCACAAGAAAAAAAATGCAAATAATTTTTAAAAAAACTCACAAGAAAAATCAGTTAATAAACAAAAATATTGTAAAAAGTTCAAACACATCTTAATGGTAAGAAGTAAAAAAAATTAAAAAAATATAAGACTATAAATAAAAATTTCAGAAACGAATTTCCAAAAAGTTCAACTACTACAATTCATAAGGTTCAAGTACAAAAAAATAGTATTGTGCAGCGAAGAGTTTTTTTTAATTTTATAAAATACCAAAACAATCATTATTCATCTATAAAAAAGAGAAAATGTGCTCCAAAATTCATGTAAAAAAGTAAGAAAAAATATTATACAACAAACAAATTTGATTGGTAATTGACAACCTAAAATAGATCAGTACTATCATTAACAGAATGTAAGTTCAGCAAACTCAACAACAAAAAGGGGTTCTAATAAAATCATCAGCGTATAGCACCGTCTGCGAGTTATGAACATGAAAAATATACGAGTCAAAACAAAGGATGCCCATCAATTCAACTATAGAAATTGTTCCATTACTAATATAAAGAATGTATTAATAAAAACAGTTACACTTGAGCAGAACAATAGGAAAAACATTACATAACTTGTTCCATACCATTCTGATAATACCATACAATTCAACCATCTCACATGCAAATGTTTTAAAAGAAAAAATACTGCAACATAATCAACCACACACAAATCTCACAACCGGCGTCATTTGCCACATTTAAACCTACAGCACATAAATTCTGAACGTCAGAGAGTCGTCTTCTCTCGAGAACATAACCATAACCACATCACCATCCTCAAATCCAGACTCAGCCACAAACTCCTTCCACCCAGTAGTTAGGTTGATGCAACCATCAAAGTCGATGTGGTAGGCAACATCCATCAACTGATACCCATTCTTGTCTGAAGTCTCCATCTTCAGAACACCGGAACTAGGAGCAACAATCCTGATCCTGGGTGACATTTTCTGCAAATGGGCCTGGGAGTACAAAACAAAATGAACAACTGACATAACTCAATTATTACACAGATATAGGAACGATTTGCATAACAGACTAAAATGGAAAAAATCTGAACCAAAACAATAACACAAAACTAACTAGACATGTGAACTGACTAAACTGAAGAAATATACATATCAATACACCTACAGTAAAAACATCTATTCATAAACAGATCAGGGACTATACAAAAAAGGTTAAAATACTGTTAAGTAATGAACAAATACAAAGAAATCCCTACTGTTAAAATCTGACAAAACCAAATTAAAAAAATATAGACTAGCTATTCATAAGACAAAACTACAGATCCAGTCCATGGGATTCAAACAGAAACCAACAAGAAAGTAGAAGAAAAAACGAATAGAAACACATACCCATGATTCCTTCAAGTCACCATCCGTCAGGCGACAAACATAGGGTGTACGAAACCCATGGTTGTTGTACAGCAGACAGGAAAGTTGCCCACTCCGCTGAGTCTGAGTGAGCTCCAAACTGCACTTCAGACACACACGTCGGCTATGCGCGCCATATTTGCCAGGCATCCGCATGAACAATCCTCCATCGAACACACAGGAACAGAGAAAAAGGCAACGAAGAGAAGAGAGAGGAACCTAGATCTGATTCTGGAAGAAGGAAGAAAAGGGAGGGGGAAGACTTGGCCACACACCACACATAGATGGATAGCGTTTATAGTCAGGGACACTCGCAGATTATAAAAATAATAAATAGGCAGATGGGCAGCCAGCTGGTAGGAAATAGTTATTACACAAGCCATGCAACATTTGACCGCAAATCAGTTCAACTTCAGAAAAACAAGCAGTTCAAAGGTGCACATGTCGAACATATGCAGACAAAACAACACATTCAGAGACAAAAACAAGTTGAATTCATTTAGTCATTTAGACATCTGCTCCCTCACAACAAAAATCTTAAAAACATAATGTTCACTACTTCAGTCATAACGATCAAAGAAACAACGCCATTTTGCCCTGGTGGATGGATGTGGAGCCGTGGCTGCTCTCACCCTAGCCCAACTAATGATCTGAATATGGTTCCTTCCCCTGCCCTCTAGGAAAATAAGCTCCAATTCATTGGAGTTGCAAGTATCCATCACCTCACGCGCAAGCCGTCTGTTGAACTCTGCCTCCAGTTCCTCCTCGGCAGCACGTCGCGCCATCTGCCTGCGCTAGCGCCTCCTCCTCCTCTGCTCCGCTACTGCAGCCCTCACATCTATGGCATCCCCCTCCTCCTCTTTGACCTCTCCCAGCTCAGGATCCATCTCCCTTTTCTTTGGTTGCAGCTCGTAGAATGAAACTGATAGAGGGCTCGGGCTTTATCATCAAAGTGCAGAGCCATCGGTGCGGCTCCGATGTCAACACACAGTAATAAAACTTTGGCACACAACAGTCCAACTACACATACGGCAGCAATTCAAAACAACACTAAAAAACACGCAACTTAATCACATAGTTTGACCAAATTACAAGAAATCACAGCTTACAGTCAACCACCATACACCACCTCCGCCAACGACAAAATAACATGGGAATCCGGGCTAGAAACAACTCAAAGAAGCAAAATTGACAACGCAAATCTTTTCATACAATCCTTATATCTGTCCCTGCAACACCAATTCGAAAGTAAAACAACAGAAAAAGAAGAACATATTTCCATGGCGGGCGTGGAAAACGACCAAGAACACCAAGACTTGTAATCATAAATTATAGATGAAAATAATCTCAAAAAACTCTAACATACCGATAATTCTCACATCAAAAATGACAAACACGACATAAATTGAGGCCCACGAACACCACAGTAAACACTGACGCCCAAAACACGTCCGCCGCCAAAATGCCCACGCCGTCACCTCCGGTGACTACAGATCGCAAAACACATCCAGCTGAGCGCGCGCACGTGCGGAACCCCTTACATGTCTCCTCTAGCAACGAATGGCCCGCAGCATCGCGCCGGAGAACGACCGGAAGCTCCACGTTGCATCCCCTGTTTCCGTCCGTCGTGCACGCAGGAAGATCAGTTCTTGTTGAAAAACACGTCAGTCCAAACTGTGAACTACGTCAGTACAGAGAGGGTAACAGAATAATATTCTGTTACGCGTAACAGAATAGCCCAGATGTGTGTATATATATATATATATATATATATATATATATATATATATATATATATCTATATATGCACACGCATACATACATATATGGTCTTAGGACTTAGGACATAGGGGCCCATGTCGTTGAGTTCTCCTAGGGCCTCCCGAAACACAGGGCCGGCCCAGGCTGCGGAGCACGGGATGCTCTCACCACTCGCAAGATCGGGGTTGAAACAAAGGATTTCCATGTTTGCCGACGATGTGATGATTTTCTTGAGGCCAATGGAACTAGAGATGCAAATGTGTCCAGCCATCCTACAAGTCAATGGAGTGGCATCCGGCCTCCATGTAAACTTGACAAAGAGTCATACGCTGCCAATTCTATGCACGAGGAGATAATGGATTCGATATGCATGATGCTTGGATGCCCGGTAGGAAGCTTCCCGTGCAAGTATTTGGGATTGCCATTGTCCACAAGGAAGAAAACGGCAACCCAGTTTGATGGTCTTCTGGCTCAGCTAGCGGCTCACTTGCCCACATGGCGTGTGGCGATGATGCCCAAGTGTGGGCGCCTCCTTCTAGTGCAATCTGTTCTATGTGCCATACCTTTCCTGAATTTTTTTCTATGTGGCATACCGCCTATTCACTCAATGCTTGTGTTGGACACACTGTTGAAGACTCTGACATGCATGATCAAGATATGTAGAGGGTTTCTATGGTGCAGCAAGGCTCAAGCTCGAGGTGGATCCCGTGCGGTTGAATGGGAATTTGTTTGCTCACCGAGATGGGCCAGGGGATTGGGCATCCCAAACCTCAAGTGGCTCAACATTGCACTACAAGCCCGGTGGCCATGGCTACAGCGTTCAGACAATTCATGGTCATGGAATGAGTTCACTCTAAGTATACCAACGGTGTCTCTAGCCCTATTTGGAGCAGCGGCACATATTACAGTGGACAACAGCACATGCGCCCTATTCTGGGAGGATAGATGGGTCCTTGGATGGCGAGTTCAAGAGTTGGCTCCTCTGATTTTATGATAAAATCATTGCTTGGATTTGGGCAAAAAGAACAGTTATGGATGGCCTCCAAGACGCTACTTGGGCAAGGGATGTTGGACCGGATATGGACCCAGAGCTGCTACAGGAGTACTTTCATGTATGGGTTTCGGCGGATTAGGTTCCAGTACACCAAGTTCCATGTTAGGTGGAAAGGACGTTGAGTATTCCGCCAGCTCAGCATATGCCGCCAAGTTCTGTTGGAGAGGGCCGCACCAGCAGCCAAATTTATGTGGAAATCCAATGCTACCCTGCAATGCCGATTCTTCAGTTGGCTAGCACTGCGAGACAGCTGGACTCCAGATAGGCTTGCCAGGAGAGGCCCGCCTCATCAGAATTCTTGCCCCTTCCGTGCACAACACGTAGAAATTAGCACACACTTATTGCTACAACTAGATGATACCCCACGCGTTGCTGCGGAAATTCTTAGTCTATAAACATGATGGTAGATAAATTGAACAACTTTTTGCATAGTGTACTTACATACTTAGATAAGAAAATTGCAATGGACACAATACTTGGTTTAAATATAAATATTGGAAAAGATGAATTATGCGATCTTTTTTTTACTAAATACAGGGCAGGAGTAATTTCATATGGCTTACATGAATATTAATGTATATATTATTGTAACTGTTCTCGTAAATCCACCTTCATATCTGCATGCTTATGATCTACACAAAAAATGACCATTGTAGTTGCTTGCGTTATGTGGCAGTGAGTGATGGAGCTCCAATATCAACAAAAATAAAAATCCTTTCTCTATCTTTTTTGCCAAAGTGATTACAAATTCTCTTGTCTCAAAACATTTGTCTGAAAAGAGCATGTGTACTTATCATAAGCACTGCGATCCAATTTATCACACTAAAGTCAGAATTTGTTTACAACAAAAAGATACTATGCATGGAAACTTGTAAGCTACATTCCTTGGCGCCCAAAATGCACCCAAGTAGTACAATATGCATCAGATGCTTCTGTGTTGTCTTCCCAGGCAAGTCGCTCCTTAGAACAACACGTTTCTAGCATGAGATTAGTCAAGAACACTCAAAACAGCTCTATATTAGAACCCAATACATGTTAAATATCTGTGTAAGTAGAACTGTGCCATAATGATAACTTTATCTTTAATCACCGTGACACCAGTAGCTAGCTGCTCATCTTGGTGACCACAATGGAGAACAATATATTTGTTCCAAGTAAAAGACCAACATCAGATGGCTTTGATTGACTGTTGTGAAATGTAAACATGATGATATAGTTTAGCGGTGAATACACTTCTCACTTTCTCAGACTGTATGTGTGGACGACGGAGCTTCACTTACTATAAATACATAAATCCCCAGATGGATAACATCAGCAATCAATATTTTTTTAGAAAACCACCTCATATATTAATTATCCAACATAGTTATTACAATCACTCATTACAAAATTCACCACGCAGGGCGGAACACCACTAACTAAGATACCATCTGATCTATTATCAAAGCTAAATTTAGCAATTATATGGGCCATCACATTGGCCGAGCGATTGATCTTGGAGATCCTAAGACTAGATATAAGCTTGGAGATACTCATCGCTTCCTTCTTCAAATCCACCAACGATGACCTGTCAAATTTTTCATTTTCCAAGGTCGCCACCACAAACGCACAGTCAGTTTCTAAGATTATTGGATTTTGTAGAGTAATACCTATATAAAGACCGGCAATGCAAGCACGGAGCTCTGCCTCCTCCACGCTTTTTACAAAGTCCAATGAAATCCCAGGGGAGGAGACTATGACCCTCCTAGAAGAGTCCCTTGCCACCGCCCCCACACTCGCCGCACTAATGCTCTCCACAAAACTTGCATCAACATTAATCTTTATATAGTTCAAAGGGGGGAGTTGCCATATCACCTGAACTTCTGAAGGATTAGGAGTAGAACATGATCCCGCCACCTGTCTCTTACCTTTATTTTTTGAGTCAACCTCTGGGTATGAATGAAAAGAGACAAATGATGCCCAATAATTATGTACAAAACTTGCAGAGGCTGAGACGGATTCTTTCCCCTTACCAAAAATCATGTCGTTTCTCAAATGCCAGGCTCTCCAGAAAATGAAAATAATTTGGTCACGCATAGTAGGGCTTAATTGACCCAAAAGAACAAAAAACCAATCAGCCCCAGTATAATTGAGAGCCTCCTTCGTAGGCAAGATCCAAATATCCCTCGTGGCCATGCGCAATGCATATGCCTTAGGGCACATGACTAACGCATGAAAGGTACTTTCATCTTCCACTCCACAAATAGAATAGGTACGAAGAGTGGTTTGGTGATGGAGAACTCGGTTTACCTGGACGGCCAGACTATCGATAGCGACACGCCATGCAAAAATACGGATTTTCTGAGGAACATTGGCCTTCTAAATAATATCCCAAAATTTTCTCTCTCCCAACATTGCACCACTATATTGGCCCTCGTTATCTTTACGGTCCTTTAGACTAAGCGCAATCTTATACGCGCTTTTAACCGAGAAAAACCCATTCTTCTCATGGTGCCAGGCAACAAAATCACCGTCCCCATGCGACTGAATCCGCAGACTTAGGATCTCCTCTGCATCACGTGGATAAAACAGGTGCCTAATCAATTCTCATCCCATCTCCTTTGTCCGCTCATCATTAGATCAGAAACCCATTTGATCCTGGTCCTATTCTTCTTTGCGGTAACTTTAAGGCCCGAGGCTCTTGGAAGCCAGTTATCTCTCCATATATTGATATTAGACCCATCACACACTCTCCAAATAACACCAGATTTAAAAAGATCCAATCCATGTAATATACCTTGCCAAGTGAGCGGTGCCGCTTGGGGAAAAGCTGTGTCAAGAATATGCCCCTGGGGATAATATTTTCCCTTCATCAGCTTGGCGCATAAGGAGTCTGGGTTAACCACCAATCTCCAAGCCTGCTTAGCCAGAAGGGCTTGGTTAAATAATCTTAGATCCCGAAAACCCATGCCCCCTCACATTTGGGCCTAGTCAATTTATCCCAAGCCAACCAGTGATTTTTTCTCCTGTCCTCCTCGTCGCCGCACCAAAAGTCCCTTATAATATGCGATAGATCCTCACAAAGCGATGCCGGGGATTTAAAAATACCCATGGCATATATCGGAAGAGCCTAAAGAATTGATTTGATCAAAGTTTTCTTTGCCCCACAAGACGCATATTTTTCTACCCAGTCCGATAGAATTTTAAGAGCCTTTTCTTTAGTAGATTGGAATTTACCTGCCTTCATTCTACCTTGAGGTACCGGAAGCCTGAGAGATTTATCCTCAAAACCATCGGCAGTAATACACAAGATTACCATGGCAGCCACTTGATCTTCTATGCTACACTTCTTTCCGAACATAATAGAGCATTTATCCGGGCTTAGAAGTTGACCAGTCCCCTTCTCATAGGTTGCTAGAATATTTTTAGTAGTCAACGCTTGATCAATAGACCCCTTGAAGAACAACAAGCAGTCATCGGCAAACAAAAGATGAGAAATACCCGGAGCATGCCTATTCACCTTAAAATCTTGCAAAGTTCCTTTAGCACACGCATCCTGTAATAACAAAGAAAGAGCCTCCGCCACAAAAAGAAATAAATACGGGGATAAAGGGTCTCCTTGCCCGATGCCACAAGAAGGGGTGAACGACTCCAGGAGCTGACCATTAAAACGCACTGAAAATTTGACGGACGTCACACAAGCCATGATCCAGTTTATCCAACCTGTTGCAAAGCCCAAAGCCCCCAACATGCTTTTCAGGAAGTGCCAATCTACCCGATCATACGCTTTGGCTAAATCCAATTTATAAGCACAGTAATCGCCCCGCCTATCCTTAAGCATGCTCAAAGAATGTATACACTCAAAGGCTATCAGAGCATTATCAGAAATTAGTCTCCCAGGAATAAAGGCACTTTGGGTTGGAGAGATCATACCATCCAGTAACGGTCTCAGCCTGTTCACGAGGCACTTAGAAATAATTTTATAAATAACATTGCACAGGCTGATAGGCCGGAAATCTTTAACATATTGTGGGTTCTTCACCTTTGGAATAAGAATAATAACCGTATCATTTACCCCATCCGGCATTATACCAGTGTCGAAGAACTTCTTCACGACACGAGTAATATCCTCTTTGAGCAAACCCCAGTTCCGCTGAAAAAATCTAGCAGGAAATCCATCTGGACCTGGAGCCTTAAGAGGTCCTATTTGAAAAAGCACATCACTAATTTCTTGATCCGAAAAAGGCTTGCACAATTCTACATTCATTTCATCATTGACAAGCGGTTTCACAAGAGGGATAATGCGCGAAGGGTCAACCATACTATCACTGGTGTACAGATGCTTAAAAAAGGAGTTTGTGATGGCGTGAATCTCTTCCACATTCTCAGTAATAGTTCCATCATCTCTCCTCAGGCTAGATATATTATTTTTCTTAGCCCTCCAAGTTTCCTTTGAGTGGAAGAATTTGGTATTCCGATCCCCCCCCCCCATTTAGTTTTGTCTATCCGTGATCTTTGCTTCCATAAAATTTCTTCTTTATACAGGAGCTCATTCGTGTCTTTCAGCAATCTTTCTCTTTCCACCATAGCAGATCGGTCAGTTCTTTTAAAAAGCACATTTAGTCTCTTCCTAATCAAGTCAAGCTTCTCGGGAAGATATCCAATGTATTTCCTACTCCAGACATGTAAATTTTTCATGACTGAATTCAGATCGCTGGCCACATCTTTCAAATCCTCAACATACCTACCTTCATTCCAAGAAACTTTAATTTGGTCTTCCAGAACCACACCTTCCCTCTCCCAATAAGCCTCATATTTCAACTGCTTAACAATTTTACCCACACGAGCAATTCTCAATAATTGAATAAGCAAAGGACAATGATCAGACCTTGAGCTTATAACATGAGAAATCTTACAGTCTGGAAACAGAGAAGACCATTGGGGGCACGCTACTGCAAGGTCCGGTCTCACCTTGACATTTTTATAACCCTCTTGCTTGTTATTATAAGTCCAAGGGATACCATGAAAACCCAAATCGAATAGATTACAGTCAGAAAGGACACTCATGAAGACCATTAGGCATGAGCAATCAATAATTGAAACAATGGAGGAATGAGTCCACCAATTATAGATGCATCCACCAGCTAAATCCACAAAAAGGAAGCAAGAGGAAGAAAAGTTGTGGATATGCATGTCACGACAACCGTGTGTGTGGAGCAGATCGGCCTTGGTGTGGGATTCCCGACGACCAGGGACGATTCCAAGAGGAAGAAAAGTTGTGGATACGCACTTGTCTCGCCCCCCTGTGCCTCCCGTAGCCCATGTATATATATCAAGCCCATATGTATATATCACGTACTTGCAGGCAGCAGGTCAAAGCCCATGTAGTGATTGCAGCAGGTAGCCGATCAAAGGCCCAAATATTAGAAGAAGAAAAAGAAAAGAATAACAACCCACCATGAAAAAGAAGGACCCACGCTCACACACGTCGCACATACACGGTAGTTTCCTCTGGTCGCTTGTTTCCACTCTGCTAGTTCCTGGCTTCCTGCGATCGGAAAAACCTACTCGCTGCCGTCGCCGCCCCTGTTGTGTCCGTCTACTAGATCATCTACCGTCGAGAAGGGAAGGCGATAGGCAAGCACCGTCGCGCAGATCCACATGCACATTCCGGCTGACCGACATCGGCCAAGCGAGGAAAAAGGGTTAGTTTATTTTTTTAGGATTAAATGAGTTTGTGTCTTATAATGTACTTATGTGATTGTAGAACTACATCCAAGGAAAACTAATTAGGATTTTTTTATTCTCTAATTGTTTTTGTGTAGACATGAAGATGAAGAGAGATGAATCAATTCATAGTTTTTTATGCCAATTGGTTCAAGTTGTCAGCCATGTGAACACGATGCAAACGCAAACGATCTGCAACCTATCCAAGAGAACAACCCTAGTCCTGCTGAAGGTGATTATCAACCTGATCATTGTTTTAGCCAGCATAAAGTGGATTAGGCGAAGCACTATCACAAGGAGCCATCATGGACCTAAAGATGCATGACTTCCTCTATGCATGTACGACCCCTCTCATCAACTTCAAATCTTTTAATTAATTTTGTCTAAAATAAATGATCGTTGATTGATGGACATGAAAATCAGATTGAAATCAATTATTTGTAGTACCAATTTTGCTGTATAAATTTAATACAAAATGAAGTTTGTTTGGTCGAAGATGGACAATTTGGTAGTCTAGTGTTTACATCAATGAAAACATGGTTTCAGTTTTGGCCTTTTACATGGTCTTAATTTTTGGGCTGGGTCGAAGCTCATTAGTATGTAAGAGCTCAAGTTAGGAACTCGCCCCCTATACCAAATTCCTGGCTCTGTCCCTGCCGACGACATGCAGAGCAGATTGGTCTCGATCGCGGTGCATATGAGGCGACGACAAGCAGCCCGTCGTCCTTGTCGTCAGCCTGCAAAGGTAACTGCGCGGGGTTCACCGACAGTGTGCAGGAGCGTATCGGCCTCCTTGGTGCAGATGAGGCGACAACGAGCAGTCCCGGGTCCTCGTTGTCTGCCTATGAATCAGTAAAGGAGGCCTCACCATGGTGGGGGTAGGAGGGGCCGGAGTTCTCCACCTCGTGCAATCTGTTAGCGACCCAGCTAATACGCCCAGGGTCGCCAAGAGAAGGAGGGCGCCACCACGACTCGGCCCAAGAGAGAGCCCAGGCCCAACCACAAGTTTACTCGACCGCAGTGGGTGTCCTATATGTTCGAGTCCGAGAAGGCAGACGAGGAAGGAGATATATAAGCCAGCAGGTCGACAGCGCAGCGTTCATCCCGGCTAGGATCAGAACAGGCGGCGTCGGCGTGTGTGTGTTCCTCTTTCCCATCGTTCATCTCCTATCCTGGGCTGAGTCCCTGCTTGTATCCAAACCATTGTAACCGAGAGATAATCAAGAGAGTACCTAACACCTGGTATCAGACGCCAAACCACCTCCCTTCCTCGCGATGTAGACACGCAAGCAGATCGCGGATCGCCAGCGGTTGTTCGTCACCATGGATCCGGCGCTCAAAGCTTATCTCGACAAGTTGACGAAGACGCTGACACAAGCCAGCGCGGACACGCGCGCCGACATCCAAGGCCTCAAGGGGTAGATCGACGCCCAATCGGAGCAGGTGGAGGCGCTCGCAGCATGGCAACCGGACCTCGAGGCCCGGTTCGCCAAGCTGCAGGAGTCGGTCTCCGCCCTGCAGAGCGCACAGTCTTCTCGGGCTGCTGCTGCTGCTGCAGGTGGCTCGTTGCGAACTGCCGGTCCTCATGGTCTGGCCTCGCCTGGCGAGATCCACGGGCCCGATGGCCACGACGCGCATCATCATCCACGGAGCCTGTCGTTGGGGGGAGAGCATCCGCCGACGGCAACTCCGGCCAATGGTACGGTCGATTCCCAGGCTCCTCTGTTTCCTCGCTTGTTCGAGTCTCCTTCTGCCATCAATTTATCCTCAAGTCAAGTCATGGCAAGTTTAGGCCAGACTCCACCTTCTCTTAGTTTTCCCCAATTTGCTAGCGAGAATCCAAAAATTTGGAAAACTCTGTGTGAGCAGTACTTTTCTATGTTTCAAATTAGCCCATCTTACTTTGTTCCCACGGCGACACTTCATTTCACGGGTGTTGCAGCCATTTGGTTACAATCTATGCAATCCAAAATTGACGATCTAGATTGGGAGGCCTTATGCACCTTGTTGTGCACTCGATTTGGTCGAGATCGACACTAGTCTCTGATTAGGCAATTTTATGCTCTGCGACAAACTAGTACTGTTTCTGAATACATTGAACAGTTTGAAACTCTCATGAATCATTTGATGTCATACTCTGATGCAATACATCCATTGTACTTTTTGACAAGGTTCATCGAGGGGCTACGGGCAGATATCTGTTCCGTGGTCATGGTACAACGCCCCAGTGATCTTGATACTGTGTGTGCATTGGCTATCTTGCAAGAAGAAGTGTCTGAAGGCCAGTGACACACCCGAAGAGAGGCGGCCGGATACTCGCCGTATGCTGCTCGTCCCAAGTATCAGACTCCGCTCTGTTTGCCAGCGCCACCCGTGCGGCTCCCAAATGCAGCACCCACAGCTGACGTCCGCAGGGGGACTGAAAGTGCTCGTGCCAGTAGCGAGGCAACCAAAGTCACAGCTCTGCGCAATTATCGCCGTGCAAAAGGTCTATGCTTCAAGTGTGGCGAGCATTGGGGGCACGATCATATTTGTCCTCCGACTGTTAGACTGCAAGTAATTGAGGAACTGTTGGATTTATTTCACATGGATACTCTTCCAAGCAAGGAAGTTCAGGAACATCAGCTAGTGGAGGAAACCACAGTGGAACAAGTTTGGCATTTATCTCTTCATGCAGCTACAGGCACATAAGCTCCCAGTTGTTTGCAATTGCATGGTTGGGTACACGGAAAAGAGGTGCTCATGCTTGTGGATTCGGGCAGTTCCGCATCATTTGTGTCTCAACAAATGGCTTCTCAGTTGCAAGGATTGCAGATCATGAGCAGACCAGTGAGAGTATCAGTTCCCAATGGGTCTGAACTACAGTGTACTCAGGAGATCCTTGCTTGTGCATGGTATACACAAGGCCACACGTTCAGCACAAACTTCAGAGTTCTTCCTTTGGGATCATATGATATCATTTTGGGGGGTAGCAACGAAAACTCAACAGTCTGCAGTTGGCCAACATTGCCAAGAATTCAGTTGTGGCTTACAATGTGCAGGTTTGTTTCGACAGTGATTCAGACACCGTGACATCAGTTGAGTGTACAGAGCTGCCACCGGCTGTTGCTGAAATATTGGAACAATATGCTGACGTGTTTGCAGAGCCCACCGGACTACCACCACGGCGTGAGTGTGGCCACAAGATACCTTTGATGGCAGGGTCACAACCAGTGAATGTGAGGCCATATAGACATAAACCAGAGCTGAAAACAGAGATAGAAAAACAAATTATGGAAATGTTAAAAGCTGGCATTATTCAGCGAAGCAGTAGTCCCTCTTCTTCACCTATTATTCTGGTGAAGAAAAAGGATGGCACATGGCGTATGTGTACTGACTACAGGCGTCTCAATGCGATGACTATTGTTAGCAAATATCCAGTGCCAGTTATCGAAGAAATCTTGGATGAGTTGGCTGGTGCACGCTGGTTCTCTAAATTGGATCTACGTGCGGGATATCATCAGATACGTCTAGCAGAGGGTGAGGAGTACAAGACCGCTTTCCAAACACACTCAGGGCACTTTGAATTTCATGTCAGCTAGATTGGCAGGAGGACCCACAACTTTCCTTGGTGCCATGAACATCACATTGCATCCAGTTTTGCGCTACTGTGCCATGGTTTTTTTCGATGACATCTTGGTATTAAGTAAATCTTTTGCTCAACACCTGCAACATCTGCGCGAGGTCCTTGAGATCCTTCGGAAAGACCAGTGGTATGTGAAGCAGTCAAAGTGTGTGTTTGCACAACAGCAATTAAACTACCTGGGGCACACCATATCAGCTAAGGGAGTGTCAATAGACAGTGAGAAGACACAACAAGTGGCCAGTTGGCCTACCGCCCCAACATCAGTTAAGGAAGTGAGGGCATTCCTGGGCATAGCAGGGTATTACCGTTGTTTTGTCAAGCAGTTTGGGATGATTGCGCGGCCTATGACTAATTTGTTGCGCAAGAATGTACCATTTCAATGGACAGATGCCACTCAAGTTTCTTTTGACACCCTGAAGAATTCTTTGGTTACAACACCTACCTTGGCCCTACCAGACTTCACCAAAACATTCATCGTGGAGACAGACGTGTGTGACTATGGGGTGGGAGCCGTGTTGCAATAAGAAGGGCATCCAATTGCTTATCTAAGCAAAGCACTGGGACCAAGAAATACCTTCCAATTGTGTTGGCCGTGGATCAGTGGCGTGCCTATTTGCAGTTCTCTGAGTTTATCATCAAGACTGATCAGAGGAGCTTAGTGCATTTAGAAGAGCAGCGACTTCACACACCATGGCAACAAAAGGCGTTCACGAAGTTGTTGGGTCTACAATACAAAATCTGCTATCGCAAAGGCATTGATAACAATGCTGCCGATGCGTTATCCAGAAGGCCGGTGGATGAACAAGCTCAAGTGCTTGCAATTTCTATGTGTCAGCCAGCATGGCTGCAAGAGGTGACAAAAGGCTATGAAAAAGATCCTAAAGCATAGCAACTAATAGCACAATTGGCAGTCGCACCAGTGGCAGGGGGCAAGTTTACTTACACTAAAGGAGTGTTGCATTTTCGAGGCCGTGTTTGGTTGGGCAATAAGACCAAACTGCAGCAATAGATCATGAGAGCTTTGCATGACAGTTCAGTTGGGGGGCATTCAGGGTTTCCAGCAACGTATCATCGTGTTAGGCATTTATTTGCTTGGCCAGGGATGAAACAACATAGTAAAGACCATGTGCAGGCTTGTCAAGTGTGTCAACAAGCAAAACCAGATCGCCATCCTTACCCAGGACTGCTTCACCCGCTGCCGGTAGCTAAGCGTTGTTGGGATTTGGTTTCCATGGATTTCATTGGAGGGCTGCCACAATTGGGGAGATTTGACTGCATCTTGGTGGTAGTGGATACTTTCTCCAAATATGCACATTTTCTGCCAGTCTCTCATTCGTACTCAGCTCAAACAATAGCACAACTCTACATTGATCATATCTACAAACTCCATGGCATGCTTGAAGTTTGATCTCGGATCGGGACGCGGTGTTCACAAGTAAAGTTTGGCAGGAAATATTCAAGCTCCAAGGAGTTGAATTGAAAATGAGTTCTTCTCATCATCCACAAATGGATGGGCAAACCGAGAGGGTTAATCAAAGTCTGGAGACGTACTTCCGCTGCTTTGTGCATAGTTCACCCAAGAATTGGAGCAAGTGGTTGGCTTTAGCAGAGTTTTGGTATAACTCAGCTTTCCATTCAACATTAGGAAAGACCCCCTTCATGGTGGTTTATGGGCAGGAACCGCGGCAGTTGGGCATCACAGTGGACAACGCGACACCCATACCTGAGCTGAATGAGTGGCTCGAGGAGCGGCAACAAATGCAAGATGTCCTTCGCCAACATTTGTTGCGTGCCAAGCAAGTGATGAAGAACCAGGCGGATCAACATCGCACTCCGCGTGAATTTCAAGTGGGAGACCAAGTTTTTCTCAAGCTTCAGCCATACATTCAAACTTCAGTTGCGCGTCGAGCGAACCACAAGTTAAGCTTCAAGTTCTTCGGGCCATATCCGGTGATTCGACGCATCAATGCAGTAACATATGAACTCCAGCTGCCGGACAACTCAGCCATCTTTCCGGTGTTCCATGTCTCCCAACTGCGACGTGTCCTACACCCAGGTGCCAGTGCTTCTTCCACTTTTCCTACTCCTACTGATGTGGTTAATGTTCCTGTCAAGATATTGGAGAGGCGATGGCGCCGCGGGTCTCGCAGAATGCTGGAGCAAGGATTGGTGCGCTGGCGCGATCCAACGGCAACACCAGATACATGGGAGGATCTGGAAGATCTTCGTCGTCGCTTCCCAACGGCACCGACTTGGGGACAAGTCGTGTCTGAAGAAGGAGGGGGTGTTAGCGACCCAGCTAACAACGCCCAGGGTCGCCAGGAGAAGGAGGGCGCCACCACGACTCGGCCCAAGAGAGAGCCCAGGCCCAACCACAAGTTTACTGGACCGCAGTGGGTGTCCTATATGTTCGAGGCCGACAAGGCAGACGAGGAAGGAGATATATAAGCCAGCAGGTCGACAGCACAACGTTCATCCCGGCTAGGCTTAGAACAGGTGGCGGCGGCGTGTGTGTGTTCCTCTTTCCCATCATTCATCTCCTATCCTGGGATGAGTCTCTGCTTGTATCCAAACCATTGTAACCGAGAGATAATCAAGAGAGTACCTAACACAATCCTCCTCCTCACGCAGGGGCCAGACCGGGAGGAGTGGGGATGGATTGGGGAAGCGGAACGAAGGGGCTGCATAGAGGAGACGGGATGGATCGGGCTATCATGAGGGCCCTTGTGATGCAACGACGACAGTGGGGAACAAGGCAGGCGGCGGCAGCCCTTGGCGCTTCGAGCAGGAACCAATTGATATCTTTTTATATGATCGATGGATGGCTTGTCAGTTACAGAAGAGGACCAGGAAAAAAGAAAAGGGCTACATAAGATGAACAGGAAAAAGAAAAGGGCTGCCATTCGGTGGAGAAGATGAATATGATCTAAATTAATCGATGGGCAATTAATTGGCCAGGATTTCTACGACCCATGCATGCCGGAGGCGACAGGAAAAGGGATGGCTTGATTTTTTTTAGCATTATAAAAACGGGATGATGTGGTGCATGCACCTTGAACAAAAAAATATTAGGTGGGCTGATGTGGCTGCATGGCTTAGGTAGATAGTATGCATGTGGAGATAAATTAGATAGTGGGGATGAATCTCTTAGGTATATAGGATGCGTGTTCAGAAGAGAAATTTGGTCCAATGTGTGCAGGGCCCTCGGAAGACCGGACCAGACCCCATAGGGGATGGATATACTCTTTGAGTGGTGCACCAACAAGCAAGGCAATGGGCACTGCAAAAAGGACATATGTGGAATTGTGGTTCTTGTCGTGTGGTCCATTTGGAAGCAGCACAACGATATCGTGTTTGATGGAGCCACACTGTCCATCTCTCGGCTGGCCAAGAACATTGACAGAGAAAGAAGAACTTGGCGAGCTGCTGGTTTACTCAAGGGGGATCAAGACTTCTTTTTTGGAGTGTTGTCATGGTGGGAAAATGGGAGTAGCTAGCTTAGGCATAGGGTGGAGGTGGGCTTGACTGATTGCATGTAATTTGTGAACAACCATTGTGGACAGGTGTCTTCCCCGCTTCCTTCTTTATACTATGAGTGTGTGCATTTGAGAAAGAAAAAAATCGAACTCTCAACTTTAATCCCTAAAATCGGCACCCTGTCTTTATCATTTGTGGTCAGTCCTAGCCCTAAACATGTTTGGCACACTGGGGAAATGAACAATCCTAGTTGCGCTCATTTGTTAATTTCACTAACAATGCAGGTCCACATGCCATATCATTTCTCTCCTATCCTCTTCTTCCTCCCACTCTCCAATCCAACCCGACCCCCTTTCCCCCACTCTCTGTCCCGGAGCCAATGCCAGCACCACCTGACCATCTCCTTCCTCCATCGGCTACTCACCAACCCCTGAAACTGAATCTGGTGTCTTCTCGCGGTGGAGATGCACTAACGGCCATGTAGAAGGATGGCAGGAGAAGGAAGAGATAATCAATAGGCGCAGACCCGGTGATCCTTACGGGCAAGTTGGGAGGCTGGTCAAGGCATGCAGTGATCGGTGCGTGGAACTTCCTGCAATGCCTCTCCGTGGGCAGCTCGCCCAATTTTCTTCATCGCGTACAACACCACAGCAACATCGGCTCGACGCAGGATTTCAATAGAACGAAAAACATCGTTCTTCAACCATGGGTCTCATATGCATCTCATTCGCATCATATTGCATTAATTAAATAATTAGTTTGAAAATTCCATTTCATCATTTTGAAAATGGTGAATAAGTAGACCCTCTTCTCCTTTTTGATCTCTTGCACCAAGACTCACTCCCGAACCTTTGACACACTCTTTTTGCGACATTTAGAAGCTACCTAAATTGTTTCACAATTTTAGCATGCCCATATCCTGCTTCTCTAGTTTAAACCCACTTTCTTTTAGGAAATTTCTAAATTGAGACTTAAACAAAGTTCAAGTGACCTCAAACATTTTGTGTGCCACTTTTATATATCCTACAAAAGCTACGTTTCAAATTTTGTGTCAACCGGAGTTCCTTTTGTACCCAAATTGTTAAATATGAAGGCACATTATAGCCGGTTAAATAATAAATCATTTGCTAAATAAAATTGTCTAACTGTCCAACCCAGCTTCCATCTCATCTAGCCCATCCCACCTAGCTCATCCACCCCGTTCTATAAATGACAGCTCTCTCTACAATTTTTGGACACAATTCCCCTCCAATGGGGGTTCCCAACCCTAAACCCCACCGCTCTGTCCTCTCAGCCACTACCCTTTTCGTCCTCCCCGATATGATCCAAATTTCAGCCAAGCCACACTAGATCTCCCTTCCGATTTGTGCCCTTGGATCTCATATCTGATGGCTCCCCTCACCCCCAAGCCAGCCACCTCCACGCACCTCCAGTCGCAACCCACTGAGCCCATCCGCGGCCCTCCTAGGTCGAGGGATTTGTTTTGTGGTGCATATTCAACAATTTGTTTTCTCAATGCAAGATCAGACTAAATTACATCCAGATTAAACACCCTATTATTTGCAACATGAATGGGGAGGTCAATCTCTGGGTTTGGTGGCACAGCACTTGCATTCTCAATACTTGCTCTAGGAACTAAAGACCTCCTCATATCTAAAATTTCATAATTTAAGATTAAAGTTGAATGGTTTGCAATGGTTGAACTAACTAACAACAGTCTGGTTAGGGAATTCAACAGGAAAATTGACAATACCTATGTGATGTTGGAAATATGCCCTAGAGGCAGTAATATTGTATTATTTTCCCCATATTCATAATTAAGATTTTATATTCTATGCCATAACTGCTATGATCCTGAAATATGCGATTCAGTGGAAAACTCATATGCACGTGTAGAATGATAAACCGTAAAACCCGATTCCTATTCTTGCCTTTAGAAGTAGCTCAAGTGTTGTTTGTGATCATGTTTTTCGGGTCTTGGGATATCATTAAAGTGTAATGATAGTCACAAAATTACTTTGAGAATATGACGTTGGAATAACAATCATATTGAATTGACCCAACTTGTTTGTCATACTTTGAGATACTATCGTCACAAGTCAATCGGTATAACACAGAGAGTTAACGTATGCTTTAGTTCCTTAGACCATGAGAGTATTGTAGTAACTTCTTACCGTACGATGGACTTTCGGTTGCTCAAAGTTCATCTGTAACACGATGATCATAATAACAACTTACAGGTACATCAAAAAGTTTGACAAGGGACTAGAAAGCTTAAGAGTGGGATTTGCTCCTCCAACAATGGATAGATATTCTTAGGGCCCACCCGATGTGACAGTGTCCATCATATTATGGATGGACATGGGTGACTAGGTCACAAGGATGCCGAAACATGTCAGCGAGAAATAAGAACAAAATCGGTAATGAGGAGACCGGTATAGTGAGCATGTGAGTGACTCAAGAAGATAACGATACATCTCACCTCGTGTTTTGTGAAGTATCTCGAAGCAAAGGGAATAGCACATGATAACCAAAGGTTCACTCGAATATCATTTGTGTATTCATAGGGATCGATATGGATGTCCACGGTTCCGCTATCGGTCATTGAAGGAAAGGGGTTTTGTTCAAGCCTATGTTTTATCAAACCTACAGGGTCACAAACTTAAGGGAATCACGATCTGCCGAGTATTAGTGGAGCAGGAGTTATGAGAAAATATTTATGAAATATTTTCTTTGGTATTAGAAATAGTTTTGAGAGAAACCGGAAGCGTTTCGGAGTGACCGAAGGAGTTTTGGGGTTAACCGGGTAATAGAGGGAATTGATATACAAGTGGATCTTGTTTTTGAGGACTTAAATATAAATTATAAAGGGCTCTAATATGATTAGGAGGCCCCTGAAATTTATTCATGGTCGATGGGCTATAGAAAATAAGAAAATGCCTACTAGGGGAGAGTTAATGGGCCCTCAGGCCCATTAGTGGAGGCGCCCAAGGGGGAGGCCGAATTAGGGAGGTGGAGTTGGACTCCACCAGCCCCTAGGCCGGCGCAAGGGGAGGGAAACCCCTCCCCAAGTTGGCCACCCCTCCCTCTTCCTTCAACCTATATATACTTGAGGATTTAGCCCTTGTAGTGATAAGTTTTGGAGCCTCCTCTAGTTCTCTAGTTCTAGTTTTAGTTGATCAAATTAGAGCTAGATCTAGTTCTCCCCATCCTCATAATTAGAGGCCCTATGTGGCTCTAATCGTCTCCCTCTAATTATTCGGCGATGATTGGCTCTGGACGGTGAAGCATTGTCGGAAGCATGTACGCTTGCAATCAGTAGAGATGTCGTGCTTTTGGTCTTTTGTTCGAGGGATCATCGTGGATAGTTCGAGAGGCGATCATGGATATTTTGAGGGACTTCAAGAACGATCTTCATCAACTCTTATTCCACTGCAACTCAGAGTTGGTAACAATCTGATCTAAACCCTTATGCACATAGTGATCCTGGACCGTGTTCGTAGGACCAAATAATTTGTTTTCTAGTACGTCTCCTAACATGTGAAGTAGATATGGATTTTCCATGGCTCAACTTTTCTTGGGATGATAGAATCCTTAACGGTCACATATTCCTGCAAATTACAAACCGATACTAAAATCCCTAAATAGGAGGAGCAACAGTGAATTCTCAGTTTCTCCTCCGAAATATTAGTACGTGTGTGTGTGCAAGACTAAGCACCAGTCTCACCTAGATTCAAACTGTTTGAAGGAGGTGTCCTCGGTCATGGATTGTCGTCCTTCCCGCTCGTAGGAACGGTGGCCGTGCATGATGATCTGCCTTAGCGACTGC
The DNA here is from genome assembly GCA_021605145.1 of Aegilops bicornis. Taxonomy (NCBI): domain Eukaryota; kingdom Viridiplantae; phylum Streptophyta; class Magnoliopsida; order Poales; family Poaceae; genus Aegilops; species Aegilops bicornis. The sequence goes on along the minus strand of CM038669.1, from coordinate 340,831,378 downwards.
CAAAGCCCTAATAGCCAAAGTTGTATGACTCGAACCGCCGCGCCGTCTTGGACGCGGTCGATCCAAGATGATATGAGAAGGAGTCAAGAGGGGCGTCACACAATTTCGTTGGCGATCGTGATTTGGCCAATGCTTATGTGAGCAGGGTGGAGTGGGCGTGACTATGACTCGCTTGTAGCGAGGCATAGTGCAGCCTCGCGTCAAGCAGCGCCCAGAATGGGCTAGCCCATCGGGCACAAGAGACATTGATTGTTTTTTTTCTCTCTCTCTCTCATTTTACATTCTTACTTTGCTTTTTAACTTTTGCTTATATTTTGAAATATTCTAAATATATCTATTATAAAAAATAACTTTACATACATAATTGAAAAATGTTGACTGCATTTAAAAATGTAAACATGTATATAAAATGTTTCTAATGTATTAAAAAAGTGTACAATGTCTATGGAAATAAGTAGACATCATAACATATACATGAAGAAATATGAATCATGTATTTAGAATATGTTAACCATGCATAAAGAAATGTTCATCGTGTATACAAAAAAAGTATACAATTTGTGTGCGAAAAAGTGGACATCTAAAGATATATATATGAAAACTTTTTAATCATGTATTTAATAAATTTTAAACATGTATAAAATACCTTCTTGATATATAAAATCTGTACAATTGTTTGTGCAAAAAAGTTGACATAAAAATGTATTTAAAATAATATTCATCATGCATTTAATAATATTAAACATGTATGTAAAAAATGCTCTTGATGTATTTAAAATGTACAATCTATATTCCAAAAAGTAGACATAAAAATATGTATTAACAAATGTTAAATGTGTGTATGAAATGATTTTTGGTGTATAAAAAAAATGTAGATTGCATATGATAAAATTTGACCTGAAAATATTTGTTTGGAAAAAATGCTAATCATGTATTTGAAAAAATGTTCAAGATGTACACAGAAAAGTTTTCATATTTTTACATAAATGTTAGACATGTAAAAAATTATTCCTGTTGTAAACGAAAAGATGGGGGGAAATCCTAAAAAAGAATAACAAATCAAAGAAAAACATTGAAAACGTAAAACAAAGCAAAGGATAAAACTAAGGAAAAACGAAAATAAAACCAAATAAAATCAGTGCAAAACAAAGAAAATAGCGAAAAAGTGTGATTATAGGAAAAGGAATAAAATCGATGAAGACCAGGAAAGAAACAAATAAAAGAAAGAAAAGAAAAGAAAAAAACCCAGTAAAAACCAAGAAAGAAACAAAGAAAAACAGAAAAAGAAAGAAAAATTCCCATTAAAACCGTGTATAAAGAAGAAAACCGATGAGAGAACAAAGGAAACAGAAAATTGATTAAACCGGTAAAGAAATAGAGAAAACTGAAATAAAAAAATAAAATAAATAAAAACCCAGAAGAAAGTAATACATCGATGTGAAGCTACACATGTTTTTTTAGCAAAGGAAGCTACACATGTGTAAAAGCTTCAGGGGAGGGAAGCATAATAATGACACGGCTAGCCAGCACCCGTTGGCTGGCTAGTGCCCCCGAGCATACACCCCAAAAAGGCAAAACTCTGTCCACACCATCCATAAAAGGAAAGGTTGTCCCTATCCCATGTGGCCCTCAACAGAAAAGATCTTGCCTCCCCACCACGTGGTTCCGTCACTCCTTTCTGCAATCATATGGAGCACACAAGTTAGGAAATGCATCTCGTGCATTTAGTTCATTCAAGAAAAAATAAAAAGCTATAACTTTTAAACTGAGCGTCAAAATTAAGTTTCATTTTCACCGTTTGCCTTCTTGCAATGAGCTCTTTGAAACAAGACCCCATATGGGTATGTTTCGCCAAACTTTATTTTTCAAGAAGTTTGATGCTACCTGGGGCAACTTTGGTGTTACAGGAAGCAATTTTGCAGTAGATTGCCTATCACAATTACATATCTACCACAAGCACTCTAAAGTTGACTACCGATGAAACAACAAGACTTTGGTGCTATTTGAGGAAACTTTGATGCTACAAGAAGCAACTTTGCAAAAGATTGCCTATCATGATTACATATCTATGCCCAAGCACTTCTAAGTTGGCTACCAGTACTACAGGAAGCAACTTGATGCTATATGGGGCTACTTGGATGTTGCCTAATATCACATATAAAGTTTCCTATCATGGATGTCTATCAACTAAAAATACTTTCCCCTAAGTTGAACACCATGACTTCCAAGTTGCCTAACGTCATTTTAAAGTTTCATAAGCATCTCTAAAGTTCCCTAACATTATCCTAACTTGCCTACAAGTACTTTCAAGTACTATAATCAACTTAGCTTTAGAGGTAGACAGAAGTTATAGACCAGTTGTTTAAAGTGTAATTTCCCCTAACTTTTCTACAATACTACAGAGTTAGGCAACTTTGCCATGAAGTACTTTCCCTGAATATTATCCTAGCCTACAAGTACTTTCTAATACTATAAGGCTATTTTTGCTAACATTATCCATGTATAAAATAATGGGTGTTGCTTATGTTACAACCGAAATGGTTTGCATATTTAGGTGGACCAAATGAAAAGCTATTTCCATGTATCAAAATAGTGGATAACAAAATATCTACAAACTTAGGTAATTTAGGCAAGTATTGTCTATATGTAGGAAACTTGTCCTACTGAAAATAACAACTTTGGGGCAAACTAAATTAATTTGTTGCTAAAAATATCTTTGGGCAACTCGTGTCAACCTCTCCAGTAATTAACTATCATGTGTTGGGCAAGTTTTGGGCGAAATAAAACCCAACACTCCTGGTAGCGGATCTCTAGGCAACTAGCGCCAGCATCTCCAGCAACTAACTGTTATGCGTTGGGCAACTTTTGGACACTTTTGGCTCAAAACGTCGATGATTCCAGCCCCTGCATCTCCACGCCACAAAACCACCCCCATGCAGAAAACCATTGATTCGCCCAAAAACCCGGTACAACGCACACCCCTCTTCAATCTCCCTATCCCGACTCTAACACATAGTCATAGATTTCAGTATAAAACGCATGCTTATGGGGGAGATTTTGAGATACTTACTAGAGATTTGCGGCCCAATTCTTCATCACTAGCAAAAATATTTTTCGGATCTAACTCCTCCCTGCTAGGTGGTCGTGATGCATAAACGGTGGCGCTGTCTTGGCTCTCGCTCCTACTTTGCTTGCTGGTTGCCAACACTCCAAGATCTCTCTCCCCAATGCTACTTGTGAGCAGCGTTGGGATTTTCCCAAAGAGGAGAGGATGATGCAGTACAATAGAGATAAGTATTTCCCTCAGTTATGAAACCAAGGTTATCAATCCAGTAGTAGAACGAAGCAACACTATGTAAACATCACCTGCACACAAACAACAAATACTTGCAACCCAACGCGTAGACGGGTTGTCAATCCCTCAACGGTTACGAGCAAGATTAAATTTTATAATTTTTGATAGATAGATCTGACAGAAATACAAAATAAAATAAATAAAAGAAAATTGTAGCAAGATATTTTAGATTTAATATACGATAGAAGATAGACCCGGGGGCATAGTTTTAACTAGAGTCCTCTCTCGAGAAAATATCATAAGATGGATAAACAAATTGATGTTGGGAATTAATAGAAAAGCAAATAATTATGACGATATCCAAGACAATGATCATACATAGGCATCACGTCCAATATTAGTAGACTGCTGCATCTACTACTATTACTCCACACATCGACCGCTATCCAACATGCATCTAGTGTATTAACTTCATGGCAAAACGGAGTAATGCTTTAGGCAAGATGACATGATACAGACAAGATAAACTCAAACAAACCACATCTTTTTACCCTTAATATCAGGATACAAACGTGTCGTCCATTTCTCTCACTGGAATTGAGCACCGCAAGATCGAACCCATTACAAAGCACCTCTTCCCATGTAAAGATAAGTCAAACCTAGTTGGACACTCTTTCGTCCTCTTGTGGCCTCCCAAGCTTCCAGGGTCTCTTATCGCAAGAAAAAAATCTCCAAAAAGTTTCGTGGCATTTGGACTTTGTTTGGTATTGATATTCTGCAAAGTAAAAAAAACAAGCAAAAAATAGCAACTGGCACTAGGCACTAAGTTAGTAGGTTAGTCCCAAAAACTGATATAAAGTTGCTTGTAAATGTATATAAAACATCAGGATTGATACTATAATAGCATGGAACAATAAGAAATTATAGATACGTTGGAGACATATCAAGCATCCCCAATCTTAATCCCGCTCGTCCTCGAGTAGGTAAATGATAAAAACAGAAATTTTGATGTGGAATTCTACCTATCATATTCATCATATAACTGTTTCTTTTATAGCATGGACATTTGGACTTGAGTGATTCAAAGCAATAGTCTATAATTTGACATGAAGACATCAATACTCATGCATATCAACAAGCAAGCATGTCTTTCAAAATATCAACGCTAAAGAAAGCTATCCCTAGCCCATTATGCTCGATCATTGATCCATTCATGGAACACACTAAAATATTAGCTACATCCAATGCACAAGTATGACAATAGTGTTCCCTAGTTGGTGCTTTATAAGGGAAGATGGAGACTCAAAATAAAAATAAAAATTGCATAAAAGTAAATAGATAGACTCTTCGCAGAGGGAAACAGAGATTTATAGAGGTGCTAGAGCTCATAGCTTAAATTGAGAGGTAAAATTATTTTGAGATGCATGCTTTTCCTGTCAATGAAAATGAGTGAGAATTCCCAATGTCTTCCATGCTAGATAAATCGTAGGCGGTTCCCAAACAGAAAATAAAGTTTATTTCCTTTCCACCATTCTTACACAATCCATGGCTAGCCGTATCCATGGGTGCCTTCCGTACCAACACTTTCCGAGGAATTTATTATTTAACATCATATTAGAAAAAAAATCATTTCGGGACTGGACATCCCTATTACCTGCCACACTCTCGTGCAATGACAAGTGCATAAACACTAATTGTGAGAATAAAATACCTAGCATGGAAATATTGGCCACCCCCTACCGCTTCATGAGCGGTACAGGCACACAAAACAGAAATATATTTTGAATTTTTAGAGTTGGCACATACAAATTTACTTGGAACGGTATGGAAATACCTCATGTAGGTAGGTATGGTGGACTCATTTGGCACAACTTTGGTTTAAGGAGTTGGATGCACAAGCAGCATTCCCGCTTAGTACAAATGGAGGTTAGGAAATAGATCTAGAAGCGAGCAACCAAAAAAAAGGTCATAAACACGCATTAAACATAACTAACACTGAATAATGCACCACAACTAGGATATAACTTTGTTGCATAACTATTAACTTTCGTGCTTGCATAGGGAATCACAAACCTTAACACCAATATTCTTAGTAAAGCATAATTACTCACCAACATGATTCACATATCACTATCTCCATATCACAAAACTATTGCAAGGAATCAAGTTTTTAATATCCAATTTTCTTTTCATGAAAGTTTTTATTATATCCCTCTTGAATATTCATCACTACGGGACCAAATTCATATCTCGTGCAAATTACCATTACTATTAACAATTCTCAAAATAATTTAAGCGAAGCACTAGAGCATAAATATTTCTTCAAAAAAACTCATATATCAACTCTCAAAATAATATAAGTGAAGCATGAGAGTTCATTTCTTTAAAGTTTAATTATATAAACTCCCAAATAATTTAAGTGAAGCATGAGAGTTAATTTCTTTAAAATTTAATTTCCACCGTGCTCTAAAAGATTTACGTGAAGCACTAGAGCAATTTCCTAGCTCAAAAAATTTAAGTGAAGCACATAGATCAATTCTAACTAATCATGATAACATATGGCTCTCTCAAATGGGTGTGTTTAACAAGAATTATTGACAACCTAAAAATCAAACAAAGCAAAGACTCATATCATACATGACGCTCCAAGGAAAACTCATGATATATGACGAATAAGAATATAGCACCAAGTAAAATTACCGATGGTCATTAGAAGAAAGAGGGGATGCCTTCCGGGGCATCCCCAAGCTTAGTTGCTTGGGAGTCCTTGAATATTACCTTGGGCTGCCTCGGGAATCCCCAAGCTTGATCTCTTGCCACTCCTTATTCCTTCATCCATCGCAATCTCACCCAAAACTTGAAAACTTCAATCACACAAAACTTAACAAAAACCTTCATGAGATCCTGATAAATCTCCAATGTATCTATAATTTATGAAGTATTCATGCCATGTTTACAATAATTTTATATGGTTTTGGAATGATTTGGATGGAACTAACCTGGACTGACACTGTTTTCAGCAGAACTACCGTGGTGTTATTTTTTGTGCAGAAATAAACATTCTCCAAATGCAACGAAACTTTTTGACGATTTTTTTGAAAAAAGGCACTAGATCAGCTTCGTGGGAGAACCAGAAGGTGAAGTAGGTGAGCACAAGACAATGGGGGCGCCAGGGGGCCCAGGCATGCCCTGGTGGATTGTGCCCACCTCGAAGCCCATCTTCGCGTGATACCGACACCAAAAAATCCAATAAATACAGAAACCCCTAGAAATAACCCTAGATCAGAAGTTCCACCGCCGCAAGCCTCTGTAGCCACGAAAAACCAATCTAGACCCCATTTCGGCACCCTGCCGGAGGGGGAAATCATCACACGTGGCCATCTTCATCATCCCGGCGGCCACCATGATGAGGAGGGAGTAGTCCACCCTTAGGGCTGAGGGCTTCTACCAGTATCTATGTGTTTAATCTCTCTCCCTCTCTCTCTCTCTCTCTCTCTCTCTCTCTCTCGTGTTCTTAATGGCACGATCTTGATGTATCGGGGGCTTTGCTAATATAGTTGGATCATATGGTTTTTCTCCCTCTCTATCTTGTTGTGACAAATTGAGTTTTCCCTTTGAGATTTCGTTTTATCGGATTGAATACTTTTATGGATTTGAGAGCACTGTTATTTATGTCTTGCATATGAATACCCGTGGTGACAATGAGGTATTATATTGATTCACTTGATATATGTTTTGGCACTCAACTCATGGATTCCCGAGGTTGAAGGAAATATGCCCTAGAGGCAATAATAAAGTTATTATTTATTTCCTCATATCATGATAAATGTTTATTATTCATGCTAGAATTGTATTAACCGGAAACATAATACATGTGTGAATACATAGACAAACTTAACGTCACTAGTATGCCTCTACTTGACTAGCTCATTAATCAAAGATGGTTGTGTTTCCTAACCATAGACATGTGTTGTCATTTGATTAACGGGATCACATCATCAGGAGAATGATGTGGTTGACTTGACCCATTCCGTTAGCTTAGCATTTGATCGTTTAGTATGTTGCTATTGCTTTCTTCATGACTTATACAAAGTTCCTACAACTATGAGATTATGCAACTCCCGTTACCGGAGGAACACTTTGTGTGCTACCAAACATCACAATGTTAGTGGGTGATTATAAAGGAGCTCTACAGGTGTCTCCAAAGCTACATGTTGAGTTGGCGTATTTCGAGATTAGGTTTTGTCACTCCGATTGTCGGAGAGGTATCTCTGGGCCCTCTCGGTAATGCACATCACTATAAGCCTTGCAAGCAATGTAGCTAATGAGTTAGTTACGGAATGATGCATTACGTAATGCAGTAAAGAGACTTGCCGGTAACGAGATTGAACTAGGTATTGGATACCGACGATCGAATCTCGGCCAAGTAACATACCGATGACAAAGGGAATAACGTATGTTGTTATGCGGTTTGACCGATAAAGATCTTCGTAGAATATGTAGGAACCAATATGAGCATCCAGGTTCCGCTATTGGTTATTGACCGGAAACAGTTCTAGGTCATGTCTACATAGTTCTCGAACCCGTAGGGTCCGCACGCTTAACGTTACAATTACAGTTTTATTATGAGTTTATAAGTTTTGATATACAAAAGGTTGTTCGGAGTCCCGGATGTGATCAAGGACATGACGAGGAGTCTCGAAATGGTCGAGACATAAAGATTGATATATTGGAAGCCTATATTTGGATATCGGAATCGTTCCGGGTGAAATCGGGATTTTACCGGAGGACCGGGGGGTTACCGGAACCCCCCTGGGGCTTAATGGGCCTACATGGGCCCTAGTGGAGAGGAAGAGAGGAGGCAAGAGGTGGGCTGCGCCCCCTCCCCTCCCTAGTCCGGATAGGACAAGGAGAGGGGGGCGGTGCCCCCCTTTCCTTCCCCTCTTCCTCCTCCTTCCCCCCTTCTCCTTCTCCAACTAGGAAAGAAGGGAGTCCTACTCCCGGTGGGAGTAGGACTCCCCCTTGGCGCGCCCTCCTTGCCCGGCCGCCCCCTCCCCCTTGGCTCCGTTATATACGGGGGCAGGGGGCACCCCATGACACACAAGTTGATCTTCGTGATCGTTCCTTAGCCGTGTGCGGTGCCCCCCTCCACCATATTCCACCTCGGTCATATCTTAGTGGTGCTTAGGCGAAGCCCTGCGTCGGTAGAACATCATCACCGCCACCACGCCGTCATGCTGACGGAACTCATCCCCAACACCCTGCTAGATCGGAGTCCGGGGATCGTCATCGAGCTGAACGTGTGCTGAACTCGAGGTGCCGTAGGTTCGGTACTTGGATCGGTCGGATCGTGAATAAGTACGACTACATCAACCGCGTTGTTCTAACGCTTCCGCTTTCGGTCTACGAGGGTACATGGACAACACTCTCCCCTCTCGTTGCTATGCATCACCATGATCTTGCGTGTGCGTAGGAATTTTTTTTGAAATTACTACGTTCCCCAACAGGGGCATCCGTGCCTGGTTTTATGCGTAGATGTCATATGCCCGAGTAGAACACAAGTGAGTTGTGGGTGATACAAGTCATACTGCTTACCAAAGCATGTCATACTTTGGTTCAGCGGTATTGTGAGATGAAGCGGCCGGACCGACATTACGCCAGACGCTTACGCGAGACTGGTTTCAATTCTACGAGCACTTGTGCTTAAAGGTGACTGGCGGGTGTCTGTCTCTCTCACTTTAGTTGAACCGAGTGTGGCTACGCCCGGTCCTTGCGAAGGTTAAAACAACACTAACTTGACGAACTATCGTTGTGGTTTTGATGCATAGGTAAGAATGGTTCTTGCTAAGTCCGTAGCAGCCACGTAAAATTTGCAACAACAAAGTAGAGGACGCCTAACTTGTTTTTGCAGGGCATGTTGTGATGTGATATGGTCAAGACGTGATGCTATATTTTATTGTATGAGATGATCATGTTTTGTAACCGGGTTATCGGCAATCGGCAGGAGCCATATGGTTGTCGCTTTATTGTATGAAATGCAAACGCTACTGTAATTGCTTTACTTTATCACTAAGCGGTAGCGATAGTCGTAGAAGCAATAGATGGTGTAACGACAACGATGCTACGATGGAGATCAAGGTGTCGCACCGGCGACGATGGTGATCACGACGGTGCTTCGGAGATGGAGATCACAAGCACAAGATGATGATGGCCATATCATATCACTTATATTGATTGGATGTGATGTTTATCCTTTATGCATCTTATCTTGCTTTGATTGACGGTAGCATTTTAAGATGATCTCTCACTAAAATTATCAAGAAGTGTTCTCCCTGAGTATGCACCGTTGAGAAAGTTCTTCGTGCTGAGACACCACGTGATGATCGGGTGTGATAAGCTTTACGTTCAAATACAATGGGTGCAAAACAGTTGCACACGCGGAATACTCAGGTTAAACTTGACGAGCCTAGCATATACAGATATGGCCTCGGAACACGGAGACCGAAGGTCGAACGTGAATCATATAGTAGATATGATCAACATAGTGATGTTCACCATTGAAACTACTCCATCTCACGTTATGATCGGACATGGTTTAGTTGATTTGGATCACGTGATCACTTAGATGACTAGAGAGATGTCTGTCTAAGTGGGAGTTCTTAAGTAATATGATTAATTGAACTTAAATTTATCATGAACTTAGTACCGATAGTATTTTGCTTGTCTATGTTTGTTATAGATAGATGGCTCGTCTTTGTTGTTCCGTTGAATTTTAATGCGTTCCTTGAGAAAGCTAAGTTGAAAGATGATGGTAGCAATTACATGTATCGGGTCCGTAACACGAGGATTATCCTCATTGCTGCACGTAAGAATTACGTCTTTGGAAGCACCGCTGGGTGCCAGGCCTGCTGCAGATGCAACTGACGACGTTAAGAACGTCTGGCAGAGCAAAGCTTATGACTACTCGATAGTTCAGTGTGCCATGCTTTACGTCTTGGAACCAGGTCTTCAACGATGTTTTGAACGTCATGGAGCATATGAGATGTTCTAGGAGTTGAAGTTAATATTTCAAGCAAATGCCCAGATTGAGAGATATGAAGTCTCCAATAAGTTCTATAGCTGTAAGATGGAGGAGAATAGTTCTGTCAGTGAACACATACTCAAAATGTCTGGGTATAATAATCACTTGATTCAACTAGGAGTTAATCTTCCTGTTGATAGTGTCATTGACAGAATTCTTCAATCACTGCCACCAAGCTACAAGAGCTTCGTGATGAACTATAATATGCAAGGGATGGACAAGACTATTCCCGAGCTCTTCGCAATGCTAAAAGCTGCGGAGGTAGAAATCAAGAAGGAGCATCAAGTGTTGATGGTCAATAAGACCACCAGTTCAAGAAAAGGGCAAAGGGAAGAAGAAGGGGAACTTCAAGAAGAACAGCAAACAAGTTTCTGCTCAAGAGAAGAAACCTAGGTCTGGACCTAAGCCTGAGACTGAGTGCTTCTACTGCAAGCAAACTGGACACTGGAAGCGGAACTGCCCCAAGTATTTGGCGGATAAGAAGGATGGCAAAGTGAACAAAGGGACTACAGATTAAGCGAAGATTGGCTAAGGACGAGGTGACGATGCGCGTGGGAAATGGTTCCAAAGTCGATGTGATCACGGTCGGCAGGCTACCTCTACATCTACCATCGGGATTAGTTTTAGACCTAAATAATTGTTATTTGGTGCCAGCGTTGAGCATGAACATTATATCTGGATCTTGTTTGATGCGAGACGGTTATTCATTTAAATCTTAGAATAATGGTTGTTCTATTTATATGAGTAATATCTTTTATGGTCATGCACCCTTGAAGAGTGGTCTATTTTTATTGAATCTCGATAGTAGTGATACACATATTCATAATGTTGAAGCCAAAAGATGCATAATTGATAATGATAGTGCAACTTATTTGTGGCACTGCCGTTTAGGTCATATCGGTGTAAAGCATATGAAGAAACTCCATACTGATGGACTTCTGGAATCACTTGATTATGAATCACTTGGTACTTGCGAACCGTGCCTCATGGGCAAGATGACTAAAACGCCGTTCTCCGGAACTATGGAGCGAGCAACTGATTTATTGGAAATCATACATACTGATGTATGTGGTCCAATGAATATTGAAGCTCACGACGGGTATCGTTATTTTCTCACCTTCACAGATGATTTGAGCAGATATGGGTATATCTACTTGATGAAACACAAATCTGAAACATTTGAAAAGTTCAAAGAATTTCAGAGTGAAGTGGAAAATCATCGTAACAAGAAAATAAAATTTCTACGATCTGATCGTGGAGGAGAATATTTGAGTTACGAGTTTGGTTTACATTTGAAACAATGCGGAATAGTTTCGCAACTCACGCCCAATTTAACAAAGACAACGAAATGGTGTGTCCGAACGTCGTAATCGTACTTTACTAGATATGGTGCGATCTATGACGTCTCTTACTGATTTACCGCTATCGTTTTGGGGCTATGCTTTAGAGACGGACGCATTCACATTAAATAGGGCACCATCAAAATCCGTTGAGACGACGCCTTATGAACTGTGGTTTGGCAAGAAACCAAAGTTGTCGTTTCTTAAAGTTTGGGGCTGCGATGCTTATGTGAAGAAACTTCAACTAGATAAGCTCGAACCCAAATCGGAGAAATGTGTCTTCAAAGGATACCCAAAAGAGACTATTGGGTACACCTTCTATCACAGATCTGAGGGCAAGATTTTCGTTGCTAAATTCGGATCCTTTCTAGAGAAGGAGTTTCTCTCGAAAGAAGTGAGTTGGAGGAAAGTAGAACTTGATGAGGTAACTGTACCTGCTCCCTTGTTGGAAAGTAGTTCATCACAAGAACCGGTTCCTGTGATAACTACACCAATCAGTGAGGAAGCTAATGATATTGATCATGAAACTTCAGATCAAGTTACTACTGAACCTCGTAGCTCTACCAGAGTAAGATCCGCACCAGAGTGGTATGGTAATCCTATTCTGGAAGTCATGTTACTTGACCATGACGAACCTACGAACTATGAGGATTTCAAAAGGTGCATTCCTGAATGGATTTCTAGAAGAAGAGTTGTATATGATGCAACCGGAAGGTTTTGTCGATCCAAAAGGTGCTAACAAAGTGTGCAAGCTCCAGCGTTCCATTTTATGGACTGGTGCAAGCATCTCGGAGTTGGAATAAACGTTTTGATAGTGTGATCAAAGCATATGGTTTTATACAGACTTTTGGAGAAGCCTGTATTTACAAGAAAGTGAGTGGGAGCTCGATGAGCATTTCTGATATTATATGTAGATAACATATTGTTAATTGGAAATGATATAGAATTTCTGGATAGCATAAAGGGATACTTGAATAAAAGTTTTTCAATGAAAGACCTTGGTGAAGCTGCTTACATAATGGGCATCAAGATCTATAGAGATAGATCAACACGCTTAATTGGACTTTCACAAAGCACATACCTTGATAAAGTTTTGAAAAAGTTCAAAATGGATCGTGCAAAGAAAGGGTTCTTGCACGTATTACATAAGGTGTGAAGTTGAGTCAGACTCAATGCCCAACCACAATAGAAGATAGAGAGAAAATGAAAGATGTTCCCTATGCTTCAGCCATAGGCTCTATCATGTATGCAATGCTGTGTACCAGACCTGACGTATGCTTAGCAATAAGCTTGGTAGGTAGGTACCAACGTAATCCAGGAGTGGATCACTGGACAACGGTCAAGAATATCCTGAAATACCTGAAAAGGACTAAGGATATGTTTCTCGTTTATGGAGGTGACAAAGAGCTAGTCGTAAATGGTTACGTCGATGCAAGCATTGACACTGATCCAGATGATTCTAAATCACAAACCGGATACGTGTTTTTATTGAACGGTGGAGCTGTAAGTTGGTGCAGTTCTAAACAAAGCGTCGTGGCGGGATCTACATGCGAAGCGGAGTACATAGCTGCTTCGGAAGCAGCAAATGAAGGATTCTGGATGAAAGAGTTCATTTCCGATCTAGGTGTCATACCTAGTGCATCGGGACCAATGAAGATCTTCTGTGACAATACTGGTGCAATTGCCTTGGCAAAGGAATCTAGATTTCACAAGAGGACCAAGCACATCAAGAGACACTTTAATTCCATCCGGGACCAAGTCCAGGTGGGAGACATAGAGATTTGCAAGATACATACGGATCTGAATGTTGCATACGCGTTGACTAAGATTCTTCCACGAGCACATCATGATCAGCACCAAGACTCCATGGGTGTTAGAATCATTACTGTGTAATCTAGATTATTGACTCTAGTGCAAGTGGGAGACTGAAGGAAATATGCCCTAGAGGCAATAATAAATTTATTATTTATTTCCTCATATCATGATAAATGTTTATTATTCATGCTAGAATTGTATTAACCAGAAACATAATACATGTGTGAATACATAGACAAACTTAACTTCACTAGTATGCCTCTACTTGACTAGCTCATTAATCAAAGATGGTTGTGTTTCCTAACCATAGACATGTGTTGTCATTTGATTAATGGGATCATATCATTAGGAGAATGATGTGGTTGACTTGACCCATTCCGTTAGCTTAGCATTTGATCGTTTAGTATGTTGCTATTGCTTTCTTGATGACTTATACAAAGTTCCTACAACTATGAGATTATGCAACTCCTGCCATCGGAGGAAGACTTTGTGTGCTACCAAATGTCACAACGTAATCGGGTGATTATAAAGGAGCTCTCAGGTGTCTCCAAAGGTACATGTTGAGTTGGCGATTTTCGAGATTAGTTTTTGTCACTCCGATTGTCGGAGAGGTATCTCTGGGCCCTCTCGGTAATACACATCACTATAAGCGTTGCAAGCAATGTAGATAATGAGTTAGTTACGGAATGATGCATCACGTAACGAGTAAAGAGACTTGCCGGTAACGAGATTGAACAAGGTATTGGATACCGACGATCGAATCTCGGGCAAGTAACATACCGATGACAAAGGGAACAACGTATGTTGTTATGCGGTTTGACCGATAAAGATCTTCGTAGTATATGTAGGAACCAATATGAGCATCCAGGTTCCGCTATTGGTTATTGACCGGAAACAGTTCTAGGTCATGTCTACATAGTTCTCGAACCCGTAGGGTCCGCACGCTTAACGTTACGATGACAGTTTTATTATGAGTTTATAAGTTTTGAGATACCGAAGGTTGTTCGGAGTCCCGGATGTGATCATGGACATGACGAGGAGTCTCGAAATGGTCGAGACATAAAGGTTGATATATTGGAAGCCTATATTTCGATATCGGAATCGTTCCGGGTGACATCGGGATTTTACCGGAGTATCGGGGGGTTACCGGAACCCCCCCCCCCCGGGGCTTAATGGGCCGATATGGGCCCTAGTGGATAGGAAGAGAGGAGGCAAGAGGTGGGCTGCGCCCCCTCCCCTCCCTAGTCCGAATAGGACAAGGAGAGGGGGGCGGCGCCCCCCTTTCGTTCCCCTCTTCCTCCTCCTTCCCCCCTTCTCCTTCTCCAACTAGGAAAGATGGGAGTCCTACTCCCGGTGGGAGTAGGACTCCCCCTTGGCGCGCCCTCCTTGGCCGGCCGCCCCCTCCCCCTTGGCTCCTTTGTATACGAGGGCACGGGGCACCCCATGACACACAACTTGATCTTCGTGATCGTTCCTTAGCCGTGTGCGGTGCCCCCCTCCACCATATTCCACCTCGGTCATATCGTAGCGGTGCTTAGGCGAAGCCCTGCGTCGGTATAAAATCATCACCGTCACCACGCCGTCGTGCTGACAGAACTCATCCCCAACACCCTGCTGGATCGGAGTTCGGGGATCGTCATCGAGCTGAACGTGTGCTGAACTCGGAGGTGCCGTAGGTTCGGTACTTGGATCGGTCGGATCGTGAAGACGTACGACTACATCAATCGCGTTGTTCTAACGCTTCCGCTTTCGGTTTACGAGGGTACGTGGACAACACTCTCCCCTCTCGTTGCTATGCATCACCATGATCTTGCGTGTGCGTAGGAATTTTTTCGAAATTACTACGTTCCCCAACAGAGGTGACATTGGGGTAATCTATGCATAGGGGTGATGCACGTTTTCGTCCTTGTTTCTCCGGTAGAAATCTTGGGGCACTCTTTGAGGTTCTTTGTGTTGGATCGAGTATTATGAATCTGAAATTATTTGATGCGTATCGTATAATTAACTCATGGATACTTGTGGTGACATTGGAGTATCTGGGTGACATTAGAGTTGGTTGATGCATATCATATGGTGTTATTTTAGTACGAACTCTTGGATAGATCGAAATGGAGTATCTGGGTGACATTAGAGTTGGTTGATGCGTATCATATGGTGTTATTTTAGTATGAACTCTTGGATAGATCAAACGGAAAGAATAACTTTGCATTATTTTAGTACAAACTCTTGAATAGATTGAACAGAAAGAATAACTTTAAGGTGGTTTCATACCCTACAAACAATTTCTTCTTATGTTCTCCGCTAGATATGAACTTTTGAGTGATTCTTCATCACATGTTGAGGGATAGTTATGTGAACCAATTAGATTAGCATTGTTGGGAGATTTCACTAGCGAAAGTACGGACCCTAGGCCTCAAGCATTGCAATACCATTTGTGGTCACTTTTGTTACTTGATACCTTGCTATTTTTATTGTTCCTATCACAAAAATCAATATCTACTATCATTACTACACTTTTATCACCATCTCTTTGCCGAACTAGTGCACCTATACAATTTACCATTGTATTTGGTGTGTTGGGGACACAAGAGACTTTTTGTTGTTTGGTTGCAGGGTTGTTTGAGAGAGACCATATTCATCCTACGCCTCCCACGGATTGATAAACCTTAGGTCATCCACTTGAGAGAAAATTGCTACTGTCCTACAAAACTCTGCGCTTGGAGGCCCAACACGAGTCTATGAGAACAAGTTGTGTAGTAGACATCAAGCTCTTTTCTGGCGCCGTTGCCAGGGAGGTGAGTGCTTGAAGGTATATCTTTATATCTTGCAATCGAATCTTTTAGTTTCTTGTTTTATCACTAGTTTGGTTTATAAAAGAAAACTATAAGAAATGGAATTGAGGTGGCCTCATATTATTCGCCTTTATCATGTCTTTCTTGAAATGATGAAATGGAAACTGTGCTCAATTGATAGAAGAAGAATTCAATAAAATGTTTGGCATAGAATCTTTGAATGATGAGCATGATTGCAATGTTGTTAGTATGAATTGTTTGAATATCCACAATGCTAATTATGATTGCACAAGTCATGACAAAAATGTTTCTTATAAGCATGTCATTTTTTGTGGAGTGGAAAGACTTTGTGAGGACGTGCCTTATAGGGAAGATAGATTTTGTAAGAAGCATAAGCATGATAGGACCAATTTTTTTCTCAAAGTGATAGATGAATTTGCTACAAAATTATGTTCTCTTTGTCATATTACTTGT
Source organism: Aegilops bicornis (assembly GCA_021605145.1). Lineage (NCBI taxonomy): Eukaryota > Viridiplantae > Streptophyta > Magnoliopsida > Poales > Poaceae > Aegilops > Aegilops bicornis. The sequence continues at coordinate 340,814,581 of CM038669.1, read as the reverse complement.
GAACTTTGCAATAAGGATGGTCATCTTAATTTCCAATGCAAACTTTTTCATGATCGAATCTTGGCCAAATATTGTAATGACTTGATCACCCTTGAACTTTATAATGAGCTTTGTATATTTTTGGGAGTGAAGAATTGACACATAAAAATAGTTGATTTGAAGTATTCATTCTCACGAACGGCATTGAAACTAATCTAAAAAATATCAATATGTTTTGCATGGTAAATTGCAATGAGAATGCTTATATTGCCAACTATAGAAAGATGGGAAAACCAATAGAATATAAAAGGAATACTAATGAAAGGGTAAAGATTTCCACTTTCCCTCCTATTGTCTCTCATGATGAAATAGGTGACGAGGAGGAGCTCCCTATTCAACCAATCTCATCAATAAGAAGCTTGAAAAAATTAATTAAACCCACACATGATGTGGTGAAGAAGAAGAAAAGAAGAAAGAATAGAGGTAAAAGGTATCTCTCCCAACTAATGTTGCTCCTATTATTGTTGTGCCTCATGAAAATGAATCAAAAATAATTTTGGAAGATGATGCAGTTGATGATGATATTGCTTCTATGTCTTATGGCACAATGTCCGAGAGCACTATTGATGATGATTTTGTTATGCCTATTGCTTGTTGTGATGATTATGATTGGGAAGATAATGATACTTATTATAATCTTGGAAATATTTTTGGCACCAACTTGGGAAATTATGATGATAGCAATTATTATACCATTGGTGCTATTCATACTATTAATGATGAGAGTGATTATGCTTATGATAAAGCCAAGCCACAAGCTTGGGGATGCTATTTTTGATGGGAATGCCATGTTTGAGAATTTATTTGATGCAATTAATGTTTGTCCCAAGCTTGGGGATGATATGCTTAATGGAGATGATCTTTTTAGTCCCCCTACTTCGAATGATAAATTTCCTGTGAGGATTGCATGCCTCCTATCTATGATGAGAACAAAGTTGCTACTTATGATGATTATTGTGATGATACTTATGTTATAAAAAGTAGTGATAATTATTGTCATAATTTTTAATATCCTTTTACTGAACATTACTCTTTTAATATGGAAATAATTTTTAGTATTCAAGTTTCATATGATACTCCCACTATTGTGAATGAGAATAAAATTGCTTATATGGAGAGTAATAAATATTATATGCTTTTGGATCATGAAAAGAGTGCTTTATGTGATGATTATATTTATGAATCTATTCATGATGCTACTACAAATTATTATGAGAGAGGAACTTATGATTCATGATGCTTTTGTCATGTTTCAATTCTTATCTTTTATGCGAGCATCATTGAACTCATCATGCCTAGCTAAAAGGCATTAAACAAAAGCGCTTACTGGGAGAAAACCCAACACTTTTACCTACAGTTTTTGTGTGTTCACATGATTATGCTCCTGTAGTAATCATGTTTTATTGCTTTTGTTTTAATGAAGTGCCAAGTAAAGCCTTTGGGATAGTGTGGATGATAGTTGACTTGAATCTGTGCAAAAACAGAAACTTGTGCGCCCAGTCCAGGAATTTTCAAAATTCACTGGAACGTTCTTTTGATCTTAATTTTTTAAGGTGATAGATATACAAATTCCCTACGTTGTCCTAATGTTTCAGAATTTTTGGAGTAGCAGAAGTATGTTTGTTTTCCAGATCATTACAGACTGTTCTATTTTTGACAGATTCTGTTTTTAATGCACAGTTTGCTTGTTTCCTAGTTTCTATGGCTTATATTGCTCAATATAAATTGTGGAAATGATAAGGTACAGTAGGCATTGTGTGAGAACAATTATGAATCTTGTCTTTGACAGTACCAAAGTGAATGATTTGCTTTATCATACTAACCTATCTCATGAAGTTCTGTTAAGTTTTGTGTGATTGAAGTTTTCAAGTTTTGGGTAAGATATCGATATGAGGAGAATAAGGAGTGAGAGGACTCTAAGCTTGGGGATGCCCAAGGAACCCCAAGTTAATATTCAAGGAAGATACAAGCAACTAAGCTTGGGAATGCCCCGGAAGGCATCCCCTCTTTGGTCTCCAACATAATCGGTAATCTTACTTGGGGCTATATATTCATTCGTCACATGATATGAGTTTTGCTTGGAGTGTCATTTTATTTTGTTTTGATTTCCTTGCTGATATCTATAATAATGTTTTGCATCTTTTACTTCAATAAAAATGTCAAGTGTAGCATTTGCCATGCTTATTTTGCAAGTATATGAGTTGCTGTTTCAGAATAGAAAGTTTATCGTTGTTGCAAAAATTCTCTAGAAAAGTCGGAATGTGATAAAATGTTGAATTTTTTTGCATAATAAGCTATGATAAATTTTCTATAGTGTGGAAATTTTTTAGAATTTTTTAAGTTGAATAAGTATGGAACCTTCTTCATCCTTCTGATGCATCGCTCTGCTTAGACAGATTGCTGGTATGATTGCATTTTTTGCATATATTTGCTAGTTTAATGATTCTATTTGAGGATAGGAGTATTAAATATGCAGAGGCATTTAGTATGCAATGTTAAATTACAATTTTAGTGATTTGATACATTAGAGAATGATAAGGTGTTGCATTAATTTATACTAACTTATCTTATGAGATCTTGTTGAGTTTTGTGTGGATGAAGTTTTTAAGAATTAGGGAAACTGTATTATGAGAGGAATTAAGAAGACACAAGAGCTCTAGTTTGGGGATGCCTGATAACCCACAAGTATAGGGGATCACAACAGTTTTCGATAAGTAAGAGTGTCGAACCCAACGAGGAGCTAAAGGCAGAACAAATATTCCCTCGAGTTCTATCGACCACCGATACAACTCTACACACACTTGACGCTCACTTTAACGGAAACAAGTATGAAACTAGAAGTGTTGTTGGATAGGTTTGCAAGACAATAAAGAGCACGTAAATAAAAGCTAGGGGCTGTTTAGATAAAGACACAATTAAATTAGTTTTGGTAAAGAGCTTTTTGTTACGAGAAAGTTATTAGTCCCTAGGCAATCGATAACTAGACCGGTAATCACTATTGCAATTTTATTTGAGGGAGAGGCATAAGCTAACATACTTTCTCTACTGGGATCATATGCACTTATGATTGGAACTCTAGCAAGCATCCGCAACTACTAAAGATCATTAAGGTAAAACCCAACCATAGCATTAAAGCATCAAGTCCCCTTTATCCCGTACTCAAACAACCTACTTACTCGGTCTCAGTGCTTCACACTCACGCCACCCACCATAAGCAAATCATAAACATATTGCAAACCCTACATCGGGGATCCCTCACACTTGCGCGGCACGGAGAGCACCATAGGACAACATCAATAATAAAACATGCAACTCAAACCAATCTTGATCATCAAATAGCCAATAGGACAAAACGGATCTACTCAAACATCATAGGATAGCCATACATCATTGGGAAATAATATATAGTGTTGAGCACCATGTTTAAGTAGAGATTACAGCGGGTAAGAGAGAGGTTACACTGCTGCATAGAGGGGGGAAGAGTTGGTGAAGATGTTGGTGAAGATTGCGGTGATGATGATGATGGCCACGGTAGCGCTCCAGCGCCACCAGAGGAGAGGGGGAGAGGGGCCCCCTTCTTCCTCTTCTTCCTTGACCTCCTCCCTATATGGGAGAAGGGTTTCCCCTCTGGTCCTTGGCCTCCATGGAACGGGAGGGGCGAGTGCCCCTCCGAGATTGGATCTGTCTCTCTGTTTTTGCGTTCCTCTGCGTTATTCTCTGCTACCCTTTCATCGTTGCTTTTATATCCGGAGATCCATAACTCCGATTGGGGTGAATCTTTCGCCCAGATCTTTCTCATAAAATTTTCTTTCTTGCGGCAAAAGAAGAGCGTCAACCGCCTTACGGTTGGACCGCGAGGGTCAGGGGCGCGCCCAGGGGGTGGGGCGCGCCCCCCTGCCTCGTGCCCACCTCGGACACTGTTTCGCGTTGATTTTACTTACCAAAAATCATTAGTATTCCAAAATAATTCTCCGCTCGTTTTTATCCCGTTTGGACTCCGTTTGATATGGATATTCTGCGAAATAAAAACATGCAACTCCCATGAACTGGCACTGGGCACTGGATCAATATGTTAGTCCCAAAAACAGTATAAAAAGTTGCCAAAAAGTATATGAAAGTTGTGGAATATTGGCATGGAACAATAAAAAATTATAGATATGACGGAGACGTATCAGCATCCCCAAGCTTAATTCCTACTCGCCCTAGAGTAGGTAAATGATAAAAAAAGATAATTTTTGATGTGGAATGCTACCTAGCATAATCTTGATCATGTATCTAATAATGGCATGAATATTAAGACATGAGTGATTCAAAGAAATAGTCTATCATTTGACATAAAAACAATAAAACTTCAAGCATACTAATAAAGCAATCATGTCTTTTCAAAATAACATGGCCAAAGAAAGCTATCCCTACAATATCATATGGTCTGGCTATGCTCCATCTTCACCACACAAAATATTTCAATCATGCGCAACCCCGGAATTAGCCAAGCAATTGTTTCATACTTTAGTATTCTCAAACCTTTTCAACTTTCACGCAATACATGAGCATGATCCATGGACATAACACTATAGGTGGAATAGAATATGGTGGTTGTGGAGAAGACAAAAAGGAGGAAGATAGTCTCACATTAACTAGGCGTATCAACAGGCTATGGAGATGCCCATCAATAGATATCAATGTGAGTGAGTAGGGAGTGCCATGCAACAGATGCACTAGAGCTATAAGTGTATGAAAGCTCAAACTGAAAACTAAGTGGGTGTGCATCCAACTTGCTTGCTCATGAAGACCTCGGGCATTTGAGGAAGCCCATCATCGGAATATACAAGCCAAGTTCTATAATGAAAATTCCCACTAGTATATGAAAGTGATAACTCAAGAGACTCTCTATATGAAGAACATGGTGCTATTTGAAGCACAAGTGTGGTAAAAGGATAGTAACATTGCCCCTTCTCTCTTTTTCTCTCATTTTTTATTTATTTTTTATTTTTTGGTGGGCTTCTTTGGCCTCTTTTTTTATTTGGGCTTCTTTGGCCTCTTTTATTTTTCACAAAGTCCGGAGACTCATCCCAACTTGTGAGGGAATCATTGCTTCCATCATCCTTTCCTCACATGGGACAATGCTCTAATAATGATGATCATCACACTTTTATTTACTTACAACTCGATATTACAACTCGATACTAGAACAAAGATATGACTCTATATGAATGCCTCCAACGATGTACCGGGATGTGCAATGATCTAGCATAGCAATGACATCAAAAAACGGACAAGCCATGAAAACATCATGCTAGCTATCTTACGATCATGCAAAGCAATATGACAACGAATGCTCAAGTCATGTATATGATGATGATGGCAGTTGCATGGCAATATATATCGGAATGGCTATGGAAATGCCATAATAGGTAGGTATGGTGGCTGTTTTGAGGAAGATATATGGTCGGTGTAATGCACCAGCAAAAGTTGCGCCAACTCTCGAGGTGAGAAAGGGCAATGCACGGTACCGAAGAGGATAGCAATGATGGAAGGGTGAGAGTGCGTATAATCCATGGACTCAACATTAGTCATAAAGAACCCACATACTTATTGCAAAAATCTACAAGTCATCAAAACCAAGCACTACACGCATGCTCCTAGGGGGGAGGTTGGTAGGAGTTAACCATCGCGCGCCCCCGACCTCCACATAAGGGAAGACAATCAATAAATACATCATGCTCCAACTTCGTTACATAACGGTTCACCATACGTGCATGCTTCGAGAATCACAAACCTCAACACAAGTATTTCTACGATCCACAACTACCCACTAGCACGACTCTAATATCATCATCTTTATATCGCAAAACTATTGCAAGGAATCAAACATACCATATTCAGCGATCTACAAGTTTTATGTAGGATTTTATGACTAACCATGTGAATGACCAATTCCTCTCATCTCTCTAAAAAGATATAAGTGAAGCAAGAGAGTTTAATTCTTTCTATAAAAGATATGCCCACGCTCTAACAAATATAAGTGAAGAAAAAGAGCATTCTACAAATGGCGGTTGTCTATGTGAAGAGAAACAGGCAATCCAAACTTCAAATGATATAAGTGAAGCACATGAAGCATTCTATAGAGCCATACTCAAAAGATATAAGTGAAGTGCAATGGGAATTCTATAAATCAACCAAGTACTATCTCATATCAGAATGGAGCATAAAAGAAAAAGTGAAAACTAAATGCAAAAGACGCTCCAAGATTTCACATATCGCATGAACAAAACGAATCCGAAAACATACCGATACTTGTTGAAGAAAGAGGGGATGCCTTACGGGGCATCCCCAAGCTTAGATGCTTGAGTCTCCTTGAATATTTAATTGGGGTGCCTTGGGAATCCACAAGCTTGAGCTCTTGCCTCTCCTTCTTCTCCTCACATCGAGACCTTCTCGATCATCGAACACTTCATCCACACAAAACTTCAATGTAAAACTTCGGTAAGATCCGTTAGTATAATAAAGCAAATCACTACTTTAAGTACTGTTACAAACCAATTCATATTTTGTTTTTTCATTGTGTCTACTGTAATATAGCTTTTCCATGGCTTAATCCACTGATAGAAATTGATAGTTTCATCAAGACAAGCAAACTATGCATCAAAAACAGAATCTGTCTAAAACAGAACAGTCTGTAATAATCTGAACATTCACCATACTTATGATACTTCAAAAATTCTGCCAAAATTAGAAAAAATAAACAATTTGCATAGAAATACAGTGCGCAAAGAATCACAACCGTTTGACGTTCCAGTAAAAAATTAAAAATCGAGCACTACATCCAAAGTTTCTGTCCTGCACCACACAAACCAACAAGCATTGTAACCATCCTAAAGGCAACCCTTGGCACATTGTTTTTATAATACAATGGAATTGTACAAGGGGATGATTATTTTTATTGAAAAGTTTCTGTAATCAAGATTCACAAAGTTTCCGTGAGCATGAACAAAGTACAAGGCTAGCTCCCACTTCAACAATGCTTGTCTCTCTCACTTTCACTTTCCTTTTTGAAAAAGTTTTAGGTTCCCCTCTTTTTTTTGAACTTTATAAAAGCAATCAACAGAAATAAATGACTCTCTAAAACTTCCGGGTTGTCTCCCTGGCAGCGCTTTCTTTAAAGCCATTAAGTTAGGCATATAGTGCTCAAGTAATGGATCCACCCGGATCCCAAGGTATATCAAAGCCAATTTTAATTAACAATGATTTGTAATTTAGTAGTAAGCACAAAGTAACATATATCAAGAAATTACGAAGTCTAACTCTCTTCCTATGCATCAACATGTCATACAAGAACAATTCATGAACATCAAGTAAAGGCCAATACATAGCATAAGCAGTTTCTTGCAATTTTATCGTGTTGGAAACATAAAGAGGCAGAGATGTAGTTCCTCTCTCATAATAATTGCAAGTAGGAGCAGCAAGCACATTCATATTATATCTATCAAAATCATCATGTGTGGTAGTAAAACACAACCCATCAATATAATCCTTAATAAGCACAAACTTCTCCGATATATTGTAGTTGGGGGAATTCAAAAAGATAATAGGACTATCATGCGTGGGTGCAATAGCAACAATTTCATGTTTAACATAAGAAACTATAGCAAGTTCATCTCCATAATCATAATTCGTATTGGCATCTTGGCCACGAGCATAGCAAGCATCATCAAAAAGGGATATTTCAAAAGAATCAAAGGGATCATAACAGTCATCATAGCAATCATCCTTCGGTAAGCACGAAGGGAAATTAAACAATGTATGAGTTGAGGAGTTACTCTCATTAGAAGGTGGGCATGGGTGATCAATCCGCTCTTCCTCCTTTTGTTCTTCGCTCTCCTCCTCATATTTTTCATCCAATGAGCTCACAGTTTCATCAACTTCTTCTTCCATAGATTGCTGCAAAATATTAATCTCTTCTTGGACAGCGGAGACTTTCTCAATAAATGCATTAATATCGTAATTGTATTCATAATTCTCATAATAATATTTAAGGATATCTAAATTTTCCGGTCTATAAACAACATCATCAAAATCTTCAAACTCTTTAAACATAGATTCAATTTCATAAGCACCCATAAAAGCAACAAATTCTTCTATTCGTTCCACATCATAGTAATCATATATACCTCTAGCATAAGAAGCCAAGGTTTCATTATCATTAAATTCGCTTGAAAAGGGAAGGTGTGGAGCCTTCATCCTAGAGCAGCAAGTATAATCATAATTCAAGCATAGTTGTCTAGCATACCACTTCAATATATGAATTTGATCCCATAATAGTTTCCCTTTTGTTGTCAAGCGATAATCCATAAAGTATTCACGTTGATCCAGCGTTACTCCCATTACATAATTGAATGGTGTTTTCTTGGGATTATTAAAGTAATACATAATACCTTTCACATAACCAGCATCGAGGGTTTTAGTAGGTTCCCCATCTCCATGGGCAGCAAGTACACCTAATTTCTTTGGTATTTCGTGTTCCATATCCATAACTAAAGATAGAGAATAACTAAGAACAACAAATAAAAATTACTTAGTGATAAAGCAAACAAGCACACACGAGAGTATTCACCCCACGCTATTGCTCCCCGGCAACGGCGCCAGAAAAAGGTCTTGATAACCCACAAGTATAGGGGATCGCAACAATTTTCGATAAGTAAGAGTGTCGAACCCAACGAGGAGCTAAAGGCAGAACAAATATTCCCTCGAGTTCAATTGACCACCGATACAACTCTACGCACACTTGACGTTCACTTTACCGGAAACAAGTATGAAACTAGAAGTGTTGTTGGATAGGTTTGCAAGACAATAAAGAGCACGTAAATAAAAGCTAGGGGCTGTTTAGATAAAGACACAACTAAATTAGTTTTGGTAAAGAGATTTTTGTTACGAGAAAGTTATTTGTCCCTAGGCAATCGATAACTAGACCGGTAATCACTATTGCAATTTTATTTGAGGGAGAGTGTCGGGGAGGCTGATCGTACCCACCGACACCTATGGGGCCCGGCGGAGCGGGTCCCTTTGTGGTTCGGAGGGGGGCGGAGGTCACACGAAGAGCGGATCGAGGCGATGCACACGGGCGGTTTACCCAGCTTCGGAGCTCTCCGGAGAGATAAAACTCCTACTGCTGCTTGTTTGATCTATTCCTTGCTTGCCAGGGAGCAATGCGGGCTACAAAACCTAGCGTGAGTGTGGCTAGTCCATGGTGGGTCGAATGAATCGAAACTTGGCCAACCGCGGAACCCTCTCTACGTTGCACTCGGGCCTCCTTTTATATGCTCAAGGGGTCTCCGACAAGTGGCAACATAGGCGGGGGTACAAACATAAAAATAGGGGTTGGTACACCTACTTGAACAAAGGTACAAGTGCAAACATACCTAACTCTCGACAAGGGACAAAAGCAATAAATGCCTGTTGTTTTCGCCTAAACAAGGTAACAGAGACCGTCAGTGCGCCTCACTTCGCCACGATGGCGAGCCTGTCTGCCACAGAAGCGTGTCGCTGCTCTCCGCTGGCTGCACACCCGCCGACACGCCGCCCATGGAACGGTCCCATGGCGACACGTCATTGGGTGAGCTGGAGCGAGGCGGAGAGAAGTTGCATGCCGCGGCAAGCGCCTTTGCCGCGGCGAATCTTGTCGCGCCCGGAGACTCGTCGCGCTCCGGGCCTTCCCGGCAAGCTCCTCTTGCCGGGGCCTTGTCTTCTCCGTGCCTGGAGTGGCCTTCTCGACAAGCTCCTCTTGTCGGGGCCTTGTCTTCTGAATGGCCGTGGAGGGTCTTGGTGGACGCCCGGCGAGGCTTGTCGCGGGGACGCTGCGACTGCCCGTGCACAAGTTCGGGGTACTAAGGTACCCCTACTTTAGTACACCGACAGGAGCCCCCGGGTCTGGGCCATACACGGTGCCGAGCACTGTTGGGCCAGGCCCAAAACAGGGCACGGGCACGCGCGGCCTGGGTCCAAACCAAACCCACTCCGTATCCGCCGCGTTCCCTCGTAACAGCACGCGTCGATTGCGGCGTCGTGGGGGAAGTGGGCGGCGTGCGGGGTCGCTCCACCCGTCGCCCCCGCTCTGCCTCCCCGCCACGTGGTTCCCATGCTCTTGGGGTCACGGACGGTGGAAGTGGGAAACTGGGCCGTCTTGGGCAGAGGCAGCAGGTCGGCCCCGATTCCCTGCTCTTCCTATGCTTTGATTCGTCGAGCGGGGCGGTTGAGCCCCCACCTTGCTTCCTTAAAAAGGGCGGAAGGGGAGCGCAGAAGGCCGCACTCTCCCATCTCCTCCTTTCTTCAATTTCTGCTTCCCTTTCTCTCATTCGCCATGGAGAAAAAGAGCCTCGGTTCTTCATCGGTGGCGGCGGGGTCGCCGCCAGACAGCGCTCCCCTCCCAACCCTACGCCCGGGGCGGCAGAGCCAGCCCCAAGAGGAAGAGGGAGGGGGCGAGGTCGAGGACGAGGCCGAGGACGAGGTCGAGGAAGAGGCGGACGGGGCGGTGCGCCGTCTCCGCCTCCGCCGTGATTCCCCTCCTGGCCGGTCCATACTGGGACGACCCTTGCGAGTTCTTCGTCAGGCTGCGCCGGGCGCCTCGTCGTCGCCTCCGGCTTCCAGCTCCGTTTGCGAGCGCAATGGAGTCGGATCCGCCCAAGACACTGAGATTGCACATGAGGGGCTGTGGGATCAGCGGCATGCGAGTCCGTGTTGTATTCCCATCCCCTAATGTGATGTATCTCGATCGTGGGTGGAAGACGTTCACCCGCATCCACAGCCTGAGGGCGGGGTTTACCCTCCATTTTAAGTTATTGGAGGGTGATCTCCTCTCTCCGTCAAGGTCTTGAGGATCTTGGCACTTTCAGGCGAAGTGCTGCGTGGACAGCTCCTCCGACAGCGAAGATTCCTTCGAGCGAGAGTGACGAGGAGGGAGCGGCAAGCGACGACGAGGTTGGCGGGCCCGATTAGTTGTCGGGCGCCGCCCGCATGTCACCGGCGACCCCATCATCCGTGTCGCTGCTCCTGAACTCCGGGTCGTCTCCTTGGGCGGTGGCGTGAGGAGGCTGCGGAAGGGAAGAGGGATGGCGACAAGGCCGTCAAGTCGGAGTACGAGGCGTAGTGCCTCGACAACGTCTTGACGCCTGCCGCCTGCCTTCGAACCCCGCTTCCGGCGCCGCCATCTCCGCCAAGCCCTCGGGGAGCTCCCGGGATGTTCTCTTGGTGTCTTCTGGCACCCGTAGCTCGTCTAGGCGTTTCTTTTGCCCTCCCCGCCTCCTTGACCTACCTCCTGGAAAGAGGGACAGGAAAAGGATTACGGGCGTCTTATCTTTTTAATTTGTAAGCCTTTGGGCCTTATTCGCATTTAAAGCTTGTAATCCTCTCTTTCATGTTTTTCATTCCCCACGGACTGTATCCGAGTAGAATGCTTTTAATGAAAAAGGGATGTTTGAAAAAGAGCGAAGGGCTTATCTGATATCTCAGCCCCCGGCAACTCTGGCTTGCCGCGGCACCCGGCAACCCTGGCTTGCCGTAGCTCCCGGCAACTCTGGCTTACCGCAGCCCCCGGCAACTCTGGCTTGCCGGGGCTTGGGTGCCGGCGCGCCCTTCTTCTCCTCTTCGCTGTTATTTCAGTTCTGAGGACGATTTAGTCAGTGCCGCAATAAGTTATCTTTATAACATAACTTTATTCTGGGCAACATCTGCTACGTTACTTCCTTTACTCGACCCTTGGCTTTGTATGTTATTACCCTACGCTTTTCAGGGAAACTTGCGGTATGAGCACCCTTGCCGCGAGCGCCGAGTGCGGGACTTCAGCAGCCTGCTGGCGGGGTCGCTGCCGACAAGCAACCTTGTCGCGGACTAGTCGCAGCTCACTTAAGTTGTTGAGCGGACTCGAAACAAAGTAAGGGCGCGACCAGTCACGATTTGGTTCCTCCGCGCACGGGTGTCTCATACAAAGCGCGATGCGTTCAAGGAAGATAACTTTACAAATTTATTACTGATCTGAATCGATCGATGCAATGTTATTTCCTCTACTTGATTTCTTCCTTTGTAATGCGTTTACGCCCTGCGCATTTAGGGAAACTTGCGGTGCAGCACCCTTGCCATGAGCGCCGAAAAGTGCGGAACTTCAGCCTTCTTTGGCGGGTCGCCATCGACAAGCAACCTTGTCGCGGACTAGCCGCAGCTCACTTAAGTTGTTGAGCGGACTCGAAACAAAGTAAGGCGCGACCGATCACGGTTTGGTTCCTCTCACAAGACAGGTTTTCCATACAAAGTACTATCGTTCGAGGAAGATAACGAAAATTTAAAAATTGATTGCTCAAACTTTGGCAACTTAGCTTTTCTGTTTCTTGCTTCCCGATGAGGCGAAACTTCCTCGAGCGGTGCGTGGTCCATAGTATTATCTCCTCCTTCCCCCTGGTTAACTTGTGCGGGAGGGAGCCTCCCTTTCTTTGCGACAAGAGAAAGAAGAGGAAATAACGTTATAGAGCCCAGTGGCTCGATTCTGCTTACCAGGTGTGGTTGCTGCACAAAGTGTTAGCCAAAACATGCAATAACTTGATGAAAGCATGAACTTGACGGGTTGTGCGCAACACATGGGCTTTATCGATGCACGGGTCTGCGCCGGCTTTGTCTGAAGGATTACATGCAATGCGGCAAGACTTGTACAAAAGGTGGTTGCCTGAACTGGTTCCGGCAACCGCGCCCTATGGGTAAATCTTACGAAGATGCTCAATGTTCCAGGAGTTGCTCACCGGAATGCCATCTTCGGTCTCAAGGCGAACAGCGCCAGGCCTAGTGACTCGTTTCACCCGGTAAGGGCCCTCCCACTTCAAGGCCAACTTGTTTGAATTCTTGGCGGATTGAACGCGTCGAAGAACAAGGTCGCCTTCCTCGAGACTTCTGGCATTAACCCTGCAGCCATGGTAGCGACGCAGGGCCTGCTGGTAGCGAGCGGCTCGCACAGCAGCCTGAAGACGATCCTCCTCAAGGAGCAGCGTGTCATCTTGTCGCAGCTGCTCTTGCTCAAACTCATCATAAGCGAGCACTCGAGGCGACCCGTGATCTGAAGTTCCGTGGGGAGAACTGCCTCTGCTCCATAGACTAGAGCAAAGGGTGCACGGCGGTGGCTCGATTTGGCGTCGTTCTGATCGACCAAAGAACCACCAGCAGCTCCTCGATCCAGTTTCTTCCGCACTTGTGCAGCCTGTCAAAAGTTCTGGTCTTGAGTCCGCGCAACACTTCAGCGTTCGCCGCTTTTCGCTTGACCGTTGCTTCTCGGGTGAGCAGCAGGCGAAAGCGAACCTTGGCGCCAAGGTCTTGGACGTCTTGCATGAAGGTGCGACTCGTGAATTGTGTGCCGTTGTTGGTGATGATCCCGTTAGGGATTCAAACGGCAAACAATCGACCAAGAACTTGATCACGATCGTGGTTGCCACCTTCCTCACTGCTTCCACTTCCGCCACTTTGTGAACTTGTCGATGGCGACGATAAGTACTCAAAGCCCCGACAGCTCGTGGAAGGGGCCGAGGATGTCGAGCCCCTGCACCGAAAATGGCCGTGATAAAGGGATCGTCTGGAGAGCTTGAGCTGGCAGTGTATCTGTTTGGAATGGAACCGCACGCTTCACACTTGGTTATTTGTGCGGTTGCATCCTGGAGGGCTGTCGGCGGAAGAAACCTTGCCGGAAAGCTTTGCCGGCAAGTGCTCTTCTTGCCAATGTGGTGACCACATATGCCTCCATGTATCTCTCGCCAATGACTTCGTCCATCTTCCACGGAATACACTTCAATTTCACACCGTTGAGTCTTCTTCATGCAGATGCCGTCGACAAACTGGTACATACTTTACAGCCGGGCTACTCTTTCCGCTTCATCCTGCTCTACGGTAAGATCTCAAGTATGAAGGAAAAGTAAAATCTGCTGCGCCCATGTTCGAGCTTGTGGCTCGACAACAAGGACTAAAGGCTCATCTGCTGCTGCGGAACATCAGCTTCTATGGCAAGAGCCGGTGGCTCTGCCGAGTTAGATGCTCCCGACAAGCTTGCCGGAGCAAGACTTGTCGGGAGCGTTTGCTTCAACGAAACAAACCACAGGGTCTGTCCGGAGCATCGCTCCTCAAGACTGTTGGTGTTGATCTTGGGGACTTTTGCAACGACTGCTTCGGGAAGCTCTGTCGGAAAGTAGTCACCAGAGGCCAACTTCCTCTTCTTGCTTTGTCCGGCCGATGGTGTTACGGTTGGCTGAGTCAGCTTGAGCACGAAAGTCCCTGGTTCCACAGGTAGCTTAAGCGCAGCGCACTTTGACAGGGCGTCAGCAATATCATTCTGAGCTCTTGGAACATGTTCCATTTGCAGGCCGTCAAAGTGCTCTTCTAGCTTCCTCACTTCATCAACGTAGGCTTCCATCAACGGACTCTGGTAATCTTTGTTGACTTGGCGGACGACGAGTTGCGAGTCACCCCTGACAATAAGCTTCTTGATCCCAAGGTCCACGGCGATCTTGAGACCGGCAAGCAAACCTTCATACTCTGCAGTATTGTTTGTCGCTTGCTCCTTGGGAAAGTGCATCTGGACGACGTGACTTGAGGTGCTCTCCGGTGGAGTGCGATAAGCGACGCCGGCATCGGGCGCCTTTGCGGTGAGAAGGCACCATCAAAGTACATCAGCCACTCTTTGCTTGCTTCTTTGACGGGAATGCTCGTCTCCGAATCTCTTAAATGCGGCGTTGGAGTCCATTCTGCTATGAACTCGCCAAGGCTCGCTTTGGATAGTTGATGTGCTTTAAAACTTAAGACCAAAGCTTGACAGCTCATTGCCCACTCGACAATCCTGCATGTCGCTTCGGATTCTCGCAGATCCTCTTCGTGGGAAAGCGGTGACAACTGTGATCTCATGTGCTTGGAAGTAATGGCGCAGCTTTCTCGAGGCCATGAGGAGGCCGAAAAGCAGTTTTGCACACCGTAGTACCTTGACCTAGCCCCTGCAGGAGGGAACCGACAAAGTAAACTGGGCGCTGCACCATCCTTTTCAGACCGTTCTTGTGTCTTCGCGGACTCGTCCTTGTCGGGACCAGAGCTTGTCGGCGAAGCCCCTCGCTTGTCGCTGGATGTGCTTGCCGTGGTTGCTTTGGCTCGTCATCCGCCTCCCTCTCCGCCACTAACGCAGCGCTAACCACTTGATTGGTTGCCGCTATATATAGCAAGAACTTCTCTTGTGGCCTAGGTGCGGCAAGTGTTGGAGTAGAGGACAGTATCTCTTTAAGTCCTGCAACAAGCCTCCGCTTCGGAGTCCATTTTATCGACCCGCCTTTTTCAAAATCTTGAAAATGGCGGTATGCGCTCAACAGACCTAGAAATAAACCTGCTGAGAGCAGCCACGCAACCGCAAGTCTTCGTACATCCTTGACGCGCTTTGGTGCTTCAATCTGCTCAATGGCCTTGATCTTGTCGGGATTTGCCTCAATCCCTCGCCGAGACGAAGAACCCGAGAAGCTTGCGGAAGGGACTCCAAACACGCACTTCTCGGGGTTGAGCTTGAGGTTTATCTTGCGCAGATTTGCAAAGGTCTCGCCCGGATCTTGAACCAGAGTTGCTTTGTCCCTGCTCTTGACCACTATGTCATCCATGTAGGCTTCTACATTTACGTGCATTTGCGGCTCAAAAGCGTCATGGACTACCCTTGCAAATGTTGAACCAGCATTCTTCAAA
This sequence comes from Aegilops bicornis, assembly GCA_021605145.1. NCBI lineage: Eukaryota > Viridiplantae > Streptophyta > Magnoliopsida > Poales > Poaceae > Aegilops > Aegilops bicornis. Next base: position 340,798,807 of record CM038669.1, on the reverse strand, counting down.
CCGAAAGGCATCCGTATGAAACAGTATGTGCCACATGGTGTGATGAATGCGGTCTTCTCCTCATCTTCTTCAGCCATGAAGATCTGATGGTATCCTGAGTAGGCATCAAGAAAGGAGAGCAAATCACATCCAGCCGTGGAGTCAACAATCTGGTCAATGCGCGGCAAGGGAAATGGATCTTTGGGACAAGCTTTATTAACATCCGTGAAGTCAATACAAAGCCTCCATTTCCCATTTGCTTTGGCGCATCGACTACAGGATTGGCCAACCACGTAGGATGGAGTACTCCTCGGCAAGGCCTGCTGCTTCCAGCTTGATCTCTTCAGCTATGAATTCTTGGCGCTCCACTGCTTGCTTCCTGACTCTTTGCTTGACGGGCCGCGCATGAGGACAAACGGCCAGGTGGTGCTCAATCACTTTCCTGGGAACACCGGGGATATCATACGGTTGCCATGCAAACACGTCGACATTCGCCCGCAGGAAAGCGACGATCGCGCCTTCCTATTTGGGGTCGAGAGAGGCACTTATGGTGAAGGTACCACCAGCGCCGTCCTCCTTGGCGGGCACCTTCTTGGTCTTCGGCGGAGCCACCATCTTCTTGCACTTGTCGGTGGAGCTCGATGGTGCGTCCTCGTGATAACGCAGCACTCCGAAGAGGTGCGCTTGCCGGAGTGAGCATCAGAGCCCTTGCCGGACTTGGACTTGGTCTTCTTCCCCCCGGGAGCTTCAGCGGCAAGAATCTGGCGATCTGTTGCGGCTGCTGCGTCCCGGAAGATCTTGTCGGCACAGATGAGGGCATCCTTCTTGTCGCCATGGACAGAGATGACGCTTATCGGGCCGCCATGAACTTGGCGAGTGCCGGACGGCCAAGTATCCCATTGTAAGGCAATGGGAAATCGGCAACGTCAAATGTAACCCTCTCAGTCCTGAAGTTCAGCTCGCTGCCAAATGTGACCGACAACGTAATCTTCCCCTTCGGCTTGCTCCTTCCCGGATTGATTCCTTGGAAGGTTCCGGTTTCTTCGAGCTCGCTGTCAGGGATTTGAAGCTTCTGGAGCACCGCGGAGGAGATCAGATTCAAGCCGGCCCCACCATCAACTAACATTTTTGTGACCTTGAGATTGCGGATGGTTGGAGAGACCAACACCGGCAAGCACCCGACCGCAGTTATGCGATCAGGGTGGTCCTCAATATCAAAAATGATAGGCGTGCTGGACCACTTCAGAGGCATGCGTGACTCTATGGATGGTTTCGCTGCATTGACCTCCCGCATCCATTGCTTGAGTTGGCGGTGGGAGGTATGCAGGGAAGCACCTCCGTCAATGCAGAGAACCTCTGTGGCTTTCTTAAACTCCTGCTCGTCGGCGTCGTCGTCTTCCATATCTTCGTCGTCGTCATCATCTTCATCCTTGTCGCGACCGCGGGGAGGTCGATCTCCTTGTCGCTGCTTGACTTTGCCGCGGCGTCCTCCCCGGCCGGACGCTTTCTTGCTTACTCCCCAAGCACCTTCCCGGCCTTCTCCTTGTCGCATCGCTCAGACTCAGCTCTCTGCTGCTCGACGAGCTGCTCGACCTTCTTGCAGCTCTGGAGATCGTGGCCCTTGGTGCGGTGGATCTTGCAGTACTGCTTGCCGGAGCTGTCTTGCTTGTCGGCGGCCGCCACCGACTGGTGGTTGGCGTTATTGGCAACCTCCTTGCCGGAGCCAACAGCCTTGGCGTTCTTGTCACCGCCTCCATTGCCGGACTGCTCGACAGCTAGCACTTCTCTGCTTTTCTTCTTTCTGTTGCCTCACCGCCGACCCTTCTTCGCCGGGGCGGTGTCATCACTGTCAGATCCTGCTTCTGCATCCTCTCCTGGGAGTCTCCTCCCTTCCTCGGTAGCGTGCACACTTGTCGGCCAAGGCGCATAGCTCATCGACGTCCTTGACTTTGCTCATCGCCATCTCCTCCTCATCCTGCGGTTCCGCACATTCGATGAAATGCGCTGATCACCGCGGGGTGGATGTGCTGGATGTTGTAGTGCACAGCTGAATCTCTGAATGAACTTGCGCGGGGACTCTCCTTCCTTTTGGGCGAGCAAGTGAAGGTCACTCTCTTGGCCATGAGGTTTGTGGCCACCGTGAAGGCCCCAACAAACCGATGGCAGTGTCTGCCCAAGAGGATATGGAGCTGTCCGGCAAGTGCATGAGCCAAGATCGGCGTTGGGCTTGAGCACGGCGGGAAGTAGTTGGCGAGGATCTTGTCGCCCGTCCCCGCAGCCTGCACCGCGATGGTGTAGATGCTGAGGAACTCCGACGGATGTGTCCTGCCATCGTACTTCTCCGGCACGTCTTGTTTGAAGTTTTTCTGGCTGGGCCACTGGACTTCCCGCAGCTCACGAGTGAACGCAGGGCAACCTACCGCGTACGGCAAGTCGCCTGGCCCCTCCGGCGCGTGCATGTCAATAGAAGGCCCAGCGCGCTTGTCGGATTGACGTCGCGCTTCTCTTCGGCGCTCGATGCGAGTTCGAGCATCCTCTTGTTGTCGCTCATGAAGAACTTGGCGCTGATCGCGGCGGGTTCGCGGATCCGACGACGCAGTGGAGTCACTGTCGAGGTGGATCCGGTGAGTCGGCGATCTTTGACTTCTTGGCGGAGAATGCACGGTGGTTGCACCTCCGACAGTGTCGTCGCCACCGGCTCGTGCCTTGTCGCCTCGCCGCGGTAACGATGGCGTTGGTTGTCACGGAGCGTCGCCGTTGGCAAAGCCGATGAGGCTCTGGATAGTGGCCCTCCACTCGTCGACCTTGTCGGCCGTTGGAGGGTAGTCGAGGAGTAGCTGGGCTCTCGCCAGAGCTTCTCCTAGAGTAGTAGGCGGCATTGGAGAACGGTGCAAGGAGCGGGACGCGCTCGAACTTCTAACCTCGTTAGAAGGAGCAGCGCCCCGTCCGGGCGGCCGTATCTCACTCGTGCCAACATGTTGGCGCGTATGCTGGTCTTGAGGGTCTCGATCCAACGAACGTATGGCGTTGTGAACGCCATGACGTTGTTGGTCCCGCCTCTGAGATGGGCGCGGGGATGTGCGACGCCGAGGTTTGCGGTGCCTTGTCCTTGGACTTGGCAACGCCGCGAGCACCTTCGCCGACGCCCGTTCCTCCGCCCGGCGTCTGCACCGCCACCCGCTTGCTACGGTGAGGGTGGGTACGACGCGACGGCTCTCTGCCGCCGAAGCCTTCTTCTTCGGTGGCATGTTGAGGAAGATGTTGATGACGCTGCCAGCGTGAACGCCGGAATCGGATTCACACGGCCTCGACGCTTCTACCGGGCGCGCCAGAGATGTCGGGAGGCTGATCGCACCCACGGACACCTATGGGGCCCGGCGGAGCGGGTCCCTTTGTGGTTCGGAGGGGGAGGAGGTCGCCGCGAAGAGCGGATCGAGGCGATGCACACGGGCGGTTTACCCAGCTTCGGAGCTCTCCGGAGAGATAAAACTCCTACTGCTGCTTGTTTGATCTATTCCTTGCTTGCTAGGGAGCAATGTGGGCTACAAAACCTAGCGTGAGTGTGGCTAGTCCACGGTGGGTCGAATGAATCAAAACTTGGCCAACCGCGGAACCCTCTCTACGTTGTACTCGGGCCTCCTTTTATATGCTCAAGGGGTCTCCGACAGGTGGCAACATAGGCGGGGTACAAACGTAAAACAGGGGTTGGTACACCTACTTGAACAAAGTGTACGGTGCAAAAATACCTAACTCGACGGCAAGGGACAAAAGCAATAAATGCCTGTCGTTGTCGCCTAAACAAGGTAATGAGACCGTCAGTGCGCCTCCGCTTCGCCACGATGGCGAGCCTGTCTGCCACGTGTCGCTGCTCTCTGCTGGCTGCACAGCCGCCCCGACACGCCCATGGAACGGTCCCATGGCGACATCGTCATTGGGTGAGCTGGAGCGGAGGCGGAGAGGAGTTTCATGCCGCGGCAAGCGCCTTGCCGCGGCCGAATCCTTGTCGCGCCCGGAGACTTGTCGCGCTCCGGGCCTTCCCGGCAAGCTCCTCTTGCCGGGGCCTTGTCTTCTGCGTGCCTGGAGTGGCCTTCCCGACAAGCTCCTCTTGTTGGGGCCTTGTCTTCTGAATGGCCGTGGAGGGTCTTGGTGGACGCCCGGCGAGGCTTGTCGCGGGGACGCTGCGACTGCCCGTGCACAAGTTCGGGGTACTAAGGTACCCCTACTTTAGTAGACCGACAGAGAGGCATAAGCTAACATACTTTCTCTACTTGGATCATATGCACTTATGATTGGAACTCTAACAAGCATCCGCAACTACTGAAGATCATTAAGGTAAAACCCAACCATAGCATTAAAGCATCAAGTCCCCTTTATCCCATACGCAAACAACCTATTTACTCGGGTTTGTGCTTCTGTCACTCACACCACCCACCATAAGCAAATCATAAACATATGGCAAACCCTACAGCGGGGATCCCTCACGCTTGCGCGACACGGAGAGCACCATAGGACAACATCAATAATAAAACATGCAACTCAAACCAATCTTGATCATCAAATAGCCAATAGGACAAAACGGATCTACTCAAACATCATAGGATAGCCATACATCATTGGGAAATAATATATAGCGTTGAGCACCACGTTTAAGTAGATATTACAGCGGGTAAGAGAGAGGTTACACCGCTGCACAGAGGGGGGAAGTGTTGGTGAAGATGTTGGTGAAGATTGCGGTGATGATGATAATGGCCATGGTAGCGCTCCGGCGCTAGCGAAGGAGAGGGGGAGAGGGGCCCCCTTCTTCGTCTTCTTCCTTGACCTCCTCCCTAGATGGGAGAAGGGTTTCCCCTCTGGTCCTTGGCCTCCATGGCATGGGAGGGTCGAGAGCCCCTCCGAGATTGGATCTGTCTCTCTGTCTCTCTCTATTTCTGCGTTCCTCTGCGTTGTTCTCTGCTACCCTTTCACCGTTTCTTTTATATCCGGAGATCCGTAACTCCGATTGGGGTGAATCTTTTGCACAGATATTTCTCATAAAATTAGCTTTCTTGCGGCAAAAGAAGAGCGTCAACCGCCTTACAGGTGGACCACGAGGGTCAGGGGCGCGCCCCCTGCCTCGTGCCCACCTCGTACACCGTTTCGCGTTGATTTTACTTCCCAAAAATCATAAATATTCCAAAATAATTCTCCATCCGTTTTTATCCCGTTTGGACTCTGTTTGATATGGATATTCTGCTAAACAAAAACATGCAGCAAACAGGAACTAGCACTGGGCACTGGATCAATATGTTAGTCCCAAAAATAGTATAAAAAGTTGCCAAAAAGTATATGAAGTTGTAGAATATTGGCATGGAACAATAAAAAATTATAGATACGACGGAGACGTATCAATGCCCAAGGCATCCCAAGTTAATATTCCAAGAAGTCTCAAACATCTAAGCTTGGGGATGCCCCGGTAGGCATCCCACTTTTCTTCATCAACAATTATCGGTTAGCCTCGGTTGAGACTAAGTTTTTGCTTCTTCACATAAAGTGTGCCATTCTTAGAATTTTTTTAATTTTGATTTGCTTGCTGTTTTAATAAAATACTTAGATCTGAAACTTCTAAATAAGAGAGAGTCCTCAAATAGCTACCCATTTACATAACTACTCGCTTGATCTTCACTTATTTCTTTTTGGAGTAGTTTGTCATTTACTCTCATGCTTCACTTAGATTATTTTGAGAGTTGAATTTTTTGAAGAAATACTTATGCTCTCGTGCTTCACTTAAATTTATTTGAGAGCTTGTTAGTAGCAATGGTAATATATAAGTTTAGTCCCAAAGTGATAGATATTCAATAGGTATATAATAAAAACTTTCATGTAGATCATTGGATATGATAAGTTTGATTCCTTGCAATAGTTTTATGCGTTATGGAGATAATAATATGTGAGTCATGTTGGTGAGTAATTATGCTTTAGTAAGAATATTGGTGTTAAGCTTTGTGATTCCCTATGCAAGCACGAAAGTCAATAGTTATGCAAGGAAATTACATCCTACTTGTGGTGCATTATTCTATGTTAGTTATGCTTAATGCTCGCTTATGTGATTTTTCGTTTCTTGCTTGGTTGCTTCTCAATCTTTTTGCTAGCCCCTATTTGTACTAAGTAGAAATACTACTTGTGCATCCAAAATCCTTAAACCCAGTTTTGCCATATGAGTCCACCATACCTACCTATATGCGGTATTTCCGTACCGTTCTAAGCAAATTTGTATGTGCCATCTCTAATTTTCAAAATAATTTTACTTTTTGTGTGCTCGTACCGCTCATGGAGCGGCAGGGGGTGGCCAATATTTTCCATGCTAGATGTGTTATTCTCAGGATGAGTGTTTATTCACTTGTCATTGCACGAGAGTACGACAAAGGTAATAGGGAAGTCCGGTCCCGAAATGAAAAAGAAATTTACTTTATGTTGTCAAATAATAAATTCCTTGGAAAGTGTTGGTATGGACGGTACCTGTGGATACGGCTAGCCGTGGAGTGTGAAAGTATGGTGGAAAAATGAATAAACTTTATTTTCTGTTTGGGAACCGCCTGTAATATATCTAGCATGGAAAGTGTTGGGAATTACTCGGTCGTTTTTGTTGACAGGAAAAGTATGCCTCGCAAAATATTTTTACCTCTCAATTTAAGCTTTGAGCTCTGGCACCTCTACAAATCCCTACTTCCCTCTGCAAAGGGCCTGTCTATTTACTTTATGCAATTTTTATTTTTATTTGAGTCTCCATCTTCTCTTATAAAGCACTAACTAAGGGGCACATGATCGTACTGGAGCATTGGATGTAGCTAATATGCGAGTGTGTTTCATGAATGGATCAATGATTGAGCATGATGGGCGATAGCTCTTATTTAGTGTTGATATTTTGAAAGACATGGTTGCTTGTTGATATGCTTGAGTATTAATGTCCTCATGTCAAATTATAGACTATTGCTTTGAATCATTCAAGTCCAAATGTTCATGCTACAAAAGTAAAGAGTTTATGATGAATATGATAGGTAGCATTCCACAATAAAAATATGTTTTCAATTGCTACTTTATCATGATGAGTTTTATGAGAAAGAGTTGCTGTTATGATGCTAGGAAAATTGATTCAAATTATCATTGATCAAAATTATGCACTTTGCTAGCATTCACACTTCATAAATTATTTCTTTTATCATTTACCTACTCGAGGACGAGCAATAATTAAGCTTGGGGATGCTGACACGTCTCCAACGTATCTATAATTTATGAAGTATTCATGCCATGTTTATAATAATTTTATATGGTTTTGGAATGATTTGGATGGAACGAACCCGGACTGACGTTGTTTTCAGCAGAACTACTGTGGTGATGTTTTTTGTGCAGAAATAAAAGTTCTTTAAATGCAATGAAACTTTTTGACGATTTTTTTGGAACAAAAGAGGCACTAAAAGCTTCATGGAGGACTAGAAGGTGAAGGAGGCGAGCACAAGACACCGGGCACGCCAGGCCAAGCGCGCCCTAGTGGGTTGTGCCCACCTCGAGGCCCATCTTCGCGTGATACCAATGCCAAAAATCCTATAAATACAGTAAACCCCGAAATAACCCTAGATCAAGTTCCGCCGCAAGCCTCGTAGCCATGAAAAACCAATCTAGACCCTGCTCACTTCACGGAGGGGGAAATCATCACCGGTGGGCATCTTCATCATCCCGGCAGCCACCATGATGAGGAGGGAGTAGTCCACCCTCAGGGCTGAGGGTTTGTACCAGTAGCTATGTGTTTAATCTCTCTCTCTCTCTCTCTCTCTCTCTCTCTCTCTCTCTCTCTCTCTCGCTCGCTCGTCTTCTTGATGGCATGATCTTGATGTATCGGGGGCTTTGTTAATATAGTTGGATCATATGGTTTTTCTCCCTCTCTATCTTGTTGTGATTAATTGAGTTTTCCCTTTGAGATTTTGTTTTATCAGATTGAATACTTTTATGGATTTGAGATCACTTGATATATGTCTTGCATATGAATACCCGTGGCGGCAATGGGGTATTATATTGATTCACTTGTTATATGTTTTGGCACTCAACTCGCGGATTCCTGAGGTGACGTTGGGGTAATGTATGCATAGGGGTTGATGCACGTTTTCATCCTTGTTTCTCAGGTAGAAATCTTGGGGCACTCTGTGAGGTTCTTTGTGTTGGATCGAGTATTATGAATCTGAAATTCTTTGATGCATATCGTATAATTAACTCATGGATAGTTGTGGTGACATTGGAGTATCTAGGTGACATTAGAGTTGGTTGATGTGTATCATATGATGTTATTTTAGTGCAAACTCTTGGATAGATCGAATGGAAAGAATAACTTTGTGTTATTTTAGTACGAACTCTTGAATAGATCGAACGGAAATAATAACTAAGGTGGTTTCGTACCCTACAAACAATTTCTTATGTTCTCCGCTAGATAATAACTTTGGAGTGATTCTTCATCACACGTTGAGGGGTGGTTATGTGATCCAATTAGATTAGCATTGTTGAGAGATTGCACTAGCGGAAGTACGGACCCTAGGCCTCTTTTTGAAGCATTGCAATACCTTTTGTGCTCACGGTTGTTACTTGATACCGTGCTATTTTTTATTGTTCCTACCACAAAAATCAATATCTACTATCATTACTACACTTTTATCACCATCTCTTCGCCGAACTAGTGCACCTATGCAATTTACCATTGTATTTGGTGTGTTCGGGACACAAGAGACTTTTTGTTATTTGGTTGCAAGGTCATTTGAGAGAGACCATCATCATCCTACGCCTCCCACGGATTGATAAACCTTAGGTCATCCGCTTGAGGGAAAATATCTACTGTCCTCCAAAACTCTGCGCTTGGAGGCCCAACACGAGTCTACGAGAACAAGTTGTGTAGTAGACATCAAGCTCTTTTCTGGCGCCGTTGCCGGGGAGGTGAGTGCTAGAAGGTATATCTTCAGATCTTGCAATCGAATCTTTTAGTTTCTTGTTTTATCACTAGTTTGGTTTATAAAAGAAAACTATAAAAAATGGAATTGAGGTGGCCTCATATTATTTGCCTTTATCATGTCTTTCTTGAAATGATGAGAAGGAAAATTGTGCTCAATTGATAGAAGAAGAATTCAATAAAATGTTTGGCATAGAATCTTTGAATGATGAGCATGATTGCAATGTTGTTAGTATGAATTCTTTGAATATCCAAAATGCTAATTATGATTGCACAAGTCATGACAAAAATGTTTCTTATAAGGATGTCAATTTTTGTGTAGTGGAAAGACTTTGTGAGGACATGCCTTATAGGGAAGATAGATTTTGTAAGAAGCATAAGCATGATAGGACCAATTTTTTTCTCAAAGTGATAGATGAATTTGCTACAAAATTATGTTCTCTTTGTCCTATTACTTGTGAACTTTGCAATAAGGATGGTCATCTTAATTTCCAATGCAAACTTTTTTATGATCGAATCATGGCCAAATATTGTAATGACTTGATCACCCTTGAACTTTATAATGAGCTTTGTCTATTTTTGGGGAGTGAAGAATTGACACATAAAAATAGTTGGTTTGAAGTATTCATTCTAACGAACAGCATTGAAAATAATCTAAAAAATATCAATATGTTTTGCATGGTAAATTGCAATGAGAATGCTTATATTGCCAACTATAGAAAGATGGGAAAACCAATAGAATATAAAAAGAATACTAATGAAAGGGTAAAGACTTTCACTTTCCCTCCTATTGTCTCTCATGATGAAATAGGTGACGAGGAGGAGCTCCCTATTCAACCAATCTCATCAATAAGAAGCTTGAAAAAATTAATTAAACCCACACATGATGTGGTGAACAAGAAGAAAAGAAGAAAGAATAGAGGTAAAAAGGTATCTCTCCCAAATAATGTTACTCCTATTATTGTTGTGCCTCATGAAAATGAATCAAAAATAATTTTTGGATGATGCACTTGATGATGATATTGCTTCTATGTCTTATGGCACAATGTCCGAGAGCACTATTGATGATGATTTTGATATGCCTATTGCTTGTTGTGATGATTATTATTGGGTAGATAATGATACTTCTTATAATCTTGGAAATCTTTTTGGCACCAACTTGGGAAATTATGATGATAGCAATTATTATACCGTTGGTGCTATTCATACTATTAATGATGAGAATGATTATGCTTATGATACGCCAAGCCACAAGCTTGGGAATGCTATATTTGATGAGAATGACATGTTTGAGAATTTATTTGCTGCAATTAATGTTTGCCCCAAGCTTGGGATGATATGCTTAATGAGGATGATCTTTTTAGTCCCCCTACTTCAAATGATCAAATTTGCTATGATGATCGCATGCCTCCTATCTATGATGAGAACAAAGTTGCTACTTATGACGATTATTGTGATGATACTTATGTTATAAGAAGTAGTGATAATTATTGTCATAATTTTGAATATCCTTTTACCGAACATTACTCTTTTAATGTGGAAACAATTTTTTAGTGTTCGATTTTCATATGATACTCCCACTATTGTGAATGAGAATAAAATTGCTTATACGGAGAGTAATAAATTTTCTATGCTTTTGGATAATGAAAAGAATGCTTTATGTGATGGTTATATTGATGAATCAATTCATGATGCTACTGAAAATTATTATGAGAGAGGAACTTATGATTCATGATGCTCTTGTTATGTTTCAATCCTTATCTTTTATGCGAGCATAATTGAACTCATCATGCCTAGCTAAAAGGCATTAAAGAAAAGCCCTTGTTGGGAGACAACCCAACACTTTTACCTACTATTTTTGTGTGTTCACATGATTATGCTCCTGTAGTAACCATGTGTTTATTGCTTTTGTTTCAATAAAGTGCCAAGTAAAGCCTTTGGGATAGTGTGGATGATAGTTGACTTGAATCTGTGCAAAAGCATAAACTTTTGTGCTCAGTCCATGAATATTCAAAATTCACAGGAACATGCTTTTGATCTGAATTTTTTATGGTGATAGATATACAAATTCCCTAAGTTGTCCTAATTTTTCAAAAAAAAATTGGAGTAGCAGAAGTATGGTTGTTTTCCAGATCATTACAGATTGTTCTGTTTTTGACAGATTCTATTTTCAATGCATAGTTTGCTTGTTTCCTAGTTTCTATGGCTTATATTGCTCAATATAAATTGTGGAAATGAAAAGGTACAGTAGGCATTGTGTGAAAACAATTATGAATCTTGTCTTTGACAATACCAAAGTGAATGATTTGCTTTATCATACCAACCTATCTCACGAAGTTTCGTTAAGTTTTGTGTGATTGAAGTTTTCAAGCTTTGGGTGAGATATCGATATGAGGAGAATAAGGAGTGACAAGACCCTAATCTTGGGGATGCCCAAGGAACCCCAAGTTAATATTCAAGGAAGATCCAAGCAATTAAGCTTGGGGATGCCCCGGAAGGCATCCCCTCTTTGGTCTCCAACATTATCGGTGATCTTACTTGGGGCTATATTTTCATTTGTCACATGATATGAGTTTTGCTTGGAGCATCATTTTATTTTGTTTTGATTTGATTGCTGCTATCTATAATAATTTTTTGCATCTTTTACTTCAATAAAAATGTCAAGTATATCCTTTGCCATGCTTATTTTGCAAGTATATGAGTTGCTGTTTCAAAACAGAAAGTTTATCGCTGTTGCAAAAATTCTCTAGAGAAGTCAGAATGTGATAAAATGTTGAAACTTTTTGCAGAATAAGATATGATAAATTTTCCATGGTGTGGAAATTGTTCAGAATTTTTAAGTTGAATAAGTATGGATCATTCTTCATCCTTTACAGACTGTTCTGTTTAGACAGATTGCTGTTATGATTGCATTGTTTGCATATGTTTGCTAGTTTAATGATTCTATTTGAGGATAGGAGTATTAAATATGCAGAGGCATTCGATATGTCTCCAATGTATCTATAATTTTGATTGTTCCATGCTGTTATATTAACATTCTTGGATGTTTTACAATCATTTTATAGCAACTTTATATCATTTTTTGGGACTAACCTATTGACATAGTGCCTAGCGCCAGTTGCTGTTTTTTGCTTGTTTTTACATCGCAGAAAATCAATATCAAACGGAGTCCAAATACAGCGAAACTTTCTGGAGTTTTTTTTTGGACCAGAAGACATCCAGTGGTCCCAGGCGTGCCCAGGTGGGTTGTGCCCACCTCGGTGGCCTCCCGCACCGCCTCTTTGCTCTATAAATGCCCAAATATTCCAAAAACCCTAGGAGAGTCGACGAAATTTTGTTCCAGCCGCCGCCAGTTCCAGAACCGCGAGATCCAATCTATAGCCCTTCTCTGGCACTCCGCCGGAGGGGGGGGGAATCATCACCGGTGGCCATCTTCATCATCCTGGCAACCACCATGATGAGGAGGGATGTGACACCCCCGATTCGACCGTACACTAATCATACACGCAAATGTGTATGATCAAGATCGGGGACTCACGGGAAGATATCACAACACAACCCTAGACACAAATAAAATAATACAAGCTTTATATTACAAGCCAGGGGCCTCGAGGGCTCGAATACAAAAGCTCAATACACAAGAGTCAGCGGAAGCAACAATATCTGAGTACATACATGAGTTAAACAAGTTTTGCCTTAAGAAGGCTAGCACAAAAGCAACACGATCGAAGAGGCAAGACCTCCTGACTGGGACCTCCTAACTACTCCTGGTCTTCGGCGCCCTCCATGTAGTAGTATTCGTTGGCGATGGCATCTGGCTCCAGGGATCCACCATCTAGTTGCAACAACCGGAAAGAAGGAAGAAGGGGGAAAAGGGGTAGCAAAGCAACCGTGAGTACTCATCCAAAGTACTCGCAAGCATCAGATCTATACTAAGTATGCATTGGTATCAAATGGAAGGGTTGTATCTGTGGACTAAACTGCAGAATGCCAGAATAGAGGGGTAGCAAAGCAACCATGAGTACTCATCCAAAGGACTCGAAAGCATCAGATCTATACTGCATTGGTATCAAATGGAAGGGTTGTATCTGTGGACTAAACTGCAGAATGCCAGAATAGAGGGGAAGGCCTATCCTATCGAAGACTAGCATCTTCAAGCAGCTCCAAGCATCTTGCAGCATGTAGAAGAGTAAAGAATAGCAATTTATATTTAACAAGCATGTTGCAGAATTAACGCTCAGAGATCCTTCCTCGACTCCCTGCGAGAAAGCAATCCCGGAGCCACATATCTCCAGTATCCATTTCTAGTTGTAAAAGATCAAGATATAAGTCTGAACTTCTTTACCGTGGACACGGCTATTAATAGATAATCTTCCCTGCAGGGGTGCACCACATTTTCCAACACGCTTGATTACTCTGGCGGGACACACTTTCCTGGGTCATGCCCGGCCCCGGAAGATCAACACGTCGTAGCCCTACCTAGGCTCAGAGAGGTCCCCTTCGGTCTACATCCTAAGCACTCCGGGGTCTGGGCCCATCGCCCGTTGCAATCCAGGTCGGTGCGAGAAGGGCGGGTCCAAGCTCCACCTCTACATGGATGGTGTCGGCCCAGCCGTGTCGTAATGCTGAACTGGACATCTGACAAAGCTTCGGCTGATACTGCGACGCCGAGGCCCATAACTATTCTCGCGTGGTGGTTACTGCGTAAAGGCCAAAGGCCAACTCAGAACAAATACCCAAACCATAGTGCATTATTAGCTTATGGAGACGGGCAGAGACTCACGGTCGATGTGACCCCGTCACCCTGTCTCATGGACTTATGGCAAGGGCCTAGAATGCCCGGTCGTGCCACGTAATTATCTTGCGGGTGCTCTCCGGGCCGCCCGACTTTCACCAAGGTCTCAAGTAAAGTCAAGGTAACCGTGTGTCCAAACATCAAGGGGAAAACCCGAAGAATGACCCTTGTGACGCCCCCAATTCAATCATACACTAATCATGAACGCAAATGTGTACGATCAAGATCAGGGACTCACGGGAAGATATCACAACACAACTCTAAAACATAAATAAGTCATACAAGCATCATAATACAAGCCAGGGGCCTCGAGGGCTCGAATACAAGTGCTCGATCATAGACGAAGTCAGCGGAAGCAATAATATCTGAGTACGAGACATAAGTTAAACAAGTTTTCCTTAAGAAGGCTAGCACAAACTGGGATACAGATCGAAGAGGCGCAGGCCTCCTGCTCGATCCTCCTAACTACTCCTCGGTCGCCGTCCATGGGCTGCACGTAGTAATAGGCACCTCCGAGGTAGTAGTCGCCATCGACGGTGGCGTCGCTCCTGGGCTCCATCGCTTTGGTTGCGACAATCGAGTAGAGATAGGGGAAAAAGGGGGAAACAAAGCAACCGTGAGTACTCATCCAAAGTACTTGCAAGCAAGGAGCTACACTACATATGCATGGATATATGTGTAAAGGGCCATATCAGTGGACTGAACTGCAGAATGCCAGAATAAGAGGGGGATAGCTAGTCTTATCGAAGACTACGCTTCTGGTCACCTTCGTCTTGCAATAGGTAGACGAGAGTAGACTGAAGTTCTCCAAGTAGCATCACATAGCAATAATCCTACCCGACGATCCCCTCCTCGTATCCCTGAGAGAGAGCGACCACCGGTTGTATCTGGCAATTGGAAGGGTGTGTTTTATTAAGTATCCGGTTCTAGTTGTTATAAGGTCAAGGTACAACTCCAAGTCGTCCTGTTACCGAAGATCACGGCTATTCGAATAGAATAACTTCCCTGCAGGGTGCACCACATAACCCAACACGCTTGATCCCATTTGGCCGGACACACTTTCTGGGTCATGCCCGCCGCGGAAGATCAACACGCCGCAGCCCCACCTAGGCTCAACAAAGAGGTCGGGACGCCATCTAAACCTAAGCGCAGTGGGTCCGGCCCATCGCCTGAGCACACACCTGACGTTGCGTGGGCGGCCGGAAGCGCACCTAGCCTAGTGGCGTTCAGTCCAATCCGTGGCCAAGGCCGCTCGGCCGACGTCACGAAGTGCCGATACCACGACGCCGAGTGCCCATATCTCTCCCACGTAGTTGGTTAGTGCGTATAGGCCCGTGGCTGCACTCGCATCAAATACCAAGATCTCGTTAAGCGTGTTAAGTATCCATGAGCTAACGCCCGAGCAGGTCAAGCCCACCTCTCTCCTAGGCGGTCTCAACCTGCCCTATCGCTCCGCCACAAAGATCCACTCGCGGGTGCTCCAACAGCCGACCCGACTTTAGTCACCACATGTATCATGTATAAGTATATAGTATATACCCGAGATCACCTCCCGAGTAATCTCGGCCCGATAGTATAGCACAACAGACGGACAAGAATGTAGGTCCACAGATGGAATACTAGCATCCTATACTAAGCAAGTAGGAATGCAGGTAAAGGTAACAACAGTAGTAGCAAGGACAGGCTATGCATCGTGATAGGTATAACGGAAAGCGATAACATGCTACACTACTCTAATGCAAGTAGTATAGAGTAGAATAGGCGATATCTGGTGATCAAGGGGGGCTTGCCTGGTTGCTCACAAGAGAGAGGGTCACAACTCCGTAGTCGAATCGGGCAGCAGCTGTCGGTCTCAGTAGTCTACCGGAGAGAAGAGGGGGAAGAAACAATAAATATAATGCAAACATAAGCATGACGGTGCATGACAAGAAAATGTGCGGTGCTAGGTGTGCCCTAACGCGGTAGGAGGTGATACCTACGAAGGGGGAAAACATCCGGAAAGTATCCCGGTGTTTTGTGTTTTTTGAGCGGAAGGAGCCGAGGGGAAAGTTGCGAGTTCGATAGGTTAGGGGGGTGTGGCGGACGAACGGGTTGCGTAATCGGAATCGTCTCGTCGCTCTGAGCAACTTCCATGTTGAAAATATTTTAATCCGAGTTACGGATTAAAAGATATGATTTTCTAAAGATTTTAATAATTTCTGGAATTTAATTAATTCGAAAAACAAATTAATGACATCAGCATGATGTCATGCTGACATCAGCAGTCATCAGAGTTGACTTGATCAACTGACCAAAGGTCCAAGTGGGACCTATCATCATACAATCGCTTAGGTTAATTACAGATTAGTTAATTTAATTACTATTTAATTAACCTAACTAGTTAATTAAATTAATTAAACCGAATTAATTAACTTAATTAATTCATTAGATAATTAATTAATTAATAATTAATTTTATTAAATCATTTTTATTTTTATTTATTATTTTTATTTTTAATTCTTTTTTTCTAATTCTTTTCTTTCTTTCTTTTTTTAAAAACCGTTCGGGCGGCCCCTAGTCGATGTTCGGCCTAGCGGGTCTTTGAGTGCAGTGCGGCACGCGCCGAGTCCACCCTGTGATGGGGGGCACGGGCGGTTGTCGGGCGCCGCCTGCTGTGGAGCGGGCGGAACGAGGCCGAGGCTGGTGGAAATGCGGTGGCTCGCCGACGGCAGTACGGCCGCTGCGGAGGCGCGACGGAGCAGTGGGGGCGCCGGGCGCGACGGCGGTGGGTGTAGCCCAGCGGCGGGGAGAGTTAAGCGGCGCCATGCCGGGGGTTACACGAGCGCCGGCAAACAGACGGCGGGTGGAGGGGACCGAGCCGGGCGCCGAGCGGGATTTGGTCGAGCTGCGATGTCGAGGTGGGAAGGCGAGGCAGGGAGGGCGGGCGCCGGTGCTGGCGAGCACGCATCGGGCGTGGCTGGGCGTTGACTGCGCGGGACGGAGAGGGACAGAGAGGAGGGAGGGCGCCCAGGTGCGGTTGAGGGAGCGCGGTCAGCGCAGTAACGGGTGGCGCCGAGCTGGCCGATCAAGCGGGAGGGCGACGACCGCGGCGACCTAGGGGGAGAGGGGGGCGAAGGGGGAGCTCACGGGGGGGTGTAGGGTTCGTGGCAGCGGGGGTCGGGGGGGGGTGACGGGGACGACCGGGCGGAGCGGATGCAGGCCAACGAGGGGGGGGGGGGTCCAGGCGATGGCGTTCGGCGGCGACGGTCTCCTCCCGATCCAATCGGGAGAGAGGGAGGGGGGAGATATTTTGCGTGGGGGGAATGGGTGGTGTCGTGGGTGGTGGAGTGGGGGGTTAGTAGTGGTAATTTGGGCCTGGTTAACCGGTGGTTGGTGGGCCGAGGCCCAGCGAGGGGGGGTTTACTCTTTTTTTTCTGTTTTCTGTTTCTCTTTTGTATTTTCTTTCTTTTATTTATTTTCTTTTCTGTTTTAACTCATTTTAAATTACTTAGACATTTTATAAAAATGTGTTTACTTCACCATAATTACCGATGCAATATTTGGCAACCCCCGAACATTTTTGTGTTGACTTTTGAAAACTTTGGGTGTTTGTCGCTAATTCATTTTTGAATTTGCTATGTTTTTGAACTACCACTTAATTAGCAACAGTAACATAGATGACAAGGCATCATCAAGAGAGTTTTACTGTAGCCTAATTATCCGGGCGTCACACCTCGGTGGATTCCACTTGATGTAATCATCAAGGTGAACGTAAGAGGAACCACCCTCGAGGTTCACACTTGAGGGGTTGCACGACAGAGTTGTATCGGAAGTGGTTAAGGAGGAATCACCCTCAATGACTACGACCAAATAACTACACTACATAGATCTCATCAGGAGTGATGTGCGAGGTTTCACCCTCGACACTTGATGGTAACTCTGCAGAGTCGATCAACAAAAGGGGCGTGATGCGATGTGAGGTGTCGGGCTTGGTCGTCGATCACGTTGATCGAGTCATTGATGATGAAGCAGGGGCAACAAGGACAAGGTGGGGGGGGGGTCACAGGTAGATCACTAACCAACCTATACGAAGCAGTTTAGGATAAGCAGGCAAGGTACAACAGCAGATACAAAAGCGGGCTATGCATCAGAATAGGAGCAAACAATTACAGTAGCAAAATCTAATGCAAGCATGAGAGAATGGAATCGGCGATATCGGGATGATCAAAGGGGAGCTTGCATGTAAGCTTCGATGAAAGGGAAGAAGGAGGTGTCGTCGACGTAGTCGATCACAGTGGCATCAGCAGCGGTCTCGAGGTCTACCGAAGAGAAGACGGGGAAGAAACAATAAATACAGAGCCAACAAGGCATCACAAGGCATAACATGGCAATACGCAGCGCTAGGAATGTTCTACCGCGGTGCTACATGATACGTCCATTTTGCATCATGCTTTTATATCGTTATTCATCGCATTATGGGCTGTTATTACACATTATGTCATAATACTTATGGCTATTCTCTCTTATTTTACAAGGTATACATAAGGAGGGAGAATGCCGGCAGCTGGAATTCTGGGCTGGAAAAGGAGCAAATATTAGAGACCTATTTTGCACAACTCCAAAAGTCTTGAAAGTCCATGGAATATCTTATATAATATAATAAAAAATCCTTGCCAAAGATGAAGGCCAGGGGGCCCACACCCTGTCCATGAGGGTGGGGGGCGCGCCCCCTACCTCGTGGGCCCCTTGGTGGCTCTCCGATGACCATCTTCTGCTATATGAAGTCTTTCATCGAGGGAAAAATGATAAGCAACCTTTCAGGACGAGACTCCGCCGCCACGAGGCGGAACCTTGGCGGAACCAATCTAGGGCTTCGGCAGAGCTGTTCTGTCGGGGACACTTCCCTCTGGGAGGGGGAAATCATCACCATCATCATCACCAACGCTCCTCTCATCGGGAGAGGGCAATCTCCATCAACATCTTCACCGAAACTATCTCCTCTCAAAACCCTAGTTCATCCCTTGTATCCAATTCTTGTCTCCAAGTCTGGGATTGGTCCTAGTAGGTTGCTAGTAGTGTTGATTACTCCTTGAAGTTGATGCTAGTTGGTTTATTTGGTGGAAGATCATATGTTCAGATCCTATATGCATATTATTACCCCTCTGATTATGAACATGAACATGCTTTGTGAGTAGTTACGTTTGTTCCTGAGGACAAGGGAGAAGTCTTGCTATTAGTAGTCATGTGAATTTGGTATTCGTTCGATATTTTGATGAGATGTATGTTGTCTAGCCTCTAGTGGTGTTATGTGAACGTCGACTACATAACACTTCACCATTATTTGGGCCTAGAGGAAGGCATTGGGAAGTAGTAAGTAGATGATGGGTTGCTAGAGTGACAGAAGCTTAAACCCTAGTTTATGCGTTGCTTCGTAAGGGGCTGATTTGGATCCACATGTTTCATGCTATGGTTAGGTTTACCATAATAATTTTGTTGTAGTTGTGGATGCTTGCAATAGAGGTTAATCATAAGTGGGATGCTTGTTCAAGTAAGAAAAGCACCCAAGCACCGGTCCACCCACATATCAAATTATCAAAGTACCGAACGCGAATCATATGAACGTGATGAAAACTAGCTTGACGATATTCTCATGTGTCCTTGGGAGCGCTTTTCCTATTATAAGAGTTTGTCCAGGCTTGCCCTTTGCTACAAAAGGATTGGGCCACCTTGCTGCACTTTATTTACTTTTGTTACTTGTTGCTCGTTACAAATTATCCTATCACAAAACTATCTGTTACCACTTATTTCAGTACTTGCAGAGAATACCTTGCTGAAATCCGATTGTCATTTCCTTCTGCTCCTCGTTGGGTTTGACACTCTTACTTATCGAAAGGACTACGATAGATCCCCTATACTTGCGGGTCATCAAGACTCTTTTCTAGCGCCGTTGCCGGGGAGTGAAGCGCCTTTGGTAGGTGGAATTTGGTAAGGAAAAATTTATATAGTGTGCTGAAATTTACTGTCACTTGTTACTATGGAAAGTAATCCTCTGAGGGGCTGGTTCGGGGTATCTTCACCCCGACCAGTAGAGCAAAGATTTGCTCCTCAACCTACTGAACCTATTGATAATGAAATCCCTTTTGAATTTCCTTCGAGTATGATGGAAAAACTGCTAGCTAATCCTTTTACAGGAGATGGAACAAAGCATCCTGATGAACACTTAATATATGTGAATGAAGTTTGCGGATTATTTAAGCTTGCAGGTATACCCGATGATGTTGCTAAGAAGAAGGTCTTCCCTTTATCTTTGAAGGGAGACGCATTGACATGGTATAGGCTATGTGAGGATACGAGATCATGGAACTATAGAAGATTGAAACTGGAATTTCATCAAAAATATTACCCTATGCATCTTGTTCATCGTGATCGCAATTATATATATAATTTTTGGCCTCGCGAAGGATAAAGCATCGCTCAAGCGGGAGGCTTAAATCAATGTTATATTCATGCCCCAATCATGAGCTTCCAAGATAAACAATTATTCAAAAAAATTATGCTCGGCTTTCTAAAAATAATCACACCATGCTCGATACTTCTTGTGCTGGCTCTTTTATGATGAAGACTATTATATTTAAATGGGATCTATTGGATAGAATTAAACACAACTCTGAAGATTGGGATCTCGACGAAGGTAAGGAGTCAGGTATGACACCTAAGTTTGATTGTGTTAAATCTTTCATGGATACCGATATTTTCCGTAAGTTTAGCACTAAATATGGACTTGACTCTGAGATAGTAGCTTCCTTCTGTGAATCTTTTGCTACTTATGTTGATCTCCCTAAGGAGAAGTGGTTTAAATATCATCCTCCCAATGAAGTAAAAGTAGCTGCACCTATTAAAGTTGAAGAAAAGACTGTCACTTATAATGATCCTATTGTTCCTACTTCTTATGTTGAGAAACCACCTTTCCCTGTTAGAATAAAGGATCATGCTAAAGCTTCAAATGTGGTTCGTAAAAGCAATATTAGAACTTATACACCTCCAGAACAAGTTAAAGTTGAACCTAATGTTGCTATTGTTAAAGATGTCTTGGCTGATAATATTGATGAGCATGTTATTCAGTTCTACGGTGAAACTGCTAGAATTGCTAAACCTTGTGCTAAAGATAAACATAGACCTGTGGTAGGCGTGCCTGTTATTTCTGTTAAAATAGGAGATCATTGTTATCATGGCCTATGTGATATGGGTGCTAGTGCAAGTGCAATACCTATTGACTTATACAATGAAATTATGCATGATATTGCACCCGTTGAGTTAGAAGATATTGATGTCACAATTAAACTTGCCAATAGAGATACTATTTCACCAGTGGGGATTGTTAGAGATGTTGAAGTCTTGTGTGAAAAACTAAATATCCTGCTAATTTTCTTGTTCTTGGTTCCCCCACAAGATAGCTTTTGTCCCATTATATTTGGTAGACCCTTCTTGAATACTGTTAATGCTAAGATAGACTGCAATAGGAATGTTGTTACTATTGGTCTGGATGACATGTCTCATGAGTTTAATTTATCTAAATTTAGTAAACAACATCGTGAAGAAGAATTGCCTAGTAAGGATGAAATTATTGGTCTTGCTTCTATTGCTGTACCTCCTAGTGACCCTCTAGAACATTATTTGCTAGACCATGAAAATGATATGTTTATGAATGAAAGAAGGGAAATAGATGAAGTATTCTTTAAACAGGAACCTATTCTGCAACACAATTTGCCTGTTGAAATCCTAGGGGATCCCCCTCCACCCAAGGGTGATCCCGTGTTTGAGCTTAAACCGTTACCTGACAATCTTAAATATGCTTATCTTGATGAAAAGAAGATATATCCTGTTATTATTAGTGCTAAACTTTCAGAGCATGAAGAAGAAAGATTATTGAAAACTCTGAAGAAGCACCGTGCTGCTATTGGATATACTCTTGATGATCTTAAGGGCATTAGTCCCACTCTATGTCAACATAAAATAAATTTGGAAGCGGATGCTAAACCAGTTCGTGATCCTCAATGACATTTGAATCCTAAAATGAAAGAAGTGGTAAGAAAAGAAATACTCAAGCTTCTGGAGGAAGGTATAATTTATCCCGTTGCTGATAGTCAGTGGGTAAGTCCTGTCCATTGTGTCCCTAAGAAGGGAGGTATTACTGTTGTTCCTAATGGTAAAGATAAATTAATTCCACAAAGAATTATTATAGGTTATAGGATGGTAATTGATTTCCGCAAATTAGATAAGGCTACCAAGAAAGATCATTACCCCTTACCTTTTATTGATCAAATGCTAGAAAGATTATGCAAACATACACATTATTGCTTTCTAGATGGTTATTCTGGTTTCTCTCAAATACTTGTGTCGGCTAAAGATCAATCAAAGACTACTTTTACATGCCCATTTGGTACTTTTGCTTATAGACGTATGCCTTTTGGTTTATTGTCACGCCCAAGATGCGACCCTATCCTACAGGAACTCGAAGGTCCCACCAAGGATAGAAGCGCATCTTGAAGACGCTTTTGCAAGGTGGATATCATTACATCAACATTACATAATAGATAGGGATACATACATAAGGCATACAATGCCACACGAATACAACATCATATTACATAAGAGAACCA
Source organism: Aegilops bicornis (assembly GCA_021605145.1). Lineage (NCBI taxonomy): Eukaryota > Viridiplantae > Streptophyta > Magnoliopsida > Poales > Poaceae > Aegilops > Aegilops bicornis. The sequence goes on along the minus strand of CM038669.1, from coordinate 340,776,429 downwards.
TCCGTCTATGGATGAAACACAAACAGAAACTCGAACGACATCCACCCTGCTAGCCCAGGCTGCCGACCTGGAACCTATCCCCTGATCGAAGAAGAAGCAGAATAAGAACTCCAAAACAAGCAAACATCGCTCTCGCGTCATGATCATCACATAACATCTACAAGCAACAGTTCTTGTAGTAATCTATGAGCCACGAGGACTCAGCAATCCCATTACCATGGGTACCAAGACTAGCAAAGCTTAATGGGTAAGGAAGGGGTAAAGTGGTGAGGTTGCAGCAGCGGCTAAGCAAGAATGGTGGCTAACATACACAAATAAGAGCGAGAAGAGAAACAACGGAACGGTCATGAAGCTAGCAATGATCAAGATGTGATCCTGAACTCCTTCTTACGTCAAACATAACCCAAAACCGTGTTCACTTCCCGGACTCCGCCGAAAAGAGACCATCACGGCTACACACGCGGTTGGTGCATTTTAATTCGAATCTGGTGTCAAGTTATCTACAACCGGACATTAACAAATTCCCATCTGCCACATAACCGCGGCCACGACTCTCGAAAATTTATACCCTGCAGGGGTGTCCCAACTTAGCCCATCACAAGCTCTCACGGTCAACGAAGGATATTCCTTCTCCCAGGAAGACCCGGTCAGTCTCGGAATCCCGGTTTACAAGACATTTCGACAATGGTAAAACAAGACCAGCAAGACCGCCCGATGTGCCGACATCCCGATAGGAGCTGCACATATCTCGTTCTCAGGTCAACTCCGGATGAACACTACGTACAACTAAAACCAGACCTCAAGTTTCCCCGAGGTGGCACTGCAAGTGGCTCTAGTTCGGACCAACACTTAGAGAAGCATTGGCCCCGAGGGGGGGGGGGCTGAATAAAGATGACCCTCGAGAGAGTGACTCCCAAGGGGAAAGTAGGTGGTGGTGAGGCAAATGGTAAAACCAAGGTTGGGCCTTCCTGGAGGAGTTTTATTCAAAGCGAACTGTCAAGGGGGTCCCATAAATCACCCAACCGCGTAAGGAACGCAAAATCCAGGAACATAACACCGGTATGATGGAAACTAGGGCGACAAGAGTGGAACAAAACACTGTGCATAAGGCCGAGCCTTCCACCCTTTACCAAGTATATAGATGCATTAATTAAATAAGAGATATTGTGATATCCCAACGTAATCCTGTCCACCATGGAGCAATCTTCAACTTCACCTGCAACTAGCAACGCTATAAGAGGGGTTGAGCAAAAGCGGTAACATAGCCAAACAACGGTTTGCTAGGAAGGGTGAAAAAGTTAGAGGCTGACATGGCAAATTGGGAGGCTTGAAGAATAAAAGATAGGTAGCACAACATAGCGATAGAACGAAGCAACTAGCATAGCAATGATAGTAGTGAGATCCAAGGTGACAGTCATCTTGCCTGAAATCCCGCTAGGAAGAAGAACGAGTCCATGAAGAAGATGAACGGATGAAGCCGAACCAAGCGTAGACGAATGAATCCTCACGATCGCAACGAAACAGGAACTATCGAGAAGAAGCACACAACATGGTAAACACACCACACATGACAAGGCATGATGCTCAACCAAGTATGATGCATGACAAGGCTACAAGAAGCTACTCATGGCAAGAGAGGATGCATACAAGAGCAACATATCAAACAAGTTTAAATGAGCTGGAAACAACATATAACAATTCCGGTAAGTCCTCATATGCAAATATAGAAATTGGTCCAGAAATGAATAAACCTTATGTTCAAGTTACTAAATAGCAAGTTAAGATGCACCAAGATGATCTACACGAGATTCTAGTCAAGTTACATATAAAGTTAATTTAATTCGGAGCTACGGCCTAGAAGATATGAGCAAAACAAGTTAAACATGGCATTGATGCAAAATACATCCAAACATCAAGAAAACACTCTCAAAACAAGGATGCAACATGATAAGATGAATCTACATGCAAAACTAAGCAAGTTTCATATAGAGCACACTCAAAACGGAGCAACGGTTCAACACATACTCTATACAAGTTTAAAGGACAAGTTGTCCAAAACAGCAACTAGGCATATTGCAAGCATCAAAATAATATGCTACAGCACCTCAACATAAGAAAAAAAGGCATGGGAATGATGTACATGTAAAGTATACAAAACATGAAGACTTAGCTATCTCCAGAAATCACTAGAACATGCTCAAAAGGACATGGCAAGATTGCAAATAATAACAGTTTACAGACTTGGTGGAAATAACATCAGGTTGCAATGTTTAGAGCCATCAAACAACATGTTATAGGAACTTATCATGGCAAAAAAAAGAAATGGTATGCTAGTACTAAAGACAAAGAACAAAACTCCCTTACTGAACTAATTCTGAAGATCAACAGAAGAGATGGTATCATCCATGCAAACATGGAAAATGATATGACAGATTCATACATGGCAGGAACAACAATAAGTAGGCATGTTGGTGAGCTTGGACCACTCACCACAGAGCAATACATGGCATGGCAAGGTGACCAACAGTAATATGGCATATTTATGAAGCTAAAAATGGCAAGAGAAAGTTCATAGCATGCTTGGTTCACTAACAAAAATCATGGCAACATTGAACTTAGTGTTAACAGACTGACAGCAACATTATTTAGCAAGTTTGGAGCAAGATAACAACAAGTTAAAGCAGGATATAAATGCAACCAGGGGCATGAATAGATATAGAATGACATTTATAACAAAACATCCTTAGTGAACATCTCAAGATTATGCATAGAATGACTTGTAGCAGCAGGTTTACATAGCATCATGATATAGCAGATTCAGACAAGCAAAACAGTAACAGCAAGTACCCTACACGAGCTCGATGCACTCACTACAAGACTCAAAAAAATACATGGATTACACCACAGTAAATACGGTATGATGTGGCTCAAAACTCATGTAGACATCAAGCTCATAGGATGCACACACAAAATGCAATGAAAAGGACAAATCACTAAGTTCTGTTAACAGACATCAGTTAACATCATATAACACTCTTGCAAAGATTATTCAGGCATCAAGATGGACTCTAATGAATAGGGCACAATGGAGCAAAGTGAAGAACACAACCAGATGAACATTTCTATATATCGCACGCACAAAACGGAGTAGTACACACAAAGTTATGGCATGATGAACAGGGCATAAAAATTACTACAGAAAAGGACTTAGAGATATCTCGGGGTCAACCTCGAAAACGGATTTGGATCTGGATCTGGAGTTCCCCGGAGTTCCGAGGTGGGTTGGGCTCGCCGGAGTTTTGCCGGACGAGGGAGGAGACGGGCCGGCGCGGGGAAGGGGGTTCGCCGGAGGAAGGGCGCTGGCGAGGTCGGTGACGAGGCGGGGAGCCGCGACGGCGGGGCGGCGAAGCTCTGGAGGCGCGCAGCGGCGGAGGTCGGCGTGGGGCCGAGGCACGGGCCGCCGCGAGGCGCTGGGATCGAGGCGCCGGTGGCCGGGCGAGGGCGGCGCGCGAGGCGCGGTGGCCGACGGCGGTGGAGCGGACGCCGCGGGAGGAGAGAAGGTGGCTAGGGACAGCGGAGTTCGGCGAACGGGCGGTGGAGCTACGGGCTCCAGCGGCGCGAGCCAAACGGGCGGACGGCGGCGGCGGCGCTGGGTTCACAAGGGCCCGATCCGGTCTCCAAGGGCCGCGCGGTGTTGGGAGGAGAGAGAGGGTGAGGTGGCGGCGTGCGGTTGGAGGAGAGCGGCAGTGGGGTGACGTGGCGGCCTCTCATTGGCCGGAGCAACGTGTCCGGTGCGGATGGACTTGTTCGGCGGCGCGAGGAGGAAGACTGCTAGGGTTCATCCGCGAATTTTCAGGGGGGGGGGGGGGTACAAATATATAGGTAGAGGGAGCTAAGAGTGACCAAATGAGGAGCTGTTTTCGCCCACACGATCGTGATCGAACGACCGGGAGCATGGAGGGGTTTTGGATGGGTTAATGGGCTGATTTGGAGGGGTGTTGGGCTACACACAAAAGAGGCCTTTACGGTTACCCGGTTAACCGTTGGAGCATCAAACGACCTCCAAATGGAACGAAACTTGACATGCGGTCTACCGGTGGTGTACCAAGGCCGCTTGGCAAATCGCGGTCCATTCCGAGAATGTTTAACACCTGCTCACGAAAATGGACAAGAAGGGGACGCCGAATGACATAGGAGTGCCAGGTTGCCAAACGGACAACGGGGAAAATGCTCGGATGCATGAAACGAACACGTATGCAAAATGAGATGCACATGATGACAAGGCAAAATGCAACACGCAAGCAAATGACATGGCAAGGACGGCGAATAACTGGCAGACACCTGGCGCATCGAATCCGGGGCGTTACATTTATGTAATGCACCTGCTACCTTTCAAAGATGCATGATGGCTATATTCTCTGACTTTTGTGAAAAGATTTGTGAGGTCTTCATGGACGACTTTTCCGTCTGTGAATCCTCTTTTGATGATTGCTTGAGCAATCTTGATCGAGTTTTGCAGAGATGTGAAGAAACTAATCTTGTCTTGAATTGGGAAAAGTGCCACTTTATGGTTAATGAAGGAATTGTTTTGGGGCATAAAGTTTCTGAAAGAGGTATTGAAGTTGATAAAGCTAAGGTTGATGCTATTAAAAAGATGCCATGTCCCAAGGACATCAAAGGTATAAGAAGTTTCTTTGGTCACGCCAGATTTTATAGGAGGTTCATTAAGGACTTCTCGAAAATTTCTCGGCCTCTGACTAACTTATTACAAAAAGATATACCATTTGTCTTTGATGACGATTGTGTAGAAGCATTTGAGATACTTAAGAAAGCATTAGTCTCTGCATCTGTTGTTCAGCCACCTGATTGGAATTTACCCTTTGAAATTATGTGTGATGCTAGTGATTATGTTGTAGGTGCTGTTCTAGGTTAAAGAGTTGATAAGAAATTAAATCTATACAATGCTCAAAAAATTATGCTACTACTGAAAAAGAGCTTTTAGCAGTTGTATTTGCTTGTGATAAGTTTAGACCCTATATTGTTGATTCTAAAGTAACTATTCACACTGATCATGCTGCTATTAAATATCTTATGGAAAAGAAAGATGCTAAACCTAGGCTTATTAGATGGGTTCTCTTGCTACAAGAATTTGATTTGCATGTCGTTGATAGAAAGGCAGCTGAGAACCCCGTTGCAGACAACTTGTCTAGGTTAGAAATTGTTCTTGATGACCCACTACCTATTGATGATAGCTTTCCTGATGAGCAATTAAATGTTATAAGTACTTCTCGTAGTACTCCTTGGTATGCTGATTATGCTAATTATATTGTTGCTAAATTCATACCACCTAGTTTCACTTACCAACAAAAGAAAAAGTTCTTCTATGATTTGAGACATTACTTTTGGGATGACCCACATCTTTATAAAGGAGTAGATGGTGTTATTAGACGTTGTGTACCTGAGCATGAACAGGAACAGATCCTATGCAAGTGTCACTCTGAAGCTTATGGAGGACACCACGTTGGAGATAGAACTGCACATAAGGTATTGCAATCCAGTTTTTATTGGCCTACTCTCTTCAAGGATGCTCGTAAGTTTGTCTTGTCATGTGACGAATGTCAAAGAATTGGTAATATTAGTAGACGTCAAGAAATGCCTATGAATTATTCACTTGTTATTGAACCATTTGATGTTTGGGGCTTTGATTATATGGGACCCTTTACTGCCTCTAATGGACACACACATATTCTAGTTGCTATTGATTACGTTACTAAGTGGGTAGAAGCCATTCCAACTAGTAGTGCTGATCATAACACTTCTATTAAAATGCTTAAATAAGTTATTTTTCCGAGGTTTGGAGTCCCTAGATATTTAATGACAGATGGTGGTTCACATTTTATTCATGGTGCTTTCCGGAAGATGCTTGCTAAGTATGATGTTAATCATAGAATTGCATCTCCTTATCACCCGCAGTCTAGTGGTCAAGTAGAATTGAGCAATAGAGAGCTCAAATTAATTTTGCAAAAGACTTTTAATAGGTCTAGAAAGAATTGGTCCAAGAAACTTGATGATGCATTATGGGCCTATAGAACTGCATATAAAAATCCTATGGGTATGTCTCCATATAAAATGGTTTATGGAAAAGCTTGTCATTTACCTCTCGAATTAGAACATAAGGCATATTGGGCTATTAAAGAGCTCAACTATGATTTCAAACGTGCTGGTGAGAAGAGGTTATTTGATATTAGCTCGCTTGATGAATGGAGAACCCAAGCTTATGAAAATATCAAGTTGTTTAAAGAAAAAGTTAAAAGATGGCATGATAAAAGGATACAAAAGCGTGAGTTTAACGTAGGTGATTATGTATTTCTATACAACTCTCGTTTAAGATTTTTTGCAGGCAAACTTCTCTCTAAATGGGAAGGCCACTATGTTATCGAGGAGTTCTATCATTCCGGTGCCATAAAAATCAACAACTTCGAAGGCACAAATCCGGAGGTGGTAAACGGTGAAAGAATTAAACATTATATCTCAGGTAATCCCATAAATGTTTAAAGCAATATTATTGAAACCGTAACCCCGGAGGAATACATAAGAGACACTTTCCAGAATGTTTCAGACCTTGAAAAGGAATAGGTATGTGGTACGGTAAGTGTTGGTGATATAACTATTTGTGTAAGCCAGCCAGGAGGGGCCGGGTTACGCAAAGAAGACTCACCAGAAAGAAGCCCAAGACCAAGCATGAATATGGCGGTTCAATAAAGGGCTTAAAGCCCATAGGCGGCTTAAGGCCCGTTGTAGTAAACCGGCATAATGGCATGACTTTTATCATAAGGTAGATTTAACTAGTCACTGAGCCGGACACTGTTTATAAGCCGGCCGGGACTCTGTAAGCCACAGGGCGTCAACCCGTGTATATAAGGGGACGACCTGCTGGCGGCTTAGGGCAAGAAACAACTCATCGAGAGCCGGGCGTAGTGTATCTCGCTCCCTGGTCATCGAAACATCAATACCAACCCAACTAGACATAGGACTTACCTTCACCGTAAGGGGCTGAACTAGTATAAAAACCTCTCGTGTCCCTTGTCCCGATTTAACCCCTTCAAGCTTCCTAGTTGCGATGGCTCCACAACTAAGTCCTTTCATGAGGACATCTGACGTGACAATTCCACGATAGTTGGCGCCCACCGTGGGGCCAGCGCACGGTGGATTTGAGTTCTTGAAGGGCAACTTCGAAGGGCTCAAGGGATATGTAGTGGGCTGGATGACCAAGAGTCGTCGCGGCAAGATCTATATCGACGACGAAGGCTGGGGTCCCGACGCCGGCTCAATTGAGTACGGGTACCAGGTCCCCTTCGGCGGAATCCACGTCTTCATTGGCCGGATCGGTTAGCCGGGCCCTGAGCCGGACAACTGCACCAACCTCGTCGAGATGGCTCAGCGTGCGAGGAAGACCCGAATCCAACCTGTCATGAAGCGTACCTTCGTGGGCTGCATCCACGGAGAGGAACTCTCTGAAGGATCTGGAGATGGTGGTGAGACGGCCGTCCTCTCAGACGGTGATTTGTCTGCCGGCTCAACGGACTCGTTGTACCAAGTGCAAGACGGCGTGCTCGGGGGCTGTTCTGATGGCATCAATATTATGGACCCCTGTGAGTCGCCAAGATGGGCAGGAGTCTTCATGGGTGGGACTCAGCCCGGCTCAAACTCTACGACGGCTACAACAATAACATCCGGGGTAGGAGCAACCGGGGCAGGTGGCCCCGTGCGCCCCCCGGCTCAGGTGCTGATAGATCTCATGGACAAGCTTACGACCCTGTTAACTGCAACGGTTGTTCCCGCGAATAAAGATGAGCATGACGCGGAGGTGGCACGGGTGCGTGAGGAAATAGCTCAGGCCAAGGAGGCCTTGGCAGCTGACTAGGTTAGCCCCAGAGCGGGCGGCTCTAGATGCCCGGGCAAAGCGGCTACAGTCAGAAGCTTACCAGCTCACGATGAGCTTAAACGCGTCCAATGAGGTGATGAGGAGGAGACATCAGAAAACCCAATCTCGTTTACCTCCGAATTACGACCCTTGGGTTCTTTTTGCTACACCCGGAGCCGGCCCAAGTAACCCGCCAGAGACCAATCAGTTTGCGACAACCGGAACAGGAGGGCCGGCTCAGCCTCGGGAGATGGTACCTCCTCATGTGAGCATGGCACCGCCGCGTTATGTACCAATACCATAGGTCACTTTTCCAACCCCATGGAGAACTTAATCGCGGCTTCAGCGCGTTTGGCAGCTCTTCCCATGGACGGCGATGACCCGACAGCAGTGGAGACCCGGAGGGTCAGAGAACTTCTCCAGACGGCCTTAGCTCAGCAAGAGACCTATTCTTACAGTCGGGACTGGATTCATTCAACTCCTCCGCCTTGGTTAGCGCCGCCTCGTCAGAACCGGAGCCCGAGTTACAGCAGGCACATGGAGTCTGAAGCTTTGTCAAGCAACGCCCAACGCCGTAACCAACCCAGTGGCTATAATCTGGTGCAAGACCGAGTACATCAGGAGAACGAGCGGGCGGCTCACCTAGCGGCTCACCTAGCGTCTCAACAGACGGCACATCAAGATTTCCCAGAGTATCCAACGACTTCCGTTGAGACGGGAGTAGCCACTAGAACCAGCGGTGTTCCTTGTCTGGTACCGGCTTTGCGTAATGTGCGGTTGCCCAAGGACTTCAAAGGACCTCGAAAGGTGCCGAATTACACGGCCGATTTGCAGCCCGGAACTTTGATTGAAAGTTATAAGATGGCTATGGAGTTATTGGAAGTCAGTGACGCGGCGATGGCTAAGTAGTTCACCATGATGTTAGATGGAACAGCCCGGTCCTGGTTGAAGGGTTTGCCACCCAATACCATTGGCTCATGGGCAGAACTGAAAGCCCGTTTCATCCAGAACTTCAAAGACACTTGTAAGAAGCCTATGTCAATTGTGGACTTGACGAATTGTAAACAGGAGGAAGGTGAATCTATGACTCATTGGGTACGCCGGGTCAAGGAGATAATACATTCATCTGACAAGATGGATGCCGGATCTGCAGTCCTCATGTTGGAGAAGAATTGCCGTTTTGAGCCGCTGAGGCAGAAACTGGGGCGCCTTAAGTGTGATTGCAATGATATAGGTACGCTGATGGCGGCTTTAGTCAAATATGCCGATTCTGATAGTACCAAGGATCCCGTGTCTGATGAGGAAAAACCGGGAAGGGAAAGAAGAATGGCAATGGAAAGGGTCAGCAGTATAACCCGATGAATCAAGAAGGCAATAAGCGTAAGGCGGATGGTAACCAGGAGTTTGTGGCCAATGCCAATGCGCAAGGTAACAATCAGAGACGTCAGGGTAAGCCGCCTCGATCCGGCGGGTCAGGCCCATCTCTTGAGCAGCTACTCAATGAGCCCTGCCCGAGACACGGCACCCGGGAGCGGCCCGCCACACACCTGTGGAAAGATTGCGCGATCATGAAAGCGTTTAAGAATTCCAACACCTTTGATGGCAATAACGGGCCTGGTGGCGGCTCAGGGGCTGGCGGTTTTCATGGCCCGGGTGGTGGCTCAGGCTCTGGCTTTCAGGGACATGAAGGCGGCTATAATCAACAGCAGTCTGGTCAAGGAGAACAGCAGCAGCAGCAGTCAGGTTATCAAAGCAATCCGAAGCAGTTGAATAGTGGGCAGTACCACGTGTTTACCACTAGTTTATGCAAACGCGACAAGATGATTCATAAGAGGGCTGTGAATTCTGTTGAGCCGACAGTTCCTTGTTACTTGAGGTGGTCAGAACAGCCCATCGTATGGAGCAGAGAAGATCACCCGCCACGGGTCGTTAACCCGGGTCAGTTGGCCTTGGTGGTAGCACCTCAGGTTGGTGGATATAAATTCACTAAGGTACTCATGGACGGAGGTAGCAGCATCAATATCCTCTATTATGAGACCTTTCGACGCATGGGGATAACTGACAAGAATCTGAGGACATCCAACAATGTTTTCCATGGGGTGGTTCCAGGTAAGTCAGCGTACCCAGTTGGCAAGATTGAGCTGGAGGTTGCCTTTGGAGATGAATATGACTCCAGGGCTGAGAAATTGACGTTTGAGGTGGTCAAAATCAGGAGCCCATACCACGCTCTGTTTGGGCGGCCAGCTTATGCTAAGTTCATGGCACGGCCGTGTTATGTCTATCTGCAGCTCAAGATGCCGGGTCACAAGGGCACCATCACTGTGCATGGAAGTTGCAAGGTAGCACTGGAATGTGAAGAGGGCGACGCGGCTTATGCCGTGTCTGCCTGTGCAGCGGAGGAGCTCAAATTTTATCAAGATAATGTTGATCCAGTGGATATGACCTCCCTGAAGAAACCAACTACAAAGCATGACCCGGCGTTGAAATTTAAATCGGCCGCCGAGACGAAGCTTGTTGATTTTACCCCAGGTCACACTTCTAAGCAATTCAGCATCGGCAGCAATTTGGATCCCAAATAGGAAAACGAGCTCATCGAGTTCATCCGTGAGAACCGGGACATCTTTGCATGGAAACCTTCTGACATGCCGGGTGTACCGGGGGAACTCGCTGAGCACACTCTCAATATTGATCCAAAGTATAAGCCAGTTAGGCAGTTTCTTCGACGTTTCAACGAAGAGAGACGGAAAGCTATTGGAGAGCAGGTCGCCCGGCTCTTAGCGGCCGGGTTTATTGTTGAAGTTTTTCACCCGGAGTGGTTGGCTAACCCGGTGCTTGTGCTTAAAAAGAGCGGCACCTGGCGGATGTGTGTGGACTACACGGACTTAAACAAGGCATGTCCGGCTGATCCCTTTGCTCTTCCCCGTATTGATCAAATCATTGATGCTACGGCGGGTTGTGAACGTTTGAGGTTTTTGGATGCTTACTCTGGTTATCATCAGATCAAAATGGCAGTTAAGGACCAGGAGAAGACGACTTTCATCACTCCGTTTGGGGCCTTCTGTTATGTATCTATGCCGTTTGGACTCAAGAGCGCTCAGGCGACTTATCAGCAATGTGTGTAGAATTGTTTACATGATCAAATTTGGCGTAATGTTCATGCTTATGTATATGACATCATGGTGAAGTCCAGAGAAAAGGAAACCTTAATATCCGACTTGAAGGAAACCTTTGATAATCTCCGGGTTTATAAAATGATGCTTAACCCGGCCAAGTGTGTATTTGGTGTACCTGCAGGCAAGCTTTTGGGTTTTCTGGTATCAAACAGAGGCATTGAAGCTAACCCGGAGAAGATTAAGGCAACTACCTCTCTGGCTAAACCGGCGTGCATCAATGATATTCAGCGACTGGCGGGTCGTGTTGCCGCTTTAAGCCGGTTCATAAGCCGGTTAGGAGAGAGGGCCCTACCGCTATATCAGATGATGAAGAAGACAGACACTTTTGTCTGGAGTGATGCTGCTGATGCTGCCTTTGAAGACTTGAAGAGACAGTTGTCTGAGCCGCCGGTTCTTGCAGCTCCCGTTAATAAAGAGCCATTGCTTTTATACGTGGCTGCCAATTGACGAGCCGTCAGCGTTGCCATCGTGGTGGAGCATAAGGAAGCTGGCAAGGAGCATCTGGTTCAACGGCCGGTTTACTACATCAGTGAGGTGCTCATTGAGTCTAAGCAAAGATATCCACATTGGCAGAAACTCGTTTACGGAGTGTTTATGGCCAACCGGAAGTTGAAGCAGTACTTTCAAAGTCATCCTATAACTATGGTAAGTTCTGCTCCTTTGGGAGAAATCATCCAGAATAGGGAGGCCACAGGACGAGTCGCCAAGTGGGCCATTGAGCTTGGGCCTCATGATTTGAAGTATATGCCACGTACTGCTATTAAGTCCCAGGCCTTGGTGGACGTTATCAATGATTGGACAGAGTTGCAGGCACCTGAGGAGAAGCCAGATAACACATATTGGACTATTTACTTTGACGGGTCTAGGCAGCTAGAAGGCTCGGGGCGGGAGTTGTTTTAACCTCCCCTCGAGGTGACAAATTTTGTTATGTACTCCGGCTTATGTTTCTGTGTACTAACAATGCAACTGAGTACGAGGCCTTGCTCCATGGTCTCCGGATGGCCAAGGAGATGAACCTAAGCCGGGTAAGATGCTTGGGCGACTCAGATCTCGTGTCTCAAAAGGTGTCAGGCAAGTGGGATTCCAAAGATCCCCTTATGGCGGCTTATCGTCGTGAAGTAGATGTTGTGGCTGGTCACTTCAAGGGTTATCAAGTGGAACACATTGATCGAAGGAAGAATGAGGCGGCTGATGCTTTAAGCCGGTTGGGATCTCAGTGTAAGCCGGTGCCGCCTAACACCTTTCTCGATATTTTACATAACCCTTCTGTCAAGGTGCCTACCGAGGAAGAACTAGCGGTGCCAGACCCGGAGGCACAGCTGGTGGCAGCTCTTCACGTTATCCCGGATTGGACAGTGCCATATTTGGCTTATATGACCCGGGGTGAGTTACCTGAGGATGAGACCTTGGCAAGACAAATCGTCAGGCGCTCCAAATCTATGACGATTGTTAACGGCGAGTTACATCACCTAAGTGTCACTGGGGCGTTTCAACGCTGTCTGTCACCTGCAGAAGGCCAAGAAATACTCTGTGAGATCCATGAAGGGGATTGTGGCCATCATGCCGGGTCAAAATCTCTTGTAGCCAAAGCTTTCCGTCATGGTTTCTACTGGCTGACGGCTCATGCTGATGCGGAGGATCTGGTCAGTAAATGTGACGGTTGTCAAAAGTTTTCATGATGAGCTCATGTGCCGGCTCAAGAATTGAGGATGATCCAATTCACTTGGCCGTTTGCAGTCTGGAGGCTTGACATGGTTGGACCTTTCAAGAGATATAAGGATAAAAAGACACACCTCCTGGTGGCTGTGGATAAGTTTACAAACTGGGTTGAGGCAGAGCCGGTCAGTAAGTGTGATGCAGCCACAACGGTTCAGTTCATGAAAAAGGTGATTTTTCATTTTGGTTTCCCACACAGCATTATAACTGACAATGGCACTAATCTCTCCAAGGGTGCCGTGGAAGAGTTCTGTCAACGAGAACATATCCGGCTTGATGTTTCGACTGTTGCTCATCCTAAATCCAATGGTCAAGCAGAAAGAGCTAATCAAGAGATCCTGAAGGGTATCAAGCCCCGGCTCTTGGTCCCCTTACAGCGGACTCCGGGTTGTTGGCTGGAGGAGTTACCTTCTTGTTATGGAGCATCAACACTACGCCTAACAGATCTACATGCTACACGCCTTTCTTTATGGTGTATGGGGCAGAGGCGGTCCTGCCAAGTGACATCCGGCATGATTCACCCCGCGTGGCGGCTTACGTTGAGGCTGACAACGAAGAAGCTCGTCAAGATGCACTTGACTTGTTGGATGAGGAAAGAGACTTGGCAATAGCCCGCTCGGCGATTTATCAACAAGACCTGCGCCGCTATCACAGCCGCCGGGTTAGGAGTAGAACCTTTCAGGAAGGCGACTTGGTGCTCCGGCTCATCCAGGATCAGTCTGATATGCACAAGCTATCCCCACCTTGGGAAGGGCCCTTTGTGGTCAGCAAGAATCTGCACAACGGGTCATACTACCTCATCGATGTTCGAGAGCGCAAAGACTCACGTAAGTCGGAGGAGGAGACCCGCCGGCCGTGGAATATTGCTCACCTCCGGCCTTACTATACTTAAGCCACCGGCTTTCAAGATGTATATATTTTTTGACAATGTATATATTATATAAATAAATAAAGCAGGACCTCCGTCCTTTTTACCCTCAAAAATCTATGTGTCTTCTTTATCAGGTAGTGGAGACAACCAACAGGGAGCGGATCACATCCGAATCCGGCTTTCCCTTTGGACTGGCTTATGATCATATCTGAATCTAGCCATGGTCACTTGGGGGCTTCCTGTTCAAACATAGGTCGTATTCGAACCAAAGAGAACATAGTTGTCGATGCCCACTTGATCGGCATACTGCCAAACCCACTTGGGGGCTTCTTGATCATATTTGAATCACAGCTTAACCCCTTTGGGTATGACATGGATCGTATTCGAATCAGCGTCATTAAACAACTCTTATGTTCACTTGGGGGCTTCCTGTTCAAACATAGGTCGTATTCGAACCAAAGAGAACATAGCTGTCGATACCCACTTGATCGGCATCGCCAAAGCCACTGGGGGCTATATGTTCGTATCCGAATCTTAGCTTAACCCCTTTGGGACGATTTTCTGATCGTATACGAATCAGGAGCCTGCGAACATTGCTTATTATCCATTATAAGTATAATTACTTTGACTATCTTGAGACCTTATTGCAAGCATTATGAGATGGTTCTTGATTCTTCCGGTTTAATATTGATCACTCCAGGTGGTTAAAGTGCTAGGTGAACATCCTATAAGTGGGGAAGATTATCAAGGGGATTGCAGGTATGTTATTATGATTATGTTTAACAAATATAAACATAAGCCAGCCTGTATAGGATGTTTTTGGTTCGTGTCCCGGGTTATCAATAATTTATATAACCCCTGACGTGATAAACCGTCAAGGAAATTTTGCTTGTTTTATGTGCAGGATAAGGCAAAGCAAATTTAAACATCAAGGAAATAAACGCTCAACATAAGCCAGAAATTTATAGCAATGGCGGCTTACAAAAGTATTAAACACCAGGAACATGCGCGAAGGCATGACAAACATTGAGAAGTTTTTACTACCCTATTACAAGACTCCCCGAGTCTGAATAAATGAAGCATTGTTTTTTGCAAAAGTATCAAACGCCTGGCGGTTCACTCCTTCGGCAGGCTCGACGACTTCGGGTTATCCTTCTCCGCCTCTCCGTCGGTTGCTTTGTCCTAGAAGGTTGACGAGGCCTAGTCAATGCCACTCAAGGCTTCAAACTCAGCCTCATCGTCTATTAAACCGGCCGGGTCCACTTCAGGGGCAAAAGTATGCTTACGCGTTGGAGGGATCAGGCTGACTTGGTCATATGGAATGTTGGGGATTCTCCGGTTCTCGCTATCATAGCCCGGCGAATACTTGGTAAGATCAGTAGCATTCCCAATAAGGGTGGCCAAAGGACGTACGACTTTGACACAGGCGGTGAAATCTTGATCATCAAATACAGTACCGTCCTCCTTCATGCTTGGATATCCAAGAGCGAGGTCAGCCAGGTCAAGCTCTGGCATCCATGCCTTTGCCCGGCTCAATGCGGCCACAACCCCGGCTCTTGAAGATGCCCGCCTTAAGTCCTGAATTCGCTGAGGTAGCACAGCGAGATGCTTCAGCACGTCTTGCAGAAGGTGGAGAGTGGTATTTGATAAGGCAACAATGGCCAAGGCACGTTGTGACCCGGAGCACAGCTGTTCCACTAAAGTGTAAACCGCCTTAAGCTTGTTCAGCATGTTTTGCTTGAGGTTGGTACTCCTGGGGCCTGTATGTTCACAAGCATAACAGTAAGCCGGAGGTAACTATTACAATAGTCATTGGAAGATTACAATGTTTGAAGTTTTGCATAGTAACTTACCGAAGATGGCTGAGACCATTTGGGATATCTGCCATTTTAAGTCGGACAGCTCGGTTGTTGCCTCTGCAGGAGATGCTTCTGCTGTCTCGACACGAGTCACCAGTGAGGCCTTCTCATCGACCCAAGCTTTCTTCTCTGACTCAAAATTTTTCTTCAACTTCTCATTTTCAGAGACGCTGAATTCAAATTTGGAGTTGGCTTTATGAGTTTCAAGTTCTTGAGTTTTCAGCCGGCTCTTCAGGTCAGCAAGTTCCGACTCAAATTGACTTATGGTGGCCTGTAGCAATACCGGGTTATGGTAAGGATCATGGTAAGATAACATTAAAAGTCCCAAGTACTTCGCAAGCAAAGGTTCTTGACACTTGGGGGCTAATGTATGCTTAATAATTTTTAACATACAAATCCGGGTCATGCATATTAAGTCCCAAGCATTTTACAAGTAAAGATACTTGGCACTTGGGGGATAATGTGTATCGCAAGTTTAAGGTATTATGCAACTACCGGGTTAAATATATTTTCTTTGAGCCGGACACACCAACAGTAAACATATTTCTAAGTCTACATCATATTTATTCATAAGCAATAGACTTGGGGGCTGGTACAGTAAGTAAGGTTCAGAAAGGTAGCGTAAGTTATACCTCGGATTTTTGTTGTATTTGCTTCTCCATGTCAATTTCCAGGTCACGGCTGTTATGCACTTGATTTAGATAGCCTGAGACTATATCGCCAATGCTTAAGTGAGAATAATCAGTAACGTCCAGCTTGGCCTTTTGGTTCGACAAGTTCTTCCTTGGCAGAACATTTTGCAAGAACAGTGGGTCGCCCGAGTTCAACATATTGACTCTTCAGATATTCAACTTCCGGTCAGTCGTCTTGACCGGGCTAGGAGCTTCCAGATTATCAGAACTGTTGATAGCATCTTCGGCAGGCAGGTCAGAGGTTGGCACCGGAATATCAGAAGCCGGTTCAGGCGGCGGTTGATGTGTGGAGCTATCAGGAGCAGACATGTCTGGCGCCGGTTCAGTAACAATCGGGTCTTTGGACGGCTTATTCTTCCTTGCCCTCTTGCTGGGCCTCACTCGCAGGCTGTCAATAAAGGTAGAAGGATGAATATTAAAGCATAAGTAAAGTAAAACCTAAAGTAAATAAGGTTACATTACCCGGGAGCCATTTTGAAAGCCGGCATGTTTGATTGCATAGACTCGTCGGAGGAAGGAGAGGTATCCTGATAATTGGAGTTAGATGAATTGAGAGGTTGGCGAATCAAACCCGCCAAAGGTAAAACAGAACGTAAATCGGAGATAACCTCGGTCCGACGCTTCCTAGTTACATCGGTAAACCGGAGGAGAGTTCTGCGTCTTGATTGGCCCGAGTCTGCCTCCGGTTTTCAAGCTGTTGTTGCTTCAAAAGAAATTGAGGATCTTGGTAAGCTAGAGGATGTGAAAATCTTACTTTCCGGGTCACCCTTCGGAATTTTTGCTTTGGAAAAGGCTCTGAGTCGGAGGAGATTATAGTTACCTCTTTGTCAATTGCTTGACTGTTCCCTGTATCCTCCTGAAAGGGTAGAATGTCAGTAAAATAATGACAAAGGAGTTAAGAAAATTAAAGGATTACCTCTTCATCATCTGAAGAAGACTCATGCGACGTGAATAAATCGGAGGCGCTGGGTTTCTTCTTCTTTGAGGTTCCTGTCTTGGCGGCTTTCCTTTCAGTTTTCTTGGCTGCCCTAGCTTGTTTGGCAGCCTGATGATCATATTTGACCTTCCAGAAGTTGTCATTGGCCTGCGAAAAAGGATAAGGAATTATAAGTACAAATAAGGTATAACATGATAAAGAGTATTTACAAAGGTTGCTAACTCACTGCAGGGGTCGGGTTCTTCTTGCGTATGGGCGATGAAGTCGAAGGCATTATCGCCATGCCCTCTTTCAAAGAAGGATCGGGTTGTAGCATCTACCACATCATCTGGTAAGTCGTCAGGGCTATGACGCAGTGGATCATCCTTCTCGCCTATGTAAGTACACATTAAGCCAGAACGGCGGCTTAATGGAAGTATTCGCCAAGTGACCCAGACTCGGACCAGATCGATGCTGTTTAAACCGTTTCCCAAAAGCGCTTTGATCTTCTTGATGGTGGGACTGAGAGGCAGACGCTCGATAGCAGTTAATTTATCCGCCAGCGGATGATGGGACTCAAGGCGTAGGGCGCGGAAGCCGGGCAGAGGGCTCTCATCAGCCGGTGAAGTGTCCTGGCAATAGAACCATGTCTGGTTCCAATCATTTGGATGACTCGGCAGTTCAGCATAAGGAAAAAGGAAATCTCTCCGCCGCTGAATTGAAATGCCGCCAAGCTCAAGACTAGGCCCGTTGGCACGTTCATTTTGCCGGTTCAAATAGAAAAGCTCTCTGAACAATAGCAGACTTGGCTCCTCTCCCACGTACACCTCGCAGAAGACTTGAAAATTGCAAATATTTGACATGGAATTGGGTCTAATGTCTTGAGGTCTAAGATCAAAGAAATTCAAAACCTCCCTGAAGAGTTTTGAGCCGGTAGGGGCAAATCCCCGGTTCATGTGATCCGTGAAAATTATTACCTCCCCTTCTTTGGGTTGAGGCCTTTCTTCAGACGGGTCAGGGGCACGATAAGACATGACCTCCTTTTTTGGCAGATGGCCAGACTTTACAAACTCAGCCAGTTTACTCTTAGTGACTATGGATGGGACCCAATTGCAGGTCACAAGGGCCTTGGTTGCCTTAGGAGCCATGACAACAGTTGGCCTACGACAAAATAAGAGGTTCCGGTTCAATTTTAACCCGGGAGAAATATCTTAATTATTCAAGGTGGCGGCTTAAGAAGGGGCCTAATGTATAAGGATAACTGTGCAACAGTATTTAAGCCGCCACATGTATCAAAAGCAGTTCAAACTTCTTAAGGTCATGAGAAGCAAGCAAGGCTTACAGTTCAGTGTCATTCGAGATCTGCTACTGTTTTTTTCCGGGTGATACAAACAGGTTTTATAATCTGCTACTGTTATTTTAGATCAAAGATCTGTTTTGATAAGAAAATTTTCTAGACCTAAAGGTGACATAGACGTGTTCATAGGCTCGAATGAGGCTTTTATGCACAGAAAGGGATCTGCTTTCTATCCAAAACAAGTGCGAAAACAACTACCGCGGCCATTTTATATCATTCTCAGATCAGAAGAGGCGTTTAAGAGGAAAACTAACAAGGGTTTGGCTCCAACAGTGATGAACTCCGACGAACTCGAGGACGCTCTAATGCGGATCTAAGCATGGAAGGGAAGGGAACTTACGGATCTGGATGGGCTGCGGAAGTCGTCGCGTTTCTCTGGTCAGACCAGGTCGATGCAGCGGCCAGAGTTGGTGAAGACAAGCTCTGGGACGGCGGCGGCGGCAGAGCTCGAGCGACAGAGAAGCTACGAGAGGAAGAAGACGACTGGAAGGAGGAGAATGGGAAGATCTAGGTCGCGCCTATTTATAAGGAAAGGATAACCGAGACAACGCGAGGAACGAGGAGATAAGAGTTATTATCCAGCGGCCCCGACGCCTCGGTTTCTGGAACAGTCAATAAAGACAGAGATCCGTTGAAGGATACGATGGATTAAAAAAGGAATTTAAGGAAAGATGACGTCACGGCAGGTTAGCACGGATCCAAAGGATGATGTCATGGCGGGTTAAACAAAACCTTTGCACAGTCAGAAGACTAAAGATTTATGTCCTAAGATATTTTAAGATTGACATGAACAGGTTCAAATCAATCTGGGGCCTAATGTTGGGGATATAACTATTTGTGTAAGCCGCCCAGGAGGGGCCGGGTTACGCAAAGAAGACTCACCAGAAAGAAGCCCAAGACCAAGCATGAATATGGCGGTTCAATAAAGGGCTTAAAGCCCATAGGCGGCTTAAGGCCCGTTGTAGTAAACCGCCATAATGGCATGACTTGTATCATAAGGTAGATTTAACTAGTCACCGAGCCGGACACTGTTTATAAGCCGGCCGGGACTCAGAAGCTGCTGGCGTCAACCCGTGTATATAAGGGGACGACTGTCATGGCGGCTTAGGGCAAGAAACAACTCATCGAGAGCCGGACATAGCGTATCTCGCTCCCTGGTCATCGAAACATCAATACCAACCCAACTAGACGTAGGCCTTACCTTCACCGTAAGGGGCCGAACTAGTATAAAAACCTCTCGTGTCCCTTGTCCCGATTTAACCCCTTCAAGCTTCCTAGTTGCGATGCTTCCACAACTAAGTCCTTTCACGAGGACATATGATGTGACAATTCCACGACAGTAAGTAAACCGACTCCAAAACAAATTTTAAGGCAATATTTCTCCATTTTGGAATATTTAGAAAAATAGAAAAATAAGTAGCAGTCCGGGAAGGACACGAGGGCTTCACGAGGGTGGAGGGCGCGCCCTACCCCCCGGGCGCGCCCCACTACCTCGTGAGCACCTCGTGTGCCTTCCGGACTCCGTTTTCTTGCACGATACGTATTTTGGTCGGTAAAAATTCATTATATAACCTCCCGAAGGTTTTGCCTCCAGTATCACGCAATTATCCTCTGTTCTTGTTTCGAGCTGTTTTTCTGACAGATCTAGATTATCATGACGTCCCCAAGTGCTTCCAAGGACAAGTTCTTCGAGAAGGTCGTCAACCCTTCCCTCGCGGAGGTGCTGCGACACCCTCAATCGATTGAGATGCGTGATGGTTTGCTGCACATCCGCGATTTGAGAGACCAAAGGGGACCGGAAGCGTGGAGACAAGGCTCAAAGCTATGGAGCAACAAGTTTTCAAGTGCCAGGGGATGGTGGAACGTGGACTCAACTCCAACCACTTGATGATTGCGGAGTTTACCAACAAACACAAGCTGGATGCCGACAACATCGGGGAGACCATCTTCAAGCTTCATGAGAAGATCGAGCACCTTCAGACCCAAATCTATGACCTGCAAAACCAAAACTGTGAGTATTAATATAGATTCAAAAGGATGAGTTTGGCTGCAGATTTGAGGATCCCGGAGACTCGATCATCCTTCTATGATGGTGAGCCTATGCCCTGGAAGATGGACGACAAGCCTGCATCATCAACAACACCTTCACCTTCACCAACAAAGGAGACATAATCACATGGGTATGGGCACTCCCCTGGGCAACTGCCAAGCTTGGGGGAGGTGCCCGATATCGTATCACAATCACATCTCCTATCTTTACCATTTTTCTTAGTTCGATCCTATTAGTAGTATCGTGATCTAGTAGAATAAAGTTTATGGCATGATCTAGTTTTGAGTTTTGCTTTATGATCTCTCTATGTAATCGAGTCCGTGAGTTATATAATAAAGATTAGTGTTGAGTCAAGGGCTTGATTATTTTGCCATGATCTTGAGTGAACAAAATAAAAGAAAATAGAAAAATAATAAAAAGAAACAAATAGTTCATACTGATCTTATTGAGAGTAATGACTTCACATAGAAAGAGTATGATGATTAAAAGTTGTTGGGAGTTGGCAGACATAGCTTTGGTCATTGTTGCAATTAATAGGAAGTAATAAGGAAAGAGAGGTTTCACATATAGATATATTATCATTGACATCTTTTATGATTGGGAGCACTCATTAAAATATGACATGCTAAAGAGTTGATGTTGGACAAGGAAGACAACTTAATGAATTATGTTTTCATATATCTGAGATAAAGTATGTTGTCATGGATCCTCTAACATGTTGAGCTTGCCTTTCCCCCTCATGCTAACCAAATTCTCAGCACTAACTAGATATACTACTTGTGCTTCCAAACACCCTTAAACCAGTTTTGCCATGAGAGTCCACCATATCTACCTATGGATTGAGTAAGATCCTTCAAGTAAGTTGTCATCGGTGCAAAGCAATAAAACTGCTCTAAATATGTATGATTGATTGGTGTGGGAGAAATAAGCTTTATACGATCTTGTGATGTGGAAGTAATAAAAGCGACGGACCGCATAATAAAGGTTCATATCACAAGGGGCAATATAAAGTGATGTTCTTTCGCATTGAGATTTTGTGCATCCAACCATAAAAGCGCATGGCAACCTCTGCTTCCCTCTGCGAAGGGCCTATCTTTTATTATTATCTTCTACCTTATGCAAGTGTCACGGTGATCTTCACCTTTCCTTTTTCATTTTATCCTTTGGCAAGCCCAGCATGTTGGAAAGAACTTGATATATATATCTAATTGGATGTAGGGGAGCATGAGTTATTATTGTTGACATTACCCTTGAGGTAAAAGGTTGTGGGGCAAGACTATAAGCCCCTATCTTTCTCTGTGTCCGATTAAAACTCCGTAACCACAAGTATTGTGTGAGTGTTAGCAATTATGAAGGACTAGATGATAGTTGAGTATGTGGACTTGCTTTTTAGCTCTGACATAGACTCTTTCCGATGTTATGATAAATTGCAATTGCTTCAACGACCGAGGTTATAGTTTGTTGGTTCTCAATAAGGTTTATGATTCATACTTTTGCATTGTGAATAGATCATCACTTGAACGTAAGTAATCATATGACAATATCTATATATGTTGCTGTTATGAGAATAATCATGATGCCTTCATGTCCATATTTTATTTTTTATCGACGCCTCTACCTCTAAACATGGGGACATATTTATTGTTATCGGGTTTTCGCTTGAGGACAAGCGAGGTCTAAGCTTGGGGGAGTTGATACGTCCATTTTGCATCATGCTTTTATATCGATATTCATCGCATTATGGGCTGTTATTACACATTATGTCACAATACTTATGGCTATTCTCTCTTATTTTACAAGGTTTAAATAAGGAGGGAGAATGCCGCAGAATGGAAATTTGGAAAAGGAGCAAATATTAGAGACCTATTCTGCACAACTCCAAAAGTCCTGAAACTCCACGGAATATCTTATATTAAATAATAAAAAATCCTCACCGAAGATGAAGGCCAGGGGGCCCACACCCTGTCCACGAGGGTGGGGGCGCCCCCTAGGGCGCGCCCCCTACCTCGTGGGCCCCCTGGTGGCTCTCCGATGACCATCTTCTGCTATATGAAGTCTTTCGTCGAGGGAAAAATGAGAAGCAACCTTTCGGGACGAGACTCCGCCGCCATGAGGCGGAACCTTGGCGGAACCAATCTAGGGCTCCGGCAGAGCTGTTCTACCGGGGACACTTCCCTCCGGGAGGGGGAAATCATCGCCATCATCATCACCAACGCTCCTCTCATCGGGAGAGGGCAATCTCCATCAACATCTTCACCAGCACCATCTCCTCTCAAAGCCCTAGTTCATCTCTTGTATCCAATTCTTGTCTCGAAGTCCGGGATTGGTGCTAGTAGGTTGCTAGTAGTGTTGATTACTCCTTGTAGTTGATGCTAGTTGGTTTATTTGGTGGAAGATCATATGTTTAGATCCTATATGCATATTATTACCCTCCGATTATGAACATTAATATGCTTTCTGAGTAATTACGTTTGTTCCCGAGGACAAGGGAGAAGTCTTGCTATTAGTAGTCATGTGAATTTGGTATTCGTTCGATATTTTGATGAGATGTATGTTGTCTAGCCTGTAGTGGTGTTATGTGAATGTCGACTACATAACACTTCACCATTATTTGGGCCTAGAGGAAGGCATTGGGAAGTAATAAGTAGATGATGGGTTGCTAGAGTGATGTGCTTAAACCCTAGTTTATGCGTTGCTTCGTAAGGGCTGATTTGGATCCACATGTTTCATGCTATGGTTAGGTTTACCTTAATAATTTTGTTGTAGTTAGGATGCTTGCAATAGAGGTTAATCATAAGTGGGATGCTTGTTCAAGTAAGAACAGCACCCAAGCACCGGTCCACCCACATATCAAATTATCAAAGTACCGAACGCGAATCATATGAACGTGATGAAAACTAGCTTGACGATATTCCCATGTGTCCTCGGGAGCGCTTTTCCTATTATAAGAGTTTGTCCAGGCTTGCCCTTTGCTACAAAAGGATTGGGCCACCTTGCTGCACTTCATTTACTTTTGTTACTTGTTGCTCGTTACAAATTATCCTATCACAAAAATATCTGTTACCACTTATTTCAGTACTTGCAGAGAATATCTTGCTGAAAACCGCTTGTCATTTCCTTCTGCTCCTCGTTGGGTTCGACAGTCTTACTTATCGAAAGGACTACGATAGATCCCCTATACTTGTGGGTCATCACTACACGATACCGGCGAATGGGGACAACATCCGGGAATGCTTTCCCAAAGTTTGGCATTTTCGGACAGACGAGCCGGAGGGGGAAGGTTACATGTTCGCTATGATAGGGACGTGTAACAGACAAACAAACCGAGTATTCGGATTCATCTCGTCGTTCAGAGTCACTTTCATGTACCAAGTATTTTAATCCGAGCTACAGATTATTCTATATTAATTTCTAAAGTTTTAAAACATTTTGGAATTAAAAATTTAATTAAAAGGAAAATAGGGTTATGACATCATCATGACATCAGCAGTCAACAGGGTTGTTGGCTGGGTCAACTGACACGTGGGGCCGTTCTGTCATAGACCTGACTAAACTAACAGTTTTATTTAACTAATCAAGTTAATTAAGATAATTAAGTATAGTTAATTAAGTTAATTAATTATATTAATAATTAATTAATTATATTTTTTACAATTTTGTGAAAATAAAAGGGGACGCGGGCTTCGTATGTCATAGGCCCAGTGACCTAGCGAGGCGGGTTATCGGGGCTGCCCAGCCTAAACGGGCAGGAGGCGGCCTGACTGGGCATTGGCCCAGGCCGGCCACGGTGGGGGATGGCCGACATGGTCGCCGGCAAGCGAGCAGGCCAGGGGAGGCGAACGCAACTGGGTCGGGGGCCGGACGGCAGCGGCGAAAACGGTTGAGCCATGACGGGCGAGGCGGATGACGGCCGAGGCCACCGCAGGCGGGCGCGACGGCCGGAGACTAGGCCACGGTGCAGGGATGCGGTGGATGCCGACGAAGGCAGCAGTGCGAAGCTGGGGGAGCGGCGGAGCCGTGCATGAGGGCGGCGCCGGCGCTGAGAGGACGCGGGCAAGTGTGGGCGGAGGCGCGTCGTGTGCGTGCGCAGGCGTGGCTCGGCGAGTACGACGACATGGAGGGGGACACGGGCGGACAAGGGGGCTCACCCTCCGTTTGCAGAGGAGGGGGGCGGCGAGGCGCGATGGCGTCCGATGAGGGAGAGGCGAGGCGGTGTATCTGGTGAGGGCGGCGCCGGGGTTGGGTGCCGAGGATGGAGGCGCGGGGCGGCGCGGGATTGAGCCCCTCCCCCGATCCAAGACCAGTTGAGTGGGGGTCCAGGGAGGAGGACGATGCGTCCGACGAGGGGGCAGGTCTCCGAGCAACAGCGGCGATTGGCAGGGCCGGTCGGGGTTGCCCCCATCCGATCGAGAGGGGGAGAGAGAGGCGTGTTCGAGGGAGAGGGGATCGTGCGGGGGGAGTGGGGAGATATTTTGGGGCTAGGTCACGGTGAGGGAGTGGGGGGTTATGCAGGGGGGTGAGGGGGCCGTGTGGGTCAGCCTGGGGGTTACCTGGGCCGAGGCCCAATGAGGGACGGGGGCCTCTCCCCTTCTTTTTTTTGGCTTCTACTTTTCATTTACTTATTTTAAATTTGAATTTGGAACCGACTTTGAATCAACGCGAGCTTTACAACAGTAATCGTAGCGACATGGCATCATCAACAGGGGATCACTGTAGCTTAATTATCCGAGCGTCACAATTCTCCTCCACTACAAGAAATCTCGTCCTGAGATTTAAGGGGAGGAATAAGGGGGAAGCTATAAGGACGGATGTCTGAAAGGATCGGCATCCAGTAGTTATCTCAAGGAAGGAGATTTTAGAAGCACTAGGACGTATCAAGAGTGCTATAAGGAGGTTCAACAAGTTTCACCCAGGTAGGCATCCAGTTGATGCCTAAAACATGTGGTAAAGGGGTTTAGAGCAATGAAGAATAATGTTGCCTCTGATACCGGAATTAAACATGGTGAGAAAGTTAGCTCGTGAATTACATACGAAGCCAAGTGCAAAGAATATTTCGGAATCAAGGTTGTAAATGAGAGTCAGGTTTCGATCCTGTGGAAATGTGGGTTATGGGCCCACCGTGTGGGTTAAAAGCAGGAAGCCGCTAACATTTTGCATAGTCATGATGGTAAGGCAGGTCAGAGGATAGCCTATCAATTATGTTGGCAACAATGTTGGTACCAAGGGGGAGGGACAAAGAGAACCATTTTCCTGCTCGTTAAGACGAGGCGGACCAATAGTTAAAGTTCTCGTCCATCAGTGGCTATCGGAATGTCAACAACAATAGTAACAAGGTCTTACCGACAGAGTTTGTGCACCGAGGGGTTTATATAATCAGGGAATTATCACTGCTCAGATATGTTAGGTTAGAAGAAAGTTTAAACAAAACAATGGAAAGGAAAGTGTAGAGTCAAATCAGTTATCGGTGTTCTCGAGTGTTTAACAACTCAGAACCCATGGAAAAAATGGAATCAGCGAGAAATAATAGTTGATGAGGAACTCATAAGAGGTTATGTAGTTCCGTGATATTCTCGAGATACCAGAGGGTAATACTCGGAGGTAGAACGGGATAGAGGTTGGACGGGTGAAAAGATCTCCATAATACAAGTGCTTTAACTTGTCCGAGAAAAGGGGATCAAAGAAGAACAATATGGCCAGAACCACGGTTGCAAAGGACCAAATATAGGTGCCAGATGAACTTATCACAAGGGGATTATTACTATAACAACAAGCTTCCATGATAAGTTCCACATCGGGTCCATGGGCATGAACACAAAGGTTCAAGGTCGACTCCCACTTCTCTAATGCACAACTTTCCATTCACTTCTAGCTTTCGAACAAGTTGTAGCGTTGAAATTTTACCTGACGAAAAGCCAGTAGAGTATAACCTGCATAACTTTCGAGTTCACGCGGATTAGGAAGGCGTAGGTTCAACCCCCTAGGGTATCTTAGGAACATATACCACAAACCTCACGAGTAAGGAAAAAAAACTCATGCCCAAAAGCAGAGTATGGTTGACAAGATCGGGGATACAATTTACCAAAGGAATTACGTATCCGAGGAAAGGCTCTCAAGGTTACTGAATATGAAGGATGCTGTCGGATAAAACCCAACAAAGGATATGGTGGTCCACAAGGGATCTGGTGTGAGCATTGATACTCAATCAGAAGAAGAAAGAATGCAAGGAGATCAGATTAAAGAAGCGACTGACTTATTCAAAGTTCAAATGCAAAGGAATTATGATTCCCAAATCAAGGGGTCAATAGCAAACGCTCTGATCAAGAATGGATAAGTTGAATAGACATAGATCAACAATCAATCAAGGTTTGAATTGTCAAACACCAGCTCATGTCCGGGGTGACGTCTGAACCGAAAGGAAGAATTCTAATTTGGACTGATGATCGCGAGCATTCACAAATAAATCGAATCAAATGCTCGAAATTACGATGACAAAGGATGCTAATGAGTATTGCTATACATATGGAAGTAACCATAATGCAAGTAGATAAGTACTTGCAGAGCAATAGTTGGAGAGGATTATCAAAAGATCGGATAGTATTCGAAAGTATCTTGTGAATCACTTGATCAACTAGGAATGAACAAATCCTCGAAAAATATGAGGAATTATTCATAGGGGTATTCATGCGGCAAGGCACT
The DNA here is from genome assembly GCA_021605145.1 of Aegilops bicornis. Taxonomy (NCBI): domain Eukaryota; kingdom Viridiplantae; phylum Streptophyta; class Magnoliopsida; order Poales; family Poaceae; genus Aegilops; species Aegilops bicornis. The sequence continues at coordinate 340,749,175 of CM038669.1, read as the reverse complement.
GCAGGGCAGTAAGCATAAAGGTTCACGGAACATCAGAGAGTATTTCAGGACATCTTGTAATAACGAGAGCAACTGGGGATGAAGGTATGAACGACAATGTAGGTAGTTACCCATAAGGATTTATTAGTGGTAGGGATCGCAACAGCGAAGGGTACAAGGGTCTCGGGAAAAGATCGGAGAGTATCTTTAGAATCTTCTGGTGCACCAAGCAATCATCTGGAGTGAGGGGCTCTCCGGGAGAAAGTATTTATGAGAACCAAGAGTTAGAGTTAGCAAAATCATTTAACCCGAATAGAAGAGAGATCAGAGACCCAAAGTATAGACGAGGAATAAAAGATCCTAATACCACCCAATGGTGACGTGGGCTCGTAAGCCACACAGCCATGTTAGTATACAATTTTTAATTGACTAGACTCAACTTCGACCAAGGAGTTGGAAAGGGGGTTCCTACAGGCAGCCAGCTCTCATACCAACTTGTGACGCCCCCGATTCGACCGTACACTAATCCTACACGCAAATGTGTACGATCAAGATCAGGGACTCACGGGAAGATATCACAACACAACGCTAGACACAAATAAAATAATACAAGCTTTATATTACAAGCCAGGGGCCTCGAGGGCTCGAATACAAAAGCTCGATACACAAGAGTCAGCGGAAGCAACAATACCTGAGTATAGACATAAGTTAAACAAGTTTTGCCTTAAGAAGGCTTGCACAAAAGCAACACGATCAAAGAGGCAAGGCCTCCTACCTGGGACGTTCTAACTACTCCTGGTCTTCGGCGGCCTCCATGTAGTAGTATCCGTCGGCAGTGGCATCTGGCTCCAGGGATCCATCATCTGGTTGCAACAACCGGAAAGAAGGAAGAAGGGGGAAAAGGGGTAGCAACCGTGAGTACTCATCCAAAGTACTCGTAAGCATCAGATCTATACTAAGTATGCATTGGTATCAAATGGAAGGGTTGTATCTGTAACTGAACTGCAGAATGCCAGAGTAGAGGGGAAGGCCTAGCCTATCAAAGACAAGCATCTTCAAGCAGCTCCAAGCATCTTGCAGCATGTAGAAGAGTAAAGAATAGCAGTTTATATTTAACAAGCATGTTGTAGAATTAACGCCCAGTGATCCTTCCTCGACTCCCTGCGAGAAGGCAATCCCGGAGCCACATATCTCCAGTATCCATTTCTAGTTGTAAAAGATCAGGATATAAGTTTGAATGTCTGTTACCGTGGACACGGCTATTAATAGATAATCTTCCCTGCAGGGGTGCACCATGTTTTCCAACACGCTTGATTACTCTGGCCGGACACACTTTCCTGGCTTAGCAGAGAGGTCCCCGCCAGTCTACATCCTAAGCACCCCGGGGTCTGGGCCCATCGTCCGTTGCACTCCGAGTCGTTGCGAGCAGGGCGGGTCTAGGCATGTAACATCCCAAATTTCCTATTTGGAATGTTTTACAATTATAGCTAAGCATCTATGCATTCCGTTTGAATTTGAGTGGCATTTGAAGTTACAGAAGTTTTGGAGTTGTTGGGAATTGAATTCAAAATTTTGGCAGTGGAAATCATTTCAAAAACTATGCCTGATAAATACTTGAGAAAAAGTATGAGAGGAGTAAACATGACACTCCAAAAATATCAGAGGAAAACCATTGCCAAAAAGTTTGAATTCAAATTTGAATTTTATTTGGGAATTTTGGAAAAAAATGATTTTTTACAAAGTTTGGATTTTGCCCCTGGAAAAATGTTCAAATGATAGGGAATATTCCCTTGATCATTTTGATATATATATATGTCCTATATAAAATATTTATATTCTATATATTTTACCTCTGTTTTTATTTAAAAAAAACAAAAAAAGAAAAGGAGGACCCAGCGCCACCAGCCCAGCCCGGCCAGCCGAGGCCCACCAGCGTAGCCACCACCCGGCCAACCCAGAGCCGGCCACGCCCAGCGCCCTCGCCAAAACCCTCGGACGGTCGCCCGATCCCCTCTCTCCTCTCTCACCGACACCCGGGCCCCACCTCCCTCTTCCCCTCGCCCACGCAACCCGCCCGCCGCCGGATCTCCGCGGATCCGGATTCGCCGAATCCCTCCCCAATCGCCTCGCGCAAGCCGAGGCCCGCCCTATAAATACCCCCCTCGACCCGTTCCCTCCTTCGCCTCGCTTAACCCTCCCTCTCGCCGCACGCCGAACAACCGAGCCGCCGCCGCCGCCATTAGCTCCGTTCCGACCCACCGGCCACCCCGAGCTCACTCGACCCCACCCCGAAGCTCACCTCGTCGCGCCGCGCCCGGAGATCCCTGCCGACGTCCCCGACCACCGAGCCGCCCGGCTGTCAGCCGCCTCGAAAGCCGTCGCCGTCGACCCCGTCGGTAAGTCACCGGACCCCTCCCCGCCGTCGGATCTAGGTGTACGGTGGAGATTAGATCCCCCCGAAGGGGTCGGTTTATGTCAAATACACCGGTTAGTTCGGTTTTATCCGGTTAGTTCGGTTTATTTTTAGTTAGGGTTTTAGTTGAACCGGCCGATTCGTTTAAACCCTAGGCCTGTTTTAGTTATATTACTGAAGCGTTAGATAGGCCCATTAGCCCGCTTTTTCTTTTATTTTCGTTTTCTGTTTTAACAGAATATTTTCAGATTTGAAAAATTCATATCTTTTAATCTACTTAATATTTTTAAGTGATTCTTTTTTGTTGGTTTGCAAATTTCTTATAGTTTCCGCAGAAAATATAATTAGCTATGTTAAAATTATTTAGAATTGCTTTATTTTAGATTTAGACAGAATAGTAAATCTGCTATAAAGTGAGTTAGGAAAATTATTTTTTAGTGATTCTTTTTGTCACAACTTTGTTCTGACATTAACTAACCGTAGGAATTTATTTGGGTATTTTAGGATTAATAAAAAAATAGTTTTAATCAGAATCATGTTATTCTTAATTAATTAACTAGCTACTGTTTTCCTATTGTTTTAGTTAGCAAATAATTTTTTTTTTCATACGTGATAGATTATTATAGGTTAGTTTCTGTCACGTTAGAGCATGAACTTTTATTTATAATAAATAAAACTTTTATTTTATTTTTCCTACTAGAATTTGCTTTAGGCCTAATAGGAGTTATAATAGATTTTAAAGTGATTCTTTTTGCTCCTAGTTGCTTGATGAATCCTTTTACATTAGGTAGCATAAACCCATGCTTAGGTTCTGTTAAGAAATTTTTTGTTATCTAAAACTATTTTTAGTTGTTGCTTGAAGTAGGAAAACTTTGATTTGGTTTTTCTTTGAGTTTCCGTTGGGTTTTGATTCGTTTGTTTTGTGTGTTTCATATTACTATGCTGTTATGTAAGTGATCATATGTTGTATGCTTATTGTGGTTATTGTTTGCCTCGGTAGAATTTTCGGAGTGAGAAGCTTGCTACCACGAGTCCCTAGCTTACGAAGATCGTTAGCAAGGCAAGTCATTGATCATGTTTTCTTTACAATACCTATGATTTTTATTGCATTAGAATTACCTCCCCACCATGCATGCAGTAGGTGAAATTTTGAAGTTATGTTCTTGAGTAGTATCATGAGGTAGGATGAACCAATTCCCTTGTTACCATGACCCGGGACGAAGTAGTTTATTTTTGCTATGCTCAGTGAAGCGGGGTTGGTTGAGTGAATTCATAAGGGAGATGTGAGAGTCTTAAAGATGATGACAACCCCATGACTTCAAGATCAAGATGGACTTCAAATTCACTCTTTGGGTGGAGGACGGTTGACGGGCACCTGGAGAACCCGGTGGTTGGCCGGGATGCATGGAGAAGCGCCATGACATCTTGCGGAAAGCTTCACCCAGCCACGAAGAGACGGATGGATACCCCATTGACCGGAAGCTTACATGCAGCCGCAAGCCATTATGGGCTCTGGCTTGGTCAACCCTAGTTGTGACTCTGGCTGGGCGGTACTACGAGATGTAGAAGAACGGTAGGATTGGATGGGTACGGCGTTAGTCGAGGAACTCTTCGAAGACCCTGTTTCGTTCGTCCGCCTTCAAACACCATGAAGTGAGCACTCTTAAAAGGAGGGAACGATTCTTGCGGGTAAAGTGCATAAACCTCTGCAGAGTTAAAGACCTAATCGATTAGATGTGTCTCCGGTTACGGACAATTTGAGCCTCTGGAACTTGGAGTATTTCGGATATCTCAACACCGAACTTAATAAATTAATTGAGGGGTTTATTTAATAATTGGGAATGAGACATTGGTTGGCGGAACCATCTCAATAAATACCAACAATTTTGTAGTATTTGCAAGCAAGTCCTTATTGTAGGGAAAAATTGGCTTTTTCGCAAAATGATGAAACTTAGAGCCCCACAGCCAAATTGCATATAGTGTTAGTAATTTTTATTATTGTTCTCTCTTCATGACTTGCCGGCATATTCAAAATGCTGACCTACACGGCTGCAACGTCTTATGTTGCAGAGGAGTATTCCGATCAGGATTGAGGCTACGATCCACGCTTGGCGATTGCCCTTTGGAGTCGGATGGACTCGCTATTCTTCTACGCTTCCGCATCTTTACTTAGTTTATTTCTCATGAGTTGGCCTTCGGCCGAATTTATTCTATTGTAATAAAGACTCGATATGAGAATCGTGTAATAAATTCAGGTGTGATTGAACTTTGTTTATTTCATCAATGTACTGTGATTGCCAGCATGATCTTGGGATGGTACAGACACAGAGACTTGACCGATTTTGGGTCAGGTCGCTACAAGGCACCACCTCTACATGGATGGTTCCGGCCCAGCCGTGCCGCAATGCTGAATTGGACATCTGACAAAGCTTTGGCTGATACGCCGATGCCGAGGCCCATAACTATTCTCGCATGGTGGTTAGTGCGTGAAGGCCAAAGGCCAACTCAGAACACATACCCAAACCATAGTGTATTATTAGCTTGCGGAGACGAGTAGAGACTCACGATCGATGTGACCCTGTCGACCCGTCTCGTGGACTTACGGCAAGGGCCTAGAATGCCCGACCGTGCCATGTAATTATCTTGCGGGTACTCTCCGGGCCCGCCCGACTTTCACCAAGGTCTCAAGTAAAGTCAAGGTAACCGTGTGTCCGAACATCAAGGGGAAAACCCGAGGAATCACCCTCGATGGATTCCACTCGATGTAATTATCAAGGTGAACGTAAGAGGAACCACCCTCGAGGTTCACACTTGAGGGGTTGCACGACAGAGTCGTATCGGAAGTGGTTAAGGAGGAATCACCCTCGATGACTACAACTGAATAGCTACACTACAGAGATCTCATCAGGAGTGATGTGCGAGGTATCACCCTCGACACTCGAGGGTAACTCTGCAGAGTCGAGCAACAAAAGGGGCATGATGTGATGTGAGGTGTCGGGCTTGGTCATCGATCATGTTGATCGAGTCGTCGATGATGAAGCAGGGGCAACAAGGACAAGGTGGGGGGTGGTCACAGGTAGATCACTAACCAATCTTTACTAAGCAGTTTAGGATAAGCAGGTAAGGTACAACAACAGATACAAAAGCAGGCTATGCATCGGAATAGGAGCAGACAATTATAGTAGAAAAATCTAATGCGAGCATGAGAGAATGGAATGGGCGATATCGGGATGATCAAAGGGGCGGCTTGCCTGGAAGCTCCGCTAAAAGGGAAGAAGGGGTCGTCGTCGACGTAGTCGATCACAGTGGCATCAGCAGCGGTCTCGAGGTCTACTAGAGAGAAGAGGGGGAAGAAACAATAAATACAGAGCAAACAAGGCATCACAAGGCATAACATGGCAATACACAGCGCTAGGAGTGTTCTACCGCGGTGTTACACGATACCGGCGAAGGGGGACAACATCCGGGAATGCTTTCCCGAAGTTTGGCATTTTTGGACAGACGAACCGGAGGGGGAAGTTTACATGTTCGCTATGCTATGGATGTGTGACGGACGAACGGACCGAGCATTCGGATTCCTCTCGTCGTTCGGAGTAACTTTCATGTACAAAGTATTTTAATCCGAGCTACAGATTATTCTATATTAATTTCTAAGGTTTTAAAACATTTTCGAATTAACAGAATTTTAGAGTGAATTGGAAAATCATCATAACAAGAAAATGAAGTTTCTATGATCTGATCGTGGAGGAGAATATTTGAGTTATGAGTTTGGTCTTCACTTGAAACAATGCGGAATAGTTTCGCAGCTCACGCCACCCGGAACACCACAAACAGTAATGGTGCGTCGAACGTCAGAATCAAGCACTTTATTAGATATGGTGCGATCTATGATGTCTCTTACTAATTTAAAACTATTGTTTTGGGTTATTCTTTAGAGACGGCTGCATTCACGTTAAATAGGGCACCATCTAAATCCGTTGAGACGTGAAAGTGCAACTATCCCTGGGTGGTTTTGGTAATTATCAACAACATATAGCTCATTGAACTAATGCTATTTCAAGATCAATATTTCAGGAAAGTTCAATTGTTGGCATGGCATGGATCAGAAATGTGGATCCCTCAAAAAGGTAAGGACAAAAGATTGGCTCAAGCTCTAAAGCTCAAGACTCTACATTTTCATTTTAGAGATCCAAGATCACATTGAGTCCATAGGAAAAGCCAATACTATTAAAAGGGGATGAGGTGTTGCTTAAAGGGTTTCTTGCTCAAAATGCTTAGTGATATGCTCCAAAGCCCTCAACCACTTTCGCATATCCACATATGTCCCAAACCAAAAAGTCAAACTCGGCCCCACTGAAACCTTCTATCCGGCGCCACCGAGTTCTCTTGACATAGCCACTGCCACAAACCGTAGTCATTTCGTTCTCACCGATAGGGATCTCGGTCTCACCGAGATGGGATTGCAAAATCTCTGTTTCCCTTCATAACATTTCGGTCTAACCGAGATGAGCAATCGGTCCCACCGAGTTCGCAATGCAAACTCTCTGTTTCCCCTTCGTAATGTTTCGGTCAACCGAGATGAGCGAATCGGTCCCACCGAGTTTGCCTGACCAACTCTCTGGTTAGCTTATTACTAAAATCGGTCCCACCGAGTTTGTGTAATCGGTCTCACCGAGATTACGTTATGCCCTAACCCTAATGAAATTGGTCCCACCGAGTTGACATGTCGGTCCCACCGAAAATCCTAACGTTCACATTTTGAACCAAATCGGTCCGACCGAGTTTCATGATTCGGTCTCACCGAGTTTGGTAATTTGTGTGTAACGGTTAGATTTTCTGTGGAGGCTATATATACCCCTCCACCCACTCTTCATTCATGGAGAGAGCCATCAGAATATGCCTACACTTCCGACATACATTTTCTAAGAGAGAACCACCTACACTTGTGTTGAGACCAAGATCGTCCATTCCAACCACATAAATCTTGATCTCTAGCCTTCCCCAAGTTGCTTTCCACTCAAATCATCTTTCCACCAAATACAATCCTATGAGAGAGAGTTGAGTGTTGGGGAGACTATCATTTGAAGCACAAGAGCAAGGAGTTCATCATCAACACACCATGTATTACATTTTGGAGAGTGGTGTCTCCTAGATTGGTTAGGTGTCACATGGGAGCCTCTGTCAAGATTGTGGAGTTGAACCAAGGAGTTTGTATGGGCAAGGAGATCGCCTACTTCATGAAGATCTACCCTAGTGAGGCAAGTCCTTCGTGGGCGATGGCCATGGTGGGATAGACAGGCTGCTTCTTCATGGACCCTTTGTGGGTGGAGCCCTCCGTGGACTCATGCAGCCATTACCCTTCGTGGGTTGAAGTCTCCATCAACGTGGATGTACGATAGCACCACCTATCGGAACCACGGATAAAAAATCTCCATGTCTTCATTGTGTTTGCTCCCTCAAACTCCTCCCTTTACCTTCATGTGCAATTCTTTTACATTCCGCTGCTACACTCTTAGAATTGCATGTGTAGGTTGATTGCTTGACTTGTGCAAAGTTACTAAAATCTGCCAAGACTTAAAATTTGGAAAAGGCTAGATTTTTATTTGGTCAAGTAGTCTAATCACCCCCCCTCTTGACATACTTCCGATCCTACAAGTGGTATCAGAGATACGGTCTCCATTTGCCTTGATTTCCATAGCCTTTGGTGATCATAGCCTTGGTTTCACAACCTAGGAGAGTATGGCATCTAGCGAGGGAAATTACCACCATAGAGGTCCTTACTTTGATGGTACTAATTTTGCTAGTTGGAAGCATAAGATGAAAATGCATATTCTTGGACATAACCCCACCGTTTGGGCTATTGTGTGTATTGGCTTGCAAGGTGAATTCTTTGATGGGAGAGAACCAAACCATGAAGCTACCGCGGAAGAGTTGAAGATGCTGCAATACAATGCTCAAGCTCGTGATATCCTCTTCAACGGATTGTGCCCCGAAGAATTCAACAAAATCAGCCATCTTGAGAATGCAAAGGAAATTTGGGATACTTTTACTGATATGCACGAAGGTACCGACTCCGTCAAGGAATCCAAATTGGATGTGCTTCAAAGTCAACTTGACAAGTTCAAAATGAAGGATGGTGAAGCTGTTGCTGAAATGTACTCTAGGCTTGCCCTCATCACAAATGAGATTGCCGTCTTAGGAAGTGAAGAGATGACCGACAGATTCATCATCAAGAAGATCCTAAGAGCCTTGGATGGAAAATATGATACCATGTGCACATTGATTCAAATGATGCCCAACTACAAAGATCTCAAGCACACGGAAGTCATTGGAAGAATTGTTGCTCATGAGATGTCACTCAAGCATAAGGAAGAGCTTCACAACAAGTCAAGTAGTGCTTACAAATCCTCATGTGATGCTCCCACATCATCAAGTGAGAAACAAACCTTCAATGAAGAATTGAGCCTAATGGTGAAGAACTTCAACAAGTTCTACAAGAGTAGAAGCAAGGAAAGAAGTTCCAAGTCAAGTTCCTACAATGACAAAAGATCTTCTAGTCGTGAGCGTAATTGATACAATTGTGGAAGACCCGGACACTACTCAAATGAGTGTACGGCTCCCTACAAAAGAAGGAAATATTCTCCCAAAATAAGAAGTAGGAGAGAAGAATCACCACCAAGAGAGAGAAGGAGTAGAGATGATCGTTATGAACGAAGAACCTCTCGGAGAAGCAAGAACTCAGAAAGGAAGGACAAATCATCAAAGAGCTACACAAAACGAAGACATCAAGCTCATGTTGGTGAATGGGTATCCGGCTCCGACTCCGACCATCACTCCGAAAGAAGTTATCACTCCGACTCCGAATATACTCAAGATGAAGGTGTTGCCGGTCTAGCACTTGTGTCAACCAACTCCTACGCCATATTTGACTCACCAAATGTAGGAATTGGAAGATGGTTCATGGCTAAAGGCCCAAAGGTGTCACACCCTGAGTATGTTGATTTCAATAGTGAAGAAGATGATTTGCTAGGTGATGATGATTTACTTGTTGACAACTCTAGTGATGAAAACTATGATGAATTTGCTATTAATCATGCTAATCAAGATAAAACGAATGGTGATAAGAAGGATATTGAGCGTCTAACTAAAGAACTAAACACTCTTAAGTTAGCTCATGAAACTACCTTGGAAGATCATCGAGAACTTTTAAAGACTCATGAGAAGCTACGCTTTGAGAAGCTCAACCTTGAGCAAGAGCATGTGTTCTTAAAAGCAATCAATGATGATCTTCGCAAGAAAAGTTCTTCTTACATTGCCAAGCATTTACTATTGTCTACTTACATGCCACAAGTCAAATCTAGCAACAAGAACAAGAAAGATTCTTCTTCTAGTAGTAACAATAATCACGCTAAATCCAATATTGTTGCTTCTAGTAGTTCTCTTAATTCCACTAATGATTCTCTTAGCCAAGTTACACTTGAGCAAGAAAATAGCTTATTGAAGGGAATTATAGAGAAAGGTGTTTACAAGAGCCTTGCCGGAAGTAAGAAATTTGAGGAAATTGTACGCAAGCAAGGAAGGCACCGGAAGAATCAAGGTATTGGTTTTGAATGAAAGTTCAATGCCAATGGAGTTGAGTGGGAAGAAGATCAATACCCCAAGACGAAGTTTGTTCCACAACAAGAGAAGTATGATCCTACTTCCTTCCAAGAGACACAAGCTCAAGATGATATTCCACCACAAGACCACAAGCAAAAAGGCAAGGATAAGCTTCAAGAGGAGATTGATGCATTTGAAGAAGCTCCCAAGGCCTTGGTCAAGTGGGTTCCCAAGACTACATCAAGTTCTATGATAACCCACAAGTATAGGGTATCAATTGTAGCCTCTTTCGATAAGTAAGAGTGTCGAACCCAACGAGGAGTTAAAGGTAGAACAAATATTCCCTCAAGTTCTATCGACCACCGATACAACTCTACGCACGCTTTTTAAACTTTACCTAGAACAAGTATAAAACTAGAAGTACTTTGTAGGTGTAACGGGATAGATTTGCAAGAATATAAAGAGCACGTAAATAAAAACTAGGGGCTGTTTAGGTAAAGAAGCAATAAAGTTAGTATAGCAAGTGTGGAAAAGTGGTGGTAGGAGTTGTGAAATTGTCCCTAAGCAATTGACTATGTTACTAGACCGATAGCAAGTTTTATGTGGGAGAGGCCACTGCTAGCATGTCATCCCTGACTTGGAATTCAATGCACTTATGATTGGAACTATTAGCAAGCATCCGCAAATACTAACGTTCATTAAAGTAAAACCCAACCATAGCATTAATATATATTGGTCCCCCTTCAATCCCGTATGCATCAATTTCTATGCTAGGTTGAAGCTTCTGTCACTCTTGCCCTCCAATACATAGTCCTATTGATACGTCTCCAACGTATCTATAATTTTTGATTGCTCCATGCTATATTATCTACTATTTTGGACAATATTGGGCTTTATTATTGTCGGTGTACAAAAAGAGGGGTGCATTTTTGTACCCTTATACCTGTGCACGGGCAGTCAGAGCCGCGCCCACAGTCACACCAAGCAGAGCAAGGGAGGTAAGCCAAGGTAAGACCAGAGCGCAAGTTGGCCAAGGAAAACACCAAAGCCAAAATCACGAGGAGCAGAGGACGAAGCAGGCTCCCCCGGCAAGACCCTTGCGGGGGGCTGCCTCAGCAGCCCCGACGAGACCCTTGTCGGGGCGGCTCACCCCACATCAACAGAGTGAGTCACCCTTGAGCCCACAGCCTCTAGCATAGTCGACTACATTAAGACAAGGGCTCGGGAGACACCTCCTTGGTGGCATGCAGATCTTCGTCAAGATCATAAACATACAAGACCAAATGAGGACTAGAAGACGACGATCCTTGGCAAGATTCTAGCCAAGGAAATCCCCGAGGCCCCCCCGGCAGGCGCCTTGCCAGGGACAACAGCACCCGGCAAGGCCCTCGCCGGGCCACCCGGCAAGGCCCTCGCCTATGACACCAGCGAGGCCACCGCCAGGCCAGCCCAACCAGCTGGGCGGGCACCTGCGTGGCAACGTGTAGCTCCCAGGCCAACTCATCGAGCGCCTGCGTGGCGACATGCAGATCTTCGTGAAGGCCCTACCACCGCGCCACCTCAGCTGCCTGCCTGTCTACATGGCACCACCCGCACCGCTGGCCAAGGCGCGTGTCCAAGCCAGGCGAGGCGGCAACAGACGGGACGGGCTCCGTTCCCGCCCCCGATAAAGCAAGGGGACACCTAAGCTACACATTAAATGCGTCTTGTCCTGTAATGGGAGCGATAAGCTCAGGGCACTGTGCACCTTTCCATCTCCTGTGTGCCACTGTGGCAACCCCTTTCGACTATAAAAGGAGGCCCATGGCGTACTAGAGAGGGATTCGGCTTTTTGAAGCTCGCAACACCCCGTAGCTAGCTCAAGAACTCTCAATACATCCACCAAAGCAGGACTAGGGTTTTACGCATCCTCGCGGCCTGAACTTGGGTAAACGAACTGTATGCTCTCTGTTAGATCCGCTCTTCTCTCAACCCCGCTCCCCGCCAACCATAGTAGGGATTCTCGTGATCCCATAGGTGTCGTTTCCACCGACATCTTTGGCGCGCCAGGTAGGGGGCGCAGTTGTGAGGATCGGCTTTAGCAGCTAGTTTAGCGGCTCTTCGTCGCCATGGCGCCCAAGAAGAAGAAGACGGTGGCGGTCGGCTCGTCGGGACCTGAACAGCCCGTCCCGACGCGAGCGAGCAGCGGACCGGACGCGGAAAGGACCCGGGGCGCGGCTCGCGAACACCGACACCACCCCAGAGCTGGAGCTTGGAGGGCGGCGATGCTCATGTACCAGACAATGAGCGGCACATCGCCAAATCCAAAGATGGAGTCAGGCCCTCCGCAGGCGGCGCGGGGCCCTCCAAGGGCGTCGTCGTACTGCCTGAAGGCGATGCAGTGGCGGCAGCCTCGAAGACACCCATACCGGCGCCCACGGCGCGCTCCTCTCAGGCTGCGCACGACGAGCGGCATCATCACGCTGGAGATCCCGGACGCCGCCGCGAGAAGAGTCCCATGCATCATTCACGGGACACAGAAGACATGCACGCCCGCCGAGGCACTAGCGAAAACGGCATGCAACCGCGGGACCGTGACAGAGTTCCTTCTAACATGGTTAGAAGTCGAAGTGCGTCACGGTCCGCGCATGTTTCACCGACGCCGACGCCAGCAGAGGCCCTAGCGCACGCAATTACTCCTCGACTACTCTCCTGCCATAGGGAAGCTCGACGAATGGAGGGCTACTATCCGGAGCCTTGTCGGCATCGCCAACAAGGACGAACCAAGGCCAGCAGGGCTCTCGGGCCGATGCTCCGATGGAGCACCACGCGTCAGCGGTGGGAGGACCGGTGGCGCTGCGGCCACGGTACATTCCCCTCCTCCTCGCCAAGTGCCGCGGATGTCGACCCGTCGCGACGATGCATGTGACGACATCTCCATAGCGTCGTCTGACCCATGGACCCGCTGCGACCAGCGTCAAGTTCTTCGGGAGCGAGCCCATGAAGACACTCGAACCACCATTGAGCGCCGGCGCGAAGCGCGCCACTAGTCAGATAGGCGAGCAGGGCCTGCTGCGAACCACCCGGCACCGGTAAGCCCTGGAGGTTTACCTTACGAGGTAGGCTATCCGGCTTTTACCCGTGAGCTGCGGCAGTTCTAGTGGCCCACTCATCGCACCTTCAAGCCTGACGTTGGCGAGAAGTACACTAACAGGAGCCCCAGATCGTTGACTCCACGGCTGGGTGTGATCTGCTATCGTTCCTCGGCGCCTACTCCGGCTACCACCAGATCTTCATAACAAGAGAAGACGAAGAGAAGACAACATTCATCACCCCATGTGGTACGTATTGCTTTATACAGATGCCTTTCGGGTTGAAGAGTGCTCGCTCAACGTTTGCAAGGGCGGTCCAAATTGGTTTTGAACCCCAGCTCCATAGAAATATGGAGGCTTATATGGATGACATAGTGGTCAAAACCAAGGACAGGTCGACCCTCATACCGGATTTAGAAGAGACATTTGTGAACCTGCACAAGATCAACCTCAAATTGAACCCTGAGAAGTGCGTCTTTGGTGTCCCGTCCGGCAAGCTTCTCGGGTTCTTTGTGTCGCAGCGTGGGATCGAGGCCAATCCAGACAAGATCAAGGCTATAGAGCAGATTGAGGCGCCCAAGCGGGTCAAGGATGTGCGTCGGCTTGCTGGCTGTGTTGCCGCCATGAGCAGATTCATCTCCAAGTCCGCCGAGCGCGCCCTCCCCTTTTTCAAGATTCTAAAAAAGGCGGGCCCAATGGAGTGGACCCCAGAGGCCGAAGCAGCACTGCAAGATCTAAAGAGGTACCTTTCCTCCACGCCAATACTAGTTGCGCCTAAACCACAAGAACCATTACTACTGTACTTGGAGGCAACGAAGCAAGTGGTCAGCACCACACTAGTGGCGCAGAGAGAAGTTAACGACGGAGTGATAGCGGCGACGGAGCATGATGCCATTGGTGCAGAGATGACACGGCCAGCCGAGCTGTTGCCAAGGAAAAAGATGATGTAGCACCCGGTCTGCTTTGTTAGCTCCCTCCTGCAGGGGGCTAGATCAAGGTACTCCGGTGTGCAGAAACTGCTCTTCGGCCTCCTTATGGCTTCGAGGAAGCTGCATCATTACTTCCAGGAACACGAGATCACCGTCGTCACGCGTCTCCCTTTGCGACGGATACTGCATAATCCAGACGCAACCGGGAGGATCGTGGAGTGGGCGCTGGAGCTGTCTAGCTTTGGCCTCAAGTTTGAGAGCAATTCGACGATTCAGAGCAGAGTCTTGGCGGAGTTCATTGCAGAATGGACCGCAACGCCTGATGAAAAAGTTCGGGAGACTGCTCTCCCCGGCAAGGAGGCAAGTTGCGACTGGATCATGTACTTTGATGAGGCCTTCTCGTTGCAAGGCGCCGGGGCTGGCGTACTGCTTGTCGCACCCACCGGAGAACACCTCAAGTACGTGGTCCAAATGCACTTCCCCAGGGAGACGTCGACAAACAATATTGCCGAGTACGAAGGGTTGCTTGCCGGTCTCAGGATCGCGGCGGACCTCGAGATCAAGAAACTCATCGTCAGGGGTGACTCGCAACTTGTCGTCAAACAAGTCAACAAATACTACCAGAGCCCGTTGATGAAGGCCTACGTAGATGAAGTGAGAAAGCTGGAAGAGCGTTTTGACGGTATACAGGCAGAACAGGTTCCCCGAGCGGAGAACGACATCGCCGATTACCTGTCAAATTGCGCTGCCCTCAAGCTGCATGTGGAACCAGGTACCTTTGTGCTTCGGCTGACTCAGCCATCCGTTGACCCGTCAACAGAGCAGAACAAGAGGAGGAAATCAGGGCAAGTACTTTCCCGCCGAGCTCCCCGGAGCCGCCGGCAAGGATGTTGCCGGAGACACTGAGCCCGCCATGGGACGGCTAGCTCCGGCAGAGCGTCAAGCTCTTGCCGTAGAGACAGCCGCTCCTGTAGCGGAGGAAATGCCATTAGTCCTCGCCGTCAAGCCCCAGGCTCCAGCGTGGGTGCAACATACCGTCTGATTCCTCCAAACAGGGGAACTTCCTGAGGAGCAGGAAGAAGCGGAGAAAGTAGCCCGTCGGTCTGCTATGTATCAGTTCGTCGATGACGTCCTATACAAAAAAAGACCGAATGGTGTGAAATTGAAGTGTATCCCCCGAGAGGAAGGACTGGGACTGTTGGCAGAGATACATGGAGGCATGTGTGGATCCCACATAGGGTCGAGGGCCCTTGCCGGTGAGGCATTTCGGCAAGGCTTCTTCTGGCCACTGCCCTCCAGGATGCGACGACACTAGTAACCAAGTGTGAAGCGTGTCAGTTCCATTCAAAGAAGCTTCATCAGCCAACTCAAGCCCTTCAAACCATTCCTCTCTCCTGGCCATTCTCGGTCTGGGGGCTCGACATATTGGGCCCTTTTCCCCGCGCTGTCGTGGGCTTTGAGTACTTGTACGTCGCGATCGACAAATTCACAAAGTGGCCAGAGGTGGAGGCGGTGAGGAAAGTTACAGCCCAGTCAGCCGTCAAGTTCTTCAAGGGACTAGTATGCCGTTTTGGTGTACCCAACAGGGTCATCACCGACAATGGCACACAGTTCACAAGCCGCACCTTCATGCAATATATCCAAGACCTCGGCAACAAGGTCTGTTTCGCTTCCGTTGCTCACCCGCGAAGCAATGGTCAAGCTGAGAGAGCAAATGCTGAAGTGCTGCGAGGCCTAAGAACAAAGACCTTTGACAGGCTGGACAAGAGTGGAAGGCGTTGGATTGATGAGTTGCCGACGGTTCTTTGGTCGATCGGGACGACGCCGAATCGAGCCACCGACCAGACACCCTTTGCCACGGTATCTGGGCGTAAGCAGTTCTCCCCATGGAACTCATATACGGGTCACCTCGAGTGCTCGCTTACGACGAGCTTGAGCAAGAGCGATTGCGGCAAGATGACGCAACACTCCTTGAGGAAGATCGTCTTCGGCCGGCTATGAGAGCAGCGCGCTACCAACAAGCCTTGCGCCGCTACCATAGCCGCAAGGTTCATGCCTGAAGCTTTGAGGAAGGCGACCTTGTTCATCGGCACGTTCAATCGGCCAAGAATACCAACAAGTTGACGCCAAAGTGGGAAGGCCCTTATCCGTGTCTGAGTCACCGGGCTGGCGCGATCCGCTGGAGACCAAAGATGCCGTTCCGGTGAGCAATTCCTGGAACATCGAGCATCTTCGCAAGTTTTACCCGTAAGGCATGGCTTGTCGGGGCCCCCAGCAAGCCACCTTTTGTACGAGCCTTGCCGGCAAGGCATGTAACACTATTGCAAAGCGGTATGAGACCACGAGCATAAATAAATGAAGCGCTGGCGCCCTAAGTTATAGCATGCATGCTATGTTGAGTCTCTTCCTTGGTTAGGGTTGATAGTGCTTGGCGGCGACTAACCCCTAGCCTAGAGGTCGAGTGCACGTCTAACTGTTCCTTTTCTGTCCTCCTTTGGTTCGCAGGGCAAATGAGCACTTCTGCTGAGCTACTCAGAAAGAAGGAAACGAACTAGCACCCCGACCCCGGCAAACCAGAATTGCCAGGGGCTGCAAGCACAAGGGTCCAACCGCGCAAGATAAGATTGCTTGGGGCTGCAGATCCAGATAAGTCTTTTATCCTCTGTCATGCATTTCGGAACCGGACTGGGGTATGTGAAACCTTGTTCTTATCTCTAAGCCGTCGTGCTCCCCTCTTTCCTATACCTAAGGATTATTTCCTGGGTCCGGATTTGGTCGTAGCCGCGGCGGCAAGGAGGTGGGACGAGGAGCCCGAAGCCCACTTCATCCCTGCCTCCGCCCAGAGCGCGAGAACTGTCGAGTGGAGTGGGGGGCAGCAAGGCCTGTTGCCGGGCAAAAACCGTTTATCTTAAAACAATAACAAGGATTCCCTCCTGTCGCAGGGTTTACCCGCGAACGAAAAACCCGGCAAGCATCCCTTTCATTAAAGACATCCCATACAGGTACAGTTCGCGCGAGATGAAAAACATGAACAAGGGGATTACAAGTTTTAAATTTAACAAAGGCCCGCGGGCTTACAAACAAAAAAATATAAGGTGCCCGTGATCCCTTTCTTGTCTCTCTCCTCAGGAGGCGGAGCAATATGGAAAAAGGGCGAAAGGAGCGCCTAGGCGAGGTACGAGAAGCAAAAGGCACCAGGATAACATCCCGACAGCCACCCCGACGAGAGGCTGGTGATGATGATGACTGTGGAAGAGCTGGAAGACAAGGCGGCAGGACCGGCAATACGCGAAGAAGGCGTCGGTGCCCGCGTACTCTGAGTTGACGGCCCGCCATCCGCCTTCTTCGCCTTCCCCGCGCCTCCTACGCCAGCCGCCCAAGGAGACGGCCCCGAGGAGTGCGAGGGGCTTGGTGCAGATGCTGCTGCTGCCAACATCGCCCCGGGACGACGGGACCGATGCCTAGTCGGGCCCGTCATCCTGCCGCCTACTACCCTCGTTGTCGTTGTCGCGGTCCTCCTCATCACTCTTGCTCGAGGAGGAATCTTCATCGTCGGAGGAGCTCTCCACGCAGCACTTCAGGCGAGTTCCAAGATCTCCAAAGGCCTTGACGGAGAGCACGTCGCCCTCTATTAGCTTGAAGTAGAGCACGACCCCTACCGTCAGGCTATGGATGTGAGCGAATGTTTTCCATCCCCGACGAATATACATCACGCCCATAGCGGGGAAGTCGACGCGGACCCGCGGACCGCCGGTCCCGTAGCCCCTCATGTGCAATCTGAGGGTCCAGGGCGGATCGACCTCCATCTCCTCAGCAAAGGGGGTGGGGAGACGAAGACGACGGTGCGGTGGTCGGTGCAGCCTGATGAAGAATTCGCGGGGCTGATCCCCGACATGACCCTCCACCGCAGGAGGCACCGCTGGTGGGAGCACAGCCACCGCTCCACCTCGTCGTCCTCTCCCCCGACCACCGCGGTGACCTCGACCGCGCCCCCTCCCTCTCCCTCTCGTGGCCGGCTCCGCCGCCTCAGGTTCGCGAGGAGGAGGGACACGCTGACGAGCTGCGACCCTCGCCGCCACCGTCAAAGAACTCGCGCCCCCTCTCACCATGGCAAGAGGAAGAAGGGAGCAGAGACGGAAAAGAAGATGGATGATGGAAGGGCGTGTAATGCCACTCCCCTCCTCTCCTTATAAAGAGGCAGAGTCGGGGGGCTCAGCCGCCCCGTTCAACCAATCCTCACCTGGGGCACGGGGAATCCAGGCCGACCCGCCGCTCCAATTAGCGATGGCCCAATTTCCCTCCCCCACTACCTGTCACCTGCATGAAGAACACGTGGCAAGCCAGCAGAACCGAGGGGACGGGTGAAGCGACCGTTCTTCGCCCCGTGATCATGGGGAACGGACGCACTGAAGCCCGCGACCCAAGCCATCCCAGTAAATGGGCCACGCCTCCACGCCTCCCTCTTTTTATGGGGAAGACGTGAGCCGCCTCTTTACTCCGATGTGACGCATGCAGGTGGGAATCATCCCACGCATGCCACCCACGTCACGCACGCCCCTCCATGCCGCACCGCGCGTGTGGGTCATGGGAAGCACAGGGCGCGAAAAGTTTTACCGCGGTAAAAACCGCCCCACCTGCCCTCGCACCGTTCTGGGCCTAGCCCAACAACGCGTCGCGCTTATGTGTGGCCCAGGCCCACGGGCTCCTGTCGGTGTACAAAAATAGGGGTGCATTTTTGTACCCCTATACCTGTGCATGATAGTCAGAGCCGCGCCCGCAGTCACAGCAAGCAGAGCAAGGGAGGTAAGCCAAGGTAAGACCAGAGCGCAAGTTGGCCAAGGAAAACACCAAAGCCAAAATCACGAGGAGCAGAGGGACGAAGCAGGCTCCCCCGGCAAGACCCTTGCCGGGGCGGCTCGCCCCACATCAACAGAGCGAGTCACCCTTGAGCCCGCAGCCTCTAGCGTAGTCGACTACGTTAAGACAAGGGCTTGAGAGACACCTCCTTGGTGGCATGCAGATCTTCGTCAAGATCATAAACATACAAGACCAGATGAGGACTAGAAGACGACGATCCTTGGCGGGATTCTAGCCAAGGAAATTCCCGAGGGCCCCCCAGCAGGTGCCTTGCCGGGGACAACATCACGCCACGGCAAAACCCTTGCCGGGCCACCCGACAAGGCCCTCACCTATGACGCCAGCGAGGCCACCGCCAGGCCAGCCCAACCAGCTGGGCGGGCACCTGCGTGGCGACGTGTAGCTCCTAGGCCAACTCATCGAGCGCCTGCGTGCCAGCATGCAGATCTTCGTGAAGGCCCTACCACCGCGCCACCTCAGCTGCAGGCCTGTCTACATGGCACCACCCGCTGTCGGATTTTGGGTTCCGGCAGACCCGTGAGGTTCGAACACTAGGGTGCGCGCAGAGATTTAACCCTCTACCGGCTCGCTCCTCACCGAATCGCTAGGACCTAAACTACCAAACAGAATAGCACAAGAGGCACAAGATTTATACTGGTTCAGGCCACCATTGTGGTGTAATACCCTACTCCAGTGTGTGGTGTGGTGGATTGCCTCTTGGGCATGAAGATGAACAATACAAGGCAGAACAGCCTCGCAAGGTTCTTTTCTTGGCTGGTGTGACGAACTGTTGGGAAGAGTTCAATCGCTCTATCTACTGGTTTCTTGGCGAGGGTTCTGTGTTTTTCTTCCTTGTGGTGGCTATTCCTATTTATAGGCAAAGGCCATGGGCCTCTTCCCAAATATTGAGCGGGAAGGGCGCCAACAATTGGCCATTTTGAAGGGGAACAACGGGTACACTTATCCTGACTAAAGTTGGTCCTCGCCTGTCAAAGGCTCTGGTGGTGACGCCGGCTTGGGCTCCACAATGACTTCCTTCCTGACGTTGGGCTGGTCTTGGTCTTGTTGCACCAAAATGGATGCCTTTGCTTGATGCTCGCTGCGCTTGCTCCCTTTGCACCAAAGAGGAAAGGAGGACATCAGCGGGCGCTGGCGGCCCGCGCCCTTGGTCATCATGGCTTGCGTCATGGGCACCTCGTGAGGTACCCCGCCCTGAACTCTCCGCCTCCTCATGAGCCAGCCTGACGAGGCCGTGCCCGAGGAAGCTCCTTGTCGTCCGCCCCGCGAGGCTTGGCCCCTCGCGAGGGTCTTGAGCCTGCGTTGATGAAGATGGGCTGTCTTTGGGCCTCCTTTGAGCCACGCCGCAGGCCCTTGAGCAGGCAAGTCTGGGACCCCCATTCCCGAACGCCGACAAGTAGCCCCCGGGCCCATGGCGCACCCGAACTTGTCTCGAGCAGAGGCGAAAGGGCAAGTCTGGCATCGCAGACCCCTAACAGCCTGACCTTGGGCGCCGCGTGGCGGTTGATTGGACGTGGGCGCCTCTGCAACCGCGCGAGTTGATAAAGGAGCGGCATCTCCCTTGCCTCCTTTACTTCCTCTAGTTGCTGCTCAGATCCCCTTTCTTGCGCCTCTCCTCCCTGCTTCCGAAGTGTTCAGATCTACTCCGTCTACGCGCCCTAGCCAGTCATGGCGCCTCGCCAAGCCCCGACCGGAGCTTGGTACTCGCCTGCCTTGGACTCGCCCAATGTGTCAGAGCCGGGCCTTGCCCGGGTGCGCCAGATGGCAGCGGCGCAGGGCATCAACGGGACTAAGGCATTCAACGCCGGCTCTACCGTCCCTGAAGGCCGAGGGAGCACCTTCTATCCGCTCTTCGTGAGCGCCATCGTCGCCGGTCTGGTGCCTCCCTTTTCTGAGTTCTTCTTCTCTGTACTCCGCCATTACAATATTCAAGCTCTGCACCTCCATCCCAACTCCGTCCTTCTTCTGGCGATCTTCGCCTACTATTGTGAGGCTCACGTAGGGGTGAAACCCTCGGTGGCCTTGCTACGCCACTACTTCTCCCTCCGGACCTCCCGTGGTTCCGCCACCGCGTGCGCGAGCTTCGTCGCGTACGGCGGCTCCATCGCCATTTCGAACCCCGGGAAGAGGATTGAGGGCTTCAGGAGCAAGTGGGTCTTGGTGGACGCTGGGCGCATCCATCCTCGGCTGATCCTGCCCACGGAGCACCCCGCGAACTCTGACGACTGGTCCCGAGTGGAGCTTCTGGATCCCCGCGCGAAGCTGGTGTTGGAGAAGATGGACGCAGATCTGAGGCCGGCCAGCGTGGCGGCGACGAAGCTGATGGTGCGTCGCTGCTGAGGGAGTTCCTAGAGCATCAGCTGGCTCCGCTCCGTCAGTACTCGCTTCCGATGTGGAGGCCTCATCCGAGCCCCGTGGTTTTGGCCGATGAGGATCTGGTTGCGGTCCTCCAGTCCTTGGTAGGGGGCGACGTGGCGAGGCTGGAGGGCGCCCCTACGCCCCTGTTCCTTCGCGAGGATTGGGAGCAGGTAATGGGGTCCATGCCCGTCTTCAACAGGGACAGGCCCATGCCCGCGGAGGCTCCAGAGGACCTGGTGGACGTGTCCTCCGACGACTCCAGTGAAGAGAAGGAAGAAGGGGAGCGGGAAGAGGGGGTCGACTCAGAGGCGGAGTCAAGGGCTCCTCCCCTTCGGCGCAGGTCCCGCACTCTTCGCCTCCCCCAGAGTGATGACGACGAGGATGAGGATGAGCAGGGCGGCGGGAGCCTGCCTCCAATCCCGAGGAAGGACCGGACTGGGCTGATCCCCCGCGGGTCTGCCCCGGCCCCGAGGCGATCTGCAGGCGCGCCTCCTGCTCTCGAGCCCCTTGAAGCTGACCCTTGCAGCCGGCTCTCGGGCTTTAAGTATGGCCGGAGGCTGCTTGAGCCCACCTGCAATGACCTGTAAGTGCTCGATTCCTATCTTGATTATTGTTCTGTTGCCGAGACTTGATGCTCGTATCTTCTGGCCAGGTTGGTGCCCTCGGCAAAGAAGCCGAAGGGAGCTCCTGAGGCCCCATCCGTGGCAGTGCCTCTGCCCGAGAAAGAAGGTGACTGTGATGCGCAGGCCTCTCCTGCCCGGGCATCCTCGCGAGGCCAGGCTGAGCCTGCTAGGGCGAGCTCAGCCCCCTTGACCCAGGCGACTCCCGAGGTGCCCTTGCTTGACGCTGCCTCCACTGCCGTCGTGGCACAGCTGGTTCCACCTCAGGATACTGTGGTCACGCTGCCGTCTTCTCCTCCTACTCCACCGACTGCTGCTTCCCCGAATACTGTTCTGGATCGCGCTATTGTCGGACTGGACCGTCTGCGGCAGGATCTTCTGGGCGTCGACCCTCGTCGAGTGGTCGGGCGCTTGGAGCTGGCTTCTGGCTGGATTCGCTCTGATGCTTCGATACGGGCGGCGCTGGTCCAGGCCTCGACGCATTGCGATGAGGAGAAGCAGGCCGTCCTCGAGGCGAAGGTTGCCCGTGATGCTGCCCTTGGGGAGGCAGCTAGCGTCCAAGGTCGCTGTGAGACGCTGGAGAGCGAGCTGAAGGGCCTGCAGAACCAGCTCGCCAAGGAGGCCCGCCTTCGCCAAGAGCAGGAGGAAAGCATGAAGGCTCGCGAGGCGGCCATCAAGGACCTGGAGGCCAAGCTCAAGAGGCGCCGTGGCCGCCTAGGCGCGCAGGAGCAAGATCTGGAGGCGAGGACGGTTGAGCTGGACGGCAAGGCCCGGGTTCTCGCCGAGGATCGCGTGGCTTTCGCGGATATGGAAGAGAAGGCTCGCACTTCGCTGAAGACACTTCATGACAGCGGCCTTGAGAGCCCGCTGGCCGGCGAGAAGGATGGCCCCGCCAAGCTGCTTCCCTTCCTGGTTCGCGCCCTTCAAGACGTCACCCTTGGCCTTGGCCCTACGGCTGAGGCCGAGGCACGCGTCTTGTCTTCTGCAGCGCTGACGCGGGTCTTCACCCACATCTATCTTCGTGACCCCAACATCGACCTCGACAGCCTGCTGGAGCCAGTGAGTGGCGAGCGTGCCGCTGCCGCTGCTGAGGTCGTGAAGGGTCGTGCGGAGGCTCTGCTGGGGAAGTTCCGGGCCTTCAGTACCAAGCCGAAGTGGAGCGCTGCTAGCCCTGCTGTTCCACAAGGCGAACCTGCTCCGCGCAGCTCCCCCGCCGGCAAGTGACTCTGTCGTGGCTCCCGATCACCTTTTAATTCTCAAGATGTACCATGCCTCGGGAGGCGTTAAAACTTATGTTTGATGCTGTGATAACAGCATGGACTGTAATATTTGCTTTTGAATTCCCTGAAATTTGCATTATTCCTTCCTACTTGCTTATGTTCTACGCCGGCAGACCCCGGCCCCGCGCATACCTCAGCCGCCGTTGGCCCCGACCGGAAACCAGGACGGGACCAAGGAGTGAGGGGCTACGTGACAAGTTAGGCTCCTGAGTCGCGATGCTCAGGAGTCCCCCTTGGCGCTCGAACAGCAAGTAGGGAGGTGAGATGTGGGGGTGACTCCTTAGGGAGGTGAGATGCGGGTGGATCTACCGTTCTACGTCTGCAGAGCCCGGCCCCGCGCATACCTCAACCGCCGTTAGCTTTTCGGAACTAATGAGTGAGGGGCTACGTGACCAGTTAGGCTCCTGAGTCGCGATGCTCAGGAGTCCCCCTTGACGCTCAAACAGCCTTCGTACCTTGGCTCCGCTCGGGGAGGGACGTGCGACGAACCAGGCCCGGGGGGCCTGGCCAGGTGGCGTGCGTCTGGGTGTGACCCAGGCGCAGCCCCCGTGCCCAGCCCCTTCGCGCAGCACTCCCGAGGGGAGGCGTTGCGACAAGGCCAGACACTGAGCTCCGGGCTCCTTGAGGTTGATGCGGCCCGGAGGCCACCCTCAGTTGTTTATCACTAGCGCGGAGCATAGCGCTTCCGTATGCCTATGGGCATAGCCGCTCCTCGGCAGTGTCGTCAGCCAGCGCGGAGCATGGTGCTTCCACTCGTACGTGGGAGGGGTTCCCCTCCGGGAGGAGCCCCCGAGGCGTATACAGCCCCACCCTGACACGTGGCTGGCACGGTAGGGCTTGATGAGGTGTATCTGGGCACCCGTGAGCCAGCGGGACTCACGGGCCCTACCTCAAGGCGGAGTTGCGCCTGGCTCTGGGCCTTATCTTGAGTGTGTTCCTGCAAATTTGGCCGGATGCTGCGGTGCTCTCGTCTTGGTCCGGCTCTCGGGCTGGTCTCAGCCGTCGCTGGCCTGCCAGGTCATGATGCCATGGACAAGACCAGAGGGTGAGGGCCCGAGAGCCGGTAGGAGCCCTGAGTCGCGATGCTCAGGCACCCCCCCTTTAACGCGCAAGCTGGGTTAGATGACGAAGCTCTACGTCCTCGGGTCCCGGCTCTCGGGCTGGTCTCAGCCGTCGCTGGCATGCCAGGTCGCGATGCCATGGACAAGACCAGAGGGTGAGGGCCGGAGAGCGGTAGGAGCCACAGTCGCGATGCTCGTGAACCCCCTTTAATGCGCAAGCTGGGTTAGATGACGAAACTCTACGTCCTCGGGTCCCGGCTCTCGGGCTGGTCTCAGCCGTCGCTGGCATGCCAGGTCGCGATGCCATGGACAAGACCAGAGGGTGAGGGCCGGAGAGCCGGTAGGAGCCCTGAGTCGCGATGCTCAGGCACCCCCCTTTAACGCCCAAGATTCCGACACCCAGGAGAGAAAGGCACCAAATAACAAGCATGGTGGATCGAAAGCATAGTCCTAAGATAAAAGCAAGAAGGGTACATGCCGATGGGTCAGGCCCGAGCGGCTTGGGGATGATGCAGCCCGAGGGGCGCCCCCAATAAGGTAAGCTAAGGACATGAAATAAAAGGGATACATGCCGCAGGGACGGACCCGCGCGGCCTGGGAATAAGGCGGCCCTGAGGGCGCTCCCAGCCAGAAATGAAACTTAAAAATGTCACCTAATGATGTTGGGGACGAAGGGGTGTCGGTGTAGCAGACTCGGTGGGCTGCGGGAGCCGATCCTCATGAGCCCCCAGGCCCAGGTCCCTCAGGAGGCTCCGGAGGCGCTGGCAGCTCCTCGCGGGCCATCTCCATCTCCGCCAGGGCTGCGACACGCTTGACCTCTTGAGCCTCCAAGATGGCCCTCATGAGACGCCAGTGCGCCTTGCAGCCCGCGTTCGGCAAGCCGTGGGCATGCGCCGCGTGGCTGTGGGGGCGGACCCTCGCAGCGTCCCACTTGCGAGGGCTAGAGGCACCCCTGAGACGCGGCTCGGTTGAGCCCCGGCATGTCGATGCAGACGCGCAGCCCACCATCCTCGCCTGAATGGGGGGCCACAGCGGGTAAGCGGCGGCTGCCTCTCATGACTCTTGACTCCTGTAGCTCCTGAATGACCTTGCCGACGAACTCCTGAGGGTTTGGCCCTCCTTGCCTTGCTCCTTCTTGAGGGAAACGTGCTTCGAAGCACGCCTCCACGTGGTGCCCAAGCGCCTCCCTCATGACCTCGGCGAGGTCGGCGGCCCTCCAGGGGAGAGCCCTCGAGCCCTGCCTGAGGAGGGCGCTGGGCGCGCTTCCCTTTGCGATGGAGGGAGGCTCCCCCTGAGCAGGCGCGGGCCCTGAGGGGCCTGCCTCCTGAGGGGACGGGCCGGACGATGTCTTCTTCTTCTTGGGGGCGGCCTCGGGAGGCCTCCTGCTGCCGCGGTCTGGGTCTTCCAGCGATGCGGCCTGAAAGGCTCGCTCCAGGGAGCACACTGCGTCTCTCTCTTCGCAGGGCACCGTGATGACCCCGCCGCTTCCTGGCATCTTGAGGACGTTGTAGCCGTGGTGGGTTACAGCCATGAACTTGGCCAGCGCCGGGTACCCGAGGATGGCGTTGTACGGCAAGCGAATGTAGGCGACGTCGAAGTCGATGAGCTCGGTGCGGTAGTTGTCGCGTGCCCCGAAGGTGACAGGAAGGCGGACCTACCCGATCGGGACCGTGGAGCCGTCGGTGACTCGGAGAAGGGCTTGGTTGGCTAAAAGCTGGTATAGGGCACTTGAAGATTGTTGAACGTTTCCACGGACAGGACGTTGAGCCCTGCCCTGTCGTCGATGAGGGTCTTGGTGACTAGCACGTTGCTGATGATTGGGGAATGAAGCATCGGGAGGACTCCGGCTGTGGCCGCGCACTTGAGCTGATCTGCTGAGCTAAACATGATGGCGCATGCCGACCACCTGAGAGGGCGCGTGGCCTCGAGCTTGGGGAGGACTGCATTCACTTCGCGGGCGAACTTCTTGAAGATGCGCTGAGAGGCTGGGGCTTGAGCTCCGCCCAGGATGCAGGCGATTGCGCGTGGCTCCTAGAAGCCCCCAGCCCCCTCGTCCTGATGACGGTCTTCATTTCTCCTTAACTGCGGCGGCAGCGGAGGGAGGCCTGCGTTCCCTTGCGAGCGATCCTCGCGAGGCTGAACCCTCCAGCCTCCCTCGCGAGGCGGGTCCTGCCAGCGGTCCTCGCGAGGTTGGTCGCGCCACCCTTGGCGCAGGCCGCGGTCTTCCCAACGTCCTGCATTCCTTCCTCCTCCTCGGCCGTAGCCCCGGTCACTGCGGTCGGGACGTCTGCCGACCCTTCCTTCACGCACGGCCCTGAGCTCTTGGCATTCATTGGTGTTGTGGGTGTGGAGGTCGTGGTACCTGTGATACCGGCCCCTTGGAGGATTCGGGCTGATCTCTGCCCCGCTTGGTGTCCGGCTCGGCCGCGAGTACGGCCGCTCCCTTGCGCTTCACGTCCTTGGCCTTGGGCTTCTCCTCTTCGGGGTCCGCGGAAGGCAGCTCGAGGAGGGATAGGCGCCCCTCCTCAGCCCTGGCGCACTTGGTCGCCAAGTTGAACAGCTCCAAGGAGGTGCACAGGTCTTCATGCATCGCCAGCTCCTCCTTCATCTTGACGTCGCGCACACCGTCGGAGAAGGCTGAAATGATGGCCTCCTCCGTCACCCTGGGGATCTTGAGGCGCGCGTTGTTGAAGCGCTGAATGTACTTCTGCAGGGTTTCCCCTGGTAGCTGCTTGATACGGCGCATGTCGCTCACGGCGGGTGGCCGGTCGCGAGTATCCTGGAAGTTGGCGATGAAGCGGGTGCGCATGTCCTCCCAGGAGGAGATCGTGCCTGGGGCCAGATTCAGGAGCCAGGTACGGGCTCCGTCCTTGAGCGCCATGGGAAACCAGTTCGCCATGACCTTTTCGTCTCCGTTGGTAGCCTTGATGCCCAACTCGTAGAGTTGGAGGAACTCTGCAGGGTCAGCCGTGCCGTCGTAGCGAGGAGGCAGGTCTGGCTTGAACTTGCCAGGCCACGCGATGCTGCGCGGCTCGGAGGTGAAGGCGCGGCAACCCGCCGTGGCCACAGGTGGCCTTGGGCGACGGAGAGCTTGGTCCTGTGGGTCCCCATGCGCCGTGGCTGGGGGTAGCGCATGGTCTTGACGTGCTGGAGCGGGGAGCGCTCGGGCAGCTTCTTGAGGGCGAGGGACTTCTTGGCAGCTCCGCTCTTGCCGCGCTGGCGCCTGACAGAGCGGGTTCCGCCCAGGGGCCGCGTGCCTTGGGGCCAGGGCGCCTTCTCGAGGAGGGGGCGGCTGAGGCGCCCCAGGAGCTTCATTGCCCGCGCGGGGCGGGGTGCGGTGCAGCGAGAAGGACGGCGCGGGGGCGCCTCCGGCGGCGCGGACGAGCTCGGCAACTCGGTCAAGCCATTCTTCGTAGACATCGTCGATGAGGCGGTAGCGCAGGAGCTCGTTTGCCGCGATGAGTGCAGCTCGGGCAACCATGGCCGCGCGGGGCGCGCGTGACGAAGAACCAGTGGGGCTGAGCGAGGGCGTGGCAGTGCGGCCGTCCCGCCTCATGGATGGATGCTGGGACGATGCTTGCTGCTCGTTCCCCGCTGGGCCGGTGGCAGCGTTGACGGCGGGTGACGGGGAACGGCGAGGGCGCCCGCCGACGGGAGCCGTCTGGGCGACATGGGAAGCGACGGCGGCTCGGCGCTCGGCGCGAGCCCGACGAGCGTCAGACATGGATGCGGTGGTCGGGGAAGAACGAGACGACGGAAGGCAAATTCCGGCGCACCCCTACCTGGCGCGCCAAATGTCGGATTTCGGGTTCCGGCAGACCCTTGAGGTTCGAACACTGGGGTGCGCGCGGAGATTCAACCCTCTACCGGCTCGCTCCTCGCCGAATCGCTAGGACCTAAACTACCAAACAGAACAGCACAAGAGACACAAGATTTATACTGGTTCAGGCCACCATTGTGGTGTAATACCCTACTCCAGTGTGTGGTGTGGTGGATTGCCTCTTGGGCATGAAGATGAACAATACAAGGCAGAACGACCTCACGAGGGTCTGTTCTTGGCTGGTGCGATGAACTGCTGGGAAGAGTTCAATCGCTCTATCTACTGGTTTCCTGGCGAGGGTTCTGTGTTTTTCTTCCTTGTGGTGGCTAGTCCTATTTATAGGCAAAGGCCCTGGGCCTCTTCCCAAATATTAAGCGGGAAGGACGCCAACAATTGGCCATTTTGAAGGGGAACAACGGGTACACATATCCTGACTAAAGTTGGTCCTCGCCTGTTAAAGGCTCTGGTGGTGACGCCGGCTTGGGCTCCACAATGACTTCCTTCCTGCCGTTGGGCTGGTCTTGGTCTTGTTGCACCGAAATGGATGCCTTAGCTTGATGATCTCGCCTGCGCTTTCTCCCTTTGCACCAAAGAGGAAAGGAGGACATTGCGCGGGCTGGCGCCCGACTGGCGCCCTTGGTCGTCATGACTCTCGTCATGGGCACCTCGTGGGTACCCCGCCTTGAACTCTCCGCCTCCTCATGAGCCAGCCTGACGAGGCCGTGCCTGAGGAAGCTCCTTGTCGTCCGCCCCGCGAGGCTTGGCTCCTCGCAAGGGTCTTGAGCCTGCGTTGATGAAGATGGGCTATACTGGGCCTCCTTTGAGCCACGCCGCAGGCCGCAGGCAGGCAAGTCTGGGGACCCCCATTCCCAGAACGCCGACACCCGCACCACCGGCCAAGGCGCGTGTCCAAGCCAGGCGAGGCGGCAACAGATGGGACGGGCTCCGTTCCCGCCCCCGATAAAAGCAAGGGGACACCTAAGCTACGCATTAAATGCGTCTTGTCCTGTAATGCGAGCGATAAGCTCAGGGCACTGTACGCCTTTCCACCTCCTGTGTGCCACTGTGGCAACCCCTTTGGACTATAAAAGGAGGCCCATGGCGTACTGGAGAGGGATTCGGCTTTTTGAAGCTCGCAACGCCCCGTAGCTAGCTCAAGAACTCTCGATACATCCACCAAAGCAGGACTAGGGTTTTACGCATCCTCGCGGCCCGAACCTGGGTAAACGAACCGCGTGCTCTCTAAATCCGCTCTTCTCTCAACCCCTCACCCCGCCAACCGTAGTAGGGATTCTCGTGATCCCGTAGGTGTCGTTTCCACTGACAATTATCCACTTTTATATTATTTTTCGGACTAACCTATTAACCGGAGGCCCAACCCAGAATTGTTGTTTTTTGCCTATTTCAGAGTTTCGCAGAAAAAGAATATCAAACGGAGTCCAAACGGAATGAAACCTTCGGGAACATGATTTTTGGAACAGGGGGCCCAGGAGACTTGGACCCTACATCAAGAAACAAAAGACGAATCCACGAGGTAGGGGGCGCGCCACCCCCCCCCCCAGGGCGCCCCCTCCACCCTCGTGGGCCCCCTGTTGCTCCATCGATGTACTCCTTCCTCCTATATATACCTCATTGCACCCCAAACGATCAGACATCTGAGCCAAAACCTAATTCCACCACATGACAACCTTCTGTACCCACGAGATCCCATCTTGGGGCCTGTTAGGAGCTCATGGGGGGGCATCCATCATGGAGGGCTTCTAAATCATCACCATAGCCTCTCCAATGAAGTGTGACTAGTTTACCTTAGGCCTTCGGGTCCATAATTAGTAGCTAGATGGCTTCTTCTCTCTTTTTGGATCTCAATACAATGTTCTCCCCCTCTCTCGTGGAGATCTATTCGATGTAATCTTCTTTTTGCGGTGTGTTTGTTGAGAACGATGAATTGTGGGTTTATGATCAAGATTATCTATGAACAATATTTGAGTCAAATCTGAATTCTTTTATGTATGATTGGTTATCTTTGCAAGTCTCTTTGAATTTTCAGTTTGGTTTGGCCTACTAGATTGATCTTTCTTGCAATGGGAGAAGTGCTTAGCTTTGGGTTCAATCTTGCGGTGTCCTTTCCCGATGTGATGAGGGGCAGCAAGGCACGTATTGTATTTTTGCCATCGAGGATAACAAGATGGGGTTTTTATCATATTGCATGAATTTATCCCTCTACATCATGTCATCTTGCTTAAGGCGTTACTCTGTTTTCCTGAACTTAATACTCTAGATGCATGCTGGATAGCGGTCGATGAGTGGAGTAATAGTAGTAGATGCAGGCAGGAGTCGGTCTACTTGTCTCGGACGTGATGCCTATATACATGATCATACCTAGATATTCTCATAACTATGCTCAATTCTGTCAATTGCTCAACAGTAATTCGTTCACCCACCGTAAAATACTTATGCTCTTGAGAGAAGCCACTAGTGAAACCTATGGCCCCGGGTCTATCTTCATCATATTAATCTTCCAACACTTAGTTATTTCGTTTGCTTTTTACTTATAAGATGCCTATGCATAGGAAGTATGTTAGAGTTAGATGTGTTTGTCACATGTTTTATGATGCTCTCTTTGTGCTTCAATTCTTGTCTTTCATGTGAGCATCATCGAAATCTCAATGCCTAGCTAGGGGCGTTAAATGATAGCGCATATTGGGAGGCAACCCAATTTTATTTTAGTTTTTGCTTTTTGCTTCTGTTTAGGAATAAATAATTTGTCTAGCCTCCTGTTAGATTCATTTTTGTGTTTTAATTAGTGTTTGTGCCAAGTAAAACCGTTAGGATAACCTACGGTAGTAGTTATTTTGATTCTGCTGCAGAAAACAGAAACTTTGCATGCACGAGATTAGTTTTCATAAATCACAGGAACCTGGTTTTTAGTTGATTCTTTTGGCTGTAGATCAAGAAATAAATTATCTAGAACTTCCTAATTTGGCTTAATTTTTCACGTTCCAGAAGTTTGCGTTAGTTACAGATTACTACAGACTGTTCTGTTTTTGACAGATTCTGTTTTTCGTGTGTTGTTTGCTTATTTTGATGATTCTATGGCTAGTAAAATAGTTTATGAACCATAGGGAAGTTGGAATACCATAAGTTTAAGACCAATATAAATAAATAATGAGTTCATTACAGTACCTTGAAGTGGTGTTTTGTTTTCTTTCGCTAACGGAGCTTATGAGGTTTTCTGTTGAGTTTTGTGTTGTGAAGTTTTCAAGTTTTGGATAAAAGATTTGATGGATTATGGAACAAGGAGTGGAAAGAGACAAAGCTTGGGGATTCCCATGGAACCCCAAGTTAATCTAAGGACACCTAAAAGCCAAAGCTTGGGGATGCCCCGGAAGGCATCTCTTCTTTCGTCTACTTCCATCGGTAACTTTACTTGGAGCTATATTTTTATTCACCACATGATATGTGTTTTGCTTGGAGCGTCTTGTATGATTTGAGTCGTTGCTTTTTAGTTTACCACAATCATCCTTGCTGTACACACCTTTTGAGAGAGCCATACATGATTAGGAATTTATTAGAATACTCGATGTGCTTCGCTTATATCTTTTGAGTTATATTGTTTTGCTCTAGTACTTCACTTATATCTTTTAGAGCACGGTGGTGGATTTGTATTATAGAAACTATTGATCTCTCATACTTCACTTAGATTATTTTGAGAGTCTTAAATAGAATGGTAATTTGCTTAAATAATCCTAATATGCTAGGTATTCAAGATTAGTAAAAACTATCTTATGAGTGTTTTGAATACTAAGAGAAGTTGGATGCTTGATGATTGTTTTGAGATATGGAGGTATTAATATTAGAGTCATGCTAGTTGAGTAGTTGTGAATATGAGAAATGCTTGTGTTGAAGTTTGCAAGTCCCGTAGCATGCACCTATGGTAAACATTGTGTAACAAATTTGAAACATGAGATGTTCTTTGAGTGTCTTCCCTTGTGTGGAGGTCGGGGGCACGTGATGGTTAACTCCTACCAACCTCCCCCCTAGGACCATGCGTGTAATGCTTGGTTTTTGATGACTTGTAGATTTTGCAATAGTGAGTTCTTTATGACAAATGTTGAGTCCATGGATTATACGCACTCTCACCCTTCCATCATTGCTAGCCTCTCTAGTATCGCGCAACATTCGCCGGTGCAATACACCCACCATATATCTTCCTCAAAACAGCCACCATACCTATCTATTATGGCACTTCCATAGCCATTCCGAGATATATTGCCATGCAACTTTCCACCATTCCATTTATCATGACACATTCATCATTGTCATAATGCTTAGCATGATCATGTAGTTGACATAGTATTTGTGGCAAAGCCACCGTTCATAATTCTTTCATACATGTCACTCTTGGTTCATTGCATATCCCGATACACCGCCGGAGGCATTCATATAGAGTCATATTTTGTTCTAGTATTGAGTTGTATCATTGAGTTGTAAATAAATAGAAGTGTGATGATCATCATTTTCTAGAGCATTGTCCCAAGTGAGGAATAAAAAAAGAGAAAGGCCATAAAAGAAAGAGAAGGCCATAAAAATGAGAGAAAAAAAGAGAAGGGACAATGTTACTATCCTTTTACCACACTTGTGCTTCAAAGTAGCACCATGTTCTTCATGATAGAGAGTCTCTTGTTTTGTCACTTTCATATACTAGTGGGAATTTTTCATTATAGAACTTGGCTTGTATATTCCTACAATGGGCTTCCTCAAATGCCCTAGGTCTTCATGAGCAAGCAAGTTGGATGCACACCCACTTAGTTGCATTTTGTTGAAATTTCATACATTTATAGCTCTAGTGCATCCATTGCATGGCAATCCCAACTCCTCACATTGATATCTATTAATGGGCATCTCCAAAGTCCGTTAATACGCCTAGTTGATGTGAGACTATCTTCTCCCTCTTTTTGTCTTCTCCACAACCACCATATTCTATTCCACATATAGTGTTATGTCCATGGCTCATGCTCATATATTGCGTGAAAGTTGAAAGAGTTTGAAAATTCTAAAGTATGAAACAATTGCTTGGCTGAAACCGGGTGAGGGAGTCCTGGATTAGGGGGTATCCAGACAGCCGGACTGTGTACAACATTCGGACTATTGAAGCGTGAAGATACAAGACTCAAGACTTTGGCCCGTGTCCGGATGGGACTCTCCTTGGCGTGGAAGGCAAGCTTGGCGATCCGGATATTGTGTTTCCTTTCTTGTAACCGACTCCATGTAAACCCTAGCCCTCTCCGTGTCTATATAAACCGGAGAGGTTGGTCCTTAGAAGGCCGATCACAATTACAATCATACCATCATAGGCTAGCTCTTAGGGTTTAGCCTCTCACGATCTCGTGGTAGATCTACTCTCGTACTACCCATATCATCAATATTAATCAAGCGAGGAAGCAGGGTTTTACCTCCATCGAGAGGGCCCGAACACAGGTAAACATCTGTGTCCCTTGCTTCCTGTTACCATCAGCTTTGACGCACAGATCGGGACCCCCTACCTGAGATCCGCCGGTTTTGACACCGACATTGGTGCTTTCATTGAGAGTTCCTCTGTGTCGTCGCTACAGAGCTTGATGGCGCCTCCAATCATCAACAACATGGTCCTGGGGGAGACTTTTTTGCCCAGACAGATCTTCGTGTTTGGCGGCTTCGCACTGCGGGCCAATTCGCTTGGCCATCTGGAGCAGATCGACAGCTATGCCCCTGGCCACCAGGTCAGGTTCGGAAACTTGAACTACACGGCGGATATTCGTGGAGACTAGATCTTCGACGGATTCGGGCCTGCGCCAGGAGCAGCGAACAGTCACGATGAGCACGGCTTAGACCTGCTGTCAGAGGATGCGCGGGATATCACCCCGGCAGAAGCCTCGGATCTAAATCCGGGGCAGGTTGCGTTGCCTAAGGACGGAGGGCTGGACCCCGCCCCGCAGGCCGTACCCTCATCGGCGATGGAGCCGAACACATGCCTCACTTTTGAGAAAACCTATGACTCCGGACCCCCGGACTCTCATTCGGTTGTTGGTTCCGGTCCACAGAACCTTGAGCCAGCCGAGCCAGACTGGGCTTCGGTAATGGAGTTTACCGCTGCGGACATGTTTCAGCACTCGCCCTTTGGCGACATGCTGAATTCACTAAAGTCTCTTTGTCGGGAGGCTCTGGGCCGAACTATGTCCGGCTTGAGTGGACGGAAGGCGACAACGGAATTCGTTGCCCACCCACCACCCACTTCATCGCCACGATCGATGATTTAATCGACGTGCTCGACTTCAACTCCGAAGACATCGACGGTATGGACAACGATGCAAGAGAATCACAGGAGCCACCACTTACAGGGCGGTGGACGGCCACCTCCTCATACGATATTTAGGACAGTATAACTGCACCTAAACCGATCACTCTCACGCCTCCAGCGATTTTGACCCTTGGATTTCCCGTGTGGGCAGTTTTTGGCCGTCAGATTGTTGTTCCAGCATCAATTTACCGCGATTGGGCTACCTGTCCTAATGGGCCGGTACTCTGGAGACTATTTTGAAGGCCTGTCATTGAATGGGCTTTATTGGCTCATTTATCTATCTATAACTCACGAAGGTACACAGTGCTTCATTGGCCCACTCCACATCCAGCGACGCTGCCCTCGACGCGACGCACGTGAGGGAACCGACAGTGAAGGGGATCCAGCGCTCAAGAGGGAGCCGACGCGACGCGCGTGAGTGAGCCGGCGGCCTAGGGAATCCAGCCAACGCGAGTCGCGAGGCGCGTGAGAGATCCACCACTAGAGGGCCGCCTGCGCGGGATGCGGCTTAATCCGACGCCGGTCGATCCAGCCGCTCCGGGCGATCTTCCTGCGACAGAGAAAGGTGGGGATGCTGGTGAAAATGGCCGACGCCACATCTACTGGAAACTGCTCCGCTCAGACTTCAAGCAGCCAATTATACTTCAGTTTCTAAGCGCGCATTCATGACGGGTGATGTGTCGACCCTTTCCTCTGCCGAGTGGTACGTGTACATATGCCTCGGTACACCACCGCCCCCCTTCCGTTCCATTCGCTTATTCCTGGTCGGTCCAGCTCCTCGACTCATCTACCTCATGCTATTTATTCTATGATCTTTGAATCTTTCCTCGTACTAATTTCCTTCACATCTCGCTTTCATGGACCGCATAGGTGCTGATTCCTGTTGTTCTTGTGTGATTCAGGTTCCATGACAGCCGATATAACCATGGTGACAGCACGACAACAGACGAGGAGGATGAGGCAGCGTCACCGGCTCGATGATGCAGAGCAGGGTAAGGAAGGAGGCAACATATGTGGCTCACTTGCGCAAGAGGATGTGGCTTCATTTAGTTATTGGTCTAAGTCGACCAGGTAAACCTTAATGCTAGCTCTGCTCCTTCCTTTATCTCTGACCATGATGCCCTTTGTAATTCGCCCTTCTCATGTTCATCTGGTCGGCCGCGTGTTTTCAAGGTTCAGGGCTAGGATACGCATGGTGTCTTGTGATTGCTACTTGTTGAATTTGTGGTATAGTTGTCGTTTTTATAAGTACCATTTTAATCTGCTCCGCAGTCACCAGATGATTATTATAAGACCTCTATTTTACAATTCTGCTTCTTTGTAGTAGTATTACTTAGTGAACACTTACTTTTTGTGAAAGGAGAAGAGCAAAACTAGTGAGAATGCAGAAACCGGCTCATATGCTGCAGGAATCGCAGACCTAAAAACACAATGTTGTCATATGGTAATTTTATTTCCACCTTTTCAACATTATGAATATCAGTTCTAGCACAAGGTTCATTGTAAGTGTGGATGTACTGTAAATTTGTAATATTGTGACCTCTCGTGGAACTTGTATTGCCTTCACCTTTGATTCCTTCCTTGATGATATACCCACTGTATTTTAATATTCTGACCTCCCATGGAAATTGTATTGCCTTTGCCTTGATACCTTCCTCGGTGCTATATATATCCTCTTTTCTTTTTAGATTCAGTCTTTCAGTTTTTGTCTGTTGCATTTGCAACTTCATGGATCTGGAAGTATTGATATTGATGGTTCCAAGGGATGAAAAAGTGCTAATTTTTTTCTCTGTATCGTCCGAGCTAATGCCAACTGATTGTTGAACAGTGCTTCGAAAAAAAAACAATTTAGGGAACTTTGCATACCCTTTCTAAATGAGTTACTAATCTGTGAAAACCAAGTGCAACCTCTTATGAATCTTGGAAGAAATGATATTCACTGAATTTGTGTATTTTCAGATTTTTGGTTTCGTAAATATTTGTTATTTAATTGGACATCCAATTGTATGTTTTGCTGTTTACATATTTTGTGTATTCTCTTCTGTTGAACTGTAATATAGAGAAAATGTAAAAAATATATTTATATCAGTACATATATCAGTTCTACCCATTCTTAAAATATTCCTAATGTTTCTCTGAATATTGCTATTTTATGGGATGCCATGATGCCTTTGCAAACGAGTAGACCTATAAGAAAAAGCTGAACACAGTACATTGGAAACCAATGAGATTCCTCTCTTCAGTTGCATACCATTATTTTGAAAATGGAGCGTACAAGCACAAGCCGTAAGAAAGCGCAATAGTTGAAAGCACTTGAAACAAATATATATTATAAGAGCCAACACACTTCATATGCCTAACAATCACAAGAGCTCAAAACGCTGAAAATGTATAAAAATTATTTCATATCTCTAACAACTATAAGAGCCAAAATAGACGGGCGCGGCAACACGCACCATCAACGATCTAGTATATATGGTGGACACTCCAAAGGAAACCAATGGCGACGAGGCAAAGGAGGATAACCCCTCGGGAAGAAAAACAAAAAATGGGCGTCGTCGGCGCCGCTCCAAGCCCCACCACAGCAATACCGGCCCCGGAGACGAAAGCAATCCGGATGGTGCCGAAGAGGAATATAACCCCGACCAGCCCGCCTTCGAGCAGGCCGAACAGGAAGATGAGCAGGTCAGCCCAGAAGAACAGGCGATGGACGGATATCCGGACGAGGACAATTACATGCCCCCCTCCGAAGACGAGATTAGCCTCGGCGACGACGAGTTCGGCGTGCCTGAGGATCCCGTGGAGCAGGAGCGCTTCAAGTGTCGGCTTATAGCCACTGCAAGGAGCCTGAAGAAGAAGCAGCAATAACTTCAAGCTGATCAAGACCTGCTCACAGACAGATGGACTGAAGTCCTGGCAGCCGAGGAATATGGACTCGAGCACCAAACGGCTGACCGGCCACCCCGCGGCCGGGATAAAATGGGATACCAGCCCGAATACCAGCACGCACCCCCATGCCGATACACTACGGCCCAGGGCAACAGGCAGGACCTGCAAGATATTCTGGAAAACAAAGCAGGACAGCCAAGATCGATCTACGGATCGCGAAGGCGCCCGGTATGACGATGGTCGCCGCGCCGGATACATCACCAACAAGTCCGGCTGGGCCGAACAGAGCAACCCAGACCAATTCGAGTTGTGTAGCCACATAGCCCGGCACAGAGGCGCCACATACCCCCTCCGCTTCACTGACGAAGTGATGGATCATGAATTCCCAGAAGGGTTCAAACCCGTAAACATCGAATCATACGATGGCACAACAGACCCCGTAGTATGGATTGAAGATTTCCTTCTCCATATTCACATGGCCCGCGGAGATGATCTACACGCCATCAAGTATCTCCCCCTTAAGCTCAAAGGACCAGCCCGGCATTGGCTAAACAGCCTGCCAGCAAATTCCATTGGCAGTTGGGAAAACCTGGAAGACGCATTTCTTGAGAACTTCCAGGGCACATATGTGCGACCACCGGACGCTGATGACCTGAGCCATATTACTCAACAGCCCGGAGAGTCAGCCAGGAAATTCTGGACTCGGTTCTTAACTAAAAAGAACCAAATAGTCGACTGTCCGGACGCCGAAGCCCTGGCGGCTTTTAAGCATAATATCCGAGACGAATGGCTTGCTCGACACCTCGGCCAGGAAAAACCCCAAGTCTATGGCAAATCTAACAACACTAATGACCCGCTTTTGTGCGAGTGAGGACAGCTGGCTGGCTCGCAGCAACACCACGCCACACTCCGGCACTTCGGACGACAGCGATACTAACGGCAAGCCACGACGCAATAGACATAAGAGACGGAACAACGGTGACAGCACTGAAGACACGGCAGTCAACGCCGGATTCAGCGGATCTAAGTCCGGTCAGCAGAAAAAGCCGTTCAAAAGAAATAATAAGGGACCGTCCAGTATAGACCGCATACTGGAGCGCTCGTGCCAAATTCATGGCACAACGGACAAACCAGCCAACCACACCAATAGGGACTGCTGGGTGTTCAAACAGGCCGGCAAAATAAACGTCGAAAACAAGGACAAGGGGCTGCACAGCGATGACGACGAAGAGCCCCAGCGTCTGAACACGGGGGACAAAAGAAATCCCCCCCCCCCCCAGGTGAAAATGGTCAATATGATCTACGCCACTCACATCCCCAAGCGGGAACGGAAGCGAGCACTACGGGACGTCTATGCGATGGAGCCAGGCGCCCCCAAATTCAACCCATGGTCAGCCTGTCCAATCACCTTTGATCGTAGGGATCATCCTACTAGCATCCGTCATGGCGGCTCAGCCGCATTGGTCTTAGACCCAATCATCGATGGATTCCACCTCACGTGAGTCCTTACGGACAGCGGCAGCAGCCTGAACCTGCTTTATCAGGACACAGTGTGCAAAATGGGCATTGATCCTTCAAGGATCAAGCCCACAAAAACCACCTTTAAAGGTGTAATTCCTGGAGTAGAGGCCCGCTGTACGGGCTCTATAACATTGGAAGTGGTCTTCGGATCCCTGGACAACTTCCAGAGCGAAGAGTTAGTCTTCGATATCGTCCCTTTCCGCAGTGGTTACCACGCACTGCTCGGACGAACCGCATTCGATAGATTCAATGCGGTACCACATTATGCATATCTCAAGTTCAAGATGCCAGGACCACGCGGGGTCATCACTGTCAATGGAAATATGGACCGCTCCCTTTGAACAGAAGAGCATACGGCAGCCCTCGTGGTAGAAGTACAATGCGGCCTACTCTGACAGACCAATCCGGCAACAACTTCGAGCACCGTCAAGAGAGTCCGGAGCACCCCGCAACAGGATTATCAAGCGCGCCAAGAGCGCGACTAGCAGTCCGGCCTCCGCTCAAGCCCTATCGAAGCAGCATTCGTGCCATGCGTACACAATTACGCACTCAAGATACCATGGGCATAGGCGGAGGCGCATCAACGACTCAGTCAATAGTGCGGGTAACCGCCAAATACCTTCACAATCTTTCCCTCTTACCTTTTAGGACATCGCTTTAGTGCAGCATCCTCAGAAGAGCCAAATTGCCGGACTCACATGGGAGAGACACCCAAGGAGGCAACAGACGTTGTGCGCAGAAGGAAATACCCAGGTGGAATCTATTCACGATCATTATACCTGCTTTATCTATCTGTACACAGCCTGCCCCTGGATAGGACATGTCAAATAGTCCTATTTATCTCCGCTTAATGCATCCATTGTAAACATACGCTTAAACGTATTATTTGTCAATGGGAGATCACATATAGCGTCAACTTATTATTCTTATCTGAGCATTTTTTTCTCTTATAAATGTTTATTTGATATCGCATCCATACACCTTAGTACGGTCGGTTTGCCAGGGGCTCCTCATGGCGCCCCATAATATGGCAAGTAAAGTCCGAACACTTTCAACAGTGCGGCACCCCGAACTTATAGCACTATATGCATCAGCTCCGAATCATGTCTTGGGTCTACAGTTGGGATAGCCCGGCTCCCTTGTTTTGGTGCATTACGTTCCGTTATATCGGCTAAGGTAGCGCAGGGAGAACTACTGCGATTGTGTCCAGGTTCTTCCGGACGATCAACTCGAGAGAAAGCCGAAAACTGACCGGCATGATGTGGCGAGAGCTGGTCGCTGTTCGAGAGGTTCTAAAATCCTTAAAGATTTTCCGCTTTAGGAGATAAATAAACCCGTCCGATCTAGGCGTGTATAGCACCCCAATTCGGCCTTCCGGATTTTAGGGGCTTCGCCGAAATTTAAAATTGTAGACTTCTATGGCTAAGTGAAAGTTATAAAGCCGCATAGTCCGATTGCCTTGTCGCTGCGCCGGACACCTCCTTAAGGGACCAAATGTTTGGATAAAGAGTGTCCGGGTTTTCCACGAACACCCCAGTACTAGTTACGTGGGGGCGGAAGCCGACGACTGGCCTACTTTCAGAATTTTATAAACAGCCGCATAGAAGGTAATATTTTAAATAACAAAAGCGCTACATAGCACAAGTAACTTCGTCCTTAAATTACAAACATGACAGAAGTGAATTCATTCAAAAATTGTGTCCTTGGTACATTCATCAGCCACGACACGAGCACCCTTCATAACGCCATCATAATACATCTCGGGATGGTGATGCGCCTTGCCCTCCGGCGGGCCGTCCTTGACCAGCTTCTCCACATCCAGCTTGCCCCAATGAACCTTGACGCGGGCGAACGCCCGGCGGGCACCCTCGATGCAGACGGATCGCTTGATCACTTCAAGCCGCGGACAGGCATCTAACATCCGCTTGATCAGGCCAAAGTAGCTACTGGGCAGGAGCTCACCATGCCACATCCGGACTATGAAACCCTTCGTAGCCAGTTCGGCCGCCTTGTGGAGTTCGACCAACTACTTCAGTTGGTCACTCAGAGGCAGTGGATGCATACTGGGACCAGAACAGCTTCTCCGTTGAGCTCCCTCCACAGGCATGGTAGAACTCCACGGTCGTCGCTGCGTGGCAGATCTGCGAATGCCCCTGGAGAGATCCGAATTCGAGTAAGTAAAAGAAACGCCTCCTCCACATGTTTGCTTTGCATAAATAACTTCTTACCCGCTGCTATCTTTTTGGCCTCCTGGATCTCCTGTTGTGCCTTCTCGGCTTCGGCCTTGGCATCTTTCATACTCACAAGGGCCTTCGCAAGCTCGGCCTCTTTCATCTTCAGATCATGCTCCGCAGACTCGTACTTCTTCCCGAGGTCCCGGAGCTCCTGCTATACCTCGCCCACTCTAGCACTTTGCTTTTCGCGC
This sequence comes from Aegilops bicornis, assembly GCA_021605145.1. Taxonomy (NCBI): domain Eukaryota; kingdom Viridiplantae; phylum Streptophyta; class Magnoliopsida; order Poales; family Poaceae; genus Aegilops; species Aegilops bicornis. Next base: position 340,707,998 of record CM038669.1, on the reverse strand, counting down.
TCCTTGCATTCCAAGGCCGCCTTGTCTTCGGCCTCGGACAGCGCTTTCCTCAGGGACGCCACTTCGGCAGTGACCCCTATTACACAGTCACGACACTTCGGCGTTAGACTAGCCTATTTTGCCTATCTTCAAATACATGCGAGAGGGGATTCACTTTCCTTTATTTTGCTCGAGTTGCCTCTTCGTGAGGCCGAGTTCTCCCTGCGCTTGCTCCAGGTCCCGCTTTAGTTCGGCAACCTCGGCGGTGCGGGCAGCAGCAGCAAGCAGCACAGCCTGCTTATTCAAACGAATACTTATTATCAGACTCCTGTGGACTATAATTGACCCTCCGTTTGGCTTTTCTTTTCGAACACCAAACAGAGTATCAGGGGCTACTATCTATCGGGTGGTAATTTTACACATATTTATCACTTACCTCAAAGCCTGTTAGGAGGCTTGTGCAAGCTTCGGTTAGTCCGCTCTTGGCGGACGAAACCTTCCGAATCACCGTACTCATAAGAGTACGGTGCTGTTCATCCATGGAAGCGCCATGAAGCGCTTCCAGCAGACAATCCGGCGCCTCAGGCGCAGCGGAAGTCCTCGATGCAGATGGCTCACCCTCCCTAACGAGGGGCTGTCCGCCTGAGTTCGGAACAATTAAAGGTTCCGGGGCAGTGTTCGGCTGAGAGCCCGGCCTGCTGTGAGTCTCATCGACACGATCCGCGGGATCCTGAACCCCGCGTGTCCAACATTTGGGACCCCGCTTGGGGGCGTCTCCAGAGTCACCCCCCCCCCCCCCCGCTCTGGGAGCCTTTGGGACAACACCTCCGTGTCATCCGCAGGCTGAGGAGTAGTGGCTGTCGGAAGCGAATTCATCTCCGAATTGCTCAGGGACCCGGAGGAAGATACCTCGGGGTGATCCCTGGCCGGACTGCACATATGTTCGGTGTTAATCAAAAGCTATGGAGTGAAGTTATGATGGAGTGCGGACACTTACGATTGCACTGGGGGCTTCCCCCTGGGCAGCCACCCCTCCTCGCTGTGAGCGGCCGTGGCGGAGTAGTCAGGAAGGGACACCTTCCCCTTCTTGGACGCCCCAGCCTCCCCCACCGGGCGGCTTTTCTCTTCTTCTCCCCTCCCCAGTGCGGGGAGGAAGAACTTCTTCTTGCTTCCCCCCGCCTCCGCGAGAGGAATCTATCTCCTCGTCGTCAGACGACGTGGGTATGATGGCCTTACGACGAGGGCCTTTTCTGGGCCCCTGGTCCACTTCCCAGGGCTCCTCATCCTTTCCAGATGGGGCTTCTTCTTCTTCTTCTTCCTCCCCTTCGTGGGAGGAGTGTGCCTCGTCGTCTTTGGATGAGGCTTCTGGCACAACCTTACGCCGGAGACCCTTTCGGGTCCCCGGTGCCTCTTCTTTTTGACCTTCTTCTCCGGCACCTTGTACGGTGCCGGGACTAGCATCGCCGTCAGGATAACATCGGCCGGGCCTTCCGGTAGCGGAGCCGGACAGTAAACCTGCTCCGCCGTCTCCACATAATCTTGAACAAATATGCATAATTACTTAAGGTCCCCCCATGAATATGTTGGGAAGAACCGAATCCGGTGGTAGTCTGAGAACTCACCTGCCTAGGAGGCCGCACGGCATGAAACCAGCGGTCCTCGGATGTGGGAGGAGGTACTTCAAAGGCCTTGAACAACACCTTCCATGCGCCTTCGTGCATCATGTCGTAGAGCTTTCGGAGCGTCTGGTGTTCGGCCGGGACGAACTCCCACAGATTAAATGCCCGCCTTTGGCAGGGCAGAATCCGGCGAACGAGCATGACCTGGATCACATTGACAAGCTTGATGTTCTTGTCTTTCATGTTTTTGATGCAGGTCTGGAGTTCGGTCAGCTCCGTAGATTTGCCCCAGGAGAGGCCCTTCTTTTTCCAGGAGGTGAGCCGCATGGGGGCTCCGGATCTGAACTCGGGGGCAGTCGCCCAGTTGGCGCCGCGCGGCTCGGTGACGTAGAACCACCCCGATTGCCACCCTTTTACAGTCTCCGCAAAGAAACCGTCCAACCAGGTGACGTTAGGCATCCTGCCCACCATGGCCCCTCCACACTCCGCTTGCTGGCCGCTTACAACCTTCGGCTTCACGCAGAAGGTTTGCAGCCATAGGCCGAAATGAGGCCGGATGCGGAGGAAGGCCTCGCATACGACGATGAACGCCAAGATGTTGAGGACGAAATTCAGGGCTAGATCATGGAAATCTAGCCCGTAGTAGAACATGAGCCCGCGGACGAAGGGATGGAGTGGAAATCCCAGTCCACGGACGAAGTGGGCGACAAATACGACCCTCTCATGGGGTCCTGGGGTCGGAATGACCTGCCCGGCGTCCGGTAGCCGGTGCGCTATGTCTGCGGCCAACTATCCGGCCGCCCGAAGATTTTTGATGTGCTTCTCCTTGACGGTGGAAGCCACCCACTTGCCTCCTGCTCCGGACATGTTTAGCTGCGCGGAGGAGACTTGGGCTTGGGCGCTGGAGCTCGAGGGGGCAAGAGTGGGCAAAGGAGGAAGAAGGCGTGGGTAAAAATGAGTAAATCTTATCCCTTTATAGAGGCGCCGAAAGCGGTGAGCCTCCCCACTTGCCCGTTGGGAATCGCTTGCTTCCCAAGCGCCACGCTTGATGGCGTGGTGGGATTACCCATACCCGTATTGATGAGAATCCCGTGATAAGGGGACACGATCTCTGCTTTGACAAGACATGTCAAAGAAACCGCCTCGCAATATGCGTTGTGGCAGGTTGTGGGAAAACGGTTCGAATAATGATCCGACCGTAATAACATGTCACGTCGCCTAAAAAGTTGTCAGGAGATTGCATTTGTGAAATATCATTCTCTCTACAACGGTGTATAAAGATCATTTTGTGGATCCGGACATGATTCAAGTGTTCGATAATTACTTTGGAGTATTCGGAGAAGGAATCCGCCTTGCAATGCCGAAGACAATACTGCGCGCTGGACTCATCATCATTGAAGCCTGGTTCATGGGCTACTGAGGGAGTCCTAGATTAGGGGGTATCCGGACAGCCGAACTGTGTACAACGTCCGGACTATTGAAGCGTGAAGATACAAGACTCAAGACTTTGGCCCGTGTCCGGATGGGACTCTCCTTGGCGTGGAAGGCAAGCTTGGCGATCCGGATATTGTGTTTCCTTTCTTGTAACCGACTCCATGTAAACCCTAGCCCTCTCCGGTGTCTATATAAACCGAAGAGGTTGGTCCTTAGAAGGCCGATCACAATTACAATCATACCATCATAGGCTAGCTCTTAGGGTTTAGCCTCTACGATCTCGTGGTAGATCTACTCTCGTACTACCCATATCATCAATATTAATCAAGCAGGAAGTAGGGTTTTACCTCCATCGAGAGGGCCCGAACCTTGGTAAACATCTGTGTCCCTTGCTTCCTGTTACCATCAGCTTTGACGCACAGATCGGGACCCCTACACGAGATCCGCCGGTTTTGACACCGACACCGGGATTGTGCATGATTTGAGTATTTTGTGTGACGGAGATGGAGCATAGCCAAACCATATGATTTTGTAGGGATAAACTTTCTTTGGCCATGTTATTTTGAGAAGACATAATTTCTTAGTTAGTATGCATGAAGTATTATTATTTTTATGTCAATATGAACTTTTATCTTGAATCTTTCGGATCTGAATATTCATACCACAACTAATAAGAGTTACATTGAAATTATGCCAAGTAGCATTCCGCATCAAAAATTCTGTTTTTATCATTTACCTACTCGAGGACGAGCAGGAATTAAGCTTGGGGATGTGTGATACGTCTCCAACGTATCTATAATTTTTGATTGCTCCATGCTATATTATCTACTGTTCTGGACAATATTGGGCTTTATTATCCACTTTTATATTATTTTTGGGACTAACCTATTAACCGGAGGCCCAGCCCAGAATTGTTGTTTTTTGCCTATTTCAGAGTTTCGCAGAAAAAGAATATCAAACGGAGTCCAAACGGAATGAAACCTTCGGGAACGTGATTTTTGGAATGAACAAGATCCGGGAGACTTGGACCCTACGTCAAGAAACAAAAGAAGAAGCCACGAGGTAGGGGGGCACGCCCACCCCCCCAGGGCGCGCCCTCCACCCTCGTGGGCCCCTGTTGCTCCACCGACGTACTCCTTCCTCCTATATATACCTACGTACCCCCAAACGATCAGATGTGGAACCAAAAACCTAATTCCACTGCCGCAACCTTCTGTACCCACAAGATCCCATTTGGAGCTTGTTTCGGAGCTCCACCGGAGGGGGCATCCATCGCGGAGGGCTTCTACATCATCACCATAGCCTCTCCAATGAAGTGTGAGTAGTTTACCTCAGACCTTTGGGTCCATAGTTAGTAGCTAGATGACTTCTTCTCTCTTTTTGGATCTCAATACAATGTTCTCCCCCTCTCTTGTGGAGATCTATTCGATGTAATCTTCTTTTTGCGGTGTGTTTGTTGAGATCGGTGAATTGTGGGTTTAGGATCAAGATTATCTATGAACAATATTTGAATCAAATCTGAATTCTTTTATGTATGATTGGTTATCTTTGCAAGTCTCTTTGAATTTTCAGTTTGGTTTGGCATACTAGATTGATCTTTTCTTGCAATGGGAGAAGTGCTTAGCTTTGGGTTCAATCTTGCGGTGTCCTTTCCCGATGTGATGGGGCAGCAAGGCACGTATTGTATTGTTGTCATCGAGGATAACAAGATGGGGTTTTTATCATATTGCATGAATTTATCCCTCCACATCATGTCATCTTGCTTAAGGCGTTACTCTGTTTTCTGAACTTAATACTCTAGATGCATCTTTGGATAGCGGTCGATGAGTGGAGTAATAGTAGTAGACGGAGGCGAGTCGGTCTCATCGGTCTCGGACGTGATGCCTATATACATGATCATACCTAGATATTCTCATAACTATGCTCAATTCTGTCAATTGCTCAATAGTAATTCGTTCACCCACCGTAAAGTACTCATGCTCTTGACAGAAGCCACTAGTGAAACCTAGGACAACGAAAATCTACTCAGACATCATAGGATGGCAACACATCACTGGATAATAATATGAAGCATAAAGCACCATGTTCAAGTAGAGGGTACAATGGGTTGTGGGAAAGTGGACCGCTGTAGATAGATGGGGGAAGGTGATGAAGATGTTGGTGAAGATGACGGCGGTGTTGGTGAAGATTGTGGTGATGATGATGGCCCCGGCGGCGTTCCGGCACCACCGGAAACGAGGGGGAGAGAGCCCCCTCCTTCTCCTTCTTCCTTGGCCTTCTCCCTGGATGGGAGAAGGGTTCTCCCTCTGGTCCATGGCCTCCATGGCGGCGGAGGGGCAAGAGCCCCTCTGAGATTGGATTTGTCTCTCTGTCTCTCTCTGTTTCTGCGTTCTCGGATCTGGCCTTTCACCGTTTCTTATATTCCCGGAGATCCGTAAGTCCGATTGGATTGAAATTTGAACACGGTTTTTATCCGGATATTAGCTTTCTTGCGGCAAAAGAAGGGCTCCAACCGCCTTACGAGGTGTCCACGAGGGTCAGGGGCGCACCTGCCCCTGGGGCACGCCCCCTGCCTCGTGGCCCCCTCGGGCATCGTCTCACGTTGATTCCACTTCCCAAAATTCATAAATATTCGAAAAAAAATCTCCGTCAGTCTTTATCCTGTTTGGACTCCGTTTGATATGGATTTTCTGTGAAACAAAAAACATGCAACAAACATGAACTGACACTGGGCACTGAATCAATATGTTAGTCCCAAAAAATAGTATAAAAAGTTGCCAAAAGTATGTAAAAGTTGTAGAATATTGGCATGGAACAATCAAAAATTATAGATACGACGGAGACATATTAGCATCCCCAAGCTTAATTCCTGCTCGTCCTCGAATAGGTAAATGATAAAAAAGATATTTTTTGATGTGGAATGCTACCTAGCATAATCTTGATCATGTAATCAAATCATGGCATGAATATTAAGACACGAGTGATTCGAAACAATAGTCTATCATTTGGCATCAAGACAATAATACTTCAAGCATACTAATAAAGCAATCATGTCTTTCCAAAACAACATGGCCAAACAAAGTTATCCCTACAAAATCATATAGTCTGGCTATGCTCCATCTTCACCACACAAAATATTCAAATCATGCACAACCCTGGTTTTAGCCAAGCAATTGTTTCATACTTTAGTATTCTCACACTTTTTCAACTTTCACGCAATACATGAGCATGAGCCATGGACATAGCACTATGGGTGGAATAGAATATGATAATGGGGGTTGTGTGGAGAAGACAAAAAAGGATAAAGTCTCACATTGACGCGGCTAATCAACGCGCTAGGGAGATGCCCATCAATTGATATCAATGCAATGAGTAGGGATTGCCATGCAACGGATGCACTAAGAGCTATAAGTATATGAAAGATCAAACTAAAAACTAAGTGGGGGTGCATCCAACTTGCTTGCTCATGAAGACCTCGGGCATTTGAGGAAGCCCACCATCGGAATATACAAGCCAAGTTCTATAATGAAAATTCCCACTAGTATATGAAAGTGATAACTCAAGAGACTCTCTATATAGAACATGTTGCTACTTTGAAGCACAAGTGTGGAAAAAGGATAGTAGCATTGTCCCTTTTATTCTTTTTTTCTTTTCTCTTTTTTTCTTTTTCTTTTTGGCGGGCTTCTTTGGCCCCCCTTTTTTATTTAGGCTTCTTTGCCCTCTTTTTTTTCAGGACAATGCTCTAATCATGATGATCATCGCACTTCTATTTACTTACAACTCAATATTACAACTCGATACTAGAACAAAGATATGACTCTATATGAATACCTCCGGCAGTGTACCGGGATGTGCAATGATCTAGCATAGCAATGACATCAAAAAATGGACAAGCCATGAAAACATCATGCTAGCTATCTTACGATCATGCAAAGCAATATGACAATGAATGCTCAAGTCATGTATATGATGATGATGGAAGTTGCATGGCAATATATCTCAGAATGGCTATGGAAATGCCATAATAGGTAGGTATGTTGTCTGTTTTTAGGAAGATATAAGGAGGCTTATGTGTGATAGAGCAAATCATATCACGGGGTTTGGATGCACCGGCAAAGTTTGCACCAACTCTCGAGGTGAGAAAGGGCAATGCACGGTACTGAAGAGGCTAGCAATGATGGAAGGGTGAGAGTGCGTATAATCCATGGACTCAACATTAGTCATAAAGAACTCACATACTTATTGCAAAAAATTATTAGCCATAAAAAAAAGTACTACACGCATACTCCTAGGGGGCAGGTTGGTAGGAGTTAACCATCGCGCGCCCCCGGCCTCCACACAAGGGAAGACAATCAATAAATACCTCATGCTCCAACTTTGTTACATAACGGTTCACCATACGTGCATGCTACGGGAATCACAAACCTCAACACAAGTATTTATACTAATCCACAATTACTCACTATCATGACTCTAATATCACCACCTTTATATCGCAAAACTATTGCAAGGAATCAAACATATCATATTCAGTGATCTACAAGTTTTATGTAGGATTTTATGACTAACCATGTGAATGACCAATTCTTGTCATCTTTATAAATAGATATAAGTGAAGCAAGAGATTTTAATTCTTTCTACAAAAGATATGCCCATGATCTAACAAATATAAGTGAAGCGAAAGAGCATTCTACAAATGGCGGTTTTCTATGTGAAGAGAAACAGGCAATCCAACTTCAAATGATATAAGTGAAGCACATGAAGCATTCTATAAAGCCATACTCAAAAGATATAAGTTAAGTGCAATGAGAATTATATAAATCAACCATGGACTATATCATACCAGCATGGTGCATAAAATAAAAGTGAAAACTAAATGCAAAAGACGCTCCAAGATTCGCACATATCGCATGAACGAAACGAATCTGAAAACATACCGATACTTGTTGAAGAAAGATGGGATGCCTTCCGGGGCATCCTCAGACTTAGACAGTTGAGTCTCCTTGAATATTTACTTGGGGTGCCTTGGTCATCCCCAAGCTTTAGCTCTTGCCTCTTCTCCTTCTCCTCATATGGAGACCTCCTCGATCTTCGAACACTTCATCCACACAAAACTCAACAGAAAGCTCAGTAAGATCCGTTAGTATAATAAAGCAAATCACTACTCTAAGTACTATTGAAAACCAATTCATATTTTGTTTTTGCATTTTAGCTACTGTAATATAACTTTTCCATGTCTTGATCCACTGATAGAAATCGATAGTTTCATCAAAACAAGAAAACTATGCATCAAAAACAGAATCAATCTTAAACAGGGCAGTCTGTAGTAATATGAACATTCACCATACCTCTGGTACTCCAATAATTCTGAAACAATTAGGAAAAATAAACAATTTGTATAGAAAGACAGTGCAAAAAGTTTCAGCACCGTTTGACTTTCCAATATAAAATGAAAAATCATGCACTACAGCCAAAGTTTCTGTCTTGTACCGCACAAACCAACAAGCAATGTAAACATCCTAAAGGCAAACCTTGGCACATTATTTTTATAATACAATGGAATTTTACAAGGAGATAATTATTTTTGTTGAAAAGTTTCTGTAATTAAGATTCACAAAGTTTCCGTGAGCATGAACAAAGTTCAAGGAGCTCTCCCACTTCAACAATGCTTGTCTCTCTCACTTTCACTTTCCTTTTTGAAAAGTTTTGGGTTCCCCTCTTTATTTTTATTTTTTTTGAACTTTATAAAAGCACACAACAGAAATAAATGACTCTCTAAAACTTTCGGGTTGTCTCCCTGGCAGTGCTTTCTTTAAAGCCATTAAGCTAGGCATATAGTGCTCAAGTAATGGATCCACCCGGATCCCAAGCTATATCAAAGCCAATTTTAATTAACAATTATTTGTGATTTAGTAGTGAGCACAGAGTAACATATATCAAGCAATGAAGAAGTATAACTCTCTTCCTATGCATCGTCATGTCATAAAAGAACAATTCATGCACACATAGTAAAGGCCAATGCATAGTATAAACAGTTTCTTGCAATTTTATCGTGTTGGAAACATAAAGAGGCGCAGATGTAGTTCCTCTCTCATAATAATTGCAAGTAGGAGCAGAAAGCACATGCATATTATATCTATCAGAATCATCATGTGTAGTAGTAAAACGCAACCCATCAATATAATCCTTAATAAGGGCAAACTTCTCTGATATAGTGTAGTCGAGAGAATTAAAAAAGATAATAGGACTATCATGCGTGGGTGCAATAGCAACAATTTCATGTTTAACATAAGGAACTATAGCAAGTTCATCTCCATAAGCATAATTCATATTGGCATCTTGGCCACAAGCATAGCAAGCATCATCAAAAATGGATATTTCAAAAGAATCAAAGGGATCATAGCGATTATTAGAGCAATCATCCTTCGGTAAGCACGAAGAGAAATTAAACAATGTATGAGTTGAAGAGTTACTCTCATTAGAAGGTGGGCGTGGGTGATCAATCCGCTCTTCCTCCTTTTGTTCTTCGCTCTCCTCCTCATCTTTTTCATCTAATGAGCTCACAGTTTCAGTAATTTCTTCTTCCATAGTTTCCTGCAAAATAGTCTCTTCTTGGACAACAGAGACTTTCTCAATAAATGCATCAATATCGGAATTGTATTCATAATTATCATAACAATATTTAAGTATAGAAAAAATTTCAGATCTGTAAACAACATCATAAAGATTTTCACACTCTTTAAACAAAGATTCAATTTCATAAGCACCCATAAAAGCAACGAATTCTTCTATTTGTTCCACATCATAGTAATCATATATACCATTAGCATAAGAATCCAATGTTTTATCATCATTAAATTTGCATGAAAAGGGAAGGTGTGGAGCCTTCATCCTAGAGCAACAAGTTTTATCATATCTCAAGCATAGTTCCCGAGCATACCAATGCCACATATGAATTTGATCCCATAATAGTTTCCCTTTTTGAGTCAAGCGATAATCCCTAAAGTATTCACGTTGATACAACGTGTCTTCCATTACATAATTGAATGGGGTTTTCTCGGGATTATTAAAGTAGTGCATAATATTTTTCACATAACCAGCATCGAGGGTTTTAGGAGGTTCCCCGTCTCCATGAGTAGCAAGTACACCTAATTTTTTTGGTATTTCGTGTTCCATATCCATAACTAAAGATAGATAACAACTTAGAACAACAAGTAAAATCTACTTAGTTGATAAAGCAAACAAGCACACATGAGAACATTCACCCCAGGATATGGCTCACCGGCAACGGCGCCAGAAAAAAGTCTTGATAACCCACAAGTATAGGGGATCAATTGTAGCCTCTTTCGATAAGTAAGAGTGTCGAACCCAACGAGGACCTAAAGGTAGAACAAATATTCCCTCAAGTTCTATCGACCACCGATACAAGTCTACGCACGCTTGACGTTCGCTTTACCTAGAACAAGTATAAAACTAGAAGTACTTTGTAGGTGTAACGGGGTAGGTTTGCAAGATTATAAAGAGCACATAAATAAAAACTAGGGGCTGTTTAGTAAAGAAGCAATAAAGTTAGTATAGCGAGTGTGGAAAAGTGGTGGTAGGATTTGCGAAATTGTCCCTAAGCAATTGACTATGTTACTAGACCGATAGCAAGTTTTATGTGGGAGAGGCCACTGCTAGCATGTCATCCCTGACTTGGAATTCTATGCACTTATGATTGGAACTATTAGCAAGCATCCGCAACTACTAACGTTCATTAAGGTAAAATCCAACCATAGCATTAAGATATATTGGTCCCCCTTCAATCATGTATGCATCAATTTCTATGCTAGGTTGAAGCTTCTGTCACTCTTGCCCTCCAATACATAGTCCTATCAAAATACAACTAACCCTATGGTGTGATCCATGCGCGCGCTCATATGATGGGCACCAAAGGACATCAACATAACCACCAGAAAATTAAACCAATCATAGCAATTCACCAATTACCGATAGGACAACGAAAATCTACTTAGACATCATAGGATGGCAACACATCATTGGATAATAATATGAAGCATAAAGCACCATGTTAAAGTAGAAGGTACAGTGGGTTGCAGGAAAGTGGACCGCTGTAGATAGATAGGGGAAGGTGATGAAGATGTTGGTGAAGATGACGGCGGTGTTGGTGAAGATTGCGGTGATGATGATGGCCCCGGCGGCGTTCCGGCACCACTGGAAGCGAGGGGGAGAGAGCCCCCCTCCTTCTCCTTCTTCCTTGGCCTTCTTCTAGGTGGGAGAAGGGTTCTCCCTATGGTCCATGGCCTCCATGGCGGCGGAGGGGTGAGAGCCCCTCCAAGATTGGATTTGCCTCTCTGTCTCTTTGTGTTTCTGCGTTCTCAGGTCTGGCCTTTCACCGTTTCTTATCTTCCCGGAGATCCATAACTCCGATTGGATTTAAATTTGAACATGATTTTTATCCGGATATTAGCTTTCTTGCAGCGAAAGAAGGGCTCCAACCGCCTTACAAGGTGTCCACGAGGGTCAGGGGCGCGCCTGCTGAGGGAGTCCTGGATTAGGGGGTCTCCGGACAGCCGGACTATATCCTCTGGCCGGACTATTGGACTATGAAGATACAAGATTGAAGACATCGTCCCGTGTCCGGATGGGACTCTCCTTGGCATGGAAGGCAAGCTTGGCAATACGGATATGTAGATGTCCTCCCTTGTAACCGACTCTGTGTAACCCTAGCCCCCTCCGGTGTCTATATAAACCAAAGGGTTTTAGTCCATAGGAACAACAACAATCATACCATAGGCTAGCTTCTATTGTTTAGCCTCTACGATCTCGTGGTAGATCAACTCTTGTAATACTCATATCATCAAGATCAATCAAGCAGGAAGTAGGGTATTACCTCCATCGAGAGGGCCCGAACCTGGGTAAACATCATGTTCCCCGCCTCCTATTACCATCCGCCTTAGACACACAGTTCGGGACCCCCTACCCGAGATCCGCCGGTTTTGACACCGACATTGGTGCTTTCATTGAGAGTTCCACTGTGTCATCGCGATAAAGGCTTGATGGCTCCTTTGGTCATCGGTAATGATGTGATCCGGGGCGAGGTTTTCCTCCCCAGGAAGATCTTCGTACTCGGCGGCTTCGTACTGCGGGCCAACTCGCGTGGCCATCTGTAGCAGATCGAAAGCTACGCCCCTGGCCATCAGGTCAGGTTTGGAAGCTTAAACTACACTGCCGACGTCCGTGGAGACTTGATCTTCGACGGATTCGAGCCCATGGCAGGTGCGCCGCACAGTCACGACGAGCATGACCTAACTCTGCCGCTGGACGGTGTTCGGGAGATCGCACCTGTTGCTACTCCGACTTTCAATCCGGAACAGATTGCGTCGTCCGAGGACGGGTGGATGGACCCCGCCGCGAAGGCCGCACACTCAACGGCGATAGAGCCGAATACTTACCTCACCTCCTATGAGACCCGTGTGGCCGGATCCTTGGATTCACCCCCGGCCACGGGCTCCGAACCGCCTGCGCCCGTGCCTGTCGAATCCGATTGGGCGTCGATCATGGAGTTTACCTCCGCGGATATCTTTTAGCACTCGCCTTTCGGCGACGTGTTAACTTCATTAAGGTCCCTCTCCTTGTCACAGAACCTTGGCTGAACTATGTCCGGCTAGAATGGGGTGCGGACGACGAAGAAATTCGCTGCCCACCCACCACCCACTTAGTAGCCACTGTCGATGATTTAACCGACATGCTCGATTTCGGCACCGAAGACATCAACGGTATGGACGATGATGCAGGAGACAAACAGGAACCACCACCCATAGGGCGCTGGACTGCCACCTCACCACACGATATATACATGGTGGATACACCCAAAGAGAACAATGACGAGGAACGGAAGGATGCAGCAAAGGACAATTCCCTCGAGAAGCAACCAAAGCGACGACGTAGGCGCCGCTCTAAATCCCGCCTCAACAGCGACAACAGTGCAAGAAAGAATAACACCCCGGTCGAATCCAAAGGAAACGACGACCACATGGATCCAGCAATAGAGCAGGATGAACCAGCAACCGGCAAACATAGTACGGATCCACTGTCCGAACACGACGACACCGAGGATAAAGCTCATAAACCTCCCTCCGAAGAGGAAAACAGTCCGGACGAAGATGCACACATCATCCCGGAAAGGCACTTGGAACAAGAGAACCTCCATAGAAGGCTTATTGCCACCGCGAGGAGTCTGAAGAAGCAGAAGCAAAGGCTTAATGCCACGCAGAATACGCTCAACAGTAGATGGAACAAAGTGCTCGATAATGAAGAAAAGTATGGTGGTAGTTACCACACAAAGAGCTATCAAAAGCGCAAGTTGTTGCCTGAGTTCGACGATGAGGCCGTAGAGCCTATACAGCCGAAGAATAAAATGGCTGATCAGCTGGATCGACCACCTCGCGGCCGTGATAGGGCGGCTAACGAGGCCGCACACAAGCCAGCACACGATCCACACAAGGACTTACATCAAAAAGCCGATGTGACCAGACCCATCTATGGATCTAGGAAGCGTGCTCCAGTGCACAATAAAAACCAAACACTACAACCGTCTGAACGCAAGGACACATCCAAATACAGGGGTGCCGCACACCCCCTATGTTTCACCGATGAGGTGTTGGATCACGAATTTCCAGAGGGATTCAAACTCGTGAACATAGAGGCGTACAACGGAACGACAGACCCTGGGGTCTGGATTGAGGACTTCATCCTCCATATCCATATGGCTCACGGAGACGATCTCCACGCCATCAAATACTTGCCCCTCAAGTTGAAAGGACCAGGTCGGCACTGGCTGAAGAGCCTCCCCGAAAAATCAATTGGAAGTTGGGAGGAGCTTGAGGACGCTTTTAGGGCAAATTTTCAAGGAACTTATGTCCGACCTCTGAACGCAGACGATCTTAGTCATATAATTCAACAGCCCGGAGAGTCAGCCCGGAAGCTTTGGAACAGATTCCTCACTAAGAAGAATCAAATTGTCGATTGGCCGGACGCCGAAGCCTTAGCAGCTTTCAAACACAGTATCCGGGACGAATGGCTCGCCACACACCTCGGCCAGGAAAAACCGAGGACAATGGCAGCCCTAACAAGCCTTATGACCAGCTTTTGCGCGGGCGAAGATAGTTGCTGGCCCGTAGTAGCACCAGCGACCCAGGCACATCCAAAGTCAGGGATGGCAATGGATAACAACGACGCAGCAAAAGCAAGCGTCGAAACAATGAAGACAGCCCAGACAATATGGCGGTAAATGCCGGATTTAGGGGCTCTCAACCCGGTCAATGGAAAAAGCCTTTTAAAGGCAACAGAGATGGATACTCCAGCCTAAACAGGATTCTAGACAAACTATGTCAGATTCATGGCACCCCTGATAAACCTGTGAATCACACCCACAAAGAATGTTGGGTCTTCAAGTAGGCCGGTAAGCTAAACACCGAACACAAGGGGAGGTAGGCACCAAGTGAAGACGAGGATGAGCCTCGCCAGCAAAGCACCGGGGGACAGAAAAAATTCCCACCACAGGTTAAAATAGTAAACATGATCCACGTGACGAAGAGGAGAAGAAAACATGCACCCCGAGACACACGCGTTGTAGAGCCCGTCACTCCTAAGTTAAACCCCTGGTTGGCCTGCCCGATCACTTTCGATCCCTAGGATAGCCCGACCAATGTCCGGCACGGGGGATCGGCTGCCTTGGTGGTCGACCCAGTAATCAATGGATATCATCTCACCCAAGTCCTCATGGACGGTGGTAGTAGCCTGAATCTGATTTATTAGGATACATTCCACAAAATGGGGATAGACCCGACAAGAATCTGCCAATGTACTACTACCTTTACGGGGGAATACCAGGCCCAGAGGCCCGCTGTACGGGCTCTCTAGTACTAGAGGTTGTATTCGGTTCACCCGACAACTTCCGAAGTGAAAAGTTAACCTTCGACATCACTCCATTCCAAAGCGGCTATCAAGCACTACTCGGAAGAACAGCTTTCGCTTGTTTTAATGCAGTACCGCATTACGCTTCTATTAAGCTTAAAATGCCCGGTCCACGTGGCATCATCACAGTTAGTGGAAATATTGAGCATTCCTCACGCGCGGAAGAACGTGCGGCGGCTTTAACAGTCGAACTCTAGACGGCCTACCCAACCAAAATAACTGATCGGTCGTCAAGACCGCGGACACGGCTAGATGAGTCCGACACATCACTAGCTGTAACAACCTAGATATACATGAGATTGGTTTGCTGATTATACTCCCATAAGCGGTACCAGGAGCTTCCCGCGTGTAAAAAGGACTAGTTCGGCTCAACTTTACTTACCTTGACTTTTAATGGTTTATTGAGAATAATCAATTTTTTCGCACGACAACTTTCACCTAAGTTCCTCTCTTTTACAGATGACAATCGTGCTACACCCTTCCAGGATACGGCACAACGGAGACACAAAGCGCAGACGCGGCGAGGACCCGCTCAAAGGTTTCTTTTTAGATTAAGACCCTGCGTAAACCTTTTTTACTGTATTTTGTTGCTTCACATCCTCCGGATACTCAGTATAACCGAGAAGGATGTTGACGTTATTGGCATTTCGCCACGTCAGTACATTGCATGTACCTGGACACTCGGGGTTCATTATCAAGGACATTGTTCAGCCCGACATATGTTATAAAGACCTAATACCTTAGGGAGTGTTCGGCGTCGCGAGTTTGGCCTTATATGCATCAGCTCCGAATCATGTCTTTGGTCAAATGTTGGGTTTGCCCGGCTCCCGTGTTTTGCTACCTTACGTTCCGCTCTATCGGCTAAGGTGGCACCGGAGAACTACTGCGATAGTGCCTGGTTCATCCGGACGAGCACCTCAAGAGAGAAAGCCGAAAAACCGATCATCATGATAAAGCGCGAGACTGGTCAACCACTGATGACTTTGTGGAATCTTCGGATTCCTCCGCATTAATGAAGGGCGGTTTCCGGTCATGTACGTCTGGCGCCCGAATTCGGATGAGTGCGGAAATACCAGGGGCTATATAGTAGCCCCACTGTCAAACTCCTATGGTTAAGTGAAAGTGTTAAAGCAATATATAGTCTGATTGCCTCGTTCGCTACGCTACCACCTCCTTAATGGACCAAGACGTTGGATCAAGTGTGAACACAGGTTTTTTGCGAACACCCACGCATTATATGCGTGGGGGCTGAAGCCGACGACTGCAATCTTTCATGTTACATATATATGTACATAAACAACCGACATGAGGCATAATAATACTTTCAGGCAAAAGTATAAACACAACCTTTATAATTCAAATAGCATTGTTCTTACAATTGGGATACATGTCACTAAAACATGATACCCTTCGAGCACTGAGCCTCTATTAAACGAGCGCCTTCTAGGACTTCTTCAAAATAATGCTCGGCCGCTACCTGGCCTACATCCGAACTCTGGGTTGCAATAGAGGTGGCATCCATCTCTGCCCAGCATGTCTTGACACGGGCAAGAGCCATCTGCGGACCCTCTATGCACGCCGACCTCTTCACAGCATCGATATGCGCCATAGCGCCAAGGAATCATTGCACCAAGCTAAAATAACTATTCGGCCTTGGTCCTTCCGGCCAAAGATGATCCACAACAGACCTCATGGCAAGCCCAGACAACCTATGGAGCTCGGCCCACTTGGCCATTTGCTCATTTAGCAGCAACGGACACACCGGAGCATTGAACTGCGACCAGAACAGCTTCTCCGCTTCGCGATCTTTTTGATCTTTGAAATACTCGGCCGCATCAGCAGCACTCGCTGCCAAATCCAAGTACGCGTCTGCAGAATTCCATAATTGATCTAGAAAGGCATACTTAGGAACTTCGTCCGCAATAAAAAGGGCTTCCCGGCCGCGATATCTCCGGCTTGACGTAGCTCCTCCTTCGCCGCTCTAATCTTAGAACGGGCTTCCTTGGCTGCTACCTTGGGTTTCTCCAGGTCCGCCGTCTTTGCTTGGATTTCCATCCCAAGAAGCTCATAGCGGTCGGCGACATCTCTCAAATCAACAGCCATCTTGGCTATTTTCTCTTTGCTCTGGCAATGCGCAGCCTTTTCGGCTCTTAGCTCTTCGACCGCCTTTAGGGCGGCCGCATCGCTATTCTTGGCTTGTTCCTTGGCTTGGGCAAGTTCCGCACGAAGGGTCTCCACGGCGGCAGCTCCATCTGCAGTCACAACATATTACAGATACTAGCATCATGCTCCTCTTAATATATGTTGACCACTGGAGAATACATACCCTGTGCCTCGTCAAGCCGCTTGTTTACAAGCACGATGTCGGCATCTGCCGCATCAAGTTGCCGCTTCAGTTCGGCAAACTCACCAGTCCGGCTAGCCACCGGACCTTCAGCGACCTGCACATGAAGGCAGCATGCTTATTACCTGGGACTATGATCCTCTGTTTGCTGCTGTTTTCAGCAACCAGAGTCTCAGGGGCTACTATGTGCATATGGCACACTTAGCGTCTGCGGTACCATCAAAAACATATACTACTTTGCGTACCTCAAAGCCTTTCAGCAGACTCATAAAAGCTTCATGCAACCCAATTTCGGCGGATGAAATCCTCTGAATCACCATACCCATTAGCGTACGATGCGCTTCTGAGATAGCCGCTTGCTCTAGAAATCCTTCAGTGCGTCCGATCTCACACCGGACGGTTCCGGACTCCTTCTTTTACTCTCCTCAGGAGCCGAATACTGCGGACTTCAGGTGGCCAAGGGATTACCCTCTGGCCTTGGCGGATTAGGAGAAACCCTTCGCGACGACACTTCAGCGTCGCCCGCCTCATGAGGCAGGGTGGCTTGGGGAGGTGTTTCACTCTCCATCATCTCCAGAAGAAGATCCCCCGAAGACGAACTCTGTTGAGAAGGGCTACGATCCGAACTACAAGACACACGTCTCGGTTATTGTTCTCAGAAATAAAGCAGGGCTTATTTACTATAAATTACTTTCGTTTACTTACAACTCGGTGGAGAGCTGGTCCCCTTGCGGGTACTGTGCGGCAAGGGTGCCCCCCGAGGCAGGACCCTCTCACGAAGATTTCTTCCCCCGTTTGGAAGCTTTTGTTTCCGGGTCTTCAGAGGTGGTTCAATTCCTTCCTTGGGGAAAGGGGATTTCGGATTCTTCTCCGCTATTATCCTCCTTCGCGGAGGCGCTAATTCCCCCGGTTTGGATGAATAATGAGTGAGGCCCGCTTTCAGCCTCTTTATTTCCCCCTTTATCTTCCCCTGAGGGCGCCTGATAAGGCGTCGGCTCGAGCATTCGCCAAGATCTGGTCTGCTGAGCCTTGGGAAGGGGCGAACACTGATCATCTTCGCCTTTGTTACCCAGTCCTGGTCAAAGAGGGACTTTTCAGAATGATGTTGTGATAAATAAAAAGACAGCGTATTTGGCCACGGGATTACTTACTTGGGTATCTGGGCGGTTGCAGCTCAGGTCCGCATCCTCGGTGAGGTCCGGACACCTTATTTGTGGTCCGAAGAACAATTTGTACATCTCCTCGAGCGTCATGCCGAGGAAGTGCTGAATAGCTCGCGGTCCTTCCGGTTTGAAGTCCCACATTCGGAGGGGTCGACGTTTGCAAGGCAAGACTCGACAAACTAGCATGACTTGCACTACCGTTACCAGGCTGACATCTCCCTCGAGGAGATCTCGGATGCGATTCTACAATAACGGCAGATGTTTTGCTGGCCCCCAGTCCAGGCCCTTGTTGATCCATGACGTCAGTTGTGGAGGGGGGCCCGAGCGAAAGGCAGGGGCGGCCACCCACTTGGTACCCCAGGGAGCTATGATATAAAACCACTCCTGTTGCCATAAACTGGACACCTCCGGGAAGGAACCCTCTGGCCATGGAACATCGGCGCCTTTGTTTATTGCGGCGCCTCCGCACTCTGCGTGTCGCCCCTGATCATCTTGAACTTCACATTGAAGGTCTTGATCCATAAGCCGAAGTGTGGGGTAATGCGGAGGAAGGCTTCACACATGATGATGAACGACGAGATGTGAAGGATGGAATCCGGGGCCAGGTCATGAAAATTCAGCCCATAATAGAACATGAGCCCCCTGACAAAGGGATCTAGAGCAAGGCCTAGCCCTCGGAGGAAGTGAGAGATGAATACAACGCTCTCGCCAGGTTCGGGAGTGGGAATAACCTGCCCTCGAGCAGGCAACTTGTGCAAGATTTCGCTGGTCAAATACCTAGCCTCTCTTAGCTTTTTGATGTCTTCCTCTATAACGGAGGAAGGCATCCACCGACCTTGAAGGTTGGATCCGGACATGGTTGAAGATCCGAAGCGCCTGACCCGAGCTTTGGGTGTTGGAACTCGAGGTGGGAGGGTTCATTTGAGTGCGAGAGGTAAAAAGACAGGCATTGGCCTCCTTATAAAGGGGATGAATATCAAGCGTCCTCCACGTGGCCATTTGGGACTTGCCTAAAATCGAGGGGTCATACCAGCGGGCACGATTGGGTTACCCACATCCGTATTGATGAGAATCCCATAATAAGGGGGACACGATCTCTGCTTCGACAAGACGTGCCAGTAAAATCGCCTCGCAAAACATGCAGTGGTGGGCTTGTTGAGAAAGATAGTTCGTCATGACCAGACCACGTCAATACGTCACATTATGAAAAACGGTCGGCAGATTGGATTTGTGGAAATATTATTCTCTCTACAGTGGTATGTCGAATTTGTTTTGCAGAGCCGGACACTATCCTTGTGTTCAAAATCTTCTATGGAGTATTTAGAGGAAGAACCCGCCTTGCAATGTCGAAGACAATCTGCGCGCAGGACTAATCATCATTGAAGCCTGGTTCAGGGTCTACTAAGGGAGTCCTGGATTAGGGGGTCTCCGGACAGCCGGACTATATCCTCTGGCCGGATTGTTGGACTATGAAGGTACAAGATTGAAGACTTCGTCCCGTGTCCGGATGGGACTCTCCTTGGCGTGAAAGGCAAGCTTGGCAATACGGATATGTAGATCTCCTCCCTTGTAACCGACTCTGTGTAACCCTAGCCCCCTCCGGTATCTATATAAACCGGAGGGTTTTGGTCCATAGGAACAACAACAATCATACCATAGGCTAGCTTCTAGGGTTTAGCCTCTACGATCTCGTGGTAGATCAACTCTTGTAATACTCATATCATCAAGATCAATCAAGCAGGAAGTAGGGTATTACCTCCATCGAGAGGGCCCGAACCTGGGTAAACATCGTGTCCCCCGCCTCCTGTTACCATCCGCCCTAGACGCACAGTTCGGGACCACTACCCGAGATCCGCCGGTTTTGACACCGACACCTGCCCCCCTGGGGCGCGCCCCCTGCCTCGTGGCCCCCTCGGGCATTGTATCGCGTTGATTCCACTTCCCAAAATTCATAAATATTCCAAAAAAAAATCTTCATCAGTTTTTATCCCGTTTGGACTCCGTTTGATATGGATTTTCTGCGAAACGAAAAACATGCAACAAACAGAACTGCACTCCTTTGGATCAATATGTTAGTCCCAAAAATAGTATAAAAAGTTGCCAAAAGTATGTAAAAGTTGTAGAATATTGGCATGGAACAATCAAAAATTATAGATACGATGAAGACGTATCAGCATCCCCAAGCTTAATTCCTGCTCGTCCTCGAGTAGGTAAATGATAAAAAAGATAATTTTTTATGTGGAATGCTACCTAGCAGGATCTTGATCATGTAATCAAATCATGGCATGAATATTAAGACACGAGTGATTCAAAGCAATAGTCTATCATTTGACATCAAGACAATAATACTTCAAGCATACTAATAAAGCAATCATGTCTTTTCAAAACAACATGGCCAAAGAAAGTTATCCCTACAAAATCATATAGTCTGGCTATGCTCCATCTTC
Organism: Aegilops bicornis; assembly: GCA_021605145.1. Taxonomy (NCBI): domain Eukaryota; kingdom Viridiplantae; phylum Streptophyta; class Magnoliopsida; order Poales; family Poaceae; genus Aegilops; species Aegilops bicornis. The sequence continues at coordinate 340,687,033 of CM038669.1, read as the reverse complement.
ACCACATAAAATATTCAAATCATGCACAACCCCGGTTTTAGCCAAGCAATTGTTTCATACTTTAGTATTCTCAAACTTTTTCAACTTTCACGCAATACATGAGCGTGAGCCATGGACATACCACTATGGGTAGATTAGAATATGATAATGGGGGTTGTGTGGAGAAGACAAAAAAGGAGAAAGTCTCACATTGACGCGGCTAATCAACGGGCTAGGGAGATGCCCATCAATTGATGTCAATGCAAGGAGTAGGGATTGCCATGCAACGGATGCACTAAGAGCTATAAGTATATGAAAGCTCAAACTGAAAACTAATTGGGGGTGCATCCAACTTGCTTGCTCGTGAAGACCTCGGGCATTTGAGGAAGCCCATCATCGGAATATACAAGCCAAGTTCTATAATGAAAATTCCCACTAGTATATGAAAGTGATAACTCAAGAGACTCTCTATATGAAGAACATGGTGCTACTTTGAAGCACAAGTGTGGAAAAAGGATATTAACATTGTCCCTTTTATTCTTTTTTTCTTTTCTCTTTTTTTATTTTTTTGGCGGGCTTCTTTGACCCCCCCTTTTTTTATTTAGGCTTCTTTGGCCTCTCTTTTCTTTCAGGACAATGCTCTAATAATGATGATCATCACACTTCTGTTTACTTACAACTCAATACTACAACTCGATACTAGAAAAAAGACATGACTCTATATGAATGCCTCCGGCGGTGTATGGGGATGTGCAATGATCTAGCGTAGCAATGACACCAAAAAACGGACAAGCCATGAAAACATCATGCTAGCTATCTTGCGATCATGCAAAGCAATATGACAATGAATGCTCAAGTCATGTATATGATGATGATGGAAGTTGCATGGAAATATATCTCAGAATGGCTATGGAAATGCCATAATAGGTAGGTATGGTGGATGTTTTGAGGAAGATATAAGTGAAGCAAGAGAGCTTAATTCTTTCTACAAAAAATATGCCCACGCTCTAACAAATATAAGTGAAGCAAAGGAGCATTCTACAACTGGCGGTTTTCTATGTGAAGAGAAACAGGCAATCCAAACTTCAAATGATATAAGTGAAGCACATGAAGCATTTAATAAAGCCATACTCAAAAGATATAAGTGAAGTGCAATGAGCATTCTATAAATCAAACATGGACTATCTCATGCCAGCATGGTGCATAAAATAAAAGTGAAAACTAAATGCAAAAGACGCTTCAAGATTTGCACATATCGCATGAACGAAACGAATCCGAAAACATACCGATACTTGTTGAAGAAAGATGGGATGCCTTCCGGGGCATCCCCAAGCTTAGACGCTTGAGTCTCCTTGAATATTTACTTGGGTTTCCTTGGGCATCCCCAAGCTTGAGCTCTTGCCTCTCCTCCTTCTCCTCATATCGAGACCTCCTCGATCTTCCAACACTTCATCCACACAAAACTCAACAGAAAGCTCGGTAAGATCCGTTAGTATAATAAAGCAAATCACTACTCTAAGTACTATTGCAAACCAATTAATATTTTGTTTTTGCATTGTAGCTACTGTAATATAACTTTTCCATAGCTTGATCCACTGATAGAAATAGATAGTTTCATCAAAACAATCAAACTATGCATCAAAAACAGAATCTATCTTAAACAGGGCAGTCTGTAGTAATCTGAACATTCACCATACTTTTGGTACTCCAAAAATTCTGAACTAATTAGGAAAAATAAAAAAAATTGTATAGAAAGACAGTGCAAAAAGTTTCAGAACCGTTTGACATTCCAGTATAAAATGAAAAATCACGCACTACAGCCAAAGTTTCTGTCTTGCACCGCACAAACCAACAAGCAATGTAAACATCCTAAAGGCAAACCTTGGCACATTATTTTTATAATACAATGGAATTGTACAAGGGGGTAATTATTTTTGTTGAAAAGTTTCTGTAATTAAGATTCACAAAGTTTCCGTGAGCATGAACAAAGTTCAAGGAGCTCTCCCACTTCAACAATGCTTGTCTCTCTCACTTTCATTTTCCTTTTTGAAAAGTTTTGGGTTCCCCACTTTATATTTTTGTTTTTTAAATTTTCTAAAAGCACACAACAGAAATAAAGGACTCTCTAAAACTTCCAGGTTGTCTCCCTGGCAGCGCTTTCTGAAGGAAATATGCCCTAGAGGCAATAATAAAGTTATTATTTATTTCATCATATCATGATAAATGTTTATTATTCATGCTAGAATTGTATTAGCCGGAAACATAATACATGTGTGAATACATAGACAAACAGAGTGTCACTAGTATGCCTCTACTTGACTAGCTCGTTGATCAAAGGTGGTTGAGTTTCCTAGCCATAGACATGAGTTGTCATTTGATTAACGGGATCACATCATTAGGAGAATGATGTGATTGACTTGATCCATTTTCTTAGCTTAGCACTTGATCGTTTAGTTTACTGCTATTGCTTTCTTCATGACTTATACATGTTCCTATGACTATGAGATTATGCAACTCCCGATTACCGGAGGAACACTTTGTGTGCTACCAAACGTCACAACGTAACTGGGTGATTATAAAGGTGCTCTATAGGTGTCTCCGATGGTACTTGTTGAGTTGGCATAGATCGCGATTAGGATTTGTCACTCCGATTGTCGGAGAGGTATCTCTGGGCCCTCTCGGTAATGCACATCACTATAAGCCGTGCAAGCAATGTGACTAATGAGTTAGTTGCAGGATGATGCATTATGGAACGAGTAAAGAGACTTGCCCGTAACGAGATTGAGCTAGGTATTGAGATACCGACGATCGAATCTCGGGCAAGTAACATACCGATGACAAAGGGAACAACGTATGTTGTTATGCGGTTATCGAAGATCTTTATCGGTCAGACCGCATAACAACATACGTTGTTCCCTTTTTCATCGGTATGTTACTTGCCCGAGATTTGATCGTCAGTATCTCAATACCAAATACGCCAACCCAACAAGTACCTTCGGAGACACCTGTAAAGCACCTTTATAATCACCCAGTTATGTTGTGATGTTTGGTTGCACACAAAGTGTTCCTCCGGTAAACGGGAGTTGCATAATCTCATAGTCATAGGAACATGTATAAGTCATGAAGAAAGCAATAGCAACATACTAAACGATCGTGTGCTAAGCTAACGGAATGGGTCATGTCAATCACATCATTCTCCTAATGATATGATCCCATTAATCAAATGACAACTCATGTCTATGGCTAGGAAACATAACCATCTTTGATTAATGAGCTAGTCAAGTAGAGGCATACTAGTGACACTGCTTGACTATGTACTCACACATGTATTATGTTTCCGGTTAATACAATTCTAGCATGAATAATAAACATTTATCATGATATAAGGAAATAAATAATAACTTTATTATTGCCTCTAGGGCATATTTTCTTCAGTGAGTTGCTGGCGATACAAGTCATACTGCTTACTAGCATGTCATACTTTGGTTCGGCGGTATTGTTGGATGAAGCGGCCCGGACCGACATTATGCGTACGCTTACGCCGAGACTGGTTCTACCGACGTGCTTTGCACATTGGGCTGGCGGGTGTCTGTTTCTCCAACTTTAGTTGAACCGAGTGTGGCTACGCCCGGTCCTTGTGAAGGTTAAAACATCACTAACTTGACGAAATATCGTTCTGGTTTTGATGCGTAGGTAAGAACGGTTCTTGCTCAGCCCGTAGCAGCCACGTAAAACTTCCAACAACAAAGTAGAGGACATCTAACTTGTTTTTGCAGGGCATGCTATGATGTGATATGGTCAAGACATGATGCTATATTTTATTGTATGAGATGATCATGTTTTGTAACGGAGTTATCGGCAACTGGCAGGAGCCATATGGTTGTCGATTTATTGTATGCAATGTAATCGCCTTGTAATTGCTTTACTTTATCACTAAGCGGTAGTGAGGGAGTCCTGGATTAGGGGGTGTCCGGATGGCCGGACTATCACCGTTGGCCGGACTCCTAGACTATGAAGATATAAGATTGAAGACTCCGTCCCGTGTCCGGATGGGACTTTCCTTGGCGTGGAAGGCAAGCTTGGCAATACGGATATGTAGATCTCCTACCATTCTAACTGACTCTGTGTAACCTTAGCCCTCTCCGGTGTCTATATAAACCGGAGGGTTTTAGTCCGTAGCACGAACAACAATCATACCATAGGCTAGCTTCTAGGGTTTAGCCTCTTTGATCTCGTGGTAGATCTACTCTTGTACTACCCATATCATCAATATTAATCAAGCGAGAGTAGGGTTTTACCTCCACCGAGAGGCCCGAACCTGGGTAAAACATTGTGTCCCTTGTCTCCTGTTACCATCCGCCTAGGCATACGATTCGGGACCCCCTACCCGAGATCTGCCGGTTTTGACACCGACATTGGTGCTTTCATTGAGAGTTCCTCTGTGTCGTCACCTTTAGACCCGATGGCTCCTTCGATCATCAACAACGACGCGGTCCAGGGTGAGACTTTTCTCCCCGGACAGATCTTCGTATTCGGTGGCCTTGCACTGCAGGCCAATTCACTTGGCCATCTGGAGCAGATTGAAAGCTACGCCCCTGGCCATCAGGTCAGATTTGGGAGTTTGAACTACACGGCTGACATCCGGGAGACTTGATCTTCGACGGATTCGAGCCATAGCCAAGCGCGCCGCACTGTCTCGATGGGTATGATCTAGCTCTGCCGCCGGACAGTATCCTGGAGGCCGCACCAGCGTCCGCTCCGATCCCTAGCTCGGAGCCGACTTCGCCGGTCGAGGACGAGTGGCTGGACACCGCCTCGGGGGCTACAATCTCTACGGTGATCGAGCCGAACACCATCCCTGTCCTTTGCGAAGCTCGTGACTCCAAGGTGCCGGACTCCGGACCTCCCGCGCCCCTTCCACTCGAATCCGGTTGCGCGCCTGTTATGGAGTTCACCGCCGCAGACATCTTTCAGCACTCGCCCTTCAGCGACATCCTGAACTCACTAAAGTCTCTCTCTTTATCAGGAGAGCACTGGCCGGACTATGGTCAGGAAGGTTGAGACACGGGCGACGAAGAAATTCAACGCACACCCACCACCCACTTTGTAGCCATTGTCGATGATTTAACCGACATGCTCGACTTCGACTCCGACGACATCGACGGTATGGACGACGATGCAGGAGACAACCAAGAACCAGCACCTACAGGGTGTTGGACAGCCACCCCATCTCACGATGTATACATGGTGGATACACCTAAAGGAAGTGACGACGAGGAACAATGGGACGCTACGAAGGATAAGTCCCTCGAAAAGCAGTCAAGACGGCGACGAAAGCGCTACACAAAGTCCCGCCTCGACAAAGACGGCGGCCATACAGACCCAGCCATAGAGCAGGTCGCACCAGTGCACAACGAACATGTCATTGAACAACCGTCCGAACATGACAACTTGGATAAACAACCCGCCCCCGGCGAAGATGACAGTCCGGACGATCTCACACCGGACAAGTTGTTGGAGCAGAAGAACCTCCACAAAAGGCTCGCCACAACTGCGCGTAGCCTGAAAAAGCAGAAGCAGAAGCTCAAAACAGCGGAAGATGCACTCAGAATCAGATGGAGCAAAGTATTCAACACCGCAGACAAATACGGCGACAGTCGCCAAACAAAGAGCTACCCGAAACGCAAACTACTGCACGAATTCGACGAGGAGGCCGTAGAGCCCCCACAATCAAGGAACAAAGAGGCCGCCCGGTCAGATAGACGACCACATGACAAGCATAGAGCGGCAAGTGGCGCCGCACACAAGCTGGCACGCGATCCGCATAAGGATTCGCCCCAAAAGGATGGCCCAGTTAGGTCTATCTATGGGCCAAGAAAACAAGCTCTAGCGAGCAATGCAGCACGTCAAGTATCCGAACATCACGGCACACCCAAATATAGGGGCGCCGCGCACCCCCTATGTTTCACCGATGAGGTGCTGGATCATGAATTTCCAGCGGGATTCAAGCCCGTAAACATAGAGGCATACGACGGAACGACAGAACATGTAGTCTGGATTGAGGATTACCTCCTCCACATACACATGGCCAGAGGAGATGACCTCCATGCCATAAAATATTTACCCCTCAAGCTCAAAGGGCCAGCCCGGCATTGGCTTAAAAGCCTCCCCGAAAACACTATTGGAAGGTGGGAAGAGCTCGAGGATGCTTTTCGGTCCAATTTTCAAGGGACCTATGTCCGACCTCCGGACGCAGACGATTTAAGTCACATAACCCAACAGCCCGGAGAGTCAGCCCAAAAATTCTGGAATAGGTTTCTCACCAAAAAGAACCAAATAGTCGACTGTCCGGACGCCGAAGCCTTAGCAGCTTTCAAACATAACGTCCGAGACGAATGGCACGCCAGACACCTCGTCCAGGAAAAGCCAAGAACAATGGCCGCATTAACAAGCCTCATGACCCGCTTTTGCGCGGGAGAGGATAGCTGGCTGGCAAGGTGCAGTACCAGCGACCCAAGTACGTCCGAAGTCAGGGATGGAAATGGGAAACCACGACGCAGCAAGGACCATTGCCGGACCAAGGGAAACAGTCCGAAGAGCACGGCAGTCAACGCCGGATTCAAAAGCTCTCGGCAGAACAACAAAAAACTGCCTCTTAAGGACAACAGCGACGAGCTATCCAACATAAACAAAATCTTGGACAAGATATGCCAAATCCACAGTACTCCCAGGAATCCTGCAAACCATACCCACAGAGATTGTTGGGTCTTCAAGCAGTCCGGCCGACTTAACGCCGAACACAAGGGGCTCGACACACCAAGTGAGGACGACGAACCCCACAAGCAGAGCACCGGAAAACAAAAGAATTTCCCACGAGAGGTCAAAATAGTAAACTCACTTCAAGTGACAAAAGGGAAAAACATAGCAGCGCCGATTGAAATACGCGCCGCACGGTCCACCCCAGCGGAGTCCCGACACTGGATGTCAAAACCAATCACCTTCAACCATCAGGATTACTCCGGAAGTATCCGGAACGCAGGATGGACTGCCTTGATATTGGATCCCATAATCGACGGACTACAATTTACACAAGTCCTAATGGACGGCGGCAGTGATCTAAACCTGCTATATCAGGACACAATCCGCAGAATGAGGATAGACCCAACCAAAATTCGACATGGCAACACTTCCTTTAAAGGAGTGATGCCAAGCCCATATGCCCATTGTACGGGCTCTCTACCACTAGAAGTTGTGTTCGGCTCATCCGACAACTTCCGTTGCGAAAAGTTAGTCTTCCACATCGCCCCATTTAAAAGTAGCTATCAAGCACTATTGGGACGTGAAGCTTTCGCCCGCTTTAACGCAATACCGCATTACGCATCACTCACACTTAAAATGCCCGGTCCACGCGGCATCATCTCATTAAAGGGAAACTTTGAGTGTTCCTCGAATACAGAAGAACGTGAGACTGCCTTGACAGCCACACACTAATCCGGCTTTGCTGATCAAAGCACCTAAACAGGTCATTCAGACCCCGGACACGGTTAGGCGAGTCCGGTATAAATAAACAAGGGGCTTACTAGCCGCGTACCCACTTACAAGGGGCTCCACGCATGTACAACAAGAGACAATAAAGCTCAATTTTATTCATTTTTTTGAATCATACTCTGTTTATTTTAAAATACATTTTTCGCACGATCTTTTTTTCCAACTAAGTTCCTCTCTTTTACAGATGAACGTCGTGCTATACCCGTCCAGGATACGGCACAACGGAGACACAGGCGCAGACGTGCAGCAGGGACTCGTTGCAAGGATTCTTTTCAGATTAAGACCCTGCTAAACCTTTTTTACTGTCTCTTGCTGTTACGCATCCCTCGGTTTCTTGTTATAACCGAGGAGGAGGCTGGCGTTTTGGCATCGGCCGCGTCAGAATTTCGCACTTACCTGGACACGAGGGGCTTGTTACCAAGGGTGTTGTTCGGCCCGCTTTCATAAAGACCGAATACCTTAGGGAGTGTTCAGCGTCTCGAGTTAGGCCTTATATGCATCAGCTCCGAATCATGTCTTTGGTCAAATGTTGGGTTTGCCTGCCATCGTGTTTTGCTGCCTTACATTCCGTTCTATCGGCTAACGCGGCACCGGAGAACTGCTCGATTGTGCCCAGTTCGCCAGTGAGCACCTCAGTAGAGAAAGCCGAAAACTGACTGTCATGATATAGCAAGAGACTGGTCAACCACTCGATGACCCACCGGAATGCTTAGAATTCCTCCGCATTAACGAAGGACCGCTTCCCGGTCAGGCACATACGCGCACCGAATTCGGGAGAGCGCGGTGCCCCCAGGGCTATATAGTAGCCCCACCATCGAACTCATATGGCTAAGTGAAAGTGATAAAGCATTATAGTCCGGTTGCCTAGTTTTCTACGCTATCACCTCCTTTACAGGACCAAGACGTTGGATTAAGTGTGAAAATGCGCCTTTTTGCAAACACCCCCGCACTATGTGCGTGGGGGCTGAAGCCGAAGACAGCCATCTTTCAGGTTATATACACATATACATCAACGGCCGCACAGGAGGTATTTTACTACTTGAACGCACAAGTATAAAAAGCTCTTATATTCAATTGAAACATTGCTTTACAAATCATACATGTCATTAGAACATAATATCCTTCGAGCACGCGTCTCTATTAAACGAGCGCCCTGCAGGACTTCCTCAAAATAACGCTCGACTGGCACTCGGCTTCCGTCCGAATCCGGGGATGCAACATCGGTGGCCTTCATCTCTGCCCAGTATGTTTTGACACGGGCAAGAGCCATCCGCGCACCCTCTATGCATGTCGACCACTTCATTGCATCGATATGTGGCACCGCACCAAGGAACTGCTGCACCAAGCCCAAATAACTCTTCAGCTCGGGCCTTTTCGGCCACAAATGAGTCACGACATCCTTCATGGCAAATCCGGACAACCTATTCAGCTCAGCCCATTCGGCTAACCAATCGGTTAATGGAAGTGGACGCTCTGGATTACGGAACTGTGACCAAAACAGCTCTTCCCTTCCGTGATCCTTTTGACCTCGGAAGTACTCAACCGCGTCCGCGGCACTTGCTGCTAAGTCCAGATAAGCATCCTCTGCACCCCACAGCCGGTCCAACAGAGCATACTTTGGATCCGTGAACTTCCTCCGCAGCAGAAAGGGCTTTCCAGCCGCGATATCCCCGCTTGACATAGCTCCTCCTTTATAGCTCTCATCGCAGAGCGGGCATCCTTGGCTTTGGCGGTGGCCTTCTTCAGGTCCTCTTGCTCCGCTCGGCGTTCTTTTTCAAGAAACTCGCAGCGGTCGGTAGCATTCTTCAACTTCCCGGCCTTCTCGGCCATTTCCTCCCTGCTTCGGCAGTGAGCAGCCTGTTCGGCTTTTAGCTCTTCGGCCGCCCTCAAGGCAGCCGCATCACTTTTTCTGGCTTGCTCCTTGACTCACGCTAGCTCCGCCCGAAGGTTCTCCATAGCAACGGCACCATCTACATAAAGCATACATGTTGTAAGGCATGGGCGTCAAGCTCCCTTACCAGGTGTCCGAGGAGAGGTTGCATACCTTGTGACTCGTCAAGCCGCTTATTGACAAGCGCGATGTCCGCATCCGCCACGTCAAGTTGCCGCTTCAGTTCGGCAAATTGATCAGTCCGGCTGGCCACCGGACGCTCGGCCACCTACATAGGACAGGCGACATCTTACAAACTGAGACTATGATCCTCGACGCACTGTCACTTTCGACAACGTACCGAGTCTCAGGGGCTACTATCTATACAGGGCGCATTCTATATGCAAAACTGTCAGAAGGTATATCATTTTCGCGTACCTCAAACCTCGTCAGTAAACTTCTGACAGCGTCATGCAATCCGCTCTCAGCGGATGAAATCCTTTCAATCACCGTACCCATTAACGCATGGTGATCTTCTGAGATAGACGCTCGCCCGAGCAGATCCTTCAGCTCCTCCAACCGTACTCCAGTTGGTGCCGGACCTCCCGGCCCCGCCGGACTCGGGGAAACCTTCCGCGATGACACCTCAGGGTCGTCCGCCCCGCATGACGGTGCGGCAGATGGAGGCGTTTCTCTCTCCATCATCTCCAGACGAATATCCCCCGAAGATGAGCTCTGCTGAGAAGGGCTGAGACCGAACTACAAGGTAAAACTTCGGTTATCTTCAGAAATAAAAACAGGGATGTCCCTTATTACAAAACTCCCCTTTCTACTTATGGCTCGCTGCAGGGCTGATTCCCTTGGGGAAATAGTGCGGCCGGGGCTTCTCCTGGCGCAGGACCCTCTGGTGAAGATTTCTTCCCCCGCTTTGAGGCCTTGGCTTCCGGATCTTCAAAAGCGGTCCTCTTCTCCCCCTGGAGGGAGGGATTCTCGATCCCCCCTTTCTTGAAAGCCTCCTTTGCGGAGGCAGTAGTTTCCCTGTTCCCCCCTTTGCCCTCTTCCAAAGGCGCAGTCTCCAGCATCTTGGTTAACACAGGATCCGGCATGGTCTCAGGGAGGGGGGCCGGACACCTTATTAGTTTTGCTTTCGCTATCCACTCTGTTCAAGGGACAACTCTTTAAAGGGAAAGTTTATGATAAATGTACGGATAGCGTGTCCGGGCACAGGACTACTTACTTGAGTATCCGGACGATTGCAGCTCAGACCTGCGTCCTCGGTCAAGTCCGGACACATCTCTTGTGATCCGAAGAACAGTTTATACATCTCCACAGGCGTCGCGCCCATGAAGTGTTGGAGAGCTCGTGGTCCCTCCAGATTAAATTCCCACAGGCGGAGGGGGCGACGTTTGCAGTGCAGAAGGCGCCGAATCGGCATGACCTGCGCCACTACGACCAGATTAATCTCTCTCTCTCGGAGGTCTCGAATACGGCCTTGCAGCAGAGGTACGTCCTTGGACGGCCCCCAGTCGAGCCCTTTGTTGACCCATGACGCCAGCCGCTGTGGAGGACCCGGGCGGAAGGCAGGTGGCGCCACCCATTTGGTTCCCCTGGGAGCGGTGATGTAAAACCACTCCTATTGCCATAAACCGAGCACCTCTTGAAAAGAGCCCTCGGGCCATGGAGCGTCAGCATTTTTGCTTATAACAGCCCCTCCGCACTCTATCTGCTGCCCCTTGATCATCTTCGGCTCCACTTTGAAGGTCTTGAGCCACAATCCGAAGTGAGGGGTAATGCGGAGGAAGGCTTCGCATACGACAATGAACGATGAGATGTGGAGGATGGACTCCGGATCCAAGTCGTGGAATTCCAGCCCATAATAAAACATGAGCCCCCTCATGAAGGGGTCCGTCGGGAAGCCTAAACCCCGAAGGAAGTGAGACACGAACACCACGCTCTCACCAGGCTCGGGAGTAGGAATAACCTGCCCTTGGGCAGGCAGCCTATGCGAAATTTCGCCGGTTAGATACCTGGCGTCTCTCAGCTTTAGCACGTCTTCTTCCGTGACGGAAGAAGGCATCCACCGGCCTTGCAGGTCGGAGCCGGACATCGTCAAAGGTCCGAAGCGCCTGAATCTGGAGCTTTGGGTGTTGGAACTCGAGGCGAGGGGCAGATTCGATTGAGATTGAAAGAAAGGAGCAGGCCTTGGTCTCGTTATAAAGAGGTTGAATACCAAGAGCCCTCCCCGTGGACGTTTGGGACTCGCCTTCGATAGAGGGGTGTGCCAACGGGCACGGTTGGGTTATGCACGCCCGTATTGATGAGGATCCAGGAATAAGGGGCACGATCTCCGCTTTGATAAGACGTGCCAAGGAAACCGCCTCGCTAAACGCACTGAGGTGGGACAGTAAAAAACGATTCGAATAAAGGCCTGGCCGTGGTGTGATGTCACGCCGCGGAATACGTCAGCAGATCTGTGTAAAGATTATTCTCTCTACGGTGGTATGTGGAACTTATTTTGCAGAGCCGGACACTATCCTTGTGCTCAAAATCTTCCATGAAGTATTCGGAGGAGGAACCCGCCTTGCAATGCCGAAGACAATATGCGCGCCGGACTCGTCGTCATTGAAGCATGGTCAGGGGCTACTGAGGGAGTCCTGGATTAGGGGGTGTCCGGATGGCCGGACTATCACCGTTGGTCGGACTCCTAGACTATGAAGATACAAGATTGAAGACTCCGTCCCGTGTCTGGATGGGACTTTCCTTGGCATGGAAGGCAAGCTTGGCAATACGGATGTGTAGATCTCCTACCATTGTAACCGACTCTGTGTAACCCTAGCCCTCTCCGGTGTCTATATAAACCGGAGGGTTTTAGTCCGTAGTAGGAACAACAATCATACCATAGGCTAGCTTCTATGGTTTAGCCTCTTTGATCTCGTGGTAGATCTACTCTTGTATTACCCATATCATCAATATTAATCAAGCAGGAGTAGGGTTTTACCTCCACCGATAGGGCCCGAACCTGGGTAAAAACATCGTGTCCCTTGTCTCCTGTTGCCATCCGCCTAGACGCACAGTTCGGGACCCCCTACCCGAGATCCGCCGATTTTGACACCGACAGGTAGTGATAGTCGTAGAAGCAATAGTTGGCGAGACGACAACGATGCTACAATGGAGATCAAGGTGTCGCGCCGATGATGATCGTGATCATGACGGTGCTTTGGAGTTGGAGATCAAAGGCACAAGATGATAATGGCCATATCATATCACTTATATTGATTGCATGTGATGTTTATTGTTTATGCATCTTATTCTGCTTTGATTGATGGTAGCATTATAAGATGATCTCTCACTAAATTTCGAGGTAAAAGTGTTCTCCCTGAGTATGCACCATTGCCAAAGTTTGTCGTGCCAAGACACCACGTGATGATCGGGTCCGATAAGCTCAACGTTCATCTACAACGGGTGTAAGACAGTTTTGCACACGCAGAATACTCGGGTTAAACTTGACGAGCCTAGCATATATGCGTATGGCCTCGGAACACTAAGACCGAAAGGTCGAGCGTGAATCATATAGTAGATATGATCAACATAGTGATGTTCACCATTGAAAACTACTCCATCTCACGTGATGATCGGTTATGGTTAGTTGATATGGATCACGTGATCACTTAGATGATCAGAGGGATGACTATGAGATTATGCAACTCCCGGTTACCTGAGGAACACTTTGTGTGCTACCAAGCGTCACAACATAACTGGGTGATTATAAAGGTGCTCTACAGGTGTCTCCGATGGTACTTGTTGAGTTGGCATAGATCGAGATTAGGATTTGTCACTCCGATTGTCGGAGAGGTATCTCTGGGCCCTCTCGGTAATGCAGATCACTATAAGCCGTGCAAGCAATGTGACTAATGAGTTAGTTGCAGGACGATGCATTATGGAACAAGTAAAGAGACTTGCCAGTAACGAGATTGAGCTAGGTATTGAGATACCGACGATCGAATCTCGGGCAAGTAACATACCGATGACAAAGGGAACAACGTATGTTGTTATGCGGTTTGACCGATAAAGATCTTCATAGAATATGTAGGAACCAGTATGAGCATCCAGGTTCCTCTATTGGTTATTGACCGGAGACGTGTCTCGGTCATGTCTACATAGTTCTCGAACCCGTAGGGTCCGCACGCTTAAAGTTCTGTGACGATCGGTATTATGAGTTTATGTGTTTTGATGTACTGAAGGTAGTTCGGAGTCAGATATGATCACGGACATGATGAGGAGTCTTGAAATGGTCGAGACGTAAAGATCGATATATTGTACGACTATATTTGGACATCGGAATGGTTCCGAGTGAGATCGGGAATATACCAGAGCACCGGGAGGTTACCGGAACCCCCCGAGAGGTATATGGGCCTTATTGGGCCTTAGTGGAAAAGAGAGGAGAGGAGCAAAGGAGGGGGCGCGCCCCCCAAGCCCAATCCGAATTGGGAGGGGGCCCGGCCCCCCTTTCCTTCCTCCCTCCTTCCCTTCCTTTCCCTCTCCTACTCCAACTAGGAAGGGGGGGGGAATCCTACTCCCGGTGGGAGTAGGACTCCCCTTGGCGCGCCTTCCTCCTGGCCGGCCGCCTCCCCCTCCTCTACTCCTTTATATACGGGGAGGGGGGCACCCCTTGGAGACACAACAATTGATCATTGATCTCTTAGCCGTGTGTGGTGCCCCCTCCACCATATTCCACCTCGGTTATATCGTAGCGGTGCTTAGGCGAAGCCCTGCGTCGGTAGCATCATCAACACCGTCATCACGCCATCGTGCAGACAGAACTCTCCCGCAAAGCTCTGCTGGATCGGAGTTCGTGGGACGTGATCGAGCTGTACGTGTGCTAAACTCGGAGGTGCCGTGCGTTCGGTACTTGGATCGGTCGGATCGTGAAGATGTTCGACTACATCAACCGCGTTGTCATAACGCTTCCGCTTTTGGTCTACGAGGGTACGTGGACATACTCTGCCCGCTCGTTGCTGTGCATCACCATGATATTGCGTGTGCATAGGAAATTTTTTGAAATTACTACGTTCCCCAACACTTCCTTCAAAGCCATTAAGTTGGGCATATAGTGCTCAAGTAATGGATCCACCCGGATCCCAAGGTATATCAAAGCCAATTTTAATTAACAATGATTTGTGATTTAGTAGTGAGCACAAAGTAACATATATGAAGCAATTACAAAGTCTAACTCTCTTCCTATGCATCGGCATGTCATAAAAGAACAATTCATGCACACATAGTAAAGGTCAATGCATAGTATAAACAGTTTCTTGCAACTTTATCGTGTTGGAAACATAAAGAGGCGGAGATGTAGTTCCTCTCTCATAATAATTGCAAGTAGGAGCAGCAAGCACATGCATATTATATCTATCAAAATTATCATGTGTAGTAGTAAAATGCAACCCATCAATATAATCCTTAATAAGGGCAAACTTCTCCGATATAGTGTAGTCGGGAGAATTCAAAAAGATAATAGGACTATCATGTGTGGGTGCAATAGCAACAATTTCATGTTTAATATAAGGAACTATAGCAAGTTCATCTCCATAAGCATAATTCATATTGGCATCTTGGCCACAAGCATAGCAAGCATCATCAAAAACGGATATTTCAAAAGAATCAAAGGGATCATAGCGATTATCATAGCAATCATCCTTCGGTAAGCACGAAGGGAAATTAAACGATGTATGAGTTGAAGAGTTACCCTCATTAGAAGGTGGGCACGGGTGATCAATCCGCTCTTCCTCCTTTTGTTCTTCGCTCTCCTCCTCATCTTTTTCATCTAATGAGCTCACAATTTCAGTAGTTTCTTATTCCATAGTTTCCTGCAAAATATTAGTCTCTTCTTGGACAGTGGAGACTTTCTCAATAAATGTGTCAATATCGGAATTGTATTCATAATTCTCATAACAATATTTAAGTATAGCAAAATTTTCAGATCTGTAAACAGCATCATAAAGATTTTCACACTCTTTAAACAAAGATTCAATTTCATAAGCACCCATAAAAGCAATGAATTCTTCTATTTGTTCCACATCATAGTAATCATATATACCATTAGCATCAGAAGCCAATGTTTTATCATCATTAAATTTGCATGAAAAGGGAAGGTGTGGAGCCTTCATCCTAGAGAAACAAGTATAATCATATCTCAAGCATAGTTCCCGAGCATACCAATGCAACACATGAATTTGATCCCATAATAGTTTCCCTTTTTGAGTCAAGCGCTAATCCCTAAAGTATTCACGTTGATCCAATGTGTCTCCAATTACATAATTGAATGGGGTTTTCTCAGGATTATTAAAGTAGTGCATAATATTTTTCACATAATCAGCATCGAGGGTTTTAGGAGGTTCCCCATCTCCATGAGTAGCAAGTACACCTAATTTATTTTTGGTATTTTGTGTTCCATATCCATAACTAAAGATAGAGAACAACTTAGAACAGCAAATAAAATCTACTTAGTTGATAAAGAAAACAAGCACACACGAGAATATCCACCCCACGCTATGGCTCCCCGGCAACGGCGCCAGAAAAAGGTCTTGATAACCCACAACTATAGGGGATCAATGGTAGCCTCTTTCGATAAGTAAGAGTGTCAAACCCAACGAGGAGTTAAAGGTAGAACAAATATTCCTCAAGTTCTATCGACCACCGATACAACTCTACGCATGCTTGACGTTCGCTTTACCTAGAACAAGTATAAAACTAGAAGTACTTTGTAGGTGTAACGGGATAGGTTTGCAAGAATATAAAGAGCACGTAAATAAAAACTAGGGGCTGTTTAGATAAATAAGCAATAAAGTTAGTATAGCGAGTGTGGAAAAGTGGTGGTAGGAGTTGCGAAATTGTCCCTAAGCAATTGACTACGTTGCTAGACCGATAGCAAGTTTTATGTGGGAGAGGCCACTGCTAGCATGTCATCCCTGACTTGGAATTCTATGCACTTATGATTGGAACTATTAGCAAGCATCCCCAACTACTAACGTTCATGAAGGTAAAATCCAACCATAGCATTAAGATATATTGGTCCCCCTTCAATCCCGTATGCATCAATTTCTATGCTAGGTTGAAGCTTACATCACTCTTGCCCTCCAATACATAGTCCTATCAACATACAACTAACCCTATGGTGTGATCCACGTGCGCGCTCATATGATGGGCACCAAAGGACAGAAACATAACCACAAGCAAATTAAACCAATCATAGCAATTCACCAATTACCGATAGGACAACGAAAATCTACTCAGACATCATAGGATGGCAACACATCATTGGATAATAATATGAAGCATAACGCACCATGTTCAAGTAGAGGGTACAGCGGGTTGCGGGAAAGTGGACCACTGTAGATAGATGGGGGAAGGTGATGAAGATGTTGGTGAAGATGACGGCGGTGTTGGTTAAGATTGCGGTGACGATGATGACCCCGGCGGCGTTCCGGTGCCACCGGAAGCGAGGGGGAGAGAGCCCCCATCCTTCTCCTTCTTCCTTGGCCTTCTCCCAAGGTGGGAGAAGGGTTCCCCCTCTGGTCCATGGCCTCCATGGCGGCGGAGGGGCGAGAGCCCCTCCAAGATTGGATTTGTCTCTCTGTCTCTCTCTCTGTTTGTGCGTTCTCAGATCTGGCCTTTCACTGTTTCTTATATTCCCGGAGATCCGTAACTCTGATTGGATTGAAATTTGAACACGATTTTTATCCGAATATTAGCTTTCTTGCGGCGAAAGAAGGGCTCCAACTGCCTTACGAGGTGTCCACGAGGGTCAGGGGCGTGCCTGCCCCCCTAGGGCGCGCCCCCTGCCTCGTGGTCCCCTCGGGCATCGTCTCGCGTTGATTCCACTCCCCAAACTCATAAATATTCCAAAAAAAATCTCCGCCAGTTTTTATCCCGTTTGGACTCCGTTTGATATGGATTTCTGTGAAACAAAAAACATGCAACAAACAGGAACTGGCACTGGGCACTAGATCAATATGTTAGTCCCAAAAATAGTATAAAAAGTTGCCAAAAGTATGTAAAAGTTGTAGAATATTGGCATGGAACAATCAAAAATTATAGGTACGACGGAGACGTATCATTCTACTTCATCAAGTACTACTACAACCCCAAGGAGTCCCATCAAGATGATGTGGATCCCAAAGAAGAAGAACTAGAGAGTTCTTGAGGGTGACTCCTCCAACAAACTTCACACATATCATTTTGACAAGGACAAGTGCAAACAACTTCCATATCTTGCACTAGTTCAAGGAGTCACAAACCCTCTTGTTGGTAAGACAATGGACAAGGTAACCTAATGCTTTCATGGGCATCATCTTGTGTGTACATCACTTTATGTCTATGGATATCCTAGTTTGTTCTTTGTGGGGCTAACCCGTGCAGGTATTGAAAGTGCAACTCACTCCAATGGATTGCTCCGAATGATCTACATCAACATTGAGCGTCCAGATCTTCAACACCTACATGAAGTCATCATTGACAAAACCCAAGGTTAGTTCATCCCTCTTTGGGGGGATATCACATCTAGGAGGAGCTTTACTCTAATCAATTGAGCTAAAGCAACTCTAATGGTGTGAACACAACAATGCTTTATGTAAAAGTGGTAACACCACTTGTGCTTAAACGATGAGTATGACCTATTATCAAATGTTCCCATTTGACTCCTAAGTCAATATACTCATATATAGATGACCTAGTCATCGCCAATTGCTTGATAGATGCTAGAGTGTTTGTGCATGCTTTGTCACATATTTCAGTTGCCATTTTATTGTGTGAGCATGCTGGATGCATATTTTACTCATTCGAGGACATCCATTTGTTGCTTTGCTTGTTTGGCGTTTTCTCTTTTGCCAAATGGATGGACAAGAATGCCTAAGAACTCCCTCTAGCTATCTATGATTTCCTCGTCTCAAACTCTATTCATGCTACATCACAAAGTTTGATCAAGTTAGATTCAAACCACTCTGTGTGAGGAGCACTTGGAGTCCCCGATTCGTCACAGACTTAAACTTCCAAAACCTCTTTGTGTAATTTGGTATGACCGAGTCATTCATTTCGGTCACACCGAGTTCACTAAATTGATCTTGGTTTTCTATCTCGGTGCAACCGATTTGAACTTTTCGGTCACACCGAGTTACAGTAACCGCTTGCGATTCTGCATCTCAGTGCCACCGAGTTGTTCCACTCGGTCACACCGACAGGGTCGGGATATATATACCCACGGGTGAGATTTTGGAAATTTCTTCAAACACCTCAGCCCGCGCGTGTGTCATGCTCTGCCTCCTCGGGTCTCCGGATCGTCTCCTTGCCGCCAGCAACCTCCCACCGGTAGTTTCCATCGCTATCAACAGAAATCTGCTCCGCTGTTGTTGCCGTAGCGAACTCCTGCCGAACTAGGGTATGGGTTCGACTCTTTGTGCTATTTCCCAAACTCCGATTCATAGCACATTGCTTTGCCATGATCCTTACCACGTATGCAAACAATCTATCCAAAGAAAACATCCCTTAGATTAGATTTGATTTGAAAATTTAGGGTTAGGTCTCCGCCGAACTCATCTCGGACCGACCGAGTTGTAGAAATCGGTCTCACTGATTTGGCTTAGGCCATTGCACAAGCGCTTTTCAGTCTGACCAAAAACTGCAAATCGGTGTGGCCGATTTCAATTCTTTGTGAAACCCCAAAAATCTCGGTGCCACCAACTGTGACTCAGTCTGACCGAGTTCACTAGTTTAGGTTCCAAAAGTTGCTTCGGTATCACTGAGTTTAACAAATCGGTAGCTCCGAAATGCTTTCTGTGGAGAACTAAAACTAAGATTTTGAGTCATTTGTTTTGCAAAAATTCTGCACTTTGTGATGCTCATCTACTCTACCTCATCTATATATATTCACAGGGTTTGCTGTCAGTGAGATCGCCAAGATGTGTGACCAGAGTGATAGACAAAATAGATCTTAGGAACGGGTGCAATTGAGTGAGGGTTCAGATCCCTCAAGCAGCTATGATGATGGCAGTAGAAGCACACCAAGCAACTTGCCCAGGGCAGACACCAGAACTAGGAAGGAGAGAACCTCAGACTCTGAGGATGAGGACTATGTGGCTGTTGAGGATGAAGCTACATCAAAGAAGAAGGTGCTGAAGAAAAAATATGGCACAACTGCTACAACAAAGCCTGTCATGCATAAAAAGGCACCTGCCAAGAGAGTGCCAACTTCCAAGCCTAGGAAAGCTGCTGTAGAAGATACAACGGAGTTCACTCTTGAACCCAAAGAAGCTGGAGATGGCAAGAAGAGGAAGGAGAGGGTCAGGAAGACTATTGCCAGAGTCATTCGCAAGCCCTCCATGATAAAAGATCCCTCCGAAGAAGAGGAAGAGGAAGAGGAAGAGGATGATGCACCAGCACCCAAGTCACAAAAGCTTATGGGAGATGCAATCAAGTCAGGGGCTGCTCCATCAAAGCCCAAACCTGCTCCCAAAGCAACAGCTCAAGCTCAGAAGTCTGCACCCAAAAGAAGCACCAGAAACATTCCTGCTGAAGAGAAGAACAAGGCCCCAAAGTGCTCAAGGTCAAGAAGAGGATGATGAAGCCCTAGTGCTAAGAAAACTGAAACCCAAGATTCCAGACCATAATGATGCTCATCCAGTAGCTGAGGACATGAACATCAAAAAAGATGCATGACTGAGATTGTGGAGACAGTCTGATCCCTATGCTGTGAGGAGGAGGACTGCAGTTGACTACAGGTTCCACACCAGAGAACAGCAAGATTTCTATGAGACCATTCTGCTTGTCAAGAAGCCAATGGTATGTGACATGAGATGGATTAATTGGGAATACATTAAGAAGAAAGAAGATCACTACCCAGGTGTATATGACAGCTTCAAGGCTTGTGGAGTTGATGAGTTTGTTGGACAGAAACTTACCAAATGGAATGATGAGCTCATGCTTCAATTCTACTCCACTGCTCATTTCTATCCACATGGGAGGATGTAGCGACCCGACCTCAGACGGTCAAGCCTACGTGTTCTTTGTGCCATCCTCGGATCAAGATCTTTGGCACACACAGTACATCAAAGTATATAACAAAGTGCAATCAAATGTATAATTAACGTAAAACTGATATATACCTCATAAGTCACAGCTGAAACAAAATAGTCGGGTGTGGAGTCCAATCAACGCCATCGGCGGTTGAGTGTAGACCGTAACCCTGTATCGTAACTCTTACTGTCGAGGAAATATACGCAACATGATACGTTGCAGCCGTGTAGGTCAAGACATTGAATGTACCGCAAGATCACATTAAGAGAAAACAGATGATAAACTATACTATATGCGGTATGGCTTTGTGGCTCGTGTCTGAAGTTTTGTTTTATGCAAAGCTGATTTATTTTCCCTACTTCAAAGGAATAAATGAAGTCTGTACTAATGGAGTTTTCTATCATGACATGGTTCCGCCAACCGATGTCTCATAGCCCAAAATCATCATAAGTTGCCCACAATTAAGTTATCAATCCGGTGTTGAGAGTTCTGAGATAGATCCAAGTCCAGATGCTCAAGTTGTCCGTAACTGGGGACACGGCTAATCGAATAGGTTTTTAACCCTCTGCAGAGGTTCGTACACTTTACCCGCAAGATTCGATCCCTCTCTTTACATTCTCGCACTTCAGGGTGTTTGAGAACAAGATGACCGAAACATGGTCTTCCGAAGAGTTCCTCTGACCACCGCCCGTGCTCATCCAATCCTACCGTAGTTCTACATCTGCTAGCACCGTCCCAGCCAGAGTCACAACTAAGGTCAACCAAGCCAGAGCCCATAGTGACTTGCGGTTGCACAGTTAAGCTTCCGGGCATGAAGTATTCTTCCGTCTCTTTGAGTCTGAGTGAAGCTTTCCGCAAGATGTCATGGCGCTTCTCCATGCATCCCGGCCAACCTTTGGATTCTCCAGGTGCCCGTCAACCATCCTTCACCCAGAGTGTGTATTGAATTCTTGTCTCGAGTCTTGAAGTCTTGAGGCCTTGAAGATGCAGTCCTTGCAGATTCCATCATGGAGTTGTCGCCATTTACGTAGATCCTCCATTCTCACACCACTCCCAAGCACTCATACCAACCCCGTCTACTATAGCGTAGCATTAAAATAAATAACGTCCCGGGCTTGGTAACAGGGTGATGGGTTCCTACCTCATGCATACTACTCAACTACAAGGATTCAATGTCACTACTGGAGGGATTGTTGCGAAGATGACACTAGATGCAATAAAACACATAGGTATCAAAACATGGTCAAAGTGAACTTTCCTGGTAAGTTGATGAAGATAACAACACTCTCGAATAATGACTTGGTAGAACTATTCGTCACTCCGTTGAAAATCTATATAGTCATAGCATTCATATAAGCAAACATCCTAGCAAACAATTCTAACACTCATAATAAAACCAACAAACAAAAATGCAAATCAAGGGACACCAAATAAAACAAAGGAAAACTACACAACAAAACTACCAAAGAAAACTCGGAGAAAACAAATCAAGGTTTTCACCACATCAAGCATCAACTAAGAAATAGTTTTACACAACTAAAACTTTTCTTAACAGAACCTAAGCAAGGGTTTTGCTAACTAACAAAAGGGGAAACATCATGCAAACTAGGAGCAAAAAGAATCACATCAAAAGCTATTATAGAACTCCTATTATGCCTATAACAATTCTAGCAAGAAAAAATAAAATAAAAATTTTATTTATTGTAAATAAAAGTTCATGTTCTTAAACTACAGAAACTAATCTAAAATAAACTATGACATAGGTAAAATAAAATTATTTACTAAATAAAATAATAGGAAAACAGTAGCTAGTTAAATAAACAAGAAATACATGATTTTGACTAAAGCTATTTTTTATTAAATCTAAAATACCCAAATAAATCCCTACTGCTAGGCAAAGTCAAAACAAAGCAGTGACAAAAGGAATCACTAAAATAAAATAATCCTAACTCATTTTATAGTAGAATTACTAATCTGTCTAAAACTAAAATAAAACAATTTCTAATAATTTAAACATGGCCAAACATATTTTCTACAGAAACTACAACAAATTTGCAAACTAACAAAAAAAGAATCAACTAAAAATATTAAGTAACCTAAAAGATATGGATTTTACAAAACTGAAACTATTCTGTTAAAAACAGAAACGAAAAATAAAACTAAAAAGAAAAAAAAAACTGGCGCTAAGGGCCTATCTAACGCTCGGGCGACAAATAACTAAAACGTGCCCGCGGCTAACAGGAAATAACCGATCGGGCCGGTCCAACTAAACCGCTAACTAAACCTAAATAAACCGTAACTAAAACCGGATCTTTTAAAATAAACCATACCCCTTCGGGGATCTAATCTAAAGCGTCGATTTTTTATCGGACGGTGGCGGGAGTTCAGCGACTCACCAGTGGCGGCAACGGCTGACGGTCGGCCAGCTCGAGGCGACAACGGTGCAGTGGCTCCGGTGGTCGGGGAAGACGGCGGAGGTGTCCATGGTCTTGGCGGAGCAAGGGGAGCTCGGGGGTGGAGTCGGTGGAGCTTGGGGGGTGACGGAGGAGCTCGGTGGGGTGCAATGGCGCGCGAGGGCTCGGGTTCAGCGAGGAATCGCGGGCGAGGGAGAGGGTTTTGAGTCGGGAGGCGGAACTGGGCGAGGGGGTATTTATAGGGGGGACCGGCTTGGAGAAGGGGCGGATCGGGAAGGCGATCCCGAGATCTCCGGCGGTCTTGGCCAGCTGGTTGGCGGCGGTGATGGCGTGGCGTGGGCGAGGGGAAAGGGAGAGGTGGGGCCAGGGCGTCAGCGAGAGAGGGGGAGGAGTGAGCGAGCGGGCGACCGAGGGGAAGGGAGTTCAAGGCGTCGGTTCGGGGCAGGCTGCCTCGGCGCCGTGGGCTGCACTGGTGGGCTGCCTCGGCCTGGTCAGTTAGCTGGCTGGCGCCCTGGGGTTTTATTTTATATTTTTTTTTTGAATTAGGGAGAGGGGGAATATATATATATATATATATATAATATATTTTTATATAGGACATATATATATCAAAATTTTCAGAAAAATATTTCCTACACGATGAACTTTATTCCAGCTTCTAATAAAATACACAAAAATTCAAATAAAACAAAGAGTGTTTCTGCTCTAATAAAATCCAATAAAAATCATTTTTAAAAAAATACCAAAATGATTTCAAATTTATTTTCTCCTAATTTTCCATTGAAGGGAATCATTTTACCCATATTTCCATTTATTTATTTTTAGGAGAAAATAATTTGAATAAAATCCAGATACTTCCAAATTTGAAAGGGAGTTTCAAAATATTTCCAAATGACTTTCAATCTGATTCTTTTTAACTTCCAACTCATATTTCATATAATTGAAGAAGTCATTTTATCTTCTCTCATGAAAATCATTGAGTTGCATAAAGCCTCCTTTAAATCCAGTAGTACTCTGTTTCTTCATACCATCATATCAAAAGCAAAACTCCAACTTTTTTTTTCCTTCGAACTACAGTCCGTGGAATATATATTTTCTTATCCATTAGTCTAGTCTTCTTCACAGGGTACTACCACCCTTAAAATGCACAAATTCTTCCATAGACCATATTTCTCATATCCTCGAAAATGGTCAAAATCTTTGTTCATAGAGTAACAACTCATACAATTAAACATATGAAAATATGTCACCTTAACTTTATTGATTTCATGAATCCATTACAAACTCTGAGCACCCATTACATAACTCAACTTATTGTACCCAAAAAAAAATTTGGTTTATACCACTCTTATTATCCATATCAAAATTCCAACTACTCAACTCTAGCTTCCTTCTTGTAGGGACATTTAGTAGCATAATGTCCTGCTTCCTTGCAATGAAAACACATAACTTTCGATAAGTCTTTGGGCTTCTTGGAGATGGTGCCTGCTCCTTGAGTTCCTTGCTTCCTTTCAAGACAATGATTGGCATAATGCCCGACGTCCTTACATTCAAAACAGGTAATATGACTCTTGTCCCTCTTTGCAGAAATTGGGTTGTTGTGAGGGTGTCTTTGTTTTCTCTTCCTGGGTTTCTTCGCCTGATCAAACCTTTTATTCCCTGTGGATCAAACTCTATTGCTTCCGTTGGGAAGTATCCCAGATACTCTTTTCTTTCCTTGGTGCAATACTGTGAAAAATGTCCTTCTTCTCCACATGAATAGCAGGCATTGGAGTAAAATATGTTGAGGCCTTCTCCATCAGGGTCTTCAACACATTCCTTCATCACATGTTCTTTCATAACTTCTCGGAGGGCTTCTTTCATTCCTTCTTCCTGCTCCTGAATAGTTTGTTGCACATGGGGTAAATGTGACACTGAGTCGGGTAGTGGGTGGTTCCTTCACACAAGAAACAAGTCACCTGACTAGTTGGGCATTCCTCAGCTGGGTGTTTCTCCTCACAATGAGGGCATCCATCCTTGTGTTCCTCCTGGTGTGTCCTATTTCTCCGCAAATCTTGCAGGCACAATGTTTACTTCTTGGTGCATCATGGTGCTTCCGGATAAGACGAGATCTTGTCGAGTCTTCTTGAATTCTTCCCAAGTCTTTGCTCCATTCCATCCCTGTATAGCTTGGTGCATCTGCCACCATGTTGCAGCACTTCCTTCAAAGTACTGAAGAGCGTAAGATACTTCATTCTTCCTTGAAACCAAATTGCTCCCGAAGTGATTCTCCATGTTCTGAACCCATCGGTCCGTCATTAATTGACTCATCGGTCCCGAAAATACGAGCTCATATCCATTCATCATCTATTGGGTCCATGGGTTTTGGGGTGAGATAAGAGGGATCGAGAGGGATACACACAAGACAAACAAAAGTTTTGAAAAGACAGATTTTATTGTGGCTGTCGGAAAAACATCAAACAAATGACAGCTCACAATCGTCGCATCTAACGTAGGTGTATAACAGGGGTTTGGTCTCTAAAGGTCAAATAATTCTTCAGGAACTTCAAATTCTTCAAGTCTTCAGAGTCTTCAATTGTTGAAGCTGCAATTCTTCCAACGCATGGTGAAATCCTCTTTACTCTGAAATGGCAATCAGTTGTCCGATATCTTTAATTCTTGGAGAGACTTCAGTTGATCTTCCGTGTGGTCAAAAGGGAAAGGTGTATATTCTAACTATTTGAGGTGAGAGGGATTACTTGATAAAATCAAAATGAGAAGTAAGAGTGTTTTTGAAAATAAGGTTTTAGAAATTTCCTGTCCTAGGGGCTTTCCGATTTCTAGCGTCACGTTCTACAGTCAACATGTGCTCTAATACCATATCTGTAGCGACCCGACCTCGGACGGTCAAGCCTCTGTGTTGCTGTGCAATCCCTGGATCAGTATGCTGGCACACACAGTACATCAATGTATATAGCAAAGTGCAATCACATGTATAATTAACGAAAAACTGAGATATACCTCATAAGTCACAATGAAACAAATAGTCGGTGTGGAGTCCCATCAACGCCATCGGCAGATTGAGTGTAGACCGTAACCTGTATCGTAACTCTTACTCGTCGAGGAAATATCTGCAACATGATACGTTGCAGCCGTGTAGGTCAGTACATTGAATGTACCGGCAAGATCACATTAAGAGAAAACAGATGATAAACTATACTATATGCAGTATGGCTTTGTGGCTCTGTGTCTGAGTTTTGTTTGCGCAAAAGCTGATTTATTTTCCCTACTTCAAAGGAATAAATGAAGTCTGTACTAATGGAGTTTTCTATCATGACATGGTTCCGCCAACCGATGTCTCATAGCCCAAAATCATCATAAGTTGCCCACAATTAAGTTATCAATCCGGTGTTGAGAGTTCTGAGATAGATCCAAGTCCAGATGCTCAAGTTGTCCGTAACCGGGGACACGGCTAATCGATTAGGTTTTTAACCCTCTGCAGAGGTTTGTACACTTTACCCGCAAGATTCGATCCCTCTCTTTACATTCTCGCACTTCAGGGTGTTTGAGAACAAGATGACCGAAACATGGTCTTCCAAAGATTTCCTCTGACCACTGTCCGGTGCTCATCCAATCCTACCGTAGTTCTACATCTGCTAGCACCGTCCCAGCCAGAGTCACAACTAAGGTCAACCAAGCCAGAGCCCATAGTGACTTGCGGTTGCAGGTAAGCTTCCGGGCATGAAGTATTCTTCCGTCTCTTTGAGTCTGGGTGAAGCTTTCCGCAAGATGTCATGGCGCTTCTCCATGCATCCCGGCCAACCACTGGATTCTCCAGGGTGCCCGTCAACCATCCTTCACCTAGTAGTGTGTATTGAATTCTTGTCTCGAGTCTTGAAGTCTTGAGGCCTTGAAGATGCAGTCCTTGCAGATTCCATCATGGAGTTGTCGTCATTGACGTAGATCCTCCATTCTCACACCACTCCCGAGCACTCATACCAACCCCGTCTACTATAGCGTAGCATTAAAATAAATAACGTCCCGGGCTTGGTAACAGGGTGATGGGTTCCTACCTCATGCATACTACTAAACTACAAGGATTCAATGCCACTACTGGAGGGATTGTTGCGAAGATGACACTAGATGCAATAAAACACATAGGTATGAAAACATGGTCAAAGTGAACTTGCCTGGTAAGTTTATGAAGATAACAACACTCTCGAATAATGACTTGGTAGAACTATTCGTCACTCCGTTGAAAATCTATATAGTCATAGCATTCATATAAGCAAACATCCTAGCAAACAATTCTAACACTCATAATAAAACCAACAAATAAAAATGCAAATCAAGGGACACCAAATAAAACAAAGGAAAACTACACAACAAAACTACTAAAGAAAACTCGGAGAAAACAAATCAAGGTTTTCACCACATCACATCAACTAAGAAATAGTTTTACACAACTAAAACTTTTCTTAACAGAACCTAAGCAAGGGTTTTGCTAACTAACAAAAGGGGAAACATCATGCAAACTAGGAGCAAAAAGAATCACATCAAAAGCTATTATAGAACTCCTATTATGCCTATAACAATTCTAGCAAGAAAAAAATAAAATAAAAATTTTATTTATTGTAAATAAAAGTTCATGTTCTTAAACTACAGAAACTAATCTAAAATAAACTAAGACATAGGTAAAATAAAATTATTTACTAAATAAAATAATAGGAAAACAGTAGCTAGTTAAATAAACAAGAAATACATGATTTTGACTAAAGCTATTTTTTTATTAAATCCAAAATACCCAAATAAATCCCTACTGCTAGGCAAAGTCAAAACAAAGCAGTGACAAAAGGAATCACTAAAATAAAATAATCCTAACTCATTTTATAGCAGAATTACTAATCTGTCTAAAACTAAAATAAAACAATTTCTAATAATTTAAACATGGCCAAACATATTTTCTACAGAAACTACAACAAATTTGCAAACTAACAAAAAAAGAATCAACTAAAAATATTAAGTAACCTAAAAGATATGGATTTTACAAAACTGAAACTATTCTGTTAAAAACAGAAACGAAAAATAAAACTAAAAAGAAAAAAAACTGGCGCTAACGGGCCTATCTAACGCTCGGGCGACAAATAACTAAAACGTGCCCACGGCTAACAGGAAATAACCGATCGGGCCGGTCCAACTAAACCGCTAACTAAACCTAAATAAACCGTAACAAAAACCGGATCTTTTAAAATAAACCATACCCCTTCGGGGATCTAATCTAAAGCGTCGATTTTTGATCGGACGGTGGCGGGAGTTCAGCGACTCATCATGATGGCGGCAACGCTGACGGTCGACGGCGGCTCGACGGCAACGGTGCGGGGGCTCCGGTGGTCGGGGAAGACGGCGGAGGTGTCCGGCGGGTGCGGCGGAGCAAGGGGAGCTCGGGGGTGGAGTCGGTGGAGCTTGGGGGCGACGGAGGAGCTCGGTGGGGGTGAAATGGCGCGGCGGGGGGGCTCGGGTTCCGGCGAGGAATCGCGGGTGAGGGGAGAGTGTTTCGGGGTCGGGAGGGCGGAACTGGCGAGGGGGTATTTATAGGGGGACCGGCTTGGAGAAGGGGCGGATCGGGAAGGCGATCCCGAGATCTCCCATGGTCGGGCGGCGCGGTGGTTGGCGGCGCGTGGCGTGGCGGGCGAGGGAAAGGGAGAGGTGGGGGCCAGGCGCCGAGAGAGGGGAGGAGTGAGCGAGCGGGCGACCGAGGGGAAGGGAGTTCGGGCGCGTCGGTTCGGGTCGGCTGCCTCGGCGCAATGGGCTGCGCCGGTGGGCTGCCTCGGCTGGGCCGTTAGCTATTCGGCTGGCGCCTGGGGTTTTCTTTTCTATTTTTTTTGAATTAGGGAGAGGGGGAATATATATATAATATATATTTTTATATAGGACATATATATATATCAAAAATTTCAGAAAAAATTTCCTACACGATGAACTTTATTCCAGCTTCAAATAAAATACACAAAAATTCAAATAAAACAAAGAGTGTTTCTGCTCTAATAAAATCCAATAAAAATCATTTTAAAAAATACCAAAATGATTTCAAATTTATTTTCTCCTAATTTTCCATTGAAGGGAATCATTTTACCCATATTTCCATTTATTTATTTTTAGGAGAAAAATAATTTGAATAAAATCCAGATACTTCCAAATTTGAAAGGGAGTTTCGAAATATTTCCAAATGACTTTCAATCTGATTCTTTTTAACTTCCAACTCATATTTCATATAATTGAAGAAGTCATTTTATCTTCTCTCATGAAAATCATTGAGTTGCATAAAGTTTCTAAAATTTGAAATATTTCCAAACAGAATTCAAATCTTTTCAAAACCCTTTTCATTTATTTAAATGGAAGAAGTCATATCATCTTCTCTCTCTGATTTTGTGTTTGAATTGAATTTGAATTCATGGATATAAAAAGGCAAAGTGAAAGTCAGGGAAAGTCATTTCATTCCCTCTCATTCAACTTTCAAAAAGTTTCAAATTCCACTCAATTTCACTCAATCAATCACACAACAAACAATAAATCAATCAAAACTATTTATTTATTTTAACATTCCAAAAATTTAGAATTTTGGGATGTTACAGAGGATAGTTTAGATGTCAGAAGGTACTAGGTACCAATCAACTGTTGATGAATGGGCCAAGTTGATCAATCCCCCAGAAGCTCATGAGTATTACTTGGATGTGTATGCCAAGAAAAAGAAAGACCACAACTCTATGGCAAACATGTACAAAGAGATCCTTGATAAAGCTTTGGAGACACACAAGCTTGGATCTGTACACTATCTGTTGTCTCGTCTGCCTACCATCAACACCATCCTAAGGCACACCTTGCTACCCAAGTCAGGAGATCACAAGATGATTAGAGGACATTCAATCAACTTGCTGCACATTTTTTATGTCCCACAAAAGTTCAAGGTCATGAGTCTGATTGTAGAGACAATCAAGTGGACAGTTGCTGACCAGAAGAGATCTTGTGGGTATGCTCCACATATTCAGGTGCTCATCAACTCTAAGATGGGCATAGGCACTTATCTATTGGACAAGGAGCATTTACCTCTCTATCCTGAATTTGAAGACAACAAGGTTGTGATGAATGAGAATGAACCTTCATCAGTGCAAGAACAAGAAAAGAGAGGTAAAGCAAAGGCAGAGAAAGCTGCAAAGATGTCAAGTGCTGAAGAGGCATCTCAAGTTTTCCTGAAGAGCAAGCAAGATCCGCTGGCATATCTAATCCAGTCAACTTTGAGGATTGAGAAGGGCTTGGCCACCCTGACTCAGAATCAGGAGAGCTTGGAGAGGATCATTGAACAAAAATTCTATGATCTTGATCTGAAGGTAACTGAGATGCTGACAGTAGTTGAGCAGCTCCAGGAGGAAGCGGAAGAGAAGAAGGGGAAGGCTACCACAAATGCTTTTCACCGAGTGCCTAGAGGTCAGAGGTCTGCTGCAGTACCCATGGCTGACACTAGAGCCACCACATCAACACCAGCAGCCACAGCTTCAGTGCCACTTCCAGCAGCCACTCCACCAGCTCCAGCTACATCAACTGATGCCTTCATCCTTGGAGTTCTCTCTACACCACCTCCCGAAGACCAAGCCTGAGAGACGCATAGCACTATGCATATTTGAACTTTTTGGTAACTTGTTGCCAAAGGGGGAGAAATATGTATAGATCATAGGCTTCGAGAGAGAGAGAGTGTTGCTTCTTTTGTCTCTCTTGCTATTTGTTTGGTTGAACTTTATTGTGTGCTTGTTTGATACTCTATTTCCTTGTGTGAGATACTTGTATGATCATGTGTTTGATCATATGCTACTTTAATGCTTGCTTGGATGATATTATCTTTTATATCCTTATATGATCATTCACTTTGCTTGGTGATGAGTGCATGTTTTTAAGTTATATCATTTTGAGCGCTCCACCAAGATGTATGTGACATGGAAGAGTAACCCATGATCCTAATCGATTGTGCATTTGCATCAAAAGCAAATCACAAATAATGCACAAATTTAGGGGGAGCTCTTGCTTATCACATACTTCTCAAAGCGATGATGTATTTCAATCTTATTATCATTTGTCGAAGATTTGATCTATATGTCGTCATCAATTACCAAAAAGGGGGAGATTGAAAGTGCAACTATCCCTGGGTGGTTTTGGTGATTATCAACAACATATAGCTCATTGAACTAATGCTATTTCAAGATAAATATTTCAGGAAAGTTTAATGGTTGGCATGGCATGGATCAGAAATGTGGACCCCTCAAAAAGCTAAGGACAAAATATTGGCTCAAGCTCTAAAGCTCAAGACTTTACATTTTCATTTTAGTGATCCAAGATCACATTGAGTCCATAGGAAAAGCCAATACTATTAAAAGGGGATGAGGTGCTACTTAATGGGTTTCTTGCTCAAAATGCTTAGTGATATGCTCCAAAGCCCTCAACCACTTTCTCATATCCACATATGTCCCAAATCAAATAGTCAAACTCGGCCCCATCGAAACCTTCTATCCGACGCCACCGAGTTCTCTTGACATAGCCACTGCCACAAAACTGTCGGTGTACTAGAGTAGGGGTACCCTAGTATCCCGTGCACTGCAGACAGTTAATAGCACCTGCAACAAGGTTTGCCTCGTCACCGCCAGGATCCTCCGTGGCTTCCTTGGAGCCATTCAAGAACAAAGTGTTTGATTAAGAAGACAAGGCCCCGACAAGAGGAGCTTGTCGGGAGGGCCACTCAAGGCACGCGGAAGACAAGCCCCCGGCAAGAGGAGCTTGCCGGGAAGGCTCGGAGCGCGACGAGTCTCCGGGCACGACAAGGCTTCGGCCGCGGCAAGGCGCTTGCCGCGGCATGCAACTTCTCTCCATCTCCGCTCCAGCTCATCCAGCGACGTGTCGCCATGGGACCGTTCCATGCGCGCGTGTCGAGCGGCTGTGCAGCCAGCGGAGAGCAGCGATAAGCGGCGCTGACAAGCTTGCCATCGTGGCGAGCGGAGGCGCACCTGACGGCCTCTCTGTTGCCTTTGTTTGGGCGACCACGACGGGCATTTATTGCTTTTGTCCCTTGCCGTCAGAGTTAGGTATTTGGCACTGTACACTGTTCGAGTAGGTGTACCAACTCCTGTTTTTACATTTGTACCCCCGCCTATGTTGCCACCTGTCGGAGACCCCTTGAGCATATAAAAGGAGGCCCGTGTGCAACGTAGAAAGGGTTCGGCTGGTTCGGTTCATTCGACTCGCCAGAGACTAGATACACTCACGTTAGGTTTTGTAGCTCTCATCGCTCCCTAGCAAGAACACAATACATCAAACAAGCAGTAGAGGAGTTTTATCTCTCCGGAGAGCTCCGAAGCTGGGTAAACTGCTCGTGTGCCTCGCCTCGATCCGCTCTTCGTGCGATCTCCACCCCCCTCCGAACCACAAGGGGCCTGGTCCGCCGGCCCCATAGGTGTCCATGGGTACGATCAGCCTCCCCGACATCTTTGGCGCGCCAGTAAGGCGTCGAGGCAGGTGAATCTGATCCGGCGTTCACACGAGCAGCGTCATCAACATCTTCCTCAACATGCCACCGAAGAAGAAGGCTTCGGCGGCAGCAGAGCCGTCCGCATCGTACCCACCCTCACCGCAGCAAACGGGTGGTGGGGCAGACGCTGGCGGAGGAACGGGCGCCGACGAAGGTGTCCGCGACATTGCCAAGTCCAAGGACAAGGCCCCGCAAACCTCGGCGTCCGCGCATCCCCCGCGCCCATCTCAGGAGACGCGGGACCAACAACGTCATGGCGTTCACAACGCCATACGTTCGTTGGATCGAGACCCTCAAGACCAGCATGCACGCCAACATGCTGGCACGAGTGAGATACGGTCGCCCGGACGGGGTGCTGCTCCTTCTAACGTAGTTAGAAGTCCGAGCGTGTCCCGCTCCTCGCACCGTTCTCCAATGCCACCCACTACTCCAGCAGAAGCTCGGCGAGAGCTCAGCTGCTCCTCGACTACCCTCCAACGGCCGACAAGGTCGACGAGTGGAGGGCCACTATCCAGAGCCTCATCGGCTTTGCCAACGGCGACGCTCCGCGGCAACCAACGCCATCGTTGCCGCGGCATGACGACAAGGCATGAGACGGTGGCGACGAGACTGTCGGAGGTGCAACCACCGTGCACTCTCCGTGAAGAAGGCCAAGATCGCCGACTCACCGGATCCACCTCGACAGCGACTCCACTGCGTCGTCGGATCCGCGAGCTCGTCGCGATCAGCGCCAAGTTCTTCATGAGCGACAACAAGAGGACGCCGAACTTCGCATCGAGCGCCAAGAGAAGCGCGACGTCGATCCGACAAGCGCCATTGGGCCTTCTGTTGACATGCGCGCTACCGGAGGAGCCAGCGACTTGCCGTGACGCTGTAGGTTGCCCCTGCCTTCACTCGTGAGCTGCGGCAAGTCCAGTGGCCCAGCCGTAAAAACTTCAAGCCGACGTGCGGAGAAGTACGATGGCGGGGACGCATCCGTCGGAGTTCCTCAAAGATCTACACCATTGCGGTGCAGGCTGCGGGGGGACGGGACGACAAGATCCTCGCCAACTACTTCCCGCTCGTGCTCAAGCCAAACGTCAGAACTTGGCTCATGCACTTGCCGGACAGTTCCATATCCTTTTGGGCAGATCTGTGCCACCAGTTTGTTGGCGCCTTCACAGGTGGCCACAAGCCTCATGGCCAAGAGAGTGACCTTCACTTGCTCGCCCAGAAGGAAGGAGAGTCCCTGCGCAAGTTCATTCAGAGATTCAGCCGTGTGCACTACAACATCCCAGACGTCCACCCTGCCGCGGTGATCAGCGCATTTCATCAGAACGTGCGAAACCGCAGGATGAGGGAGGAGATGGCGATGTGCAAAGTCAAGGACGTAGCTGAGCTGTACGCCTTGGCCGACAAGTGTGCACGCGCTGAGGAAGGGAGAAAACTCCCAGGAGAGAATGCGGAAGCAGGATCTGACAGTGAGGAGACCGCCCCGGCAAAGAAGGGCCGGCGGCGAGGCAACAGGAAGAAGAAAAGCAGAGAGGTGCTAGCAGTCGAGCAGTCCGGCAATGGAGGTGGCGACAAGAACGCCAACGCTGGTGGCTCCGGCAAGGAGGTTGCCGCTGACGCCAACCACCAGCCGGTGGCGGCCGCCGACAAGCAGGACAGCTCCGGCAAGCAGTACTGCAAGATCCACCGCACCAAGGGCCACGACCTCCAGAGCTGCAAGAAAGTCGAGCAGCTTGTCGAACAGCAGAGAGCTGAGTACGAGCGGCGCGACAAGGAGAAGGCCCAGGAAGGTGCTGGGGGAGCAAAGAAACGTCCCGGCCGGGGAGGACGCCGTGGCAAGGCCAAGCAGCGGCAAGGAGATCGACCTCCCCGCGGCCGCGACAAGGATGAAGATGAGGACGACGACGAAGATATGGAAGACGACGACGCTGATGAGCAGGAGTTTCAAAAAGCCACAAAGGTCCTCTGCGTTGACGGAGGTGCTTCCCTACATACCTCCCACCGCCAACTTAAGCAATGGATGCGGGAGGTCAATGCAGCGGAACCATCCGTAGAGTCACGCAAGCCTCTGAAGTGGTCCAGCACGCCTATCATTTTTGATATTGAGGACCACCCTGATCGCATAACTGCGGTCGGGTGCTCGCCGATGTTGGTCTCGCCAACCATCCGCAACCTCAAAGTCACAAAAATGTTAGTTGACGGTGGGGCCGGCTTGAATCTGATCTCCTCCGCGGTGCTCCAGAAGCTTCAAATCCCTGACAGCGAGCTCGAAGAGACCGGTACCTTCCAAGGAATCAATCCGGGAAGGAGCAAGCGAAGGGAAAGATTACGTTGCGGTCACATTTGGCGTGAGCTGAACTTCAGGATCGAGAGGGTTACATTCGACGTTGCCGATTTCCCATTGCCTTACAATGGGATACTTGGCCGTCCAGCACTCGCCAAGTTCATGGCAGCCTCTCACTACGCTTACAATCTACTCAAGATGCCAGGCCCGATAAGCGTCATCTCTGTCCACGGCGACAAAAAGGATGCCCTTATTTGTGCCGACAAGATCTACCGGGATGCAGCAGCCGCGACAGAGTGCCAGACACTTGTCAGAAGCTCCCGGGGAAGAAGACGAAGTCCAAGTCCGGCAAGGGTTCTGATGCTCACTCCGGCAAGCGCACCTCTTCGGAGTGCTGCGCTACCGTCAAGGACGCACCATCGAGCTCCACCGGCAAGTGCAAGAAGATGGTGGTTCCGCCAAAGACCAAGAAGGTGCCCGCCAAGGAGGACGGCACTGGTGGTACCTTCACCATTAGTGCCTCTCTCGACCCTAAATAGGAAGGCGCGCTCGTTGCTTTCCTGCAGGCGAATGTCGACGTGTTTGCATGGCAACCGTCTGACATCCCCGGTGTTCCTGTGAAAGTGATTGAGCACCGCCTGGCCATTTGTCCTCATCGCGCGCCCGTCAAGCAAAAAGTGAGGAAACGAAAAGGAGCGCCAAGAATTCATAGCGTAAGAGATCAAGAAACCGGAAGCAGCGGGCCTTGTCGAGGAGTGCTCCATCCCTCGTGGTTGGCCAATCAGTAGTCGCGCCAAAGCAAATGGGAAATGGAGACTTTGTATTGACTTCACGGATGTTAATAAAGCTTGTCCCAAAGATCCATTTCCCTTGCCGTTGCATTGACCAGATTGTTGACTCCACGGCTGGATGTGATTTGCTTTCGTTTCTTGATGCATACTCGAGGATACCATCAGATCTTCATGGCTGAAGAAGATGAGGAGAAGACCGCATTCATCACACCATGTGGCACTTACTGTTTCATACGGATGCCTTTCGGTTTGAAGAATGCTGGTTCAACATTTGCAAGGGTAGTCCATGACGCTTTTGAGCCGCAGATGCACAGAAATGTAGAAGCCTACATGGATGACATAGTGGTCAAAAGCAAAGACAGAGCAACTCTGGTTCAAGATTTGGACGAGACCTTTGCAAATCTGCGCAAGATCAACCTTAAGCTCAACCCCGAGAAGTGCGTGTTTGGAGTTCCTTCCGGCAAGCTTCTCGGGTTCTTCGTGTCTCAGCGAGGGATCGAAGCTAATCCCGACAAGATCAAGGCCATTTAGCAGATTGAAGCACCAAAGCGCGTCAAGGATGTACGAAGGCTTGCTGGCTGCGTGGCTGCTCTCAGCAGGTTTATTTCTAGGTCTGCTGAACGCGCCCTGCCGTTTTTCAAGATTTTGAAAAGGGCAGGTCCAATGAAATGGACTCTCGAAGCGGAGGCTGCGCTCCAGGACTTGAAGAGATACCTGTCCTCCACTCCAACACTTGTCGCACCTAAGCCACAAGAGAAGTTGCTGCTATATATAGCGGCAACCAATCAAGTGTTTAGTGCTGCATTAGTAGCGGAGAGGGAGGCGGATGAAGAGCCAGCAACCACGGCAAGCAAATCGAGCGACAAGCGGGGCTTCACGACAAGCTCTGGTCCCGACAAGAATGAATCCGCGTAGACACATGAACAGATACAGAAAAGGATGGTGCAGCGCCCAGTCTACTTTGTCAGTTCCCTCCTGCAGGGGGCTAGGTCAAGGTACTCTGGTGTGCAAAAATTGCTTTTCGGCCTCCTCATGGCCTCGAGAAAGCTGCGCCATTACTTCCAAGCACATGAGATCACAGTTGTCACTCGCTTTCCGCTGAAGAGGATACTGCAGAATCCGTGGCGGCAGGCGGGATTGTCGAGTGGGCATCGGAGCTGTCAAGCTTTGGTCTCAAGTTTGAAAGCACATCAACTATCCAAAGCGGGCGTTGGCAGAATTCATAGCAGAATGGACGCCAACACCATATGAAGAGATTCCGAGACGCAGCATTCCCGTCAAAGAAGCAAGCAAAGAGTGGCTGATGTACTTTGATGGTGCCTTCTCGCTGCAAGGCGCTGGTGCCGGCGTGCTGCTTATCGCACCCACCGGAGAGCACCTTAAGTACGTCGTCCAGATGCACTTTCCCAAGGAGCAAGCGACAAACAATACTGCAGAGTATGAAGATTTGCTTGCCGGTCTCAGGATCGCCGTGGACCTTGGGATCAAAAAGCTTATTGTCAGGGGAGACTCGCAACTCGTCGTCCGCCAAGTGAACAAAGATTACCAGAGTCCGTTGATGGAAGCCTACGTTGATGAAGTGAGGAAGCTGGAAGAGCACTTTGACGGCCTGCAAATGGAACATGTTCCAAGAGCTCAGAATGATATTGCTGACGGCTTGTCAAAGTGCGCCGCACTTAAGTTGCCTATGGAACCAGGGATTTTCGTGCTCAAGCTGACTCAGCCAACCGTAACACCATCAACAGGACAAAACAAGAAAAGGAAGTTGGCCTCTGGTGACTACTTTCCGACAGAGCTTCCCGAAGCCGTCGTTGCAAAGGTCCCCAAGATCAACACCAACAATGCTGAGGAGCAGTCTGCTCCGACAGGCCCCAGGGTTTGTTTCGTTGAAGCAGACGCTCCCGACAAGTCTTGCTCCGGCAAGCTTGTCGGGGAGCATCAAGCTCCGGCAGGGCCGCAGGTTCTTGCCGTGGGAGCTGATGTTCTCGCAGCAGCAGATGTGCCTTTAGTCCTTGTTGTCGAGCCGCAAGCTCCAGCATGGGCACAACAGATTGTCCATTTCCTTCAGACAAGAGAACTTCCCGAAGAGCAAGAAGAAGCGGAAAGAGTAGCCCGGCAGTCAAGTATGTACCAGTTTGTCGACAAGATACTGCATGTAAGAAGACTCAACGGTGTGAAATTGAAGTGTATTCCTGTGAAGATGGATGTAAGCTGTTGGCGAAGATACATGGAGGCATATGTGGTCACCACATTGGCAAGAAGAGCACTTGCCGCAAAGCTTTCCGCAAGGTTTCTTCTGGCCGACAGCCCTCCGTGATGCAATCGCACAAGTAACCAAGTGTGAAGCGTGCGGTTCCATTCCAAGCAGATACATCAGCCAACTCAAGCTCTCCAGACGATCCCTTTATCCTTGCCATTTTCGGGTCTGGGCTCGACATCCTCGGCCCCTTCCCCGAAGCTGTCGGGGCTTTGAGTACTTGTACGCCGCCATCGACAAGTTCACAAAGTGGCCGGAAGTGGAAGCGATGAGGAAGGTGACGGCACGGTCGGTGATCAAGTTCTTCAGTCGATTGTTTGCCGTTTCGGAATCCCTAACAGGATCATCACCGACAACGGCACACAATTTACAAGTCGCACCTTCATGCAGTACGCCCATGACCTTGGCGCCAAGGTCTGCTTTGCTTGTGTTGCTCATCCGAGAAGCAACGGTCAAGCAGAGAGGGCAAATGCTGCGTCGCGCTGGCTCAAGACCAGGACTTTCGGCTGTCTGCACAAGTGCGGAAGAAACTGGATCGAGGAGCTGCCGGTGGTTCTTTGGTCGATCAGGACGACGCCAAATCGAGCCACCGGCCGACACCTTTGCTCTAGTCTATGGAGCGTAGACAGTTCTCCCACGTAACTCAGATACGGATCGCCTCGAGTGCTCGCCACGATGAGCTTGAGCAAGAGCAGCTGCGACAAGATGACGCGTTGCTCCTTGAGGAGGATCGTCTTCAGTCAGGCGAGCTGCTCGCTTCAAGAAGCTCTGCGCCGCTACCATAGCCGCAGAGTTAGTGCCGAAGTCTCGAGGAAGGCGACCTTGTTCTTCGCGCGTTTAGTCCGCCAAGAATTCAAACAAGTTGACGCCAAAGTGGGAAGGCCCTTATCGGGTGAAACGAGTCACTAGGCTGCGCTGTCCGCTTTGAGACCGAAGATGGCATTCCGTGAGCAACTCTTGGAACATTGAGCATCTTCGTAAGTTTTACCCATAGAGGCGCGGTTGTCGGAACCCGTTCCGACAACCACCTTTTGTACAAGTCTTGCCGCTGTTGCATGTAATCCTTTGTACAAAGCCGGGCGCAGACCCCGTGCATCAGTAAAGCTCATGTGTTGCGCACAGCTTGTCAAATTCATGCTATCATCATTTTATTGCATGTTTTGGCTAACACTTTGTGCAGCAACCACACCCGGTAAGCAGAATCGAGGCGCTGGGCTCCATAACATTATTTCCTCTTCTTTTTCATTTCTCAAAGAAAGGAAGGCTCCCTCACGCACAAGTTAACCAGGGGGGAAGGAGGAGATAATATTATGGACCGAGCACCGCCGAGGAAGTTTCACCTCATCGGAAGCAAGAGATGTAAAAGCTAAGTTGCCAAAGTTTGAGCAATCAATTTTTAAATTTTTAAGTTATCTTCCTCGAACGATAGTACTTTGTATGGAGAACCTGTGCGCAGAGGAACCAACTCGCCGGCTAGTCGCGCCCTTACTTTGTTTCGAGTCCGCTCAACAACTTAAGTGAGCTGCAGCTAGTCGCGACAAGGTTGCTTGTCGGAGGCAACACTGCCAACAGGCTCCTGACGTTCCGCACTCAGCGCTCGCGGCAAAAGTGCCCGCACCGACAAGTCCCCCAAATGCGTAAGGCAGAAACATACAAAGGAAGGAATCAAGTAGAGGAAATAACATTGCATTGATCGCCTAAGATAGAGTATATTACAAAATAACTTGTCGCTGATCTAACAAAGTGTTTTAAACATGATCAGCAGCGACAAGGGAAAGATAAAGTCGGCGGCCTAATCTACGCAGTCGCCCTCAATCCGCTTGATCTTGTTCACCTTGTCCACAATGGGTGCGACAAGGGCTTTGAGCTCCTCCACGTTGGCATCGGGCGGCAGGGATCTGAGGACACCGTTAAGGTTGAGGCCCGGATTGCGGAAGGCCACCTTGATCAACACCTTCTCGAGGGCTCCTGCGCAGACCTGGCGTGATTCCTCGGCCAGCTGCTTTGGGACATCTTCCCGGAGTCGCTGGAGGCCCGTCGCCACGCCTTTGAAGAATAAGCTGAGCTTGGCGCTGGGTTGGAGATGCTCGTCGGAGGAGTACGCAAGGTCCGCCATCCCCAGCTCCATCAGCTTGTTGTGGATGTCGGCGGCGGTGTCCACAAGACCTTCGGTCCAGTGCTCCACGCTCTCCCTCAAGACGTTCTGGACGGAGACAGCATTCTCCAGCAGCTCCTCCTTGGCCTTGATCGCCTCCAACAAGCCCACATCCCGCTCTCTGGCGCTGTCCAACGTCTGCGTCAGGGTGGTCAGCTTCAGCTCCAGATCCGCCTTGGAATCCTTGGCGGCCTCGAGCTCCTTGCCTCTATCAGTGAGACGACTCTGCAGCTCACCCAGAGTGTAGGCGTCCTTCTCGCGCTCACGCTTGAGCACGACAAGCTCTTCGCCGCTCTTCTTGAGGGTGGCCTCCAGCTGTGCCACCTTCACCTTCAGCTCTTCCTTGGCGGCCTCGGCGGCTACGGCAGCGTCGCCGCTTCTGGCGCCCGCCAAGCGACTCCTCACGCGCGGCAAGGTCTTCTCCGTGGCTGTCCAGGGTGACCTTCCGCTGCGCCAACTCGCTTTCCTGCGCGGCGAGCTTCTCGGCAGCCAGCCGCTGCTCCTCCTCAGCTGCGTCCTTCTCAAGGATGAAGGCCGTGCGCTCTCATGAAGTTGCCCCTGCGCTTCCGCCACGTCGCGGAGGGCTTCTTTGTTGGCGCTCCGAGCTCCTCGGCGCGCTTCTCCATGTCCGCTCCGCCCTCGCGACAAGGGCTTCCGGGTCTCTAACTTGGCCTGCGGTGCGATGAGCGACAAAGAGCTTCTTCAAGAGCTGCTCCTCCTCGAACTCACGCCTGCTGCTTGGCGCATCCACCAGCGTCAGCCCATCGGAGGCGAGTAGCTCGCCGTCGAAGGTTTCTCCCTCGACCGGGCGCCTGAGCTCGGCTCCCGGGGAGCTTGATGAAGACGCCGCCAGCCTTCGTAGGCACTGGCTGGGGCTCCTCGAACTGACACGCGGCAGCGGGGAGTCGGCTGTCGGTGTGGCGCTTACGCTCCTGCGGCCTCAGGGCCAAGACGATCACCCGACCCCTCGCCGGCCTCCGCGTCGGCAGCCTCGGTGGCCTCCTCGCCAACAGGCTCGTCGGCGACGGCCTCTTCTTCCACGACGACGACCACTTCTTCCTCGACGGCGGCCTCGTCGGTGTTGCCGCGTGCTTCCTCCTTGCCGGCGGCCTCGACCTCCATCGGCTTTGCATCAGACGAAGAAAGGGCAGTCAAGCAGATGTTCAAAAAGAAAAACAAAAGAAAGCAAACCCAAGG
The DNA here is from genome assembly GCA_021605145.1 of Aegilops bicornis. NCBI lineage: Eukaryota > Viridiplantae > Streptophyta > Magnoliopsida > Poales > Poaceae > Aegilops > Aegilops bicornis. The sequence continues at coordinate 340,645,933 of CM038669.1, read as the reverse complement.
GAGATTTTCGCGTAAGGAAATTACCTGGAACGGGATCCGCAGCCATGACCTCGACCACTGGAGGGTCACTGGCGCCGTCCCTTGCCGGGGTAGCCTCCCTTGCCGGAGTGGCTTCCCTTGCCGGGGTGGCCTCCCTTGTCGGAGGGAGCTCCCTTGCCGGGGAGTCCTCCCTTGGCGGCGTAGTGGCGGCGGGTAGGATCTCGGAGGCGGCTTCCGAGCCCTCCTGATGAGGCTGCTCTGCTCCTACACAAGCACACACTCAGATATCAACAAAGAAGGAGCATCCCTGCACGCCAATAGTAAGAAGAAAACTGCGCACTTACTCTGGGGGCTGTGCTGGGGGCTGCTCTGAGGAAGGGTTGCCGGGTCCGGCAAGGGAGTCTCGGACGCGTCCCCCGTTGCCACGGGAGAATCGTCCTCGACGACGACTGTCGGGATCTTGGCCCTCTTCGCCGCTCTCCTGGGCAGCGTCACGAAAAGGAAAGAGTCCGAACGAAGCAAATCAGATTCAAGATGAAGCAATAAAAATTGAAGAAATACAAGCACAATCTCGAGAAGCTTACTCTTCGCCTTCCTCCTCGGAGCTGAGCGCGGAGAAGTCAAACTCCGGCTCGCCTCCGGTGCGACGAGGCGGAGGCGTGGGCTCTCTTGGCCGCTTGGCGGAGACGTCGGCGGTGGCCTGAGAAGATTCCGCCCCAGTTGTCGCTGCAGTGTGGGGCGCCTCATGCAACCTCGCTTGCCTGGTGGAGCGTCGCCAGCGCTGCCTGCCGCGGTCTGTCGCCCCGGCTCGTCTCCAGCCTTGCGGAGACGCCTCCTTGGCGGAGCCGGGGGCCACGCTGGCGGCAAGTCGCTTGGCGGTGGGGAAGAAGCGCCCTCGGCGGGTCCACTCGAACCGGCCTCGGGCTCGACAAGCTCGTCCTCGCCGGTGACCTCTCTTCGCTCAGCAAGGCTTGCCGCCTTCGCTGCGTCCGCCTCCTCCACGGTGAACCCGAAGGCTCCAGCGGCAGCGGCTGCTGCCGCCTCCTCCACCCTGGTGGCAATCCGCGCCATCTCCTGGTCGGTGGTGTCGCGGGTGAGCCTTTTCTGCTCGTCGGAGCGGATCGGCGCTTCTTGCAAATCGTCGAAGAATTGCTGCACAACCTCGTCGGGGGGCTCCTGCCAGGTTGGGACGATCCCGTGGGAGTCGCACAGTGGCATCATGGCGCGGATGCGGTCGAGCGCCGAGTTGTTGTACAATGGGACGACCCCCCGCGGCAACCTAAACCACTCGGGGTGGTCGGGGTCGTTCTTGAACAACTCGAGCAGTATCGAGTCCAGCTCCAGGACGGTGAAGTTCCAGTTCAAGCCCGGGCGCAGCCTCATTATGTCTGCCGCGTTTTGGAACTCCCAAGCAGGCCTCCTCCTTTCCTGCAAGGGAAGCGTCGCGGCGAAGGAAGTCCGTGCTAACTGCGCCTACTGTCAACCCGGCAAGCCTGAGGCGCAGAATTCGGGTCACTGCTATCTTCAGCTTCGCATCCTCCGGCGCCAAGTTACTCCAATCCTTGTCGCGCGCTATTGGGGTTTGGCGCTCGGCGGTGAAGGGCTGTGGATTCTCCTCTACGACCCAGCACCGGTTGGCTCTCCACTCCTCCCACTTGTTCCGGAACTCCCACTCTAGGTAGGCCTCTTTCTTGCCGATCCTAGAGACCCAGGCTATCCCTCCGGCAAGTGGCTCTCCTCTCTCGACACGGGGAACAAAGAAATGGCGGAAGAGTGCCACGTTCGGGTGGACTCCGACAAAGTTTTCGCACAAATGCGCGAAAACTTCCATTGTCAAGATGGCGTTGGGGGTGAAATCAAGGAGGCGGAGGCTAAAGGTGTTCATTATGTCGCAAAAGAACTCAGAAAAGGGCGGGCAAAGCCCGCAATAGAAGAAAAGGGCGAAGAAAGGGTACCCTGTTGGGGCCAAATCGGAGGCAGAGGCGGGGAGCACCCTCGTGCGCGGCTGCGCACGAGTCTCCGTCGACCGGAAGAGGTAGAAGACGTCCCGCAGCTCCCTTGCGCCGAGCTGCGGGGGGAAGATGGCTCGCTCCTTGCGCAACGCCGCGAGCCGCTGCGCCTCGGCCGACTTGACGCCCTTCTCCTTATCGGCTTTCGGAGCCATGGCGAGGGGGGGGGGGCGGAGGAGGCCGACGGCGGTGAGTGTGCTTGCGGCGAAAGGGGGCGGGGCGCTGCTCTCTTTGCACCGGAGAAGAAGAGGGGAGCGGCGGTGGTTTCTTGACAAGACAGCAATGGCAGGGGTGGTCGGCCTGCCTCTGTTTCCTCTGCTTCTAAAGGGGAGGAGGGGGCGGACGTTCCGCTTATACTAATAAAGAACCCCCCACGACCGTGCCCATGATCTCTCGCACGACGTCACGTCCGGTGCGTGCCGTTAGTGGGGATCGTGGTGGGCTCGGGGCGAGTTACGGCGTGATCGAGGCCGCGTGTGTCCGTGCACAGTTTTGGGCCTGGCCCGACAAGCGCTTCGGCACTGCAGTAATGCCCAGGCCGGGGCTCACTGTCGGTGTACTAGAGTAGGGTACCCTAGTATCCCGTACTCGCATGACACGATTATAGCACCGCGGCAAGGTTTGCCTCGTCACCGCCAGGATCCTCCGTGGCTTCCTTGGAGCCATTCAAGAACAAAGTGTTTGATTAAGAAGGCAAGGCCCCGACAAGAGGAGCTTGTTGGGAGGGCCACTCAAGGCACGCAGAAGACAAGGCCCCGGCAAGAGGAGCTTGCCGGGAAGGCTCGGAGCGCGACGAGTCTCCGGGCGCGACAAGGCTTTGGCCGCGGCAAGGCGCTTGCCGCGGCATGCAACTTCTCTCCATCTCCGCTCCAGCTCATCCAGCGACGTGTCGCCATGGGACCGTTCCATGCGCGCGTGTCGGCCGGGTGCAGCCAGCGGAGAGCAGCGATAAGCGGCGCCGACAAGCTTGCCATCGTGGCGAAGCGGAGGCGCACTGACGGCCTCTGTTGCCTTTGTTTGGGCGACCACGGGCATTTATTGCTTTTGTCCCTTGCCGTCGAGTTAGGTATTTTGCACTTTGTAATCGCTCGGTAGGTGTACCAACTCCTGTTTTTACATTTGTACCCCCGCCTATGTTGCCACCTGCCAGAGACCCCTTGAGCATATAAAAGGAGGCCCGAGTGCAACGTAGAAAGGGTTCGGCTGGTTCGGTTCATTCGACTCGCCAGAGACTAGATACACTCACGTTAGGTTTTGTAGCTCTCATCGCTCCCTAGCAAGAACACAATACATCAAACAAGCAGCAGTAGGAGTTTTATCTCTCCGGAGAGCTCCGAAGCTGGGTAAACTGCTCGTGTGCCTCGCCTCGATCCGCTCTTCATGTGATCTCCGCCCCCCTCCGAACCACAAGGGGCCTGGTCTGCCGGCCCCATAGGTGTCCGTGGGTACGATCAGCCTCCCCGACAAAAACCCTAGTCATTTCGGTCTCACCGATAGGGATCTCGGTCTCACCGAGATGGGATTGCAAACTCTCTGTTTCCCTTCGTAACATTTCGCTCTAACTGGGATGAGCGATCGGTCCCACCGAGTTCGCAATGCAAACTCTCTGTTTCCCCTTCGTAACGTTTCGGTCCAACCGAGATTAGTGAATCGGTCCGACCGAGTTTGCTAGACCAACTCTCTGGTTAGCTTATTACCAAAATCATTCCCACCGAGTCTGTGTAATCGGTCTCACCGAGATTATGTTATGTCCTAACCCTAATAAAATCGGTCCCACCGAGTTGACATGTCGGTCCCACCAAAAATCCTGACGTTCACATTTTGAACCAAATCGGTACGACCGAGTTTCATGATTCGGTCTCACCGAGTTTGGTAATTTGTGTGTAACGGTTAGATTTTGTGTGGAGGCTATATATACCCCTCCACCCACTCTTCATTCGTGGAGAGAGCCATCAGAATATGCCTACACTTCCAACATACATTTTCTGAGAGAGAACCACCTACACTTGTGTTGAGACCAAGATCTTCCATTCCAACCACATAAATCTTGATGTCTAGCCTTCCCCAAGTTGCTTTCCACTCAAATCATCTTTCCACCAAATCCAATCCTATGAGAGAGAGTTGAGTGTTACGGAGACTATCAATTGAAGCACAAGAGCAAGGAGTTCATCATGAACACACCATATATTACCTTTTGGAGAGTGGTGTCTACTAGATTGGTTAGGTGTCACTTGGGAGCCTCCGTCAAGATTGTGGAGTTGAACCAAGGAGTTTGTACGGCAAGGAGATTGCCTACTTCGTGAAGATCTACCCTAGTGAGGCAAGTCCTTCGTGGGCGATGGCCATGGTGGGATAGACAAGGTTGCTTCTAGCTTGGTGGACCCTTCATGGGTGGAGCCCTCCATGGACTCGCATAGTCGTTACCCTTCGTGGGTTGAAATCTCCATCAACGTGGATGTACGATAGCACCGCCTATCGGAACCACGGATAAAAAATCTCCGTGTCTTCATTGCGTTTGCTCCCTCAAACTCCTCTGTTTATCTTCATGTGCAATTGTTTTACATTCCGCTGCTATACTCTTAGAATTGCATGTGTAGGTTGATTGCTTGACTTTTGCAAAGTTACTAAAATCTGCCAAGACTTAAAATTTGGAAAAGGCTAGATTTTTATTTGGTCAAGTAGTCTAATCACCCCCCCCCCCCTCTAGACATACTTCCGATCCTACAAGACGACACCTTATGAACTATAGTTTGGCAAGAAACCAAAGTTGTTGTTTCTTAAAATTTGGGGCTGCGATGCTTATGTGAAAAAGCTTCAACCTGATAAGCTCGAACCCGAATCAGAGAAATGTGTCTTCATAGGATACCCAAAGGAAACTGTTGGGTACACCTTATATCACAGATCCGAAGGCAAGATATTCGTTGCTAAGCATGGATCCTTTCTAGAGAAGGAGTTTCTTTCGAAAAAAGTGAGTGGGAGGAAAGTAGAACTTGATGAGGTAATTGTACCTGCTCCCTTATTGGAAAGAAGTTCATCACAGAAATCAGTTCCACTGATTCCTACACCAATTAGTGAGGAAGCTAATGATGATGATCATGAAACTTCAGATCAAATTACTACCAAACCTCGTAGGTCAACCAGAGTAAGATCTGCACCAGAGTGGTATGGTAATCCTATTCTGGAGGTCATGTTACTTGACCATGACGAACCTACGAACTATGAGGAAGCGATGATGAGCCCAGATTCCGTGAAATGGCTTGAGACCATGAAATCTGAGATGGGATTCATGTATGAGAACAAAGTGTGGACTTTGGTTGACTTGCCCGATGATCGGCAACACTACAAAAAAAGACACACCTGTGACATTTTGGGCCGAACGAAAATTTTTTGTCATACTTATGACATTTCTATGACGATAATTGTGACAAAACCCGGTATCATCATAGATGTGGTGGGCTCCTACTTCTATGACAAAAAATCATGACAGAAAATGGGCTTTTTCGTCACAGGCGGGCCGGAGACGCAATCGCATGACATTCTTTGGGCCGTCCATGACGGAAAAACCATGGTAGAAGCGAGGCGAGGAAAATATCGGGTGTTCCGGTTACGGTGGGTGGTCGGGTCGAGCGATGCGCGCTTTCTTCTCAGACACGCACGCACGCAGGTAAGCAGGCGCTGGGCTCTAATCGAACCCGAGCGAGGCGCTCGCCATCGAACCCGAGCGATTGCAGACCGCAGTTATGCGTTATCGAACCCGGCGATCAATCGATGGCTGTTAACTGAACCTGATCGAGCGATTCCTTCACTACTGCTGGTAACTAAAGCTGATCGATGCTGCCTCTGGATGAACAGTGAGCGTAGCTGGGGGGGTGGATGAACAGTTCCCGGTGGGGGTGGATGAACAGGACCCCGTGGTGTTGCCTCTGGATAAACAGGACCCCGTGGAGGGCTGGATGAACAGGACCCCGTGGAGGACTGGATGAACAGGACCACCCCGTGGAGGGCTGGATGAGCAGTAGACGGTGGAGGGTTGGATGAACAGTAGCCCGTGGACGGGTAGTTGAACAGGAGCCCGTGGAGAGGGCTGGTTGAACAGTAGCCGGTGGAGTAGAGCGGTGGAGGCTGGATGAACAGGAGCCCGTGGATGAACAGTCGCAGGTGGAGGCTGGAGGAGGTCGACGGTGGAGTAGCCCGTGGAGGCTGGAGGGGGTCAACGGTGGAGATGAACAGTATCTCGTGGAGTCCCGTTTTGCGGTACGCCACACCCCTCCCAATGAACAGGACCCCTGTTTCGACCGTAGCGCTCCAACACAAGTCTGCTTCCTCCGCTTTTGCACGCCACACCCCTCCCGATCAACAGGACCCCGTTTCGACCGTAGGAGGTCCAACACAAGTCCGTTTCCTTCGTTTTGCGGTACGCCAGACCCCTCCTGATGAACAGGATCCCGTTTCGACCGTGGCCGATCGAACACAAGGCTGTTTCCTCCATTGTGCGGTACGCCAGGCCTCGTTTCCATTGGTTGTTCCGTCCAAGTCCTCCCGATGAACACGACGATGCATTCTGTTCCGACCCAGCCGATTGGCTCCCCATCAACACGACGACGACGATGTCTCTCCATTCCGACCCAGCCATGTACACGAGCCCTGGCCGTACGTATGCGCGAGTAGGCATTCGAGACCCCGCCCGTATGTACGTACGTGGCCGTATTCACTTTCTTGCACCCTGGCCGCTGTACGTACGTGTACATGCTAGGTGCACGCCTCTACTACGACACATGTGCGCCTTTACATCGACCAGTATGTATGTACACGTTCGTGACCAGAATGACAATGCTACGTACGCTTCGATCAGGTGGGTCCCGACTGTCAGGCACTTCCTTGCGTGCGAAGATGTAGCTGGTGGGTCCCAGGAGTCAGGGGCGAATCGTTTTTTTACCCGGACGCACTTCCTTGCGTGCGAATATGTAGCTGGTGGGTCCCAGCAGTCAGGGGGGAAACATTTTTTTTTTTGCAAAATACGGTTGCCCGTCCGGTGGGTCCCTGCTGTCAGGTGGAGTAATAATTATTTTACGCGTAATAAGGAGCCAATTCCTTGCGGCTGTCATGGACCCAGCTGTCAGCCAATCAACGTACAATACTCTTCCAATGGAAGTCGTTCCTTGACCATGTTGACACGCCGCCCCGAGAGCACCAGGGCGGTGGATGAAAGCGAGGCCTAGGAAGCGGACAACGCGGAGCCGGGAAGACGCGGCAGTGGATGCCCATGCGTAGAGGAGTATGAGGGTTCACTGGTCCGGCTATGGTGTGAGGCTGCCGTCACCGCAGAATAACAGGGGGTGTGGGTGAGTAGAGGGATGGTCTGGCCAGCTGTGGGAGTACTAGGGGGCGGTGAGGCCTCCGCGGCATCACAGCCGGCCACGGGGGGCAGGAGCACTCGGCACGACCGGTGCTGGTTTGGGCGGCTGGAGCAAGAAGACCAGAGGTTGAAGAAGCACTACGGCCGTTGGATGGACATCGTACGGTCACTGGATCTAGAATCGTTCATACTGACTAAGTTGACAAAGCCCTCCATCCCCGTCAACTTAGTAGGCCCACAAGTCAGCCTCCCACCAAGGTGGGTCCTAGCTAGCAGGGGAGTATTCATTTTTTTCTGCGTAATAAGGAGTCACTTCCGGTGGGTCCGAGCTGACAGCGGGCGGAATGTTTTTTTGCGAAATACGGTGGCCCATCTGGTGGGTCCCAGCAGTCAGGGGGAAACGTTTTTTTCGCAAAATACGGTGGCCCGTCCAGTGGGTCCCTGCTGTCAGGTGGAGAACCATTATTTTCCGCGTAATAAGGAGGCACTTCCTTGTTGCGGCCGTGGACCCAGCTGTCAGCCTCTCCACATACAGTACACTTCCGATGGAAGTCGTTCCTTGACCATGTTGACCACGCCGCGTTCCGTTGCATGCATGCGTCCATGGGCGTGGTGCGTCCCCACTGTCAGCCTCTCACGTACAGTCATCTTCTGATGACTTTCGGTTGTTGACCACGTTGACCACACCGTGCCGAGTGCACCAAGGCCGGTGGATGACGGCGAGGCCCCAGACTGGAACGACCTATAGATGGGGAAGACGGGGTAGTGGAGTCGCAGATGGAGAGGCGTGGGAAACTTGACTGGTTCGGGTGCGCGGCAGAACAGCCGCGGTGCCGCCCACGGGAGACAGGAGCAAGAACAGAGGTTAAAGAAGGAGCACGGATGTTGGATTAACATCCAATGGTCCAGCTGCTAGAATCATTTGTTGATTAAGTTCACAAAGCCCTGCGTACACGTCCGCTTAGTAGGCCCACAAGTCAGCCACCAAATCTGACGGGTCCCAGCTATCAACGGGAGGAATAAATTTTTTCGCATAACAAGGAGGCACTTCCTTCCATGCAAAGATACAGCCGGTGGGTCCCAGCTGTCAGGTGGAGGAAACATTTTTTCAGCTTAATAAGGAGGAACTTTCCATGCGTGCGACCATGGACCTCGTGGGTCCCAGCTATCAGGCTCTCCACGTACAGTCCTCTTCCGATGACTCCCGTTTGTTGATCACGCCGCACCGAGCGCAGCGAGGCAGTGGACGACGGCGAGGCCCCGGACGGGAACGACTCAGAGATGGGAAGACGCAGCAGTGGAGTCGCAGATTGAGAGGAGGAGAAGGGTTATAACTGGTTCTGGTGCGGCGTGGGGCTGCAGTCGGTGGAGAATAACAGGAGGTGTGGAGGGTGGAGGGATAGCCTGGCGGTGGTGGGGTAGCGCCAGCAGCGATGCATGCTAAGTAGTCGCTAGCGCGGAGGCTGCATCAGCGGTCCCGGCGACGCTAGAGGAAGAAGATGAGAGATTGAAGGTGCATGTCGGCCGTTGGATATAAATCCAATGGTTGTGGATGTCATAATCATTTGTTGACCAAGTCGACAACGCCCTGCATAGGCTTCGACCTATTGGCCCACATGTCAGCCTGCAAAAATGTGGCATATATTTAACCCATGTTTTCTAGAATGTACAGTCCATTTGCTGGGCTGGGTGAACAAATAATTTCGTGTCAATGTGGCCCATTTATATTTTCTAAGAAATCCCAGCCCATTTGCACTTCCTTCAAATACACGAATTAGCAGGGCTCGTTATATATATAATGTTATGTTAGAAGGAGCAATTAATATCAAAAAATAAACCGGAGAGGCACATTTTTTATATACATAATTAACAAATTAGCAAGTTATTGCTCAGAATAAAAATGAGCGCGTTATTATTACATTGGTCCTTAAAATCTACGCAAGATTTTGTACGCAATCACTAGGATTTTCCTTGCCTGTGAGTCAAAAACAACCAAGATTTTCCTTGCTAACTTCTGTTAAACATTTGCTTTTATAAGTTAATAACATGTGGGATGTTTTTATAATGTATATATAAGTCTCTATAAAATATACGATAATAGTAATAATATAAATATATATAATGTGGTTATAAGGGAAAACATAAATTCGAGACAGCATTATTATTCTTATATATAGATAAATAGAACAGAGATCTACATTTTATTAAGAAAAATACATTGGGCTTCCGATCTTTTAGAAAAAGCCCATAGGCCGGTATGGACCTCAAAAAATAAGTTGAAACCACTGTCTCTGTATGTCGTGGGCTATGCATGCTAAAACAACTAGGCCTAGCTGATACTTGTTCGCCCTCTGGAAAAAAATGATACCAGCTAGATCCCCGAGCGAACTGGATTCAAGAGGGGGCCGGCGGCGCGACTGAAGAAGCACATCAAGAGCGATTTTTTTCTTCTGTGGATGGCTCTTGATGGCGTTTTTTTACTTCCCTCTACACCATACAACTTGTATTTTTATCCTCCCAGTCCGTGGTGGACCAAAGCCCATTTCTTTGGGCGGGCCAACCTCTGTAAACCAGCACTCGATTTTTCATCAAGCCCCAAAAACAACGTAGTACTATGTTTGTTTTGAGGCCGAAAACATTACGGCAGGGGTTGAGTGGGGGAGGGGGCAAGAAAGAGCAAAAAGATTAAAAAGTGATGATGCAACGTTGCTACCCTAACAAAGCAGGTGCAATTCTTCTCGGGAAGAAGGTGTGCCGTTGACACCCACACATCACATACCCCACAGTAGGCATACTAACAAGTTCACACACAAGTACAACAGAAAAGGTAAACATCCGTATCAAACTCAGGTTCACAGGACACGTTCATATTCATAGCCAACATTCACTATCAACAACTCAAAAATTCATATATACACAAGTTCAGCATGTCTATGGATCCAAATGATTGATAGATCACACAACAATATTCATAGATAATTCACAAAAGATTCAAATATACACATGTTCAAGATATTTATGCATCCAAATGATTGAGATCACAGCCAATATGATCCATGGACTAACTTTAATTACCTAGGGTATAGACCGGTAAATGGTGTTCAATGAGGTACTTCTTGCTAAAATTAATGCTTGTACAAGTAAACTTTCGAGTACATAAGAGGCAACATGCATAATCTGAACTTTGCTTGTAGGTTTATCCTCAAATAGTGGCCTCGCGCCGAGGGAGGTTTGAGCAACTTGGCCACTACTTTCATCTAACTAGTTTACTGGCTCATCTTGGTCATGTAGCTCGCCAAAATTCTACATTGCAAACGAGAAAGGAGGCGGTTGAGAAAATGAACCACCCAAATTTTTTGTGCAATTCAACTGAAATGGAGCATCCCTGGCGTGCAGACTGATTAAGTACCAGATGAATATACGCGTCAACCAACTTGTCTGGAATCTTTAGACTCCTTGCCATACAGTTCGCTACCATATCTGCCGATAACCAAAAGGCACAAGTTGGGACCAAAGACTGGACTGTGTTTTTCTGGGCTATGCGCCAAGAAATATTTTTATTGTTCACTCTCCTAATACTTGGAGTTTGACAACTGGTTGACGCCGGTTGATACTCGAATGAATATAGGCACTTCTTGTCAACATCGATGCTTGTCTGGGTGAACTTTGGAGTACATAGTAGCAGCATAAGTATATGTCCATCTGATCTTTTTGTGCAGTTCTACTGAAATCACCCAATGCAATGATTTGCCTGCGAGTTCAGGCTCCAACTTACTCCTTTATAAATCGGCAAACAGTAGCACAATACCAAATTACCAATACATGACAAGCACAATAATCAGGATAAAGACCAGTACCAACCTGTGTGAGGTAGCATCTCAATTACTATTCCTTTGACTGGAAGCCGAGATAAGTGAAGCGACTGACAGCAAAGGAAGAAAGCAGGCCCAGATTAGTGACTGACAGGAAAGGATGGAAGCTGTCGAGGCAATGAAGCACCCAAAGTTTTTGTGCAGTTCCACCAAAATCGAGCATCCCTGTTGGCACATATATTGAGAGAGTGAGATTACTGTAATAGTGGGACTAGTTGATGAAACATACACTAACAAATATAAGCACCCTCATTATCTTAATGGGTAAAGTTAGCAACATAGTACTCTTGCTTAAAGAGAGGTATTTGTTTATTTAATCAGTGCCAATTAGCTCAACACTCAAAGCATTGCCATGTATCATAGGTTGCAAAACTTTAACGTGCAAACATAACGGAGTTTCTCATGACAGTAGCACGATACAAATAGACATGACAGCAAACTAATATGGATGAAGGCCTTAGGCTGGTACAAACCTAAGGAAAGAAGCTTATTCATGTAGTCCCATAAGAGATGATAAAGCACTCACTGGAGTCACTCAATAGTGTATATTTTTGTGCACTTCAAATGTATGGTTGAAATCACTCTTGTTTACCAGTGCTGAGATTATATCGAAATATTATCAAGAACTTCCAGCAGATTTAAAGCACCGGCTGGGATACAGGTCATTGTCTTGTCTTGTGTAGTTCCACTAAAATGTATGATTGGCACAACATGATCCCTGTTTGCACAAGTAGGAACAAGGTGAAACCTTCATTAGCTTGGTGAGAAAGGATAGAAAGACATTAGCATATTACTCTAACAATAGCATCAAATTCATGATGGACAATACGCAAAACATTGCCTCATTAAACCAATGGCAATAAATTGACATGCAAAACAATAGCACTATTATGTCATGACACTAATAATATTCCCTCCCTGCTCCACCACATGATTCACCTCCATAGACAAACCTACACACGTACATGATTCAGCATAAGGTGCTACTAAAGATTTGTTTAACTCCGACAGAAAAATTAGGCAACAATAAATTAGTGGTACTTAAGTACTCCTAATTAATTAAGTGACCTTGCAGGAGAGACAACAGAAGTGGAAGGGCTCCCTGGAGGATCGTCTCACATGTAAGGTAGACGTTGCCGGAGCCCTAGAATGGCCTTGATTGAGGCCTCTGGCTTCAGCAAGATCACCTTGGCACTGTTTATTCTTCTTCTTCTTCATCTTCATCCTCTATTTCTCTTTCTCCTCACAAGTTGGTGAAACCAAGTACATGATTGGCCTTCTATTTCTGAATTGGTTTTGTCAGTGAGGGAGTACAAGTGTACTAGTAAACAATAGTATTATTTTCTCATGGGAGTCGCAAAATAGAGATGAAGACATGCATTAAATATCATTCTTACGGAAAGGAAGGTTATGGCGCCAATATGAATGATGAGGATTGGAACACATATCTCCCTTTGTGCAGTTCCACCGAAATGAATCAACTATTCCATTCTGACATTCTAGTTAAACAGCACAAAGGTCACTTCGTTTAAGAAGTGTTTCGTGCAGTGCACCAAAAGGTCACAATAGCAACGTGGTGAAATGGATATCCCTGTTTGCACAAAAAGCTACAATGGAAACAGTCAAAGTCTCAAACAATTACAAGCAAAAACATTTGGCTAAACTTGTCATGGCTTATAACAGTGGCATGGCTTCATTTTACCAGGGGCATTAGATTAAGAATAGCTAAATATTTGGTATAAGGGCATGGGACAAAGGTGCACCAGCATTCAAAGACCATGTACCTAAACAGGGGCATAAAGTGGTGATTCAGAGTTTGTTGCCCCGAGAAACAAACATCCAAGAAGCATATCTGGGTTGGTCCCATTTTTGTTCACTCTAGACACCTACTCCTATGTGTGGATAGCAAATCTAGTCCTGGTCATACCACTGTGTACAGCGTTACCCCGATATTTCCCTTTTCGACCAAGAGACCAGTTGGATGACCGGTCTGTACTACTTTCACCCCCTTTCCTTCCTGTTGTACCAAGTCCGATGTACATACTAAATTCCCCCACCCCCACTTTATTTCTTGTTTGAACCAAGTACAAGATTCGACCCCATGAAGTAGCTTTACCTCTAACAATAGAAGAAAAAAATAGGTGACGTTGGACCATCCGGTCGAGAGGGGCTGAGAGGTAGAAAATGATGCACATGCAGCAACGTAGCGAGCTGGGGAAGTAGAGATAAGGCGGTTTCGAAGGAAGATATACCTGAAGGTCGTCGGGATGTGGATAGGTGGGCGGCGGGAGGCCGGATCCGCCCATACTAGGGTAACAACGAAGGGATCGGAGGACCTCCCGTGCCGGTGCTCGGCCAGAGATAACTGTGCGGCCTGCAGTGGGTCTCCTCGCTCGATGTCGACGATGGCCTAAACGCTACCCCTCCTCCCCTTCACTAGCGAAGGGGAATACGTCTGGATTTGTAACCAGCGGTGAGGATAGAAAGACAGTGTTTTTTAAGGGAAAAAGATAGTGTTACCACCCCTAGCTTGTTTAGATATGGAGAGGATGAGAGTGTGTGAATAGAGCAACCCTAGCAAGCAAATCATGAGGCTCCGGCCTATATATACATAGTGGGGTAGTTTTCCTTTTTCACTCCATCAAAACAATCGTTTAAAATTGTGTACTACGTGCCAGGTCGCCGTTTTTTTTTGTTGATTGTTTTTTGAGATAGCTACCCGCTTGTTCCAAGTGGTGTTACGGTGTGCCAGGTCGCACTTGTATCGTTCAAGTCTGGTACAAGTCCCTCCATTAAATGAACAACCACCCCCTCATAAAAATTGTGAACAAGCCCACGGCTAAAATTATCGGAAACGTGGGTTGCCCCAACATGCATTATTATTTATATTTTCTGCTCCCTCCGTTCCTAAATATAAGCCTTTTTATTAGCCACACCTAAGACAAGAATTTTTTTATTAGCAGTGAACCCCACATGTCATAGACACAAAAAGTGTGGCAAGATTCCCTTAGGCAAGCCAAAGTGTGTCTAACAATTTGAGCAACTCAAGTTAGGCAAGTGTGGCAAGTGTGGGAAAAATAATGTAGCAACATAAGACAAACATAGTCACAATCCAAACAGTCCCGTAATTTTTTGTGATATGCATGAAAATTTGGTTAGTTAAATTTATAGTCAAAATTTGGCAAGGTGCATCAAATCAACACATGCAAGTATCAAAAGGGAAGTCACGGCATGCATGCATGTGTTGTACTCCCTCCGTTAGAGATTGCAACAAGTGACTACATAGGAAGCAAAATATGTCTACATACATCCGTATGTTGTAGTCCATTTGAAATGTGTAAAAAGACTTATATCGAGTGCAGTGCTTTGATGTGTCGCGTCAACTCATACAAGACCGAGAAGTTTGATTACTACAACGCCCTCTCCCTCGCGGACTGAGCTCCGGTGCCTTAACTACACCTGCCTTTGGCTGCATGACAGGTGGGCCAACCACCTGTTGGGCCCACCTGTCGTAGACGCAAAGGCAGGAGCAATAAGTCAATGAAGTTGCGTCCATCCCTCGCGCATGAGCGTGGTGGCTGGCAGGACTAATAGGAGCTTTCGCTACACGCTATCCCTCCCGCACGAGGTGGACGGACATGCAGCAGTGGATTCGAGCATCGTAGAAGTAGGAGTAACATCATTCTTCGCCTTTTCAAGAGGCGAAGAGCCAAGCGCAACCCGTGCGTGGCGATTCTTGACGCCGCATGGTGCGGTGCCTTGGACCACGCATATAGCCAGGCTCTTGCATGAGACAAAATTGCTATTTGAGCCCACTATTGTAGTACTAGTACTTGCTAGTATAGACCTGTAAACCGGAAAGGAGTATTTTCCTTTCTAGAGATTTCAACAAGTGACTAGACTACACCGCGTGTAGTACTCCCTCCCTTCCGGTTTATAGGGCTCAAATCTCAAATCTCATCAACCAAGGCATTTTACGATTGGAGGAATATATCTCGTACTTTACAAAACTACCCTAATTAAACTCATGCATTAATTACGTAGTTCTCTCGTTTTCCTCTTCGCCTTGGTCGCGGTGCACAATATTGAGCACTCCTATATGACTAGCCGCTCTATCTACATGCGGGACATCAAAGCATCCGGGCCCGCGTGCCATCCACCAAATCATAATAAGGTGCTACATTCGAAACTCACCGGTCACCCCGGTGTGGCCGTCATGACCCGTCATATCACAAAACCCACACCTTTACCAGCAGTGGTAAAGTGGCCTCGAAGTTGGACTAGACGAAGCAACCATCATTTCACTGGAACGCTCGTTGAAGCCCTTTCTCCCCTTTCTTGAAGAAAACCTCACTCCAGGCTACTCACTTCTGCCATTTTTCTTCTGTACCGACGAAGGAAAGGTGGGCGAATCAGTGATGCTGCTATATTTTCATTCCAAGAATCTTCTTTTTGTGAAGCACCGACCGATTCTCACAGCCTATTCTTTTCCCGTTTTCATTGCGATTGTGGTTTCCTTTCGATTGCTTTTTGTTTGTCAGTTGGATCCTGGAGCACTAGGCAAAGAGTTGCGGACAACCCATCGGAGACAAAGAATCTCCGTGAAGCGAGCACCGACCAACGAAGTTGACCATGTTGGCGGGCCAACCCATGGAGACGAAGAACTCCAAGAAACAAGCATCGCCAAAGAGTTGACGATGTTGGCGATTTAATTCATCAAAGTAAGTTGGATGAACAGCAAGGGACCCACCGTGCCTACCCTGTAAACTCCGATGGCCACCTATGCGAGGCTCAAGGCCGAGTTTGAGGAGATAGTCGCCGTTGAGAAGCAGTATTCCCCTGGCAAGGTGATGGCCCCCATCGAGGACGAGGAGATGGCCCCTGGAGGGATGGGATCTCCCGGTGAGCTACACAAGGTAAAAAATAATGGCTTATTACCATAGTTGTGGTTTTTGATTATTTGCAATGTTCTTGCTAATATGTTAGGGTTGTGCAGGTGCCGGTGGACGTCATTGATGATTCCGATGTCGCAGCCTGTCCTGTGGACTACGCCCCAGAGACGTTTTCGATGTCGCGTCCGCCCCTGCTGGCATCGCTTCGAGATCGATTCCGATGCCGCTGTCCATCCTGTGGACATCGCCCCAGAGATCGATTCTGATGTCACGGTCAGTCCTGTGGACATCGCCCGAGAGATCGATTCCCATGCCGCTGTCTGTGCTGTGGTCATTGCCTGAGAGATCGATGACAAGAAATAGTTGGTCGCACTAATCCTTCAGGGTAGATTGCATTGCCCTGTGTTTAATTACCAGAACGATGCGTGTTACCAAACCATTTTAGGGCTAGTGCACTGTCCTGTGTGGGTGGTACTTGCTACTTTTGTTTGATAGTGAATCATGCGAACCCTCTCCGAGTTATGGAAACAGATGTATCTTCACCAGCTTTTGATGTAATATATGGCATGCTTAGATGTAAGTTTGAACTGTTTATCATATCAGCAAGGCTTGTTTGATGATTCTTGGTGTTAGTAGGCTAGCTACTGTGCGAGCTATAGTACTTGCAAAACACTCACCAAAGAGAAACGTTGGGGTTGATGAGCTCGTGGTATGCTTATACTTATCCGTCGTTGATCCACCAATAGCCCAAGCTCCTAAAATTGTAGGCTTAGTCGACACGGATACATTCAGGCCTCATTTGGTTCATAGGGTAGGAAAATCGTAGCAAAAGTACAGAGATGTACAACAGAAAATCATAGCAAGACACGTATCGCATTCTCCTCCGCTCCAAAATAGATGACCTATAGGCGCTAGTTTGGCCTAGTGGTTTTTTTTTAGGATGGCCTAGTGGGTTTCAAAGGATATGACGTGGTACAAGGTCTTTGTCCGGTCTTGGCGTGTGGTAGCGATATTGCGGGTACAATAAGTTTTCTTGAAGAAGCGGAATTCAACGAAGTCATGATGGTTCCTTCGTCCGACCAACTTACAGTGGGAAAGGTTGGGCCTGCGATACGACCGAGGTAGACCAGGATAATTTTTTCAAAAAAAATAGTATCACTGCTGATTTATATTTATTTTTATTTCTAATGAATGCTAGCGTTTCAACTCTTACAACGAAGAGTGCCAAACATGGCACGTGCTAGATGTCCCACACGTCAGCGAAAGGAGTGGGACACGAACAGCGTGGTAGAGCCCAGCGCAAAAAAACAACGTGGTAGAGTGTCTCCACTTCATCCACTTCTGGGTCGGAGACCACACGTAGTAGTACTAGTGGTATGAACGATACAAAGTGCGACCTGGAGAGAAAGACACGTCTAGTTGGAAGGTCTCGGGGCATACACACGTAAACAAATATAAAAGCTAATATGTGCCTCCAACTAATATAGTAGTAGTAGAGTACTTAGGCACGCATCCATAACATCACCGTGCATTGCACGTACAACCTTTAGTGGTACTTAGACACGTCTAGTTGCATGCACATTACGTAGTAAGAGACAAATGCCGCCCAAGAGTTCCCTTCTCGACCCACTTTTGGGTGTTTGTTAGAGTGTATGGAGGGTTCATGAGTCCACACTAGTTTAGCACAAATACACTAGAAGCATGCATGAAGAGAGCATGCATGAAGAGGGGTGTTGAGTTGAGCATGCATGAAGAGGGAACAACTATGCTGAGATGAGAACGCAACCAAACACACCCTATATGCCACGCATGTTCATACCATTTGTGCCTTTCTACTTCACTTACTCCGGACTCCCCCATGGCCTACCTCACATTATCACCATATATATTTCTTGGAGTCCATGCGCGGTGGGCGGGCGATATCTTCTCCCTCCCCCGTCTCTCTCTTCTCAGCCAACGCCCGTCGAGCGATTAGATTTTGGCTATCGATGGTTTATTCAATTGCAGTCCCACATGTTAGTGAAAATGCGAGACAACGCGTGTCCCCTCTGGTGAGCGGCGTGCGAGCCGGACTGTCGGGGGTGCGACGCGTACAAGTCGTAAGTGTGCCGCCTTTTCCTTTTGAACTTGCAAAGCGTAACATTTTTGTGCTATCGATCATAGAAATCCAGAACAAAATGACGATGGCGGTGCTTTCCCGCGTGTTAGGAGGGCTAGTTTGAGTGATATGACGTGCTACAGTGTCGTCCACTTGCTCCATTTTTATGTAAGCAAGAGTCTATACTCTTACGTGGGAGGAGTGCGAAACACGGTGGATCTGATTTTGATCGAGGGAAAACGGTTCCTTGCGAAATAATGGAGCACTGTTAGTGATTATAGCATGATACTTAGGGCATCTCCAGCAGGCCCTCAAATTTACACCGGCATCTGTCCGAGGACACTGATGGATGCCATCCAATGCTGCCCGCATACCTTTCGACAACTATATGAACTAACCGGACGAAATTGCGCAAACAAAGCAAATTTCTCAAGAAGGACGCCAGAATGTACTAGTACTACTAGTACACAATAGCGTCGTCCATCCAAATTTTAGTGCAAAGGAGATAGTTTCTCAAAGAAGATGATGGAGAAGCGGAGTCATGAAGAGTGAAATGATGGTTGCTTCGTCTGCTTTGTGATTTGACGCCTCACCGCTTTGTGATTTGCGATAGAAGGGACAGGGAGTAGACTCGTGCTCTATACTGTACATGCGTCCAAGCACGGGAGAAAGAGGAGAGACGTTGCATTTTTCTATTCCTTCAATCAATCAATCAGGGAGCTCCGGTTCCATCCTTTTGGCTTTGGCAACACTGTCCACAATGGTTCCCACGATGCCAAAAGCTATTTTCACATTTGGCTACACATTGTGGATGCCCTTAACCGTACCACTTGGTTTTGCTCCTGTGTGCTATCTATACAAATCTCAATTATATTGATCTAAAAAATTATAGAATAAAGATTAGTAAAAAGGAGGTGATTTTGTCGCATGGATGGCGGGGGAGGTTTCTTATTTTTAGAGGACGTTGTCCTGGCAGTTTGCTAACATGCGGTCCCATGTGTTAGTGCTTTACCAAGCTGATCCGCATCCCACATGAGGCAGAACAACGGTAGAAGCAACACGTGGTTAACTTGAAGAAGATGAGGGAGAAGCGGATTCAGCAACGAGTGAAATGATGGTTGCTTCGTCCCTCCAAATTTTCTTCTTTTAGCATTATTACTGCCCCTCCAACTTAATCAAGGAAAGGTGCAGCTTTGTGATTTGACGCCTCATTGCTCATTACTACGCCGGTGCCATGACTGGGTGCTTCACCCCGCTGCTCGCATCAGATTCCGATATGGCACGTGGACCCGGTAGCTTGATGTCCCACATGTCGGCGAAAGGGATTAGAAGATTTATGAAAGCGGCGCCCACTCTTTCTGACGGAGGAGTACATTTACACGTACCAAGTGAATCGCCACTTGTATCAGAGTAGTACTATAGTTTTGCTGTTTCGCGCGATCCATCGATACAAACCCGATTAAACAGGAAAGGGCGGGATTTTTCCCGCGCGGTATATGATACTGGCCATACATTTCAAAGGCAATTTTAATGTATGCAAATTGAATAATTAAGTAACAATATGATATCTAGTAAAACTAAAAACACATATGATTTATTGTGTTAGAGTGTAGTAGTGGTGTTGTATTGCATAGTTGTTAGATGTAACATGCGAGAACGTGTAGAGATGTAGTTTTTTTTGACCGTGTGTAGAGATGTAGTTTTGGAGGGCCTACAGAGAGAAAAGCGTAATACGGTCACCGAACTTCAGAATAAGCTGATTACGGTCACTATATACGTTTTGTGGTGATTATACGGTCACTTGCTCACGGTTCAAAGATTGGATTGCACTCGCTGACCGCCAAATAGTCTGCGTGGCACCATGTTGACTAGTTAAATTGACCACGTTCCTTGTGGGTCCCACCTGTCGGTTCGCATAGGGAAAAGGTCAGATAAACACAAACTTACGGAGGCGCGACAAGACTCCAACCCGTGCGTGGGAATCACCTGGTTGTGTATGTGTCTGTCAGGGCCTGATGTGTGTGCATGCACTTGTAGGTTGAGCACTTGAGCGTGAGAGTGTGTGTTGGTCGTGTGGTGTACTGGTGTGTGCATGCATGTGTGCGTGTGTGCGTGTGAGTGTTGTGTGTGTGCGTGGATGCGTGTGTACGTGTGAGTGTTGCGTGCGTGCGTGGGTGCATGTGTTCGTGTGAGTGTTGCGTGCATGCAGTTCGTGTGCATGCGTGCATGTGTGTATAATCACCACACCAGCTCCTATGTGTTAAAACAGACGGCTCAAAGATACCAATACAAGGCCACCTTGTCCACAGTTCATGGTCATGACTTGAACCACCGTCCAATATTTTTTGTCGTTTGTTTTCATTCTTACTAGCAAGATGCCCGTATGCTGCACGTAACATCAAGATGCATTTTTATGACTAGTTTATCTTGTGAGAGAAAAGGATGAACGAGGAAGGCCTTATTTGCAAATGTGGAGAGGTGTGTGGGTACCTTTTTGCAAAATTGCCATAGTTTCTTTCCTATCCGTCAGATATAAATCGGACGGCCTATATTGCAGGATGACAGGCACACCATCATCACCAACTTTGTTTTTTATAAGAGTGTATTTTATAAGAGTGTAGATGTAGAGTAGATACAAGCCGACAGGTGGGCCCGATGGTAGTGAGATAATGTGATGCAACACTAGAGGTGCCACGTGGAGCATTTAACTGGTCAACTAGTCGTGTCTTGAGCAAATAAAGAGTTGTACGGTGAGCCCGTGATCAGATAATAACCACAAAATGTAAATGGTGACCGTAATGAGTGGATTCTGAAGTCCAATGTACGTATCATGCTTTCGCTTCAAATACAATGATCGTCACTATATATATCGCAAGAGAAAGATGAAACATGCGTGAATGTGCTGGGGGCTTACTTTTAGAGGACCTGGAGATAGTTTGTGTGCGTACGTGAGAGGGGCGTAGAGGGGGGGTATGCGATGGAGAGAGAGATGCTCTTCGTTTCTATTTATTATGACTAACTTTATATATAGTATAAAAATATACAAATTCACAGTGCGGAATAAATATCATTGTGGGCACCATGCAATGCAAATTAGCATTCATACTCCTCCATATAACTTTGTAATGTTATATATATGTAGAAATTCTAAAATAATTTTTTGGCCACACTTTATTCAAAAGGAATGTTGTATGCGAAATAAACGTGAAGAGAGGGCTTTTTAGATCAATGGGGTACGTGATGTAACATGTGTGAATGTGTAGTTGATGCATTTGGCGGGGCATAGAGAGGTATGTGTGTGTATTACGTATTCGAGAGAGGCGTGGATAGAGGGGTCGGCGGGGGGGGGGGGGGTGGGAGAGATAGCACGAGAAACGAGGGTGGTCTAGAGAGAGAGCCGAATATGACGTCACGGCGAGAGATTCCCTTGAGTGTGTATATGCAAGGGGGGAGTGGATAGAGGCACCAAGAGAATTTTTTGTGTGTGGTGTCTGTGTTGGTATGTGTGGGTGTGAGAAGATAACGAGACATGGGGGCAGAGGGTGTGTCACCGCGTGAGGTTCGGTGGGTCGAGGTGAGGCCCTTCATTCGGTTCCGTCCTGCGCCACATTGGTCGGCCCGTGACGCATTTAGGGAGACCCATGGATGACTAGTCGTACAAGACAAAGATAGCATAATTGTGAAGGACTATGTGTCCACTGACAAAGCCGGCTAGGATTTGTAACCCTAGGTTCTCGGACTAAGGTAACCCCTTTATCTCTGATATTACTATTCATCCAACCTAACTTTCAAGGGGCATCCTACAGAATGCTCTGCTAGAATCATACTCGTCGATTAGGAAGAGAGGTGTGAGACAATGCGTGAGAGACAGACCTAAAGATAATGTGCGCACAGGAGACACGTACGCAGCTGGTCTATGTATGTAGAAAGGGTCGATGGGGATTGTGCGAGTGTATGCTTGCGAGAGGAAGAGTGCTTGTGATAAAGGTTAGTGAAAACAGTCGTAAATGGTGACGCGAGGGAGGGAGGGTTATATCGAGAGCATGTGTGCGAGAAAAACACCTCGGGAGAGAGTGTGTGAGCATGTGTGAGACGCCACCGATGGAGAGTGAAACTACACGTAAAAGACTGTTCTACACATTGATTAAAGATATAAATTGTATCCAAATATTAGGATGGGATCATGATATTTGCAATTCGCGTAAGGAACGGTCATTGATCCATCAGACATCTTGATTCTATCGAATTTGAGCATGTCTATGTTATTATTCGACACAATTGATCCACATAGTTAGTATTTTGAACTCCAGACAATGCATCGCTTTAGCAATCGAATATAAACGTGAGTATAGTCCATGTTGTGTGTGTAAAGCACATTATACATACGAAAGTTACACAATGAACATTATAAATAGCTACCTATGAACTAGCATACATTTGAATTAAACTTAAGGTGGTTTAAAAAAATCGAATTCAACATGAAGTCTATTCAATTATTTGAATTTGATATCATGCAATTTGTAAATCATACCTAAATTATGGGGGCACCAATCTTTGCTCCGATTTTGTACATAATAGCATACGTAGTCGTGTACAAAATAGATTCAAATTTAGCTCCTCCATTCCAAAATAATCGTAGTTATAGGATTTTCAAGTGTCAAAATTTCAAAAAGAAGCGGATAATTTAATGAGGTTTTCAAACATACAAGGTCAAATTTAACGTTGTCTATTTAGGTCAATCCTCAAAGTTCAAGAGTACTCTAAACGTGAATGCTTGTGTTTCAAATTTTCGAACGAAGCGCCAAAAGAGCCTCTACTCACCTGAAACCGTGTGGGACCAATGTTTGGTAGTACAAGGAAATTACTTTTCTAATAACTCCGTCCCGTGAAACCTACCGGCCTGACGTCCAAAGGTCTAAACCGGGGTAGGTTTGTAGCTTCATCTAGACGCCACGCAACCGCCTTCGAAAAACATTCATACACAATGGCCACCTAAGCACACATGCGTGTGGCCGAAATTGCTCGCGCCCACTATTTGGGACACCTGGGATTACCATCCTACACCCGACCCACAGTAGGTCCGAAATTTAAGAGGGGGGCAAAGTTTGTACTTTCCCCAAATTTCAAACAAGCGCGTCCCATCTTCTGTTCAAAAAAGCCAAAATCAAGTGCGTCCCAGACCGAAACATGGTTCACCCCCCTCCCCCCTGCCAACCCGTCTGATTCCCCATTCGTACTCCGTGGGCGCAAAGACTACCTCTCCACCAGCCGCAAAACCCCGGCGTCCTTCGTCCGCCACCCCATCCCACCCATCAACCGCCGCCCTCCTCCATCACGCCGGAGCCGATACACCGACGTCGTCGTCCATCGCAACCTCAACTGCAACGCCCTCCACGGCTAGTAGTTGAAGCCGAGGCCGAGCCGTCTGCATTCGAGCCGCTTCAACCACGCCGTCCTGCGCCTCACCGCTGCCACTCCAACTTCTCCACCCTCCACCGCACCGAGCTGTTCACCTTTCTGCTGTCGCCCGCCGCCTCGGATCTGCTTCCCCTCCGTTGATATACGCCCACGGCAACACAGTCAACAATTTGGCCATGGGTTTGTCCAAGGATCCACGGTTCTCCGAACACCGGTTCCCCCGTGACAAAAAAGAAGATCGCCGCGACATATGGAGGAGACCACACTGGCAACCGATAAGGGTACTCCTCTTCCCTTATTCGTGCAAATCTTACGTGTCTGCTTGCACGGTATTAGTCCCACAAAAGACACTAGTTGACCGCTTCTTCTTGATACTAGCTGTTCCTAGTAACTCGCGATGCACAAGGTTTCTCCTCATATGCTATTTCTGTTGGGGAACGTTGCAGAAAATTAAAAAAATTCCTACGGTTTCACCAAGATCCATCTATGGGTTCATCTAAGCAACGAGTCATGGGAGAGTGATTGCATCTACATACCACTTGTAGATCGTGTGCGGAAGCGTTCAATGGAACGGGGATGATGGAGTCGTACTCGCCGTGATCCAAATCACCGATGACAAGTGCTGAACGGACAGCACCTCCACGTTCAACACACGTACGGAGCGTATGACGTCTCCTCCTTCTTGATCCAGCAAGGGGGAAGGAGAGGTTGATGATGATCCAGCAGCACGACGGCGTGGTGGTGGATGCAGCAGTCACCGCAGCAGGGCTTCGCCGAGCTTCTGCGAGAGGGGGAGGTATAGCAGGGGAGAGGGAGGTGCCAAGGTGCAGGGGTGCAGCTGCCCTCCCTCCCCCCCACATTTATATAAGCCCCAGGGGGGCGCCGGCCCTGGAGATTGAACCTCCCAAGGGGGGCGGAGGCCAGGGGGGTGGAGTGCCCCCCAAGGAAAGTGGTGCGCCCCCCCACCCTAGGGTTTCCAACCCTAGGCGCAGGGGGGGCCCAAGGGGGAGGCGCACCAGCCCACTAGGGTCTGATTCCCTCCCCACTTCAGCCCACGGGGCCCTCCGGGATAGGTGGCCCCACCCGATGGACCCCCGGGACCCTTCCGGTGGTCCCGGTACAATACCGGTGACCCCCGAAACTCTCCCGATGGCCGAAACAGCACTTCCTATATATAATTCTTTACCTCCGGACCATTCCGAACTCCTCGTGACGTCCGGGATCTCATCCGAGACTCCGAACAACATTCGGTTTGCTGCATACTCATACTCATACAACCCTAGCGTCACCGAACCTTAAGTGTGTAGACCCTACGGGTTCGGGAGACATGCAGACATGACCGAGACGACTCTCGGGCAATAACCAACAGCTGGATCTGGATACCCATGTTGGATCCCACATGCTCCTCGATGATCTCATCGGATGAACCACGATGTCGAGGATTCAAACAACCCCGTATACAATTCCCTTTGTCAATCGGTATTTTACTTGCCCGAGATTCGATCGTCGGTATCCCAATACCTCGTTCAATCTCGTTACCGGCAAGTCACTTTACTCGTACCGTAATGCATGATCCCGTGACCAAACACTTGGTCACTTTGAGCTCATTATGATGATGCACTACCGAGTGGGCCCAGTGATACCTCTCCGTCATATGGAGTGACAAATCCCAGTCTCGATCCGTGTCAACCCAACAGACACTTTCGGAGATACCTGTAGTTCACCTTTATAGTCACCCAGTTATGTTGTGACGTTTGGTACACCCAAAGCACTCCTACGGTATCCGGGAGTTACACGATCTCATGGTCTAAGGAAAAGATACTTGACATTGGAAAAGCTCTAGCAAAACGAACTACACGATCTTGTGCTATGCTTAGGATTGGGTCTTGTCCATCACATCATTCTCCTAATGATGTGATCCCGTTATCAACGACATCCAATGTCCATAGTAAGAAAACCATGACTATCTGTTGATCAACGAGCTAGTCAACTAGAGGCTCACTAGGGACATATTGTGGTCTATGTATTCACACGTGTATTACGATTTTCGGATAATACAATTATAGCATGAATAAAAGACAATTATCATGAACAAGGAAATATAATAATAATACTTTTATTATTGCCTCTAGGGCATATTTCCAACAGTCTCCCACTTGCACTAGAGTCAATAATCTAGTTACATTGTGATGTATCGAACACCCATAGAGTTCTGGTGTTGATCATGTTTTGCTCGCGGAAGAGGTTTAGTCAACGGATCTGCGACATTCAGATCCGTATGCACTTTGCAAATTTCTATTTCCCCATCTTGAACATTTTCATGAATGGAGTTGAAGCGACGCTTGATGTGCCTGGTCTTCTTGTGAAACCTGGGCTCCTTGGCAAGTGCAATAGCTCCAGTGTTGTCACAGAAGAGTTTGATCGGCTCCGACGCATTGGTATGACTCCTAGGTCGGTGATGAACTCCTTCACCCAAATTGCTTCATGTGCTTTGCCTCCGAGGCTGCCATGTACTCCGCTTCACATGTAGATCCCGCCACGACGCTTCCGCTTGCAGCCGCACTACCATCGCTTCCACCATTCATCATATACACGGATCCGGTTTGTGACTTTGAGTCATCCAGATCTGTGTCGAAGCTAGCGTCGACGTAACCCTTTACGTCGAGCTCTTCATCACCTCCATCAACGAGAAACAGGTCCTTTGTCCTTTTCGTGTACTTCAGGATATTCTTGACCGCTGTTCGGTGTTCCTTGTCGGGATTACTTTGGTACCTTCCTACCAAACTTACGGCAAGGTTTACATCAGGTCCGTACACAACATGGCATACATAATAGATCCTATGGTCGAGGCATAGGGATGACACTCATCTCTTCTTTATCTTTTGCCATGGTCGGGCATTGAGCCGAGCTCAATTTCACACCTTGCAAAACAGGCAAGAACCCTTTCTTGGGGACCCATTTTGAACTTCTTCAAAATCTTATCAAGGTATGTGCTTTGTGAAATACCTATGAGGCGTCTCGATCTATCCCTATAGATTTTGATGCCTAATATGTAAGCAGCTTCTCCAAGGTCCTTCATTGAAAAACTCTTATTCAAGTAGGCCTTTATGCTGGCCAAAAGTTCTATATCATTTCCCATCAAAAGTATGTCATCTACATATAATATGAGAAATGCTACAGAGCTCCCACTCACTTTCTTGTAAACGCAGGCTTCTCCATAAGTCTGCATAAACCCAAACGCTTTGTTCATCTCATCAAAGCGAATGTTCCAACTCCGAGATGCTTGCACCAGCCCATAAATGGATCAATGTAGCTTGCATACCTTGTTAGCATTCTTAGGGTCGACAAAACCTTCCGGCTGCATCATATAAAGTTCTTCCTTAAGGTAGCCGTTAAGGAATGCCGTTTTGACGTCCATTTGCCATATCTCATAATCATAGTATGCGGCAATTGCTAACATGATTCGGACGGACTTCAGCTTCGCTGCGGGAGAGAAAGTCTCATCGTAGTCAACCCCTTGAACTTGCCGATAACCCTTAGCAACAAGTCGAGCTTTATAGATGGTAACATTACCATCCGCGTCCGTCTTCTTCTTAAAGATCCATTTGTTTTCTATCGCCGCCAATCATCGGGCAAGTCTGTCAAAGTCCATACTTTGTTTTCATACATGGATCCTATCTCGGATTGCATGGCTTCAAGCCATTTGTTGGAATCTGGGCCCGCCATCGCTTCTTCATAGTTCAAGGTTCACCGTTGTCTAACAACATGATTTCCGGTGACAGGGTTGCCATACCACTCTGGTGTGGAACGTGTCCTTGTGGACCTCTGAAGTTCAAGAGTAACTTGATCCGAAGTACCTTGATCATCATCATTAATTTCCTCTCCGGTTGGTGTAGGCACCACAGAACATTTTCCCGAGCTGCACTATTTTCCGGTTCAAGAGGTAGTACTTCATCGAAGTTCTACTTTCCTCCCACTTACTCCTTTCGAGAGAAACTCCTTTTCCAGAAAGGATCCGTTCTTGGCAACAAAGATCTTGCCTTCGGATCTAAGGTAGAAGGTATACCCAATGGTTTCCTTAGGGTATCCTATGAAGACGCATTTTTCCGACTTGGGTTCGAGCTTTTCAAGTTGAAGTTTCTTGACATAAGCATCGCATCCCCAAACTTTTAGAAAGCGATAGCTTAGGTTTCTTCCCAAACCATAATTCATACGGTGTCGCCTCAACGGATTTAGATGGTGCCCTATTTAAAGTGAATGTAGCTGTCTCTATAGCGTATCCCCAAAAAGATAGCGGTAAATCTGTGAGAGACATCATAGATCGCACCATATCCAATAGAGTGCGATTACGACGTTCGGACACACCGTTATGCTGAGGTGTTCCAGGCGGCGTGAGTTGTGAAACGATTCCACATTTCCTTAAGTGTGTACCAAATTCGTGACTTAAATATTCTCCTCCATGATCTGATCGTAAGAACTTTATTTTTCGGGCATGTTGATTCTCTACCTCATTCTGAAATTCCTTGAACTTTTCAAAAGTCTCAGACTTGTGTTTCATCAAGTAGACATACCCATATCTACTTAAGTCGTCTGTGAGAGTGAGAACATAACGATATCCTCCGCGAGCCTCAACGCTCATTGGACCGCACACATCGTTATGTATGATTTCCAATAAGTTGGTTGCTCGCTCCATTGTTCCGGAGAACGGAGTCTTGGTCATTTTGCCCATAAGGCATGGTTCGCATGTGTCAAATGATTCATAATCGAGAGACTCTAAAAGTCCATCAAGATGGAGCTTCTTCATGCGCTTGACACCAATGTGACCATAAGGCGGCGATTACAAGTATGTGGGACTATCATTATCAACTTTACATCTCTTGGTATTCACACTATGAATATGTGTAACATTACGTTCGAGGTTCATTAAGAATAAACCATTGACCATCGGAGCATGACCATAAAACATTTCTCTCATATAAATAGAACAACCATTATTCTTGGATTTAAATGAGTAGCCATCTCAGATTAAACGAGATCCCGATACAATGTTCATGCTCAAACTTGGCACTAAATAACAATTATTGAGGTTTAAAACTAATCCCGTAGGTAAATGTAGAGGTAGCGTGCGACGGGCGATCACATCGACCTTGGAACCATTCCCGACACGCATCGTCACCTCGCCCTTCGCCAGCCTCCGCTTATTCCGCAGCTCCGCCGTGAGTTACATATGTGAGCAACGGCACCGTATCAAATACCCACGAGTTACTACGAGTAATCGGTAAGGTACACATCAATTACATGTATATCAAATATACCTTTAGTGTTGCCGGCCTTCTTGTCCGCTAAGTATTTGGGGCAGTTCCGCTTCCAAAGGACCCTTCCCTTTGCAATAAAAGCACTCGGCCTCGTGCTTGGGTCCATTGCCGACTTCTTCCTCGGCAATCGGCTTACGGTAGCGGCAACATACTTGCCGTCCTTCTTGAAGTTCTTCTTACCCTTGCCCTTCTTGAACTTAGTGGTTTTATTGACCATCAACACTTGATGCTCCTTCTTGATTTCTACCTCACGACTTCAAGCATGTAAAATACTTCAGAATAGTTTTCGCCATCCCCTGCATATTGTAGTTCATCACAAAGCTCTTGTAGCTCGGTGGAGCGATCAAGGATTCTGTCAATGACCGCCTCGTCCAGGAGGTTAATGTCCAGTGGGACAAGCGGTTGTGCAACCTGCACATTTTGAGTATGTGCTCATGACAGAACTATTTTCCTCCATCTTACAACTAGAACTTGTCGGAGACTTCATATCTCTCGACCGGGCATGAGCTTGGAAAACTAGTTTCAGCTCCTCGAACATCTCATATGCTCCGTGTTGCTCAAAACGCTTTTGGAGCCCCGGTTCTAAGTTGTAAAGCATGCCGCACTGAACGAGGGAGTAATCATCAGCACGAGACTGCCAAGCGTTCATAACGTCCTGGTTCTCTGGGATGGGTGCTTCACCTAGCGGTGATTCTAGGACATATTGTTTCTTGGCAGCTGTGAGGATAATCCTCAGGTTCCGGACCCAGTCCGAATAGTTGCTGCCGTCATCTTTCAGCTTGGTTTTCTCTAGGAACGCGTTGAAGTTCATGGTGACATGAGCGTTGGCCATTTGATCTACAAGACATTTTGCAAAGATCTTAGACTATTGTTCATGATAATAAAGTTCATCTAATCAAGTTATTTAATGAACTCCCACTCAGATTTGACATCCCTCTAGTCATCTAAGTGTTACATGATCCGAGTCGACTAGGCCGTGTCCGATCATCACGTGAGACGGACTAGTCATCGCCGGTGAACATCTCCATGTTGATCGTATCTTCCATACGACTCATGTTCGACCTTTCGGTCTCTTGTGTTCCGAGGCCATGTCTGTACATGCTAGGCTCGTCAAGTTAACCTAAGTGTTTTGCATGTGTAAAACTGTCTTACACCCATTGTATGTGAATGTAAGGAACTATCACACCGATCATCACGTGGTGCTTCAAACGATTTAACTTTAGCAACGGTGCACAGTTAGGGAGAACACTTTCTTGAAATTGTTATGAGGGATCATCTTATTTACTACCGTCGTTCTAAGTAAACAAGATGCATTAATATAATAAACATCACATGCAATTATATAGTAGTGACATGATATGGCCAATATCATATAGCTCCTTTGATCTCCATCTTCGGGCTCCATGATCATCTTGTCACCGCATGACACCATGATCTCCATCATCATGATCTCCATCATCGTGTCTTCATGAAGTTGTCACGCCAACGACTACTTCTACTTCTGTGGCTAACGCGATTAGCAATAAAGTAAAGTAATTTACATGGCGTTCTTCAATGACACGCAGGTCCTACAAAAAATAAAGACAACTCCTATGGCTCCTGCCGGTTGTCATACTCATCGACATGCAAGTTGTGATTCCTATTACAAGAACATGATCTCATACATCACATATATCATTCATCATTCATCACAACTTTGGCCATATCACATCACAAAACACTTGCTGCAAAAACAAGTTAGACGTCCTCTAATTGTTGTTGCAAGTTTTACGTGGCTGCAATAGGGTTCTAGCAAGAACGTTTTCTTACCTACGTGAAAGCCACAACGTGATTTGTCAACTTCTATTTACCCTTCATAAGGACCCTTTCATCGAATCCGCTCCAACTAAAGTGGGAGAGACAGACACCCGCTAGCCACCTTATGCAACTAGTGCATGTCACCGTTGGAACCTATCTCACGTAAGCGTACGTGTAAGGTCGGTCCGGGCCGCTTCATCCCACAATACCGCTGAAGCAAGATAAGACTAGTAGCGGCAAGAGAGTTGACAACATCTACGCCCACAACAAATTGTGTTCTACTCATGCAATAGAGAACTACGCATAGACCTAGCTCCGATACCACTGTTGGGGAACGTTGCAGAAAATTAAAATTTTTCCTACGGTTTCACCAAGATCCATTTATGAGTTCATCTAAGCAACGAGTCATGGGAGAGTGATTGCATCTACATACCACTTGTAGATCGCGTGCGGAAGCGTTCAATGGAACGGGGATGATGGAGTCGTACTCGCCGTGATCCAAATCACCGATGACAAGTGCTGAACGGACAGCACCTCTGCGTTCAACACACGTACGGAGCGGATGACGTCTCCTCCTTCTTGATCCAGCAAGGGGGAAGGAGAGGTTGATGATGATCCAGCAGCACGACGGCGTGGTGGTGGATGCAGCAGTCACCGCAGCAGGGCTTCGCCGAGCTTCTGCGAGAGGGAGAGGTATAGCAGGGGAGAGGGAGGCGCCAAGGTGCAGGGGTGCGGCTGCCCTCCCCCCCCCCCCCCTCATTTATATAGGCCCCCAGGGGGGGCGCCGGCCCTGGAGATTGAATCTCCCAAGGGGGGCGGCGGCCAGGGGGGTGGAGTGCCCCCCAAGGAAAGTGGTGCGCCCCCCACCCTAGGGTTTCCAACCCTAGGCGCAGGGGGGCCCAAGGGGGAGGCGCACCAGCCCACTAGGGGCTGGTTCCCTCCTCACTTCAGCCCACAGGGCCCTCCGGGATAGGTGGCCCCACCCGGTGGACCCCCGGGACCCTTCCGGTGGTCCCGGTACAATACCGGTGACCCCCGAAACTCTCCCGATGGCCGAAACAGCACTTCCTATATAATTTTCTTTACCTCCGGACCATTCCGGAACTCCTCGTGACGTCCGGGATCTCATCCGAGACTCCGAACAACATTCGGTTTGCTGCATACTCATACTCATACAACCCTAGCGTCACCGAACCTTAAGTGTGTAGACCCTACAGGGCCGGGAGACATGCAGACATGACCGAGACGACTCTCGGGCAATAACCAACAGCGGGATCTGGATACCCATGTTGGCTCCCACATGCTCCTCGATGATCTCATCGGATGAACCACGATGTCGAGGATTCAAACAACCTCAGATACAATTCCCTTTGTCAATCGGTATTTTACTTGCTCGAGATTCGATCGTCGGTATCCCAATACCTCGTTCAATCTCGTTGTCGGCAAGTCACTTTACTCGCATCAGTAATGCATGATCCCGTGACCAAACACTTGGTCACTTTGAGCTCATTATGATGATGCACTACCGAAAGGGCCCGGTGATACCTCTCCGTCATACGGAGTGACAAATCCGATCTCGATCCGTGTCAACCCAACAAACACTTTCGGAGATACCTGTAGTGCACCTTTATAGTCACCCAGTTGCCAGGACGCTTTGGTACACCCAAAGCACTCCTACGGTATCCGGGAGTTACACGATCTCATGGTCTAAGGAAAAGATACTTGACATTGGAAAAGCTCTAGCAAAAGCGAACTACACGATCTTGTGCTATGCTTAGGATTGGGTCTTGTCCATCACATCATTCTCCTAATGATGTGATCCCGTTATCAACGACATCCAATGTCCATAGTCAGAAACCATGACTATCTGTTGATCAACGAGCTAGTCAACTAGAGGCTCACTAGGGACATATTGTGGTCTATGTATTCACACGTGTATTACGATTTCCGGATAATACAATTATAGCATGAATAAAAGACAATTATCATGAACAAGGAATATAATAATAATACTTTTATTATTGCCTCTAGGGCATATTTCCAACAATTTCACCTTAGCTAGAGGTCTGTCGCCCCCCTGAATTTCAATTCCTGGTCAGTTGATTCCCAATTAACGGAAGCATTCCCCGGCGTAACAGGCGCTAGTTCGCCTGTTACGCCGGGGAAGCAGCGCCTCGGTGTTTATCTTAGGGGCGTGTGGGGCCTAGAGCTACTGGCGCCCGATTTGGAGGTCGGCCGGGATTAAAGGGATGGCCTTGAGGCACTGCCAAGCTTGGCGGTGGTGTGAGGTCGAGGGAGGTGGGGCGCGGCGGTGGGTCTGGCCGGTAGTCGCTGGCGGTTCAAGAAAGATCGTCAACAGTGACTGGCAGGAGGTAGACGAAGGCCATCTGCTCGTTCCTTATAGATCGGACGGTTCATTAAAAAAATCGACTGGCCTATTTATTTTCAGTCGATTGTTATCTTGATATGACCACATGTGGTGGTGTGCTGGAGGAGTACCTGCATTTCCTGTGCTCATATATTACAAAATCATACGGAGTAGAATCTAGTAATTTTGTTTGCCATGCGATGTTGTAGAGCTATCATCTGTCTCCTGTCATTTCTTTTTCAGCCACCTGCTATCTGCTACTTTTACAATGCACTAGTTCTGCACACACACTACACCCATACTCTCACCATTGTGTTTTTATGCAAGGGTATTTCAGAGTCTGCCTCGAGAGAAGCAGAAAAGAAAAGAGAGAAGTTGCTCCAGCTTTTGATGCGGATAAGCATGGCACGTTACAGTGCTATAAAGGGTGCAGTGTCGGCAGATGGAGACGGTAAACGTAGCTCTGGAGTTGATGACCTCGCTCGCAATGAACCACCATCCCAGGTGCTTGCTTTAACTTCATGTGTCATATGTGGTTGCATGTTCCATATGGTGTCTAGCTTGTATTCGAAAAGGACGAAGTCGGTCTTTATGAAGATAAGGAAAGACATTTTTACATGAACCACCATCCCGTGAGCACCGTAAGACAAATAGTTAGTCGCAGAATCGGCCGAGCCAGTGACAAGCCCAACAAAGACAGGCATCACCTAGAAGCCAACTAAAAAGCCACGATGGTGGGAAAGCAGCACGCCTCCCGCCAGGCTCTCAGGTCCTAGATGATCATGCTCACCACTCCAGCCGGCTGTCTAGCTTGTATTGCTTCCAATTTGGTTAAATTGCATCTTCTTAGCTTACACATTATACCTTTGAATATGACATGCCTTTCTGTTTTTGGTACATACTAGTACATCTGTGTATTAACCATGTTCTTACATCAAACTAATGTTCTTGTTTATTCCTCATCAATCACTTATGATGAGGAAGTCAGACAAGTGGACTACTCCTCATTTAAAGAATGCAGCATTAGCCTCCCGACATGATTCTCAAGAAACAGCAAGGCTAGATGAAGATAGTGAAAGTAGCTCTGTAGTTGATTACCGCATTTCCCTACACTAGCATCGCAGTGCTTGCTCTAACTTGGCAGCGTGATATGTGGTTGCATGTTGCATATGGTGTCTAGATTGTAATTCTTCCAATCAAGTTAAACTGCATGTGCTATTCTCGCTTATCTTATACATTATACTGTTAATGTGACATGCCTTCTGTATTTAGTACATAGTACATCCGCTCTATTAAGCATGTCCTTACATAAAACTATTGTTTTTTTGTATCCCGCATCAATCAATATGATGAGACACCTTTAGTATATGCAAAGGCGATATTAGTTGCATCTTTCATATGATTTATAGCATGCGCTGCTTCTAATTTGTTGAAATTCCATTTATGATGGGACGCTTTTAACTTGGCGTAGTCATATTGGTTGCATCTTTCATGTGGTGTCTAGCTTGCATTGCTTCTTATTAGTTGGAATGGTTTCTGCTTAGTTTACACAAACAGTTGTGAACATGCCATGTCGTCCTGTTTTTCGTACATATTCCATCCTGGTATCATGTGTTTGCCTAACATCAAATTAGTGATTGTCAGTATCATGCATGAATGAGTTCTGAAGAGAGAATTTTATTGCTTTTTCTTGTCTGTTTTACTTGACAATTCAAAATCAATAAAGCGGAAGGAAGTTAGCAAGGCAGTGGATAAAGGTGCTCCTTCCAAATGGAGGGCCTCTACAGTTTCTACTCCTCTATCCCCCCAAGATGATTTCCAAGACAACACATGCATAGACACTCAATGCACCATCACCGGTGCTCCCTCTAACTTGGCATTGTTATATGTGGTTGCATGTTATGTGTGATGTCTAGCTTGTATTGCTTCTAATTCTGTTGAATTCCATCTTCTTACTTTACACATTATACTTGAATAAGACACGTGTTCCTGTTTCTAGAACATACAATGTCTGTCTATCACACCATGTTCTTACATCAAATTACTATTGTTGTGTAACCTGAAACAATCACTTATCATAAGACACGTTTGACTTCGGAGTGTGATATAGGTTACATCTCGCATTCTTTTCTAGCTTGTACTACTAATCTGTTGAAATGGCACTTATGACGAGACAGTTTTAACTTGGTAGAGTGATATTCATTGCATCTTTCATATGGTGTCTAGCTTTCATTGCTTCTAATTTTTTGAAATGCCTTCCCCTTAGTTTACACATCATAAGCTGTGAATATGCAATGGCACTAATGACGAGAGACCTCTAACTTGGTAGTGTGATGTTGTTTGCATCTTGCATATGATTTATTTATTGTATTGCTTAACATTTTTTTAAACGCCATTTATGATGATACACTGTTAACTAAGCAGAGCGATATATGTAGCATCTTTCAGATGGTGTCTACCTTCCATTGCATTGCTTCTAATTTAGTGAAATGTCTTCCGCTTAGTTTACACATCATAGTTACGTTATCTCTTCATTCCCTGTTTTTCGCATATATTACATCCTCCTATCATGTGGTTGTCTAACATCAAAGTTCAGTTAAATACGTATCACGCATCAATTTGTTCTCAAGAACTAAATTGTTATTCGCTTTTCTTGTCGGCTTGACTTAACATGGCATGTAGAAAGAGGAAGAAACATGAATGGCGAGCAATGGGAACCGGAAGAATCCTGCAGATTCTCTTTGCATCGATGGTGCAATAGAAGGTCAAAGTCCAAATGGAAAATTCTACAAACAGGTATCCCATGCTACATGAGCTGCGTAAAAGCCAAACAGAAAAAATAGTTGTCACCAAACAAGCGAGACAGCCCTAGTTCTTGCAACACCTTCCACAAGTACTACCGGTACCGCACGAGTTACTCGTCGTCAACTGAAAGCTAGCAAAGACGTTCCCAAGCTCCCTTGCCACTGACACTACTTCCCAAGCACTCTTGACACAAGACGAGTTGGCAAGATCAGATGAACCTTGTGAGCTTCAACAGCAAGAAGGTAGTTCTTTGAGTCAAGTTACGCTTGCATGCTTCTTTATATGTAGTCTCACAGTTTGATGTACACTAACACTTCCTATGTTCGTTGTTGGACTAGCACCTAGGTGCAAGAGGAAACAAACATCAGGGATAATGCTCGATAGGTTAACTAAATCTAGAGGAGGAAGAATGGAGATCCGTTTTGAGGCAGGTTTAAAAAGGCCACATGATGCTACAGAGTCAGACAACTTAGTATCAGAGTCAGCGGTTGCCGTTAGGTGTCATGTATGTATCCTCCCAACATGGATTCAGTACAGGAATGACAAAGACGAAACCCAGTTCAACGCCTTCCTTGACCATTTATCTGTAAGTATGGTTATGTATGGAAACTAGTAATATCGTCTTGCTCTGTCCCATACTTTCTAGGTTGCTGATAATGAGACTCCCATAATTTTCAACAAATGAGGTTCAAGTTGGATAGCCAAGATGATGCAACCGGACAAGCTTGCACCCATGTTTTCAAGTCTGCTCATGACAAGATCGGTATAACTTGAGGAAAACTCACTTTGAAGGCAAGGCTAACGGTGAACTTTCCCAAACATCTCCAAAGGGAAAATATATCGGATGAAGACCGGAGGGCCTCGTTAAACACTGGTCCGATCCAAGTATCGTGTACATTATATATATATATGTGATCGATCACATGTTGAAGTCCTATTTACGCATGTGCCACACAAATCTATCTTCTTGTAGGTGAACTGTTCAAAGAACAAGGCCAACCGCACGAAAGTGAAATCCCAATGCATTTACAGAATCTCGTAGCTATATTGCACACTGCGAGGCTCTTGTAATTAGCTGCTGTTTCACTCTTTTCGCTGTACCATATTATCAGATCTATATTGACTTGTTCCAAATGCAGAGGAAAGCCCGCAAGGACCAAAAAGTACCTGAACCAAATGTTGTGGAAATCTTCAAGGACTGTCACACCAGCAAGAAGAAGGGCATGACTACACCAACAAAGCCGCTATTGTAAGTCCTTAATCCTCATGCCTTTTAACTACTACTTACTCTGACTTGTGCCTTGAACTGCATGGTTTGCAGCCAATATCTATTACTCTTTTCAATTTTATACACAATTGTCTTAGTGTATCATTGCACCTTACAAGGTTTAAAAGAGAGGAGTGATGTTCCTTTGATCTTGACACTGTAATCTAGTTCCGTCTTTGGACTTGCCCACACAACGTTACAATTGCACTGTTTATGCATTCTCGTTGTTTTGTGATATGAATGATGTCATAATATGCTAATCGTATTATAAACTTCGTCTCTTTATCCTTAGCCCTCAATACAATGTGAAGAAATAGACAATACATTAGCGATGTTACATGGTCATATGTTTGGAACCTGGTTTTATTATGTACTTTACAACAAAATACACCTAATATTTTACATGGGTTCACCAGAATAAGTTCTGTATATAGACCAAAGCTATTTTGTTAGGTTTTGCTGCCTCCTTAATATCTTTCGTTCTAGTACTACTAATGTAAAACCTCAACTTTTCAGCGAGCTATGGAAAAAATGGTGGAAACCGCCACCTTCTGAAGGTGGCGAGGCAACTATAACCGCAATGTCAGCTCTTGCTGAAGTGGGTCAGTACCTGTCCACTAACAAAGGCCAAAAAGCATCGTTCAGTAATACCTTGGGTTGGTTGTTAAGGCAATCTCGTTCAAACTGCCTCATGATCAAGATATGCAAGCTCAAAACAATGTTGTATCTGCGCTCTAGACACAAGTCCATTCCCTAATAGAGACCCTTTGTGAAACAAGGAGAGACATTGTTCGATGTTGTCAAGATATGCATGGTTTCGAAACCAGACTATCAGACATTTGCTATGTTGTTCAGGATCCTAGGAGAACTGAAGGCGAAGGTTATGGTGCTCCATCGGACAATACAACATGAAAACATAACAACGGTCAAATGAACTGAGCTTCTGAACTTCTGGTGGTGCATTTATCTGCTAGACTGTTAACTTTTATGCCAACCTTCCTTTTGTTTTATAGTTGTAATTTGTTTTGGTGCAATACAAAATTTGTTCTTAACGTGCAGCCACCGGCTGAAGAAAACAACAAGCCATTTTTTTATAGTGTAGGGTGTTCCCTATATTTGCACTGGTGGCGAACTTTGATGCCTAGTGGATGTAATATGTGTAATAGCCGTGATAGCCTAACGTAAGTTGCTTGCTTATTTATTTCCTTATTGTCTTGTTTATTTGTTTTCTTGTAGCCAGTGCAGTTATTTTTCCGTGGTTTGCTAGTGGCCGCAATAACCTATTTTTCAAAACTAGGCCACAATAACCACGGGCTACATATTTACTATAGTTAACATGGGCCTCCTACGGGCCGTAGAAACAATGGCCGACCACTACAGAAGATAGAGAGAAAATGAAAGTCATTCCCTATGCTTCTGCCATAGGTTCTATCATGTATGCAATGTTGTGTACCAGACCTGATGTGTGCTTTGCTATTAGTATAGTAGGGAGGTACCAAAGTAATCCAGGAGTGGATCACTGGACAGCGGTCAAGAACATCCTAAAATACCTGAAGAGGACTAAGGATATGTTTCTCGTTTATGGAGGTGACAAAGAGCTCGTTGTAAATGGTTACATCGATGCAAGCTTTGACACTGATCCGGATGACTCTAAGTCACAAACCGGATACATATTTATATTGAACGGTGGAGCTGTCAGTTGGTGCAGTTCTAAGCAAAGCGTCGTGGCGGGATCTACGTGTGAAGCGGAGTACATAGCTGCTTCGAAAGCACCAAATGAAGGAGTTTGGATGAAGGAGTTCATATCCGATCTAGGTGTCATACCTAGTGCATCGGGTCCAATGAATTTTTTTTGTGACAATACTGGAGCAATTGCCTTGGCGAAGGAATCCAGATTTCACAAGAGAACCAAGCACATCAAGAGAGGCTTCAATTCCATCCATCATCAAGTGTCGGAGGGGGACATAGAGATTTGCAAGATACATACAGATCTGAATGTTGCAGACCCGTTCACTAAGCCTCTCTCACGAGAAAAACATGATCAGCAGCAAGACTCCATGGGTGTTCGAATCATTACTATGTAATCTAGATTATTGACTCTAGTGCAAGTGGGAGACTAAAGGAAATATGTCCTAGAGGCAATAATAAAGTTGTTATTTAAATTTCCTTATATCATGATAAATGTTCATTATTCATGCTAGAATTGTATTAACCGGAAACTTAGTACATGTGTGAATACATAGACAAACATAGTGTCCCTAGTATGCCTCTACTTGACTAGCTCGCTAATCAAAGATGGTTAAGTTTCCTAGCCATAGACATGTGTTGTCATTTGATGAACAGGAGCACATCATTGGAGAATGATGTGATGGACAAGACCCATCCGTCAGCTTAGCACTATGATCGTTTAGTTTATTGCTATTTCTTTCTTCATGACTTATACATGTTCCTATGACTATGAGATTATGCAACTCCGGATCTTTGGAGGAACACTTAGTGTGCTATCAAACGTCACAACGTAACTGGGTGATTATAAAGATGCTCTACAGGTGTCTCCGATGGTGTCTGTTGGGTTGGCATAGATCGAGATTAGGATTTGTCACTCCGAATGTCGGAGAGGTATCTCTGGTCCCTCTCGGTAATGCACATCACTATAAGCCTTGCAAGCAATGTGACTAATGAGTTAGTTATGGATGACGACATTCGGAACGAGTAAAGATACTTGCCGGTAACGAGATTGAACTAGGTATGAGGATACCGACGATCGAATCTCGGACAAATAACATACCGATGACAAAGGGAACAACGTATGTTGTCATGCGGTTTGACCGATAAAGATCTTCGTAGAATATGTAGGAGCCAATATGATCATCCACATTCTGCTATTGGTTATTGATCGGACATATGTCTCGGTCATGTCTACATAGTTCTCGAACCCGTAGGGTCCGCACGCTTAAGGTTCGATGACGATCAGTATTATGAGTTTATCTGATTTGATGTACCGAAGGTTGTTCGGAGTCCCGGATGAGATCTCGGACATGACGAGGAGTCTTGAAATGGTCGAGACATAAAGATTGATATATTGGACCATGTTATTCGGACACCGGAAGTGTTCCGGATAGTTTCTTATAAAACCGGAGTGCCGCAGGTTACGGAACCCGCCGGGAAGTTATGGGCCTTAGTGGGCCTTAGGGGAGAGAGAGGGCCGCAGCCAAGAGGTGGCGCCCCCCCCCCCCCCAAGGGGAGTCTGAATAGGACAAGGGGGCGCGGCCCCTCTTTCCCTCTCCCTCTCCTTCCTTCTTCTCCTAGTTGGACTAGGAAAGGGGGGAACCTATTCCTACTTGGAGTAGGATTCCCCCCCTTGGGCGTGCCCCTTGTGGCCAGCCAGCCTCCTCCTCCCCTCGTTTATATACGGGGGAGGGGCACCCTATAGAAACACAAGTTGATCTTTAGCCATGTGCGGTGCCCCCTCCACAGTTTTACACCTCGGTCATATCGTCGTAGTGCTTAGGCGAAGCCCTGCACCGGTAACTTCATCATCACCGTCACCACGCCGTCATGCTGACGGAACTCTCCCTCGGCCTCAGCTGGATCTAGAGTTCCAGGGACGTCACCGAGCTGAACGTGTGCAGATCATGGAGGTGTCATGCGTTCGGTACTTGATCGGTTGGATCGCGAAGACGTTCGACTACATCAACC
This sequence comes from Aegilops bicornis, assembly GCA_021605145.1. Classification (NCBI taxonomy): domain Eukaryota; kingdom Viridiplantae; phylum Streptophyta; class Magnoliopsida; order Poales; family Poaceae; genus Aegilops; species Aegilops bicornis. The sequence goes on along the minus strand of CM038669.1, from coordinate 340,605,058 downwards.
GCGTTACTTAACGCTTCCTCTTCCGGTCTATGAGGGTACGTGGACACACTCTCCCCGCTCGTTGCTATGCTTCTCCTAGATAGATCTTGCGTGATCGTAGGAAATATTTTGAAATACTACGTTCCCCAACACAGTAATCGTAGTGACGTGGCATCATCAACAGGGGATCACTGTAGCTTAATTATCCGGGCGTCGCAAGGGAGTAGTCCTCCCTCGGGACTGAGGGTATGTACCAGTAGCTATGTGTTGTATCTCTCTCTCTCTCTCTCTCTCGTGTTCTTGAGATGGAACGATCTTGATGTAACGCAGACTTTGTTGACATAGATGAATCATATGGAGTTTTTCCCCTCTTTATCTTCTTGATGAAGTGAGTTTTCCCTTTGAAGTTTTCTTATCGGATTGAGTCTTTAAGGATTTGAGAGCACTTAATATGTGTTTTGCATGAGGATATCTGTAGTGACCTTGGGATATCTAATTGAGTTACTTGATGTATATTATTGTGATCAACTTGCGGGTTCTGTGACTTTAGGGCCTATGCATAGGGGTTGGCACACGTTCTCATCTTGACTCTCCGATAGATATTTTGGGGCACTCCTTGGGAATCAAATAGATAAATCTGAAATTGTGTGATGCTTATCGTATAACCAAACCCACGGATATTTGCGGTGACATTGGAATATCTAGGTGACATTAGGGCTTTGGTTGATTTGCATCTTAAGGTTTTATTCTAAAGAATAGCTTTGTGGTGGTTTCGTGCCCAACAACAATTTCTATACAACAAGTAATTTTGGAGTGAACTCTACACTGCACTTGAGGGATTTTCATATGATTCAACTATGTCTAACATTGTTGTGAGATCACACTAGTGAAAGTATGGACCCTAGGCCTTGTTTTCAAGCATTACAATACTGTTTGTGCAACGTTTTATCAATTGCTACCTTGCTGTTTTTATTTATTCAGATTATAAAAATACATATCTACCATCCATATTACACTTTTATCACCATCTCTTCGCCGAACTAGTGCACCTATACAATTTTCCATTGTATTGGGTGCGTTGGGGACACAAGAGATTTCTTGTATTTGGTTGCAGGGCTGTTTGAGAGAGACCATCTTCATCCTACGCCTCCCATGGATTGATAAACCTTAGGTCATCCACTTGAGGAAAAATTGCTACTGTCCTACAAAACTCTACGCTTGGAGGCCCAACACGAGTCTACAAGAATAAAGTTGCATAGTAGACATCAAGCTCTTTCCTGGCGCTGTTGCCGGGGAAGTGAGTGCATGAAGGTATATCTTTAGATCTTGCAATTGAAACTTTTAGTTTTTTGTTTTATCACTAGTTTGGTTTTATAACAGAAAACTGCAAAAAAAATGGAGATTGGGTTACCTTAGGTTGTTCTTTATCTTTATAATGTCTATCTTGAGAATAAGGATTCCGATAATTGTGCTCAATTGCTAGAGAAAGAATTCAACAAAATTTATGGCATAAAAACATTGGATGATGGGCATGACTGCAATATTGCTAGTATGAATTCTTTGATTATCCATGATGTTAATGATGATTGCATTAGTCATGACAATGATGTCTCCTATAAGAATGTCAATTTTTGCGGAGTGGATTGGGAGTGCAAATGCACACGAAAAAGGGAAGATTGATTTTGTAAGAAGCATAAATATTTAGAAATGAAAAAGTTGCAAGAGAGGCCAGATGATTGTGCTGAATGATTTAATTTTTCTCGCCATCCTTGTGAACTTTGCAATGAACGTGGTCATTTAAATCTCCAATGCAAATTGTTTCATGATCAAATTGTATCCAAAAATTGTGATAACTTGATTACCTTTGAGCATCATAAAGAGCTTAGTCTTCTTTTGGGGTATGAAGAAATGAAACGTATAACTGAGGGTATTCCAAAATTTAATCTCAAGAGATTTCTTGATTTTGATCTAGAGGAAATTTATATGTTTTGTGTAGTAAATTGCATTGTGAATCCTTATATTGCCAACTATCTAAGGACAAGAAAACAAATAGAATATGAAGAGAGTACTAATGAAAGGGAAAATATTTCCCAATACCCTCCTAGTGTTTATCATGATGAATCAGGTAACGAGGAGGAGCTTCCTATACAATCAATCTCTTCAACAAGAAGCTCAAAAAATTGATTAAACCCATACGTGAGGTGGGGAAGAAAAAAGGGAAAAGAAGGAGAAGTATAGGTAAAAAGGTAACTCTTCCAAGTAATATTGCTCCCATCACCATTGTGCCTCATGAAAGTGAATCGAATATGTTGATGGAAGATGATGATATTGAGTATGATTTTGTGATGCCTACTACTTGTTGTAATGATTATGATTGGGAAGACAATGATATCTCTTATGATCTTGAAAACCTTTTTAGCACTTGCTTGGAAGAATATGATAATAATGTTTGCGATACTATTGGTTCCATTCATGCTATTGATAAGAATGATTGTGATGATATGCAAAACCACAAGCTTGGGGATGCTATGTTTGATGAGTATGAAATGTTTGAAGATTTATTTGCTGGAAATAATGCGTGTCCTAAGCTTGGGGATGCTTTGCGTAATGGATATGATCCTTTGATTCCTTCTACTTTTGATAAGAAAATTTATTATGATGATAGCATGCCTCCTATTTATGATGATCACAATGATGAAAGCGGATTTTGAGAGGTCATGACTTTATTTAGTGATACATCCACTATTTTGGAAGAGGTTTCAATTGACTATGACAATAAAGTTGCTATCTATGATGATTATTATTATGACATGTGTGCCATAAAGAGTAATAAATCTTCTATGCTTGTGCATCATGAAAAGAGTGTTGTATGTGGTGGTTATATTTTTGAATCCATTCATTATGTTTCTGAAAATTATTATGAGAGAGGAACATATGCTCTTACATATCTCAATAATATCAAGTTTCTTCTCTCTGTGTTGATTGTTTTGAAGTTGTACTTGTTTTGCCTTCCTATGTTAGTTGGTTCTTGTTCTCATGGATTGCTTGCTCACAAAATCCCCAAACATAGGAAGTGGGTTAGGCTTAAATGTGTTTTATATATGCTTCATGATGCTCTCCTCATGTTTCAATTCTTATCTTTTATGCAAGCATCATTGAAATTATCATGCCTAGCTAAAAGGCCTTAAAGAAAAGCGCTTGTTGGGAGACAACCCAACATTTACCCATACTGTTTTCGTGTGTTCACATGATTATGCTACTGCATTAATCATGTTTTATTGATTTTGTTTCAATAAAGTGCCAAGTAAAGCCTTTGGGATAGTGTGGATGATAGTTGACTTGAATCTGTGCAAAATGTAAACTTTTGCGCTCAGTCCAGGAATTTTGAAAATTCACTGGAATGTGATTTTCATCTGAATTTTTTAAAGGTGATAGATATAAAAATTATCTACGTTGTACTAATTTTTCAGAATTTTTGGAGTTACAGAAGTATGGTTGGAGTACAGATTAATTCAGAGTGTTCTGTTTGTGACAGATTCTGTTTTCAATGCATAGTTTGCTTGTTTGCTAGTTTCTATGGCTAATATTGCTCAATATAAATTGTGGAAATGATAGGCTACAGTAGGCATTGTGTGAGAACAACTATTAATCTTTTCTTTGACAGTACCAAAGTGAATGGTTTGCTCTTTATCATACTAACCTATCTCACGAAGTTCCATTAAGTTTTGTGTGATTGAAGTTTTCAAGTTTTGGGTGAGATGTCGATATGAGGAGAATAAGGAGTGACAAGAGCTAAGCTTGGGGATGCCCAAGGCACCCCAAGGTAATATTCAAGGAAGATCCAAGCAACTAATCTTGGGGATGCCCCGAAAGGCATCCCCTCTTTCGTCTCGAACATTATCGGTAACCTTATTTTGAGCTATATTTTCATTCATCACATGATATGAGTTTTGCTTGGAGCGTCATTTTATTTTGCTAGGATTTGCTTGCTATTATTTAAAATAATTTTTTGCATCTTTTACTTCAATAGAAGTGTCAAGGATAGCTTTCCACATCCTTATTCTACAAGTATATGAGTTGCTGTCTCAAAACAGAAAGTTTATTGCTGTTGCAAAAATTCCCGAGAGAAGTAAGAATGTGATAAAATGTTGAAACTTTTTGCATAGTAAGCTATAATAAATTTTCTACAGTGTGGTAATTTTTCAGAATTTTTGGAGTTAGGGAAGTATGATGAATCTTGCATTCTTTTACAGATCGTCTTGTTTTTGGCAGATTGCTGTTATGGTTGCATTGTTTGCATATGATTGCTTGTTTAATGATTCTATTTGAGGATAGGAGTATTAAATATGCAGAGGCATTTAGTATGCAACACTACTAGGAAAAGGCCTACTAATGGCGCACCGGTTTTGCCTACTAATGGCGCACTACCGGTTCGCCATTAGTAGCACGCCATTAGAATTTGTACTAATGGCGCACCACTGGTGCGCCATTAGTATCTGCACTAATGGCGCACTGGCAAAGGCGCCATTAGTATGTAACTCCATCGCCATTAGTATGCCTCCGGGGCCATATGTAACCATGTGCTTTGTCACACTAATGGCGCACTCTGCCTTGATGCGCCATTAGTATCCTTTGGCATACTAATGGCGCACTCGCTATGATGCGCCATTAGTATGAATATTTGGTTTCTTTTTTTTTTGCTTTTCTGATTTTTGCACAGGTTACAAAATATATTATTGGACAGAATATAGACAGCAGCACACAGCAACATCAGATTCATCGAATACAATAGAAGATTAGTCTCCGAATAGAATTCATCATATTAGTCTCCGAATTCAAAAGACCGAACAAAGATAAAACATTACAAGTCTCAAGACCGCGAGTATCGAGTTTGTCTTCACATTACAAGTCGATATCGATCATCTAAACTACCATCACATAAAAGAGAGTTGTGGTCATCACGATGAGCATCATCGCGATCAAACTGGTCCTCATCCGGTTCCTCCAACGCTCCGTCCTCTCTCCCGCTAGATAGCGGGCATATCTAGATTCGGCCTCCGCCCTAGTGGTGTACCCTTTGTAACTGTTACCGCTGAAACGGTGAACCTGCCAAGTTAAGTTTTCATCATTTAGGGTTTATCGATGCCGAGGCACCCTAGGTTGGGCCTAATCACTTGGCACTAATCACTTGGCTCTATTGCCACCTATGTTGGGTTTATCATCTAGGGTTTATCGATGCTAAGGAGAATTCTAAGTTCGGCCTAATCACTTGGCTCTATTGCCACCTATGGTTTAATGCAGCAAGAATGGCGGGCAGTTGATCCTACTTAACTAAGTACTAAGATACCCCGCCCATGCATTAGTCGCAAGTACCCCATATGTCCTATTTTTAGCAAAGTCATGCTAAAATTCACGGAAAATTTCAGCATGACCTTTGCTGAAAATAGGACATATGGAGTACCCGAATTTGCCGGAACGGAAGTTAATCAACATTCTGACAAACTCAAGGGCCTCTCGGGGTACCTGCAAATTCATCACGACACGATCGTCGGAGACATGACCTTTGCAAAATGGTCGGAGACACGATGGTCTTTCTCAATGTGATCAATTGATGGATCAACACATAAAACATGTACAATAAGTATGATTTATAGAGTCAACATCAAGATGAATATATATAAAGTTTTTCTTCATCACCAGGCCCATGCAAGTAATCGTGCATCCAAAGAACTATTTACTGCTACTATGTAACTAACTACACTCTGTATTTATAGATTCATTTCAGATGAGATCAGATTGAGCTACAATCAGTAGCTGCAAATGAGGATCCATGAGCCATCATGCCAGCCAGCCAGAAATAAACTTTACTTTCCAACAAAGGAAATAAAAATACAATGCATACATACATACTTAAGCGGTAGATAGATAGATGAGCATGTTCAGTTTACAAGAATGAATATAAACAAGCAAAGAATGCATGCAAGTTTAAAGTAAAACGTTTCAGATTAATGCAAGTACTCCTCTTGCTCTCTACTTTCTCTCTTCTCTTCTTGATTAATTAACTGAATTTTACTGATGTTGTTGTTAACTGAATTTTAATCAGCCGTGAAGAACACCTTGATTTAAATCGAGATATAGGTGTAGTTTCAGTCTCTGTCGATTTCATCGAGAGAAGTTTGCTTTCAGTTTCAAATAATCCGAGCTGCGCCTCGGTCGTAGTTTGTTAGGTTTCTCCGCTGCCCGACCCGACCATGGGATGCCACGAACTAGACGGTCATGGCTGCATCATGGTGACGCTGAGGAGCGCCTGGGATGGCAGTGCTCACGACCCGGAAGTGGCCTAGTTTCTCGTTTTCTGTTAGCTGTGTAATCGCTGAATAAGAAGAGAAATAGAGAGCAGAAAAGCTGCGAAGTTGAACGCGGGACAAACACATTATAACTGAATTTTACCACGTCTCCCTCCCCGGATGTTTCGAAACAGGAGGGCCCACGCCTCCCTCCAGTAGTTTTCGAGGGCCCACGTCTCCCTCCAAAGGGCGTGACGTTTGAGTTTTCAAGGCAACTCCCCACGTATCCCCCCACCGGCAACTCCCCACGGCGCAGAGGGGTTTTCTTCCCACGCCCGTAACTCCCTCCTATTCCATTGCTGCTCCATCTTCCTCCCTCCGCCTCCCTCCTCATTCCATTGCCGCTCCATCTTCCTCCCTCTACCTCCCTCTCGCCTCAAAGATCAAGCAACTCCCCTCCGCCTCCACCATCGCTGGCCAGAGGGCAATGGCGGAGGAATCGTGAGCAACTCCTCCGTCTCGCCAAGAGAATGGCGGAGGCATCGTGGAGCAACTCCTCCGCTCGCCAAGCATCACCGTGGTGAGGCGTCGGCAAGGAGTCACCAGTGGTCGACGACGACGACGTTCGGTCCCCGGGCGTAAGCGGGACTACACCGTGCCGCTCAAGGTTGATATCCACTGAAGGAGCCGCTGGATGTCGTATGCACCAAAGAATCCAAACGGGTTTACAAGATGATCCGCAAGATGAGGAGGAGGCTCGGCGGCATGCTTTCTCGGAATATCGGCGTTGATGTCGAGTATACCAGGAAGACAAACCTCCGCAAATTGCTGCAGTTCTGCGATTATGCATGGAGGATCTCGTCTGGTATACCACATCACCGCTGACAACCAAATGGTAAAACATCCAGTTCAAGTTTCATCTAATTAGTAGTTTCAAGTAGATGCAATAGTTATGAAGTTCAAGTAGATGCAATAGTTATGAAGTTCTCAAGTAGATGCAATACTAGTTACAAGTTACGAAGTTTCGTTTTAATTAGTAGTTTCAAGTTTTGAAGTTTCAAGTAGGTGCAATAGTTACAAGTTATGAAGTAGATGCAATACTAGTTACAAGTTATGAAGTTTCTGTCTAATTAGTAGTTTTGGTGATCATACGTAATGTTGTCTACAAGTTTTTGTGATCATTTAGTAGCTGTTATGAATGTTGTCTTGTAATGCAAAAGATTGCAAAAAAATACATCATTGAGATGTTATGCTTGCTGTTTTGATCATACGTAATGTTGTCTTGTAGTTGTTGTGATCATTTAGTAGTTGTTGTGATCATACTGTTTTAACTGAATTTTGGTCGAGCTGAAGATGCTATTTTAACTGAATTTTGCTTCAACTGAACCCATTTTAATTCTGTAGTTTCAAGTTTTGAAGTAGATGAATTTGATGCACCAGTTAATTTGATGCAGGCCCAAGGAACTCCGCCCGCCTCGCAGGAGAAGAAGTCATACACCTTTGTTGGCTTCGCATTGGAGGCGACAAGGAGAAGCTGAAGTTGTCTGGTTTGGAGATCAACCCCGACAAGTACGCCGACTTGCAGTATAAATGGAGAGTTCCAAAGAATGGAAAGAAGTGGCGCCTTTGGCTGAGTTTGCAGCCAGCCTCATCCACCCATCCTACTCAAAAATGAAGCGTAAGATCGGCAGAATTCGGACCACCTACTATGGGGGACAGCCCACCGCCAAACAAGCTCATCAAGTACGCCATGAAAGATGCGTCGTCACCTACGAGGCATGGAAGATAATCGAAATCACCAAAGAAGGTTTCGAGCTCTGGCAAGAGGCGGAGGATCATTGGGATGACCCCTACTACTGGGGATATTGAGTTGTTTGTGGTATTGGGATGACCCCTACTAGTGTGTCTCAGTTTGTAGTTATGTGGTTGAACAAGTTTGCTTTTGTTATGTTGAACAAGTTTGCTTTTGTAATGATGAACAAGTTTGCTTTGGTTGTCAGTTGACATCATCTCATCGCTGAGCATGGTTTAGTTTTACCTTTATCTATTTATTATTTAGGCAGAGCTATTCAGGCATGGAAGATATAATCATCCTTATGGTGAGGATCGCAATGTTTTTAGCTTCCAAGTTTCTAATGACACATGATCTTTCCAACCACATAACTTAACTGCAAACATTTCCCTCAGAATTGTAGTTACACATTCCAACCAATACCTGCAGGTTGTAATTTCATCTTGAATGACCATCGGTGACTAAGTGAAGCAAATAATTGCTATGCATTTCTTGGCATGCGAGAAGGAAGAGGGGAGAGGAGGCGGAGCTCACCGGGGAGGCGCAAGGAGGCCCTGCGACAGCTTAGTAGCAACAGAGGTGGCCGAAGTTGAGGAAGACAGCGGCGACCCGAGGAAGAAGAGGTGGAGGGAGGGGTGGAGGAGTCGAGCGTCGTCGCACCTCAGTTCCATGACTCGTCGGCCCAGTGTTGAAGCAGATTCTGCCCGCCGCTTGCCTGCCGCCGCACGGTGGAGCTCGAGGGCTGGGAAGGCGAGGAGGGGTGGGTGGGTGCGGTGAAGGCGAGGAGGGTGGATTGGGAGCGACGGCGATGGGGGCAGGGCAGGCTGACTGGGGGCGGCGAGGGAGACGGAGGCATGGGTCGGGGCAGCTCGCGGGTGGATCTGGTGGCGAGGGAGAGAGGGTCAAGGGATCTGGCGAGAGGGAGGGAGGATAGCTAGGGGAGGGTTCTAATGGCGCACCGGCCCAAATGCGCCATAAGTATGACTTCTCTTATGGCGCACCACCACTCGGTGCGCCATTAGAATTTTAAATGCTGTTTTTTATATTTATTTGTGTTTAAATATGTTCAAACTTGTTTAAATCATAACAGTAATATTTTTTTATAAAAACAGTAATAATTTTTTTAAAAATATGTTCAAATTTCTTACTTGAAAATATCATAAGCCAATACCCATGGCTCATTTTTTCATGTGACGCTTATACCAAGCGGTCTTGGATTTGGCTTCGGGTATAAACACGATCGGGCTTTGGCATAGTGCGCCATTAGTAGGTTTGCAAAAAGTAAAAAACATATACTAATGGCGCACTGTCATGGTCGTGCGCCATTACTAGTTCTAACTAGTAATGGCGCACTTTGCCAACCATGCGCCATTAGTTTGTATGGAAAATGGGAAAAAAATCAATAGTAGTGGCGCACCGTGAGCACGGTGCGCCATTAGTGTCTTCCACACTAATGGCACACGAGCAACCGGTGCGCCATTAGTATATAGTAGTGGCGCACTACTTACCTGGTGCGCCATTAGAATCAGTCCTATCTATAGCCCTTTTCCTAGTAGTGCAATGTCAAATAATAATTTTAGTGATTTGCTACAGTAGAGAATGATAAGGTTTTGCATTGATTTATACTAACTTATCTCACGAGTTCTTGTTGAGTTTTGTGTGGATGAAGTTTTTGAGATTTAGGGAAACCGTGATATGAGAGGAATTAAGGAGACACAAAAGCTCAAGCGTGGGGATGCCCAAGGCATCCCAATTTAATATTCCAAGAAGTCTCAAGCATCTAAGCTTGGGGATGCCCCGGTAGGCATCCCACCTTTCTTCTTCAAAAATTATGTGTTAGCATCGGTTGAGCCTAAGTTTTTGCTTCTTCACATGATGTGTGCTATCCTTAGAATGCCATTTTTTTCTTGTTGTTTTAATAAAATACTTAGATCTGAAACTTTTAAATAAGAGAGAGTCTTCAAATAGCTACCCATTTACTTAAATACTCATTTGATCTTCACTTATATCTTTTTGGAGTAGTTTGTCAATTCTCTCATGCTTCACTTATATTATTTTCAGAGATGAAAATTTTTATGCTCATGTTCTTCACTTAAATTTGTTTGAGCTTGTCAAAAAGCAATTGGAACATATGAAACTAGTCCCAAAGTGATAGATATTCAAGAGGGGTATAATAAAAACTTTCATGAAGATCATTGGACAAAATAAACTTGATTCTTTGTAATAGTTTTGAGATATGACGATAGTGATATGTGAGTCATGTTGATGAGAAATGATGCTTTAGTAAGAATATTGGTGCTAAGGTTTGTGATTCCCTATGCAAGCACGACAATCCATAATTATGCAAGGAAGTTACATCCTACTTGTGGTGCATTATTCGGTGTTAGTTATGCTTAATGCTCGCTTATGAGATTTTTTGTTTCTTGGTTGGATGCTTCTCGATCTTTTGCTAGCCTTCACTTGCACTAAGTATGATCACTACTTGTGCATCCAAATCCTTAAACTCAGTTTTGCCATATGAGTCCACTATACCTACCTATATGCGGTATTCTTTTGCCGTTCTAAGAAAATTTGTATGTGCCATCTCTAAATTTCGAAATAAATTTCTCTTTTGTGTGCTCGTACCGCTCATGAAACATTAGGGGGTGGCTGATATTTTTCCATGCTAGATGTGTTATTCTCAAGATGAGTGTTTATTCACTTGTCATTGCACGAGAGTACGGCAAAGGTATTAGGGATGCCCATCCCCGAAATGAAAAATGAATTTACTTTATGTTGTCAAATAATAAATTCCTTGGAAAGTGTTGGTATGGACGACACCCGTGGATTCGGTTAGCCGTGGAATGTGAAAGTATGGTGGAGAAAGGAATAAAATTTATTTTCTGTTTGGGAACCGCCTATGATATATCTAGCATGGAAAGTATTGGGAACTACTCAATCTGTCGGGGAGGCTGATCGGACCCACGAACACCTATGGGACCGGCGGACCGAGTCCCTTTTGGTTCGGAGGGGGGCGGAGGTCGCACGAAGAGCGGATCGAGGCGAAGCACACGAGTTGTTTTACCCAGCTTCGGAGCTCTCCGGAGCGATAATACTCCTACTGCTGCTTGTCTGGTTTGTATCATGTTCTTGCTAGGGAGCGATGAGAGCTACAAGACCTAGCGTGAGTGTTCTCTGGTTACGTTGGAATCGAACCTCCTCTACGTTGCGCATGGGCCTCCTTTTATATGCTCAAGGGGTCTCCGACAGGTGGCAACGTAGATGAGGGTACAAATGGAAAAACAGTAGTTGGTACACCTACTTGAACAAAGGTGTACAAGGTACTCTACCTAACCCCGACGGCAAGGGACAAAAGCATTAAATGCCCGTACACTGCCGCCTAAGCGATCTGCAGGGACCGTCGAGGCGCAACCGCTTCGCCACGATGGCAAGCTTGTCGGCGCCGCTGCTCCTGCTCCCCGGCTGCACAGCCTCTTGACACGCGCCCATGGAATGGTCCCGTGGCGACACGTTGGTGGATGAGCTGGAGCGGAGTGAAGAGAGGTTGCCTGCCGCGGCAAGTGCCTTGCCGCGGCTGAATCCTTGTCGTGTCCGGAGGCTTGTCGCTCTCCGAGCCTTCCCGGCAAGCTCCTCTTGTCGGGGTCTTGTCTTCTGCATGCCTTGAGTGGCCTTCCCGGCAAGCTCCTCTTGCCGGGGTCTTGTCTTCTTGGTTAAATACTTTGTTCTTGAATGGCTCCAAAAGAACCACGGAGGATCTTGGCGGTGACCAGGCAAGCCTTGCCGCGGGGTGCTGCAACTGCCCGTGCACGAGTTCGGGATACTAGGGTACCCCTACTCTAGTACACCGACAGAGCCCGAACTGGGTCAAGACACGGTGCCGAAAGCAATCGTCGGGCCAGGCCCAAAACAGTGCACGGTCACACGCGGCCTTGATCACGCCGTAACTTGCTCTGGACCCACCACGTCCCCCACGAACAGCACGCGTCGAACGTGGCGTCGTGGGAGAGTGTGGAGCATTGGACCGAAGGTCTTGTGGATACTGCTGCCGCTATCCACAACGAGCTGATGGAGCTGGGGATGGTGGATTTTGGATACTCCTCCGACGAGCACCTCCAACCCAGCGCCAAACTTAGCTTATTCTTCAAGGGCGTGGTGACGGCTCTCCAGCGACTCCGGGAAGAGATCCCAAAGCAGCTGGCCGAGGAATCGCGCCAGATCTGTGCAGGAGCCCTCCAGAAGGTGTTGATGAAGGTGGCCTTCCGCAATCCAGGCCTCAACCTCAACGGCGCCCTCAGGTCCTTGCCGCCAGATGCCGATGTGGAGGTGCTCAAAGCCCTTGTCGCACCCATTGTGGACAAGGTGGGCAAGATCAAGCGGGTTGATGGCGACCGCGTAGACTAGGCCGCCAATTTTATCTTTCCCTTGTCGCTGTTGATCATGTTTATAACAATTTATTAGATCTGCGACAAGCTATTTTGTAATATAACTCTATCTTAGGCGATGATTGCAATGTTATTTCCTTTACTTGATTCCTTCCTTTGTACGTTTTTACCCTACGCTTTTAGGGAACTTGTTTGCGCTGGCACTGAGCCATGGCCGAGTACTGAACGTCAATGCCTTCAAGCGGTGCCGCCTCAGACAAGCAACCTTGTCGCGACTAGCTGCAGCTCACTTAAGTTGTTGAGCGGACTCGAAACAAAGTAAGGGCGCGACTAGCCGCGAGTTGGTTCCTCCGCGCACAGGTTTTCCATACAAAGTACTATCATTCAAGGAAAATAACTTAAAAATCTTAAAACTGATTGCTCAAACTTTGGCAACTTAGCTTTTCTGTCCTTAGCTTCCCGGTAAGACTAGACTTCCTTGAGCGACGCTTGGTCCACACCATTATCTTCTCCTTTCCCCCCGGCAAACTTGTGGACGAGGGAACCTTCCTTTCTTTGAGAAAAGAGAAAGAAGAGAAAATAAAGTTATGGAGCCCAAATGACTCGGTATTGCTTACCGGTGTGGGTGCTGCACAAAGTGTTATCCAAAACATGCAATAAAATGATGAAAGCATGAATTTGACAAGTTGTGCGCAACACATGAGCTTTACTTATGCAAGGTCTGCGCCCGGCTTTGTACAAAGGATTACATGCAACAATGCAAGACTTGTACAAAAGGTGGTTGCCGGAACAGGTTCCAGCAACCGCGCCCTACGAGTAAAACTTACGAAGATGTTCAATGTTCCAGGAGTTGCTCACCGGAATGCCATCTTCGGTCTCAAGGCGGACAGCGCCAGGCCTAGTGACTCGTTTCACCCGATAAGGGCCTTCCCACTTCAGCGTCAACTTGTTTGAATTCTTGGCGGACTGAACCTGCCGAAGAACAAGGTCGCCTTCCTCGAGGCTTCGGCACTAACTGCGGCTATGGTAGCGACGCAAAGCTTGTCGGGTAACGAGCAGCTCGTCAATGGCTGAAGACGATCCTCCTCAAGGAGTAGCGCGTCATCTTATCGCAATGCTCTTGCTCAAGCTCATCATAAGCGAGCACTCGAGGCGATCCGTATACGAAGTTCCGTGGGGAGAACTGCCTCTGCTCCATAGACTAGAGCGAAGGTGTCTCGCCGATGGCTCAATTTGGCGTCGTTACGATCGACCAAAGAACCACCGGCAGCTCCTCAATCCAGCTTTCTTCCGCACTTGTGCAGCACTGTCGAAAGTTCTGGTCTTGAGCCCGCCGCAGACTTCAAAGATTTGCCCTCTCTGCTTGACCGTTGCTTCTCGGATGAGCAACAGAAGCAAAGCAGTCCTTGGCGCTAAGGTCTTGGACGTACTACATGAAGGTGCGACTTGTGAACTGTGTGCCGTTGTCGCTGATGATCCTGTTAGGGATTCCGAAACGGCAAACAATTGACCTGAAGAACTTGACTGCTGACTGTGCTGTCACCTTCCTCACTGCTTCCACTTCCGGCCACTTTTTGAACTTGTCGATTGCAACGTACAAGTACTCAAAGCCCCCGATTGCTCGGGGGAAGGGGCCGAGGATGTCGAGCCCCCTGCATCGAAAATGGCCGTGATAAAGGGATCGCCCGGAGAGTTTGAGCTGGCTGGTGTATCTGCTTGGAATGGAACTGCACGCTTCACACTTGGTTACTTGTGCAGTTGCATCACTGGGGCTGTCGGCCAAAAGAAACCTTGCCGGAACGCTTTGGTTTATTAAGTGCTTCCGCGCCAATGTGGTGACCACATATGCCTCCATGTATCTCTGTCAACAGCTTTTGTCCGTCTTCCCGATGAATACACTTCAATTTCACACCGTTGAGTCTTCTTCTGTACAGTGTGCTGTCAACAAACTGGTACATACTTGACTGTCGGGCTACTCTTTCCGCTTCTTCTTGCTCTTCGGGAAGTTCTCCCGTCAAGGAAATGGACAATCTGCTGCGCCCATGCTGGAGCTTGCGGCTCGACAACAAGGACTAAAGGCATATCTGCCGCTGCGGGAACATCAGCTTCCACGGCAAGAACATGCGGCTCAGCCGGAGCTTGACATTCCCCGGCAAGCTTGCCGGAGCAAAGCTTGTCGGGAGCGTCTGCTTCAACGAAACAAACCCTGGGGCTTGCCGGAGCAGACTGCCCCTCAGCTCTGTTGGTGTCGATATTGGGGACCTTCTTGGCGGCGGCTTCGGGAAGCTCTGCCGGAAAGTAGTCACCAGAGATCAATTTCCTCTTCTTGCTCTGTCCAGTTGATGGTGTTACGGTTGGTTGAGTTAGCTTGAGCACAAAAATCCCTGGTTCCACAGTCAACTTAAGTGCAGCGCACTTTGACAGGCCATCAGCAATATCATTCTGAGCTCTTGGAACATGTTCCATTTGTAGGCCGTCAAAGTGTTCTTCTAGCTTTCTCACTTCATCAACGTAGGCTTCCATCAATGGACTCTGGTAATCTTTGTTCACTTGGCGGACGACAAGCTGCGAATCACCTCTGACAATAAGCTTCTTAATCCCAAGGTCTACTGCAATCCTGAGACCGGCAAGCAAACCTTCATACTCTGTTGTATTGTTTGTTGCTTGCTCCTTGGGAAAGTGCATCTGGACTACGTACTTGAGGTGCTCTCCGGTGGGTGCGACAAGCATCACGCCGGCACCGGCGCCTTGCATCGAGAAGGCACCGTCAAAGTACATCAGCCACTCTTTGCTCGCTTCCTTGACAGGGATGCTCGTCTCTGGGATTTCTTCATCTGTTGTTGGCGTCCATTCTGCTATGAATTCTGCCAATGCTCTGCTTTGAATAGTTGAAGTGCTCTCAAACTTGAGGCCAAAGCTTGACAGTTCCAGTGCCCACTCGACAATCCTGCCTATCGCTTCTGGATTTTGCAGTATCCTCTTCAGCGGAAAACGAGTGACAACTGTAATATCATGTGCTTGGAAGTAATGGCGCAGCTTTCTCGAGGCCATGAGGAGGCCGAAAAGCAATTTCTGCACACCAGAGTACCTTGACCTAGCCCCCTCTAGAAGGGAACTGGCAAAGTAAACTGGGCGCTGCACCATCCTTTTCTGCAAATTCTCATGCGTCTGCGCAGATTTATCCTTGTCGGGACCAGAGCTTGCCGATGAAGCCCCCTGCTTGTCGCTGGATGTGTCTGCCACGGTTGCCAGCTCATCATCCGCCTCCCTCTCCGCTACTAACGCAGCACTAACCACTTGATTGGTTGCCGCTATATATAGCAACAACTTCTCTTGTGGCTTAGGTGCGACAAGTATTGGAGTGGAGGACAGGTATCTCTTCAAGTCCTGCGGTAGCAGCCTCTGCTTCGGAGTCCATTAGATCGGACCTGCCTTTTTCAAAATTTTGAAAAGCGGCAGGCACGCCAGCAGAACCTAGAGATAAACCTGCCGAGAGCAGCTACGCATCCGACAAGTCTTCGTACATCCTTGACGCGCTTTGGTGCTTCAATCTGCTCAATGGCCTTGATCTTGTCGGGATTGGCTTCAATTCCCCACTGAGACACGAAGAACCCGAGAAGCTTGCCGGAAGGGACTCCAAACACGCACTTCTCGGGATTGAGCTTGAGGTTGATCTTGCGCAGATTTGCAAAAGTCTCGTCCAAATCTTGGATCAGAGTCTCCTTGTCCTTGCTCTTGACCACTATGTCATCCTTTAGGCTTCTATATTTCTGTGCATTTGCGGCTCAAAAGCGTCATGGACTACTCTTGCAAACGTTGAACCAGCATTCTTCAAACCGAAAGGCATGAGGACAAACGGCAAGATGGTGCTCAATTACTTTCCTGGGAACACCGGGGATGTCAGACGGTTGCCATGCAAACACGTCGACGTTCGCCCGCAGGAAAGCAACGAGCGCGCCTTCCTATTTAGGATCGAGAGAGGCACCGATGGTGAAGGTACCACAGTCTGCCGTCCTCCTTGGCGGACACCTTCTTGGTCTCTGGTGGAGCTGCCATCGTCTTCTTACACTTGCCGGTGGAGCTCGATGGTGCGTCCTCGACGGTAGCGCAGCACTCCGAGGAGGTGTGCTTGGAGTGGGCAACAGAGCTCTTGCCGGACTTGGTCTTCTTCTTCCCCCCGGGAGCTTCAGCGGCAAGTGGTTTGCAATCTGTTGCGGCTGCTGCTTCTCGGTAGATCTTGTTGGTGCAGATAAGAGCGTCCTTCTTGTCGCCAGGGACAGAGATGACGCTTATCGGGCCTGGCATCTTCAGCATGTTGTAGGCATAGTGAGAGGCCGCCATGAATTTGGCGAGTGCTGGACGGCCAAGTATTCCATTGTAAGGCAATGGAAAATCAGCAACGTCGAATGTGACCCTCTCAGTCCTAAAGTTCAGCTCGCTGCCAAATGTTACCGGCAACGTGATCTTTCCCTTCGGCTTGCTCCTTCCCGGATTGATTCCTTGGAAAGTGCCGCCTCTTCGAGCTCGCCGTCAGGATCCAAGCTTCTGGAGCACCGCGGAGGAGATCAGATTCAAGCCGGCCCCGCCGTCAACTAGCATCTTGGTGACCTTGAGGTTGCGGATAGTTGGTGAGACCAACATCGGCAAGCACCCGACCGCAGTTATGCGATCAGGGTGGTCCTCAATATCAAAGATGATAGGCGTGCTGGACCACTTCAGAGGCTTGCGTGACTCTACGGATGGTTCAGCTGCATTAACTTCCCGCATCCACTGCTTGAGTTGGCGTTGTGAAGTATGCAGAGAAGCACCGCCGTCAACGCACAGGACCTCGGTGGTTTTCTGGAACTCCTGCTCATCGGTCTCGTCATCCTCCATGTCTTCATCTTCGTCATCGTCTTCATCCTTGTCGCGGCCGCGGGGAGGCCTGTCTCCTTGCCGCTGCTTGGCCTTGCCGCGGCGTCCTCCCCGGCCGGGACGTTTCTTGCTAGCTCCTCCAGCACCCTCCTGGGCCTTCTCCTTGTCGCGTCGTTCATATTCAGCTTTCTGCTGCTCGACTTTCTTGCAGCTCTGGAGAACATGGCCCTTGGTGCGGTGGATCTTGCAGTACTGCTTGCCGGAGCCGTCCTGCTTGTCGGCGGCCGCCACAGATCGGCGATTGGTGCCGGCAACCTCCTTGCCGGAGCCACCAGCCTTGGCTTTCTGGGCGCCACCTCCGTTGCCGGACTGCTCAACAACTAGCACATCTTTGCCTTTCTTCTTTCTGTTGCCTCGCCGCCGGCTCTTCCTTGCCGGGGCGGTCTCCTCACTATCAGACCCTCCTGCAACTCTTCGGGGAGTCTCCTCCCTTCCTCAGCACGTGCACACTTGTCGACCAGGGCATATAGCTCACTGACGTCCCTGATTTTGCACATCGCCATCTCCTCCCGCATCCTGCGGTTTCGCACGTTCTGATGGAACGCGCTGATCACCGCGGCGGGGTGGACATCTGGGATGTTGTGCTGTACGGCTGAATCTTTGAATATATTTGCGCAGGGCTCTCCTTCCTTCCGGGCGGCAGGTGAAGGTCGCTTTCTTGGCCATGGGGCTTGTGGCCGCTGTAAAAGGCGCCGACAAACCGATGGCATAGATCTGCCCAAGAAGATATGGAGTTGTCCGGCAAGTGCATGAGCCAGACTGACGTTGGGCTTGAGCACCAGGGAAGTAGTTGGCAAGGATCTTGTCGCCTCGCCCCGCAGCCTGCACACCGCGATGGTGTAGATGCTGAGGAACTCCGACGGATGCGTCTTGCCGTCGTACTTCTCCGGTACGTCTGGCTTGAAGTTTTTCTTGCTGGGCCACTGGACTTGCCGCAGCTCTCGAGTGAACGCAGGGCAACCTACCGCGTACGGCAAGTCGCCTGGTTCCTCTGGCGCGTACATGTTAACAGAGGGCCCAGCGCGCTTGTCGGATTGA
The DNA here is from genome assembly GCA_021605145.1 of Aegilops bicornis. NCBI lineage: Eukaryota > Viridiplantae > Streptophyta > Magnoliopsida > Poales > Poaceae > Aegilops > Aegilops bicornis. The sequence continues at coordinate 340,586,666 of CM038669.1, read as the reverse complement.
CGTCGCGCTTCTCTTGGCGCCGATCACGAGTCCGAGCGCCTTCTTGCCGCCGATCGTAGTACTTGGCGCTGATCGCGATGAGCTCGTGGATCTGATGACGCAGTGGAGTCGCTGTCGAGGTGGATCCGGCGAAGTCGGCAATCTTGGCCTTCGGGCGGAGAGTGCATGGTGGTTGCACCCCACCGGTCTGCCGCCACCGGCTCACGTTGGCGGTCTGCCGTGGCGATGGACGCACTCGGTTGCCGCGAGCGTCGCCGTTAAGCGGCCGATGAGACTTCAGATGGTGGCCCTCCACTCGTCGATCTTGTCGGCCGTTGGAGGGTAATCGAGGAGCAGTTGAGCTCTCGCCAGAGCTTCCGCTAGAGTGGTGGGTGGCAATGGTGAACGGTGCGAGGAGCGGGATATGCTCGGACTTCTAACTATGTTAGAAGGAGCAGCATCCCGTCCAGGCGACCGCACCTCGCTCGTGCCAGCATGCTGGCATGCACGCTGGTCTTGAGGGCCTCGGGATCCTCCAGCTCGGTCTTGGTCCAACGAGCGTATGGTATTGTGAATACCATGACGCTGTTGGTCCCGCAGCTCCTGAGATGGGCGCGGGACATGTACGGACGCCGAGGTTTGCGCGGCCCTGTCCTTGGACTTTGCAGCGTCACGAACTCCTTCTCCGGCGCCCGTTCTTCCGCCAGCGTCTGCTCCACCACCCGTCTGCCCCGGTGATGGTGGGTTTGACGCGGACGGCTCCGCTGCCGCCAAAGCCTTCTTCTTCGGTGGCATGTTGATGAAGATGTTGAAGATGATGAAGATGTTGCTCGTGTGAACGCCGGATCAGGTTCACACAGCCTCGACGCCCCCTACCTGGCACGCCAAAGATGTCGGGGAGGCTGATCGGACCCACGAACACCTATGGGACCGGGTCCCTTTTGGTTCGGAGGGGGGCGGAGGTCGCACGAAGAGCGGATCGAGGCGAAGCAAACGAGCGGTTTTACCCAGCTTCGGAGCTCTCCGGAGAGATAATACTCCTACTGCTGCTTGTCTGGTTTGTATCGTGTTCTTGCTAGGGAGCGATGAGAGCTACAAGACCTAGCGTGAGTGTTCTCTGGTTACGTTGGAATCGAACCCCCTCTACGTTGCGCATGGGCCTCCTTTTATATGCTCAAGGGGTACAAATGGAAAAACAGTAGTTGGTACACCTACTTGAACAGTGTACAGTGTACTCTACCTAACCCTGACGGCAAGGGACAAAAAGCATTAAATGCCCGCCCTCGCCGCCTAAACAAAGGCAACAGGACCGTCAGAGCGCCACACCGCCGCCATGGCAAGCTTGTCAGCCACTTATCATTGTTCCTCACCGGCTGCACAGCCTCTTGACACGCCGCGCATGGAATGGTCCCATGGCGACACGTTGATGGATGAGCCGGAGCGGAGATGAAGAGAGGTTGCCTGCCGCATGTTGAATCCTTGTCGCGTCCCGGAGGCTTGTCGCTCTCGAGCCTTCCCGCAAGCTCCTCTTGCCGGGTCTTGTCTTTGCATGCCTTGAGTGGCCTTCCGGCAAGCTCCTCTTGCCGGGTCTTGTCTTCTTGGTTAAATACTTTGTTCTTGAATGGCTCCAAAAGAACCACGGAGGATCTTGGCGGTGACCAGCAAGCCTTGCTGGGTGTCAGAATCGCCTGCACGAGTTCGGGATACTAGGGTACCCCTACTCTAGTACACCGACACAATCGTTTTCGTTGACAGGAAAAGCATGCCACCCAAAATGTTTTATCTCTATCTTTTTGGTTTGAGCTCTGGCACCTCTACAAATCCCTACTTCCCTCTGCGAAGGGCCTTTATATTTACTCTATGCAATTTTTATTTTTATTTGAGTCTCCATCTTCTCTTATAAAGCACCAACTAAGGGGCACTATGATCGTACTTGAGCATTTGGTGTAGCTAATATGTGAGTGTGTTTCACGAATGGATCAATGATTGAGCATAATGGGCTAGGGATAACTTGCTTTAGTATTGATATTTTGAAAGACATGGTTGCTTGTTGATATGCTTGAGTATTGAAATCTTCATGTCAAAACTAGACTATTGCTTTGAACCATATAAAAGTCCATATGTCCATGCTAAAAAAAGAAAAGAATATGCGATGCACATGATAGGGAGCATTCCACATCAAAAATTTTGTTTTTATCATTTACCTACTCGAGGACGAGCAGGAATTAAGCTTGGGGATGCTGATACATCTCCAATGTATCTATAATTTTTTATTGTTCCATGTTGTTATATTATCATTCTTGGATGTTTTACAATCATTTTATAGCAACTTTATATCATTTTTTGGGACTAACCTATTGACATAGTGCCTAGTGCCAGTTCCTGTTTTTTGCTTGTTTTTTACATCGCAGAAAATCAATATCAAACGGAGTCCAAATGCAGCAAAACTTTTTGGAGATATTTTTTGGACCAGAAGACATTAAGTTGGAAGCACCTGGGGGGTTGCCCAGAGGGGGGCACAACCCACCAAGGCACGCCTCTTTGCTCTATAAATGCCCAAATATTCCAAAAACCCTAGGGGAATCGACGAAATTTTGTTCCAGCCGCCGCCAGTTCCAGAACCACGAGATCCAATCTAGAGCCCTTGTTCGGCATTCCGCCGGAGGAGGGAATCGTCACCGGTGGCCATCATCATCATCCCCGCGACCACCATGATGAGGAGGGAGTAGTCCTCCCTCGGGGTTGAGGGTATGTACCAGTAGCTATGTGTTGTATCTCTCTCTCTCTCTCGAGTTCTTGAGATGGAACGATCTTGATGTAACACGGGCTTTGTTGACATAGATGAATCAAATGGAGTTTTTCCCCTCTCTATCTTCTTGATGAATTGAGTTTTCCCTTTGGAGTTTTCTTATCGGATTGAGTCTTTAAGGATTTGAGAGCACTTAATATGTGTTTTGCATGAGGATATCTATAGTGACATTGGGATATCTAATTGAGTTACTTGATTTATATTATTGTGATCAACTTGTGGGTTCCGTGACTTTAGGGCCTATTGTCGGTGTCAAAACCGGCGGATCTCGGGTAGGGGGTCCCGAACTGTGCGTCTAAGGCGGATGGTAACAGGAGGCAAGGGACACAATGTTTACCTGTGTTCGGCCCTCTCGATGGAGGTAATACCCTACTTCCTGCTTGATTGATCTTGATGATATGAGTATTACAAGAGTTGATCTACCACGAGATCGTAGAGGCTAAAGCCTAGAAGCTAGCCTATGGTATGATTGTTGTTCGTCCTATGGACTAAAACCCTACGATTTATATAGACATCGGAGGGGGCTAGGGTTACACAGAGTCGATTACAAAGGAGGAGATCTACATATCCGTATTGCCAAGCTTGCCTTCCACACCGAGGAGAGTCCACTACTAGAAAAAGGGCTATAGATGGGATTGACACTAATGGCGCACCAGACAAGCGGTGCGCCATTAGTATATACTAATGGCGCACCACCTTCTGATACGCCATTAGAGTTGAAACTACTAATGGCGCACCTGGCCCAAGGTGCGCCATTAGTATCAAAAAAAATTTGAACTAGTGCGTCTGTCCAAACATACTAATGGTGCATCCAGACTCAGTGCGCCATTACTATTTGTAACTAGTAATGGCGCACCTGTCGGAAAGTGCGCCACTAATGTTGTTTTTTTATTATATTTTTTATTCCTTTTTTGTAAATTACTAATGGCGCCTGTTCCACCGTGCGCCATTACTAGTTTAAACTAGTAATGGCGCATCGTGGAACAAAGGCGCCATTAGTATGTTTTTTTTTTGCAAAACTACTAATGGCGCACCACCAAAAGGTGCGCCATTAGTAACCTGGATTACTAATGGCGCATTTAGAGTTGGTGCGCCATTAGTAAGTGGGCAGCAACAAGATATTTTGGATGTACTCTCCTACCCACACTCACTTTCTCCCCACTTCATTCTCTCCACCTCCTCCTTGTCTCGGTGCCTCCTCTTTTTCACCTCATTTCCACCATAGATTCATTCAAATTAAGTGGTTAAATTACCTTGTTTTGATAGGTAAGTAAGGGGAAGCTATATTTATGTTGTTCTCCCTACAACAATGTGCACATGCACTTTTTATGGCCTAGCTAGATCTATGTATGTTCGTGGTGTTGCATATGTTTGTGGTGTTGCATATGTGTTTGTGTTTGGAGGTGTACCGGTATTTGAAATGCGATAGTTGCCAATATTTTGCCGGAATGTTGATTCATTTCCGTTTCGGCGAGAATTTTGGAATTAAGCATTCTTTTTGGTCCTATTTTTACGGGAAGTCATGCCAAATTTTTTCTTGGTTCTAAAATATCGTTTTGCTCTACCCCGCAGGCGACCATGGTCCGCACGATGACCGAAGGCATCGTGAATAGGTTTTTGAGGTCCACGAAGGCCGAGATGCTTCAAAAGAACGAGACGGAGATAAGATGTCCGTGTCGGAGATGCAAGTTGAAGAGCCTTATTGCGGACCCGGATTCCGGGCAGGTGCGGGACCATCTGCTCTTGCGTGGTTTCATGGATGGATATCGGTGGCAAGGTGATGAAGATGACTACGAAGTCGTCCATGGGGGCAGGGCAAGAAATGAGGATGGGCAGCAAGACAACCACCGCGGCTCGGGCGGGCGAGAAGACGAAGAATCCCCAGGAGATGATCACGACGGTGATGATGTACACAGTCATCATGTAGAAGCTGCAGGACATGATGATGTGGAAGATGCCGGAGCAGCATTTACGGGCATGATCATGAAGATGATGATGCCGGGCGGAGCGTACGACGCTGGACCATCGATGGGCTGGGTGCAGGACCCTCATATTCAAGAGCTGCTTCTCAAGCAGACGGATAACGCAAGAGCTGCCGCCCAAGAGAAAGCCAAGATGGATCAACTTGAGTTAGACGCGGTTACTCCATTGTATGAAGGATGCAGGCCGAGGATACCCGCTGAAAGTAATGCTCATGGCTCACGGAGATGAAGGTAAAACACAAAATGACCGACGATGCTTCGACGAGAACATGTCATTCGGCACGAACGTCTTCCCAAGGGGAACAAGTGCCCGACCAGTTTGGAGGAGGCGAAGAAAATCGTGTGTCCTCTGGATTAACCGCACGTGAAATACCATGTGTGCATGAACAATTGCATCATTTATCGGGACAAGCACGCGGAGTCTACCATATGTCCGGTAAAGCGCGCCACTCGATACAAGAAGAGGAAGAAAGCTCCTCGAAAAGTGGTGTGGTACTTTCCGATCACTCCTTGTCTGCAGCGGTATTTTGCGGACCCTAAGGTAGCAAAGCTCCTGCGTTGGCACACGGATAGGGAGGAGAAGAAGCGAGAAGATGACGCAAATGATCCGGAGATAGATAAAAAAGACAAGATGCTGAGTCACCCTAAGGATGCGAGCCAGTGGCAAGCGTTGAACTTCGAAGACCTAGAATTTGGGAACGATCCAAGGAACATCATGCCGGGGCGCGAGCACCGGTGGAGTCAATCCGCTTGGCAGCCGTGAGAAGCACACATAGCACCTGCATGTGTTTGTGTGGATGTACAACCTTCCCCTGGTTGTGCATGAAGAGGAAGTACATTCACATGAGTATGCTAATTGAAGGACCCGAAACAACCAGGAACGACATCAATCTATATCTGGGCTGCTGAAAGAGGAGCTTGACACGCTGTGGAAAACGCCAGCCAATACGTGGGACACCGCAGAGAAAGAATATTTCCCTATGAGAGCCGTGACCGCTCACGACGGTGCACGACTATCTCGGTTATGGATATCTCGCAAGCGTGTAGTCCACGGATTTTTTGGATGCGTAAGGTGCATGGATGACACAACGTATCGCCAGCTAGATAGAGATCTCGGGTCTTCAAAAACCGTGTTCATGGGACATCGAAGGTGGCTTCGCGATGATGACCCGTGGAGGAAACGCAAGGATCTGTTCGATGGTGAAACCGAACCCCGAAAAAGCCCGTGTACGAGGAGCGGCGAGGAAATAGACAAGCTGTTGAAAAATTGGAAAGACTGCCCACTGCCGGCAAAGAAGCAAAAGGCGCCAGAGCCGGGAAAGAAGCGAAGGCGCCAGAGCAGCCGCTGAAGGTATGGAAAACGAGGTCTATTTTCCGGGACTTGCCGTCTTTGGAAGATCCACCGTGTGCCTCACAGCCTTGATGTCATGCATGTCACGAAGAACGTGTCGAGAGTCTGCTTGGTACCCTGCTCAACATGCCGAGAGGACCAAAGATGGGCGAAACCAAGGCGCAGACTTGAAATCAATGGGCATCGTGCAGGAGCTTCACGCTAATGATGATGATGATGATGATGATGATGATGAGGCGAAGCAGGACACAATAAGACGTCGCAAAGGCAAAAAGGCCAAGAAGACCGGAAATGACTACCCTCCCGCGTGCTTCACTCTAAGTCGGGGAGGAGATCGAGCAGTTTTTCACCTGCCTCCTAGGAGTAAAACTTCCTTACGGTTACGCCGAGGAAGATAAGCAGATACCTAGACCCAGCCAAGCGAAGTTCAATGGGATGAAGTCTCCACGACATCACGCGTCGATGACGCAGATACTTCCAGCTTGCAATCCGTGGGATCATGGACGCGCACGTCCGTGAAATGCTATTTGGCCTATGCAACTTTTTCGACGTCATCTCTCGAAGTCGATTGGCGTGAGGCAACTCGAAGGCTACATGAAGAGATCGTGGTGATACTATGCGAGCTTGAGATGTACTTCCGCCCGCATTCTTCGACGTTATGGTGCATCTGCTGGTCCATATAGTGGAGGATATCATCCAACTCGGGCCGACGTTCCTGCACAGCATGATGCCGTTCGAAAGGATGAATGGTGTCATCAAAGGATACGTTCGCAACATGTCACGTCCAGAGGGAAGTATAGCCAGGGCTTTTCGATCAAGAGTGCATCTCCCATCGCACGAATTATCTAGGCATCGAGAACCCCGTTGGTCTGCCCGTCAACAGGCACCTCGGCAGGCTCGCTGGATGGGGTCACCGTGATGGTCGCCGCGAAATGCATGTCGACTTAGAGGGTCGACTCGCCGACTTTGAAAGAGCAAACCTAGTCGCGCTACAACACATAGACGTGGCCAATCCTTGGGTGGTAGAGCACAAAACCTTTATTAAGAATACGTCAATGACCGAGGCCAACAAAGGGCGGACGGAGATATAATCAAAGAGCACAACTCATGTTTCACGCGTTGGTTCAAGCGAGAAGCTTCGTCGTACCCTTTACATGAGGATTCTTCCGGAAGAACAACTCATATTCGCCTTGTCACAGGCGCCGAGCACAACCTCGATGACCTATGAGGCGTCACGATATCAACGGCTACACATTCTACACCGAGGCCAAGGACATGAAGAGCGATGGTTATCGTAACTCTGGGGTAACGATGGAATCCTACACGGTAATGACAAGGACAGATACTACGGAAGGATCGAGCAGATCTGGGAGCTGAGCTACGCCGGAGAGAAGGTCCCATGTTCCGTGTCGATGGGCGAAGAGCGCCCTAAAAGAAGACCGGTATTTCACCACCATGGTTATACCCGAAGCCAAATCCAAGACCATGGGCGCATAACGTCACCGCTAAAAATGAGCCATGGGTACCGGCTTCCCAAGTTGACCAATGCTTCTTCATTACCGAATTCACAAAGCCCTACCGTGTTGTCGTGTGGAGAGGCAAAAGGAAGATCATCGGAATGGATGGAGTAGCCAATGAGCAAGACTTCGACAAGTACGGCGACCCGAGGATCAAACATGACGACGATGATGAAGTAGCAGCATACACCACAAGAAGAAGCAGGACCACCCTACCTAAAGGACGTCCGTTCCACATAAGAACTCCATTTGCAAAAAAGAAGGGCAAGAAGATTGTGAACAGATAGCTAGCTAAGATCGATTGTATTTAAATCGTAGCCTTCATTTCTCGATTGTATTTCATGGGCACTTTTTGAACTATCATGAATATTTTTAAATTTCATGGACACTTGATCTCGATCCTCCTCCATCTCGATCGCTATCCCACCTCGCCAGATCTGGTCCCCCTCGCCGCCGAGCACCCCCCGGTCCACCGGCCGCCGCCGACCCCCCGCACCCTCGATTCCCCTACTCAACCGCCACCGCCGACCCCCTCCTCCCTACTCAACCGCCGCCCGCCGACCCCCCGCACCCCCGCACCCTCCCCGCTCCCACCGGCATTACTGTTTGATGATATTTTTAAAAAATTATTATTGTCTTATAAAAAATATTACTGTTATGATTTAAACAAGTTTGAACATATTTAAACACAAATAAGTATCAAACCGCATTTTAAATGCATAAAAAATTGTGGAGCTCAGGAATCGAACCCAGGACCTCCTGGTGTGAGAACTGGCTGCTGACCGGTCGAGCTAGTAGAGGAACTTGATGTGGATCAGGTCAGGTGGAATATCACCTGTTGGCTCGAGCAGAATATTAATTAATAATGGCGCACGAGGGCGTGGTGCTCCATTAGTATGGATGTACTTATGGCGCACCGAGGTGTGGTGCTCCATTAGTATTGTGCCGCCCCCATCCATATTTCCTCCCTGGCCCAAACACTATCCCCTCTCTCTCCCTCGCCCTCGCCCTTGATCCCCTTCCCCTCTCCTCTCCCGACGCCGCTGCCCCGCCGCCTCGACGCCTCGACGCCCCGACGCCTCGACGCCTCGACGCCTCGGCCGCTGCCCGCCACGCCTCGGCGCCCTATGCAGTAGCTTTACGAAAAAATGGTGAATTTAATTTCCCTAAATCAGCCGGCCTCACTTCGTGCATCGAGCAACATCAACTTCCCCAACATAGTTACCATTTTTAACTGTACATGGTTGTTCTCTCTGAAAAAACACTAGTAGGCCTTGGAAGCGGTTGTGTATAATTCAGCAGCTACATAGTTTATAGTTTCGAATTTCTCAAATCTGGTTCTTTCTGTTTGTGTTTTGACCGTTACGTATAGTTTCAAAGAAGCTAGCCATTGCGATTAAGGAATATACTTTGAGAAGAACAAACACCAGTTATAAAAATTGTTTCATTGCGCCGTCAATGACGGGTGAGATGGCAGCACCCATGGAGTTCATTTGGTTCAGTTTTACGTAGTACGCTTAAGAGTATTAGTGCTTACCGTTATTGAGTAAAAAAGAAAAGACAAGAAATGTGAAAGAATCAGATTACGTGTGGTAGAGAGAAGTTCCTTCATTTTTTCTAAGTGCACCGCAGATACTTGTTCCTTTGTGCACCATAAGTAAAACTAGCTAATTTTATGAAAATGTATCATGTCACTTTGTCCGTGACTCTCTCGTTTTAAGTCCACATTCTGTTGGTGGCTCGGTTAACTCCTAGGGTTTTAGCAGTTATGTATAAAAAACATAGAAAAGCCCGGCGGAATTAACTTTGGATTTTCTGCATTTAACTAAAAAACCCATAAAGAGAACAGTTCATTATTGAATAAAATGAAATGGTAGTTTCTTTAGAATTTTGGAGCAGTTGTTCTATGGTTTTTTTAGCACAAAAAGTCTGATTATATAAGCAAAAATAATTGTTAGCTTTTAGATGTTGTGGTGGTTCACTTGGGGGTATGTGTAGCAGTTAGCAAAAACAGAGGACTAAAGTGCTCTGTTGGCAAACCAGTGCATGCATGCCTTTTTTCTTCTTCATTTTTTTTTTCATCGACGAATCTAATGTCAGCAACTCGACAAGCCTAGCTAGCAGGTGTTCCTTTACAAGCATAGTAGAGCATAGTATGGATTCTAATGTTCAACTCGACTAAACAGGTTCTCGCAAACGGTCTTTTACTGCACTTGACTGAAGAAGTAGGTGTCTGCTATATCCTGCACTTGAGGTGAGTTGTGTTCTCAGGTTTACACCGCAATGGGCACTCTTCTTGTAAACACAAATTCAGATTTATATACTATATGTCTGGCATGACTGTTTTTATTAGGCGTGACGGTGCAGTAGTTGATGTATCTTGGGTTGATTATAAAGTTGCTTGGGTTTAATATTACCCAAAGATGATGATGTATCAATGTAGCGTTAGCATATGATCCAAGTGCTAGTACTGCTAGTAAATAGCTAATACAGTTAATGAAGAAGAAGAAAAACTGCTAGTACAGTTAATGAAGAAGAAGAAAAACTGCTACTACTGCTAGTAAATAGCATCGATCAATGTCTTTTATATATGGACAATACAAATCGATGGACAATACTGATTATTGAAGAAGAAGAAAACTGCTAGTACTGCTAGTAAATAGCATCGCATCAATGTCTTTTATATATGGTACCGCTAGTAAATAGCTTCTTCTATATACTAATTTGCATCAAAGTGTAGAACAAAGCATCGACTGAATAACTAACGTTGGGTAATTAACCTAACTATTCATTTTTCCTTAGGTTAATATTAAAATGTCCAAAGTGTATATATATTTGAAAATGATTGCTGCTAGATGTTAATTTGCTAGTACTAGCTAGCATTTGGCAATCGAAAAGAAAAAGCAAAAGCTAATTAACTGCTGGGTAATAGCATCGGTACTAGGTAGCTAAAATATGTGTTACAAACACCGAGAGCGTAAACACTTACTACATACATATGCTCAAGAAACACTTACTAACCGTAAAAGTTTTTGACTTGAAATGTTAATAGCACGTAGAGCACCACAAGTTAAACACCTCAATCTGTTAGTATTTGTCCGCATTTTCTCACATTCTTCTTGTATCCGATCCAGTATTGCTTGTAGTGGTTTGTCCAAAATGTTGAATGATACTGCTTGGAGATGCATATATTGTTTCACCTCTTCACATGCCAATGTATTTTGCATGTTGTGATGGAGGCCTTTTTGCCTTGTCCACCCGAGAGGCCCTTGAGTTTGCCGGAATGTCGATTAACTTCCGTTCCAAAGAATTGGTACTCCATATGTCCTATTTTCAGCAAAGGTCATGCTGAAATTTTTCCGTGAATTTTAGCATGACTTTGCTAAAAATAGGACATATGGGGTACTTGTGACTAATGCATGGGCCGGGTACTTGTGACTAATGATGAAAGCTTAGGCTTTTAGGGTGCCTCGGCGTCGAAAAACCCTCAATGATAAAAGCTTAGCTTTTAGGATGCCTCGGTGTCGACAAACCCTAAATGATGAGACCATGATCTTGTTCCTTGACAATAAACAACTTTTTGACCAAACTTTGTTCCTATTTAGAGAGAAACATGGCCAACAACGATGAGGCCGGGGGTTCGGGCGGCAAGGCATTCTGGGAGCTGTCCCAGGAGATGGAGGAACAACCTCACTTGTATGAGGACGCCGCCTTTCCCCACCGATCCCGAGACCACCGATGGTACCGCCGAGGATGACCCCACCGATGCCACCACCGATGGTGCCGCCGAGGATGCCACCATCGATGATGGCGGCGCACGCACGATGGCAGCCAACCGAAGAGGCAACGGAAGGACCGGAGCCCGACCGTGCTCCGCACCCTCAAGGAGGAAGTTATCAAGTGGACTCCGACGGAATCCAACGGCGCCGAACGAATAGTCAAGGGTACTCGCCCAGCTCGGGTGCATTCTCCGGAGCACCGTCTCGATCAACACCGAGAACCCGAGGCATCCTGGCCGAGGAATTTGCGCAACCTCCTCTTCACGAAGCTGCACGAACGATACAAGTTCCTCGCTAAATTTGAAAACACAAGCCTCAAAGGGAATAAAGTGAACAATGCTGCCCTCACGAAGATGAGCAAGGCCCTGCCTACTTGGAAAAGCAATGTGAAGAGAATGATCGAGAAAGGTGAGAGTTATGAGAAGATCAAGGATAAAAATCCTTCGATCACCGAAGATGACTACAACGACTTCAAGATCAATTGCTCGAGCAACCGCAAACTCCCAATCAAGTCGGTGGGGAAAGAAATCACGGGAGCTGAACTTAGGGAACACACACACTCGGTCTCGGCGGTTACAGAGTGGCGGAGCCTATATGGGACAAGGAGGAGGTGGACCGTGCCGAGCAAGGCCTACCGCCTCTTCGATAAATACGGTGACAAGCAGACCAGGAACTTTGTCGTGGCCCGGTACAAGAAGGACCCGAAAACAAAGGAGCTTACCACGGATCCAAGACCGTGGTGCTTGAGCTTGTTCTCGTAAGGAATACACCCCGCGTAATTAGCTCCATATGGTTGCATTCTAATTAATGAAGCCAAATTTCTAAATGGTTCACATTCCTTCCGCAGCGCATCGAAAAGCAGAGCGTGGGGTCGACTAAGACCAACCCTTGGGACACCACTCTAAATAGGGCGTTGAATGTAATGAAGAACAAGGATAAGCTCGAAGTCGACGCCACCGGTCGTGGTGGCCGGCAAAGGCTTGTCGACAAAATGGTCGTCATACTATAACAATGGTGGGCGAAAGAGAAAAAGACCAGCTCGGAAAGCCAGGCGCGCGAGGTTCAAGAACTCAAGGTACAGGTGGCGCGGATTCCGGAGATTGTCCAAGAGCAAGTGCAACAACAACTCGGAGCGACGATCACCGCCATTGTGCCTACCTTGATCGAGGGGTTGAGTGCGTGGATTGCGGGCGGCCAACAGGGGCCGCCCCGATTCCTAGCTTCACGGCCAGCAACTCGCAGAATGCGATGGCGGGCCATTGGTGTCTCCGGCGGAGGCGGCATTGGTGTCTCCGACGCCGCACGGGAGCTTAATGCACTGGGTGTACGCCGCCGGCACCTTCCGCAGCAAGCGGCCCCTCCATCAATCGCATCGCCCGTTGGCGATGCCTCGACATTAGCCGAGCTCGACGCCATCATCACGGGTAACTAATTAAGCCTCTCCCGCCGAGGACTTCATCTCCTTGCCTTTGGTGGGCATCCCCGACGCCCTACATGTTTTCGCAGGGTGCCGCCGACGTTCGTGCACTCTCCCGCACTTCGTGAACAACAAGTTGGTCGATGTCGCCAAGGGCAAAATCGTTCAACCGAAAGCAACCCTTGTTCCACGGTACCCGGATGGCACCCAACTTGTTTAGGGTTCAACCGGTTCGGTGCTGCCAGCGCGACGAGTTGTTACCTCTCGATTCGACCCGTCGGGGCCGACGATGATGACGTGATGACCCTCGGCCGCCGCTCGAGCTGGCCTCGCTTTGGCCGAAGAGCGATTCGTTTGGGGCGGGGACACCACCCCAAAGACAACACCGCCAAGCCGTGCCGCCAAGTCGGCCCCATGGCAAGACCGCTGCAATGCGGACATCCCTATGCCATCGATCCAAACATGCATATGGCATGTGATCGAACGACGACGACGACGATACATTTGGCAACGTCGATCAAGATTTTGCCGATCATGGGTACGATGGCGACTTCATGGGACCTCCTTCTCAAGAACCCAACCCAACAAAAGACGTGCGCGATCTAGCCGGTACCGCGGAGAAGCCAAGTTGCAACAGCGTCGTCTGCCGTTCAGCTCTCGTGAGACGCCTCCAGCCGACTTCACCGAGCCTCGAGATAGGCGAGGTGTGAAATATTATTAGCCCCAACACACTCAAGAAGGCGGTCTGTGAGCAGAACTCGGTCCCATTACAAGAGAAGAAGAAGGCACGCAAAAGAAAGACTAACAAGGGTGCGAGCCAGCCGGCACCGAGTACGATCCGTGCTCAGGACGGGCCACCTTCACCTAAGGATATCTCGAGGAGGGTGCATGTGGCGGGTAGGGCGATGCTACCGATAAATATGCTCAATGCTGCAACCGGTGCTATGCGGAGTCTGCATGACAGTGTTGTTTCTTTGGAGAAGCGGCGTCTCAGAGAGAAGGATGTGGCATACCCGGTTTTCGCGGCCAAGGTGCCAGAGGGCAAGGGCTTTGTGGATAACTCCATCGGGCGCATAATCGTCTCCGCGGTTTGATGACATCCACGCTATGTTGAACCTTCATCCGCTGCACTACACCTTTCGTTCGGCTATTTTCGCTGAGTATGGAGATGCGGATCATTCGCGACAAGACCCCGGACATCGTGATAGTCGACCCCTTCTACATGCGTGCCAAGATCGTGGGCAGCTACTGGGACCGCAAGTCGCGAAGTTCTTACCTCAAGGCGTCATTACGGCAAACCAAGATAAGGATAACTTCCTCGTGCCTTACTTTCCCGAGTAAGTCCTCCCTCAACCGCCCGTAACATATGAATTATTAGATTTCGATCGTTTTCTTTTAACATTCCGTGTTTTCTGCAAAGGACACACATTGCACGCTCATCCTCCTAAGCCCCAAATATTCCATGGCCACGTATTTCGACCCGGACCGTCGATGAACGTAGACTACACAAATGTCAAGAAGGTTCTTGATGATGTTCTCCCCGGCTACGCCCAATCTGGAGGCACCTTCACCAGGCCTATTCATAAGTACGGCAAGCACGTGTTCTCCCACAATACGATGTTCTGCTGCATCAAGCAGCCGCCTGGCGGTCAGAAGGGTGCCTACTATGCCATCCATCACATGCGGGCGATCGTACGGGACCATCATCAACTTCTGCTACCGAGTAAACTCAAAGATTGGGCCGCGAGCGTGTCGGCAATCCAGACGTGGACATCGACAAGAATTCTTTCGCATCCAATGGAGTTTGCGGAAATCATCCATCAAGATGTCCTTCGTACCTCGGGGCAATTCTACCTCGTAAATCAACCGTCCAACAAAGGACATCGACACAATGCTACAAATGCAGGCTGACAACGCCTGTTATTTCATGAGTCCCACGATAGACGGCGGCTTCATCCACGCTCCGGTCCCTTGAGTCGAGTCGAAAGCAGTGATGATGTGTCTAGTTCTGAAACATCGATTGGCTCATGTTGTAATTAAACTTTAATGAACTTGTAGTATGTCTCTTTGGTTTCGAGAGTCGTTCAACTTAGATGTAATCGATGCTATTAATGTCTTGCTTTTCTCTTCTGATCGTTCTGTTGCATACTTATATATTGCTTATGTATTGTCTGTGAATTGGTACTAACGTTTCGTTTGGCTCGTATGTCGTGTACAAGGGTAAGGTTCCCGGAGTCTACGACGGCTGGGAGGAGTGTCGGAGACAGGTTCACCGATTCAGCGGTAACAGTTACAAAGGGTACACCACTAGGGCCGAGGCCGAGTCTAGATACGCCCGCTATCTAGCGGGAGAGGGGAGGGAGCGTTGGAGGAACCGGATGAAGACGAGTTTCATCGTGATGATGCTCATCGTGATGACCGCAGCTCTCTTCTATGTGATGGTAGTTTAGATGATCGATATCGGCTTGTAATGTGTAGACAAACTCGCTACTCGCGGTCTCGAGACTTGTAATATAATGTTCTATCTTTGTTCGGTCTTTTCAATTCGGAGACTAATATGATGAATTGTATTCGGAGACTAATATGATGAATTGTATTCAGAGACTAATGTTCTATTGTATTCGATGAATCTGTTGTTGATGTGTGTTGTCTATATTTTGTCCAATTATACATTTTGTAACCTGTGCAAAAAATAGAAAATTAAAAAATAAAAAAAACCTAATATTCATACTAATGGCGCATCACATCACGGCGCCATTAGTATGCCAAAGGATACTAATGGCGCATCATTAAACAAAGGCACCATTAGTATGCCGGGTTACTAATGGCGCATCTTGTTGTTGTGCGCCATTAGTATGCCAAAGCACCTGGTATACATGGCCCCTCGAGGCATAGTAATGGCGCCTTTATTGTATATACTAATGGCGATTCGAGGTGCGCCATTAGTATACCAGATACTAATGGCGCACCAGTGGTGCGCCATTAGTAAAATATACTAATGGTGTGGCACTAATGGCGCACCACTAATGCGCCATTAATGGCCAAATTAGGTGCGCCATTAGTAGGCCTTTTCCTAGTAGTGGTCCCATCCGGACACGGGACGAAGTCTTCAATCTTGTATCTTCATAGTCCAACAGTCCGGCCAAAGGATATAGTCCGGCTGTCCGGAGACCCCCTAATCTAGGACTCCCTCAAGAGTCTCCCTGAACCAGGCTTCAATGACGATGAGTCCGGCACGCAGATTGTCTTCGGCATTGCAAGGTGGGTTCTTCCTTCGAATACTCCATAGAAGATTTTGAACACAAGGATAGTCCGGCTCTGCAAAATAAATTCCACATACCACCGTAGAGAGAACAATATACCACCAATCTAATCTGCTGACACATTTGGCAACAAGACATCACGCCACGGCCCGGTCTTTATTTGAACCGTTTTTCACAACCAGCCACTGCACATATTGCGAGGTGGTTTCCTTGGCACGTCTTGTCGAAGTAGAGATCGTGTCCCCTTATCACCGGATTCTCATCAATACGGGTGTGGGTAACCCAACCGCGCCATCAATTACGGCGCTTGGGGAATAAGCAAATTTACCAGGCAAGTGGGGAGGCGTACAGTTCTACCGTCTTTATAAAGGGACAAGGATTCACCCTTTTTACCCATGCCTTCTTCTTCCTCGCTTATCCATTCTCGCACACTCAAGCTCCAGCGCCCAAGTTCGCGTCTTCCTCCTCAAACCACTCCAAGCATGTCCGGAGCGGGAGGCAAGTGGATGGTCTCCTCCGTCACAGAGGAGAACATCACAAAGCTACGGGAGGCCGGATATCTGGCCGCGCACATCGCGCACCAGCTGCCAGATGCGGGGCAGATCATTCCTACGCCCGAACCCCATGAGAGGGTAGTGTTCCTTACCCACTTTGTCCGTGGACTGGGATTTCGCCTCCACCCATTCATCCGCGGGCTCATGTTCTAGTACGGGCTGGATTTTCACGATCTAGCCCCCAATTTCATCCTCAACATCTCGGTGTTTATCGTCGTGTGCGAGGCTTTCCTCCGCATCAGGCCCCACTTCGGCCTGTGGCTGAAGACCTTCAATGTTAAACCGAAGGTGGTGGTCGGCCAGCAAGCGGAGTGCGGAGGCGCCATGGTGGGCAAAATGCCCAACGTCACATGGCTCGAAGGCTCCTATGTGGAGACCATAAAGGGGTGGCAATCGGGGTGGTTCTACATCACCGAGCCGCTGACACCAACCGGGTGGCGGCCCCGAATTTCGATCCGGAATCCCCATGCGGCTCACCTCCTGGAAAGAGAAGGGCCTATCCTGGGGTTCCTCGGTAGAGCTGACCGGACTCCAGGCATGTATCAAAAACATGATGAGCAAGAAAATCAAGCTCGTCAACGTGGTCCAAGTCATGCCGTTCTGCCAGATCCTCCCGTGTCAAAGACGGGCATTCACATTGTGGGAGTTCAACCCGGACGAGCACCAGACGCTGCGAGAGCTCTTCGGCACGACGCACAAGGATGTCTGGAGGGTTCTGTTCAAGGGCGCCGAGGTACCTCCTCCCCTTACCGAGGACCGCGGACTCAGCGCAAAGCGCCCTGCCAATTCACATTTGCCCCAGTTTAATCATGTGCGGGATCTAAGCCTACATGCCATTAACAGGACTGGGTAGAGACAGCGGAGCGGATCGATTGTCCGGGTTCCTGCCCGAAGATCCAGCAGATGCTCTCCTAATGGAGATGCTGGTTCCGGCACCTTATGAGGTGCCGGAGAAGAAGGCCAAGAAGAAGGCCACGGGGACCCGAAAGGGTCTCGGGCGCAGGGTTATATCAGACTCTTCGTCTGATAACTCCGAGACGCACTCCTCCCACGAAAACGAGGAGGAGGAAGAGGAAAGCTCCCCCCCCCCCAGCCAGGGGAGACAAGAAAAGGAAGGCTGCCCCAACCGGGGAGGCCGAAGGGTCCAAAAAGGGAGGACCCTCCCTCCGGACTACTCCACAACAGCCGCTGACAGCGATGAGGAGTGGCTGCTCAGAGACAAGCCCCTAGCAAAGTCGTAAGTATCCGGATACCATAATAGTTCTGGTATATTTTGCAATATTACTTCTTATGTCAAACATGATTGTGTAGTCCGCCCAAAGCCCACATTAACGTATCCTCTTCGGATGGCTCTTTGGACCCGTCGGACATGAATAGCGATTCACTTCCGACCGCCTCCACCCCTCGCCCCACGGACAACGTCGAGGTGTTGTCTCAAAGGGTACCGAGCCGAGGGGAGGTAGTCCCAGAGGCGAGGTGACCTTCCGGACCCTGGGCGTAAAGGGAGCAAGACTCCCATGGGCTCCAAGTTCGGCTTCCGGCCGAACACTACGCCGGAACCTCCAGTGGTTCCGGACTCCGGCAGGCGACTCCCCGTTAAGAGGGGCAAGCCGCCCGTGCCGGTGGCCTCTATCCATCCAGAGGCACCGGAGAACTTGCTGGAAGCGCTTCACGGTGCTTCCATCGACGAAGAGCACCGCACTATCATGAGTGCGGTGATCGAGAAGGTTCAGTCCGTCAAAAACGGACTAACCGAAGCTTGTGCCAGCCTCCTAACAGGCTTTGAGGTAAGTAATCAACTTATAGGAAAATATTACCGCATAGACAGTAGCCCCTGATGCTCTGTTTGTTCGCGAAGAAAGGCCGAATAGAGGATCAAATAATTACTCAGGAGTCTAATCAGAATATGTCTATGTGCATATGCAGGCTTCATCATTTGCCGCCAAGACGTATCGCTGGAGGTCGCCAGATCAAGCGGGACCTTGAGTGGTCCAAGGAAGAGCTCGGCCTTACCAAGAGGCAGCTCGAAGAGAACAAAGGTAAGCGATACCCTGTCTATATATTAAAAATAAATTTGGTTGTAAAATAATAGGATCATCATGAATTTTCCAGGGGCCACGACCGAAGTGGCAACCCTAAAGAAGGCGCTGTCCGAGGCCGAAGACAAAGCGTCCAAGGAGCGCATCGATCGAGAAAATCAAGAAGCTCGGATAGGCGAGGTGCAGCAAGAGCTCCAGGATCTCATCAAAAAACACAATACCTTGGAGCTTGACTCTAAGACGCGAGAGTCCGAGCTTGCGAAGGCCCTCGAAAGCACAAAAAACGCCAAGGCTGAAGCCCACAAGGCCCTCCAGGAGATTGAGGCGGTTAAGAAGATAGCAGCGGGTAAGGCATTCATTATGCAAAGCAAGCATGTGAGGGAAACTTTCCTTTTACTTACCCGAATTCGGAGCTCTCCAGGAGCGTTCGCAGATCTTCCCTACAGTGTGTCGGATGCCGCGGAGTTTTACCGAGCTGAGGAGGGGAGCTCGACGGAAAAGTTGTTTTGGTCTCAGTATACTGGGACCGAACACCCAATGCTCGTGAGCGACCAGCTGAAGCGGTCGAGCTTCACAAGGCGTCCGAACTGGCCATGAAGGGTCTTATATTCCGGATGTGGCCTGGCGATCTCCTGCCTGACAGCTACTTCGGTCTGGTGAGGCGGCTTGTAGATGCCTGCCCACGGCTTGAAGTCATAAAGCGGTCCGTCTGCATCGAGGGTGCACGCCGGGCTTTTGCCCGGGCGAAGGTGCACTGGGCGAAGCTGGATGCCGTGAAGCTGGTGAAGGAGGGGCCGCCAGAGGGCAAAGAGCATCGCCGCCCCGAGATGTATTACGACAGTGTCCTGAAGGGTTCCCGCCTTGTGGCGGAGGAATGTGCTAAAGATGTAACTTTTGAATGAACGTGCTCATGTGATCCTTTATTGTGAAACTGGTTCATTTGCGCTATGCAGTGCCTTTTGAATTTAAAATATTACCTTCTTTGCGGCCATTTATAAAATCTGAGAGTTGGCCAGTCATTGGCTTCTGCCCCCGTGTAACTAGTACCGTGGTGTTCGGGATAAACCTGAGCACTCTTTTTCCCAATTTTGGGTCCTTCGAGGGAGGTGTTCAGCACAACGAACCAGGCAATCGGACTATAAGGCTTTATCACTCTCACTTAGCCATAGAAGTCTACAATTTTAAATTTTGGCGAAGCCCCTAGTATTCAGAAGGTCAATTCGGGCGCTTATACACGCCTAAGTCGGACAAGGCCGACTCCTCGCCCAGCGAAAAAAAATCTTTAAGGATTTGAGACCTCTCGAACAGCGACCAGCTCTCGCCTTATCATGACAAATCAGTTTCCGACTTTCTCTCGAGGTGCTCGTCCGAATAACCGACACAATCACAAGAGTTCTCCCAAAGACTACCTTAGCCGATATAGCGGAACGTAAGGTACCAAAACATGGGAGCCGGGCAAACCCAACT
This sequence comes from Aegilops bicornis, assembly GCA_021605145.1. NCBI lineage: Eukaryota > Viridiplantae > Streptophyta > Magnoliopsida > Poales > Poaceae > Aegilops > Aegilops bicornis. Next base: position 340,566,509 of record CM038669.1, on the reverse strand, counting down.
ATTGACCCAAGACATGATTCGGAGCTGATGCATATAATGCTAAAAGTTTGGGGTGCCGCACTGTCGAAAGTGTTCGGACTTCTCACGCCGTATTATGGGGTATACTGAAGCCCCTGGCATACTGGTCGTATCAAAGTGTACGGGTGCAAGTTGTCCTAAATAAACAGACAAGAAAGAAGAAGGGTAATGCAATAATAGACTAATGCTATGCATTGTTATTTAAATAATACGTCGAAGCATATTGATACAAGTAGTGCAATAAGCAAAAAATAGGACTATTTGACATGTCCTATCCAAGGGCAAGCTGCGTATGGGTATGTGAGAACAGGTACGTTGGTCGTTATAGGAGACCACCTGGGAATTCCGTTGTACATCAGGGCTTCTTGCTTCCTTGGAACTTCCTATCCGTAATGCGTCCAGCAATCAAACTGCCGGAAAGGGCTTCCCTAGAGTAAAGTCCCGAAAGAGAGAAAATGAAAAAGGTATACAGCCCCTGGGGCGGTTGAGCCGCATTCTGGAACGTGCCATAGCCGTGCCTCCGCCTGTGCCCATGGTATTTTTAGTGCGTAATTATGTACGCGCGGCACAAATTTTGTCACTTGACTAGGACTAGGACGGAGGCCGAATTGCTAGGCGAGCTCTGAACGTGCCAGGCGATCCTGTTGCAGGTTACTCCGGACTCTCTTGAAGGTGTCCGGGGGCTTTATCGCCGAATTGGCGGTTTGCCTTAGAAGGCTGCTTTGTGCCTCTGCTGCGAGGGCCACAGTATGCTCCTCCGTGTGGAGCGAGCGTTCTGTGTTTCCATTGACTGTTATAACCGCCCGAGGTCCTGGCATTTTGAGCTTGAGGTATGCATAATGCGGTACCGCATTGAATTTGGCAAATGCGGTTCGTCCGAGCAGTGCGTGATAGCCACTGCAGAATGGGACGATATTGAAGATTAAGTCCTTGCTTCGGAAGTTATCCGGAGATCCGAAGACCACTTCCAGTGCGATTGAGCCCGTGCAATAGGCCTCTACACCTGGGATGACACCTTTAAAGGTGGTTTTAGTGGGTTTGATCCTCGAAGGGTCTTGTCACGCCCAATATGCGATACTATCCTAAAGAGACTCGAAGGTCCCACCAAGGATAGAACCGCATATTGAAACGCTTTTGCAAGGTGGATATCATTACATCAACATTACATAATAGATGGGGATACATACAAGAGGCATACAATGCCACATGAATACAACAATACATCATACATAAGACCAACATCCGACTACGGATGAAACACAAACAGAAGCTCAAACGACATCCACCTTGCTAGCCCAGGCTGCCGACCTGGAACCTATCCCCTGATCGAAAAAGAAGCAGAAGAAGAACTCCAAAATAAGCAAGCATCGCTCTCGCGTCATGATCATCGCATAACCTGTACCTGCAACTGTTATTGTAGTAATCTATGAGCCAAGAGGACTCAGCAATCCCATTACCATGGGTATCAAGACTAGCAAAGCTTAATGGGAAAGGAAGGGGTAAAGTGGTGAGGTTGCAGCAGCGGCTAAGCATATATGGTGGCTAACATACGCAAATGAGAGCGAGAAGAGAAACAATGGAACGGTCGTAAAGCTAGCAATGATCAAGAGGTGATCCTGAACTCCTACTTACGTCAAACATAACCCAAAGACCGTGTACACTTCCCGAACTCCGCCGAAAAGAGACCATCACGGCTACACACGCGATTGATGCATTTTAATTCGGATCTGGTGTCAAGTTATCTACAACCGGACATTAACAAATTCCCATCTGCCACATAACCGCGGGCACGGCTCTCAAAAGTTTATACCCTGCAGGGGTGTCCCAACTTAGCCCATGATAAGCTCTCGCGATCGACGAAGGATATTCCTTCTCCGGGAAGACCCGATCAGTCTCCGAATCCCGGTTTACAAGACATTTCGACAATGGTAAAACAAGACCAGCAAGACCGCCCGATGCGCCGACAATCCCGATAGGAGCTGCACATATCTCGTTCTCAGGGCAACACCGGATAAGCTAAGCGTACAGGTACCGACGTAACCCAAGTTGCCAAGGGATGGTCCCGCACGGTGCTCTAGTTTGGACCAACACTTAAACAAGCATTGGCCCAGGGGGGCTATAATAAAGATGACCCTAGAGAGAGCGACTCCCAAGGGAAAAGTAGGTGGTGGTGAGGCAAATGGTAAAACCAAGGTTGGGCCTTGCTGGACGAGTTTTATTCAAAGCGAACTGTCGAGGGGTCCCATAAATCACCCGACCGTAAGGAACGCAAAATCCGGGAACATAACACCGGTATGACGGAAACTAGGGCGGCAAGAGTGGAACAAAACACCAGGCATAAGGCCGAGCCTTCCACCCTTTACCAAGTATATAGATGCATTAATAATATATGAGATATTGTGATATCCCAACATAACCCTGTCCACCATGGAGCAATCTTCAACTTCACCTGCAACTAACAACGCTATAAGAGGGGCTGAGCAAAGCGGTAACATAGCCAAACAACGGTTTGCTAGGAAGGGTGTCAAAGGTTAGAGAATGACATGGAAAATTGAGGCTTGAAGAGCAAATGATAGGTAGCGCAGCAAAGTGATAGAACGAAGCAACTAGCATAGCAATGACAGTAGTGAGATTCAAGGTAGCGGTCATCTTGCCTGAAATCCCGCAAGGAAAAAGAACGAGGTCCATGAAGAAGATGAAGCCACGAAGACGAACCAAGCGTAGACGAACGAATCCTCACGATCGCAACGAAACGACAACTATCGAGAAGAAGCACACAACATAGTAAACACACCACACATGAACAAGGCATGATGCTCAACCCAGTATGATGCATGACAAGGCTACATGAAGCTACTCATGGCAAAAGATGATGCATACAAGAGCAACACATCAAAGCAAGTTTAAATGAGGCCGGGAACAACATATAACAATTCCGGTAAGTCCTCATATGCAAGTTTCAAAGTTGGTCCAGATCTGAACAAACATTAAGTTGAAGTTGTTAAACAGCAAGTTAAGATGCACCAAGATGATCTACACGAGATTCTAGTCAAGTTACATATAAAGTTCATTTAGTTCGGAGCTACGGCCTAGAAGATATGAGCAAAACAAGTTAAACATGGCATTGATGCAAAATGCATACAAACATCAAGCAAACACACCAAAACAAGGATGCAACATGATAATATGAAACTACATGCAAAATCAAGCAAGTTTCATATAGAGCACACGTAAAACGGATCAACGGTTCAACACATACACTATACAAGTTTAAAGGACAAGCTGTCCAAAACAGCAACTAGGTATATTGCAAGCAACAAAACAACAAGCTACAGCATCTCAACGTAATAACAAAAGGCATGGGCATGAAGTACAGGTAAAGCATGACAAAACATTTACACTGGACTATCTCCAGAAACTAGTAGAACATGCTCAAACACACATCGCAAGATTGCATATATTAACAGTTTCAGACTTTGCAGAAATAACATCAGGTTGCAATATTTAGAGCTATCAAACAACATGTTAAAGGAACTTATCATGGAAAACAAAGGTATGGTATGAATCTACTGAACTCATAGAACAAATGTCCCTTACTGACCATGAGCCAAAAGGGCACAGAAAATATGGTGGAACCCATGTAAACATGGCAAATAATGACAGATTCATACATGGCAGGAACAACAATAAGTAGGCATGTTGGTGAGCTTGAACCACTCACCACAGAGAAATACATGGCATGGCAAGGCAACCAACAGTAATAAGACATGTTTATGAAGCTAAGCATGGCAAGATCAAGTTCATAGCATGCATGGATCACTAGCAACAATCATGGCAACATTGAACTTAATGTTAACAGGCTGACAGCAACATTATTTAGCAACTTTAAGAGCAAGATTACAACAAGCTAAATCCGGCTATAAATGCAAACAGGGGCATGAAAGGATAGATCATGACATGTATAAGAAAACATCCTTAGTGAACATCTCCAGATTATGCATAGAATGACTTGTAGAAGCAGGTTTATATAGCAACAAAATATAACAGAATCAGTCGGGAAAACAGCAACAGTTAGTACCCTACTTTACAAGCTCGATGCACTCAGCACACAACTCACAAAAAATACATGGATGGCACCTCTGTAAAGATGGAATGACATAGATCAAAACACATGTAGAAATCAAGCTCATAGGATGCACACATCAAACCTGGCAAAAATGACAAATGAGCATGTTATAAAAGTTTCAGCAGGTTAACATCGCATAGCACTCTTGCAACGTTGATTCAGGCATCAATATGCACTCAAATGAACATGGTGCAATGGAACAAAATGAAGAGCATCTAACAGCGAACAATTTGACACATTACACGCACAAAACGGGGCAGTATGCATGGAGTTATGATGCGATGAACAGGACATGAAAATACTGCAGGGATTCGGGACTTGGTGAAAATTTATACCCCGCGGAAAAACTGGACGACGAGGATCAGGACGAAGATATCCGGGACGGCGGAGGTGTTTGGTTCGGCGATGTGGTGGATCTGGTCCACCCGGGCGGATCTCGCCGGAGGATGGCCGAAGATGGCGGGGACGGCGCCAGAGAGGCGGATCTGCTGGAGGGGAGGCCGGATCCGGGTGAGGGTGGTGAAGATCGACGGGATCTGGGCGTTCGGAGCTCGCCGGAGGTTCATGGCAGCGGTGGCGGCGGCGAGGTCCTGGGGCCAGCGAAGCGCTGGGCGCGCTGGCGGCTGCGGGCTCGGGCATCGCAGAGATGGGCGAAGCGCGGCGAACGCTGGCGGCGGAGTCCGGCGACGGAGACAAGGCGGCGGCGCCGACGCGGGGGCGCGCGGGGCGAAGCCCGGCGGGCGGCGTAGGCGCGCAGAGGCGGCTGCGCGAAAGCGAGGGAGCCAGGCATGGGCGGCGGCGCTGGCTCGCCTGCCCATCGGGCCAGTATGGCCTCGCATGGGCCGGGAGGGCCTGCGGCGGTGGGGAGAAGCAGAGGCGCACTGGGGACGCGTGGCGGCTCCCCAGTGGCTGCGGGCGGCGGGGAGGGTGATGTGGCAGCGTGGGATAGGCCAAAGGGCGTGGCGGCGGTGGCGACAAGTGGCGGCGCGCGGGAGGAGCGGCGCTGAAAGCGAGGTGGAGGTAGGAGGAGGCTGGCGGCGCGCTGATTTTGAGGAGGGAGTTGTCTGCTACCAAAAATGGAAGGGGAGCCTTCCATTTATAGGCAGGGTTAGGGTTTGAGGGGTTAGGAGGGGATTTCGGACCGTACGATCGCGATCATGCAGCTCCGGTCAGAGGGGGGACTAGGCTGGGCCTAGGAGGGGTTAGTGGGATGTGAAGAGAGGGCCTGGGCTGAGGGGAGAGAAGAGAGGTGCAGCCCGGCGGTAGTTTCGGAGGCCGAAACGTCCGACGAACATACCGGCTATATCGCGGTTATATATTTAACGGTTGGACAGTCAAACGAACTCCGAATGCGACGAAATTTGGCAGGAGGCCTGTCTACACTATAATAAGACCGCATGCCAACTCTCAGCCCATTCCGAGAACATTTTTATGCCACTTATAAAATAATATTTCGGAGGTGCCGCGGGCGCGTGTGAGTGTGTCCGGACTCGGAACGGACAACGGAGAGAACCGGCGGAACCCGAACGGATGTAAGTTTTGAAAAACATGCAGATGAAAAGCAGATGATGACATGACAAAATGCAACACGCAAGCAACAACGACGAATAACTGGCAGACACCTGGCGCATCGAATCCGGGGTGTTACAACACTCCTCCACTAACAAGAGATCTCGTCCCGAGATCTTAGGACCGAGACGGAAGGGAAAAAGGGATGAGGTGAAACAATAACTCAAGAGAAGAAGCAAAGAATCGAGAGCACTCGAGAAGAATAGAGGAACGACGAGAATGACTAGAATCGAAAGCTCACGGAATGAGATAGACTATGAAACCACTCCGGTTAAAATAAGAAAGAAAAGGAATAAGAGCGAAAGAATTTAGGCAGCACTCCAGCTGAAACATGGAGGAATAGAACACGAGCTTGAGAGGATGGAATTATACTTGATGAAGACATGACACAAAACCTCCGGAAAGAATTGAAAGAGTTGAATGAAAAGAACGGAGAAGAAAATGACAACTTGTGCCAGGAATTAAATAGAAAGCAACCTTAGAAGAAAAGATTGAACGGAGTTGTTGAGAAAATCAACAACGAAAGAATAAGCTTGTTGTGGACTTATCCAAAAACAACTCAAAACTTGAGGTGAAATTACGCCACAACCAAATGCTTGGATATCTGGGAATAACGAAGAAATGCAAAACTCCACTTCAAAAGAATACGGAGAATTAATTGCACTTCGAGACGCGAGAAGAAAAGATACTTGAACTCCACCGACAATAATCTTGATGAACATTTGGGGAATGAATTAAATCATGAAGAACCACCATGAGGAACTCCGGTGACAAAAGGATGACGAGATAAAATTGAAGGAAGAAAAGAATAAGACTAAAGCCTTGCGGTGATTTAGATGGAGGTTCCGACGAGATGGCCGAGGAAATTTGAACTCCGGAAAGAAAAGATGAAAACACTTGGAACTAGAATTTATTCATCAAGAACAAACTCCGAAGGAAGGGATTACTCGCTTGGATGAAATAAGAATAAGATTTATTGTATGCTTATCCTCAACCAATTTAATGGGTGACGAGAGGATTTGACATGCAACTTATTCCTCTTGAAAAGGATTGAGAAATGACATATCGCAAACTTGAGAAGGTCTTCATGAATCACCAGATAGGATTGGAAAGAATGAATGAATTAATATGATAAACAAGGAAAAAGAATCTTGAATGAACCACCGTAAGAATTCGGAAATGACTGACGAAAAAAGAATGTATCACCGGGAAGAATTAGAAGAACAAATATGCTAGAGGGGATTTAGAATCAAAGAGATCATGAGCTGATAAAAGAACACTTTGAACGAAGCACCGGGATAAATAGAGAACGATAACTGGAATGATGGCCTCCGGTAAAAGAAACGGGAAAACAACTTCTGACATACTCCGGATGGGTAAGAAAAGAATATATGACAAACCGAATAATTTGAGAGGATAACATGAAGCTAGAACCACAAAACTTTGAGAGAACGGACAAGATTTAGAAGGAACTCTTCTTCGGTCTTCAAATGATGACGAGAAACACCACCAAAATTACTGAGATACTCCGGTATAATGAAAAACAAAGAGGTTGAGCCAACAATGAAATGATTTGAAAGAGATCTTGGAGAAGGCAAGTGACTGATGGGATCCATTCTTACATCACACTTTGAAAAGAATTTGAGAATAACTCCGGGAGAATTAGAAGAGTCAGGTAAGATCCAGGGAAAAGACCTGTGGGTTAGGGCCCACTAAAAGAAAACACCGTTGGAAAGGATCATTGAACAGATATATGAAGCACCGGAATAATTGAAATATTTGAATGAGGTGACAACCTCGAATTAATTCGAACACAGGCGAATCTCCTGAGATGTCTTGAACACTCCGGAAGGATAAACTAGCGAGAGGCGAACGAGCAGGGAAAACACTTGATCGAAGGAAAAGAATATGATCAACACCGAAAAACTTGAATTGAGTGCACCGAAAAAAAAACAAGACGAACATTGATGAGCCAGACGAGAATTCACCGGTTGAAACAATTGAGGGAAGACTGAAGAGGCTCCGCGCGAATGAAATTAATGGTCGAAAGAGACTCAGACTCCTGGAAGAAGAGGGTGGGAGGGCGGGAAAAACAAAGACAACTTGGAAGAGGGAACGGACGAATATGTTGAAGAGAAAACACCGGTTGAAATCATTGAAGAAAGAAGGCAAAGACTTCGCACGAGTAGGATGGATACTCGATTACGGACTCCGATTCCGAGAGGAAGAAGGGTGGGCGGGTGGGAAAAGAAAACAACTGAGGATTGAACTTGGCGAAGAAGAAGAGGCTCGAGTCAACTTGACGAGAAATGCACCGGATGGAAAGAGCTGAGAACCAACGATCGGAAAACAAACTGCGTAATCCTAAAGAAAATTTGAAAGGGAAGAGAAGTAATTCAAAACACCTACGTCAAGATTCCTTACCAGAGCGACGAAGGGGCAGAGGAGTAAAAAGAAATGCTACTCTCCGATATAATTAGACTCCGAAATCATTTTTCTTCTAGACTCAACAACGGCCAAACTACACGATCAATCAAGGGGCTCCTAGGTTCGGTCGAGGCTCTGATACCAACTTGTCATGCCCAATATGTGATACTATCCTAAAGAGACTCAAAGGTCCAACCAAGGATAGAACCGCATATTGAAACGCTTTTGCAAGGTGGATATCATTACATCAACATTACATAATAGATGGGGATACATACAAGAGGCATACAATGCCACATGAATACAACAATACATCATACATAAGACCAACATCCGACTACGGATGAAACACAAACATAAGCTCAAACGACATCCACCCTGCTAGCCCAGGCTGCCGACCTGGAACCTATCCCCTGATCGAAGAAGAAGCAGAAGAACTCCAAAATAAGAAAGCATCACTCTCGCGTCATGATCATCGTGATAACCTGTACCGCAATCGTTGTTGTAGTAATCAGGAGCCACGAGGACTCAGCAATCCCATTACCATGGGTATCAAGACTAGCAAAGCTTAATGGGAAAGGAAGGGGTAAAGTGGTGAGGTTGCAGCAGCGGCTAAGCATATATGGTGGCTAACATACGCAAATGAGAGCGAGAAGAGAAACAATGGAACGGTCGTGAAGCTAGCAATGATCAAGAGGTGATCCTGAACTCCTACTTACGTCAAACATAACCCAAAGACCGTGTTCACTTCCCGGACTCCGCCGAAAAGAGACCATCACGGCTACACACTCGGTTGATGCATTTTAATTCGGATCTGGTGTCAAGTTATCTACAACCGGACATTAACAAATTCCCATCTGCCACATAACCGCGGGCACGGCTCTCGAAAGTTTATACCCTGCAGGGGTGTCCCAACTTAGCCCATGATAAGCTCTCGCGATCAACGAAGGATATTTCTTCTCCCAGGAAGACCCGATCGATCTCTAATCCCGGTTTACAAGACATTTTGACAATGGTAAAACAAGACCAGCAAGACCGCCCTGATGCGCCGACAATCCCGATAGGAGCTGCACATATCTCGCTCGTGGCAACACCGGATAAGCTAAGCGTCAGTACCGACGTAACCCAAGTTGCCAAGGGATGGTCCCAAGACGGTGCTCTAGTTTGGACCAACACTTAAACAAGCATTGGCCTGTGGGGGCTATAATAAAGATGACCCTCGAGAGAGCGACTCCCAAGGGAAAAATAGGTGGTGGTGAGGCAAATGGTAAAACCAAGGTTGGGCCTTGCTGGAGGAGTTTTATTCAAAGCGAACTGTCGAGGGGGTCCCATAAATCACCCGACCGCGTAAGGAACGCAAAATCCGGGAACATAACACCGGTATGACGGAAACTAGGGCGGCAAGAGTGGAACAAAACACTGCATAAGGCCGAGCCTTCCACCCTTTACCAAGTATATAGATGCATTAATAATATATGAGATATTGTGATATCCCAACATAACCCTGTCCACCATGGAGCAATCTTCAACTTCACCTGCAACTAACAACGCTACAAGAGGGGCTGAGCAAAGCGGTAACATAGCCAAACAACGGTTTGCTAGGAAGGGTGTCAAAGGTTAGAGGCTGACATGGCAAATTGAGGCTTGAAGAGCAAATGATAGGTAGCGCAGCAAAGTGATAGAACGAAGCAACTAGCATAGCAATGACAGTAGTGAGATTCAAGGTAGCGGTCATCTTGCCTGAAATCCCGCAAGGAAGAAGAACGAGGTCCATGAAGAAGATGAAGCCACGAAGACGAACCAAGCGTAGACGAACGAATCATCACAATCGCAACAAAATGGCAACTATCGAGAAGAAGCACACAACATAGTAAACACACCACACATGAACAAGGCATGATGCTCAACCCAGTATGATGCATGACAAGGCTACATGAAGCTACTCATGGCAAAATATGATGCATACAAGAGCAACACATCAAAGCAAGTTTAAATGAGGCCGGGAACAACATATAACAATTCCGGTAAGTCCTCATATGCAAGTTTCAAAGTTAGTCCAGATCTGAACAAACATTAAGTTGAAGTTGTTAAACAGCAAGTTAAGATGCACCAAGATGATCTACACGAGATTCTAGTCAAGTTACATATAAAGTTCATTTAGTTCTGAGCTACTACTAGAAGATATGAGCAAAACAAGTTAAACATGGCATTGATGCAAAATGCATACAAACATCAAGCAAACACACCAAAACAAGGATGCCACATGATAATATGAAACTACATGCAAAATCAAGCAAGTTTCATATAGAGCACACTCAAAACGGAGCAACGGTTCAACACACACTCTATACAAGTTTAAAGGACAAGCTGTCCAAAACAGCAACTAGGCATATTGCAAGTACCAAAACAACAAGCTGCAGCATCTCAACGTAATAAAAAAAGGCATGGGCATGAAGTACAGGTAAAGAATGACAAAACATGAACACTGGACTATCTCCAGAAACTACTAAAACATGCTCAAACACACATGGCAAGATTGCATATATTAACAGTTTCAGACTTTGCAGAAATAACATCAGGTTGCAATGTTTAGAGCTATCAAACAACATGTTACAGGAACTTATCATGGAAAACAAAGGCATGGCATGAATCTACTAAACTCATAGAACAAATGTCCCTTACTGACCATGAGCCAAAAGGGCACAGAAAATATGATGGAACCCATGTAAACATGGCAAATAATATGACAGATTCATACATGGCAGGAACAACAATAAGTAGGCATGTTGGTGAGCTTGAACCACTCACCACAGAGCAATACATGGCATGGCAAGGCAACCAACAGTAATGAGACATGTTTATGAAGCTAAGAATGGCAAGATCAAGTTCATAGGGTGCATGGATCACTAGCAACAATCATGGCAACATTGAACTTAATGTTAACAGGCTGACAGCAACATTATTTAGCAATTTCGAGAGCAAGATTACAACAAGCTACAGCAGGCTATAAATGCAACCAGGGGCATGGATGGATAGAGCATAACATGTATAACAAAACATCCTTAGTGAACATCTCCAGATTATGCATATAATGACTTGTAGAGGCAGGTTAACATAACATCATGATATAGCAGATTCAGACATGCAAAACAGCAACAGCAAGTACCCTACTTAACAAGCTCGATGCACTCAGTACAGGAATCACAAAAATACATGGATGGCACCACTGCAAAAATGGCATGACATAGATCAAAACTCATGTAGACATCAACCTCATAGGATGCACACATCAAACCTGGCAAAAATGACAAATGAGCATGTTATAACAGTTTCAGCAGGTTAACATCGAATAGCACTTGCAACGTTGATTCAGGCATCAAGATGCACTCAAATGAACATGGTGCAATGGAACAAAATGAAGAGCATATCACATCGAACAATTTGACATATCACACGCACAAAACGGGGCAGTATGCGTGGAGTTATGATGCGATGAACGGGACATGAAAATACTGCAGGAATTCGGGACTTGGTGAAAATTTATACCCCGCGGAAAAACTGGACGACGAGGATCGGGATGAAGATATCCGGGAGGATGGCCGGAGACGTGGTGGATCTGGTCCACCCGGGCGGATCTCGCCGGAGGATGGCCGGAGATGGCGGGGACGGCGCCGGAGAGGCGGATCTGCTGGAGGGGAGGCCAGATCCGGGTGAGGGTGGTGAAGATCGACGGGATCTGGCGTTAAGCTCGCCGAGGTTCATGGCGGCGGTGGCGGCGGTAAGGTCCCGGGGCCGGCGAAGCTTCGGCGGGGCGCTGAAGGGCTGCGGGGCTCGGGCATCGCAGGAGATGGGCGAGCGGGCGGCGAACGCGAAGGGCGGCGGAGTCCGGCGACGGAGACAAGGCGGCGGCGGCCGACGCTGGGCGGACGCCGCTGGGCGCGGATCGAAGCTTGGCGGGCGGCGAGGCGCTGCAGAGGCGGCCGTCTGAGCGAGGGAGCCAGGCACGGGCGGCGGCGCTGGCCTCGGCCAGATCGGGGCCAGGCGGGCCTCGCATGGGCCGGGAGGGCCTGCGGCGGCCGGGAGAAGCAGAGGCGCGCTGGGGACGCGTGGCGGCTCCCCAGTGGCTGCGGGCGGCGGGAAGGGCGATGTGGCAGCGTGGGATAGGCCAAAGGGCGTGGCGGCGGTGGCAACAAGTGGCAGCGCGCGGGAGGAGCGGTGCTGAAAGCGAGGTGGAGGTGGGAGGAGGCTGGCGGCGCGCTGATTTTGAGGAGGGAGTTGTCTGCTGCCAAAAATGGAAGGGGAGCCTTCCATTTATAGGCAGGGTTAGGGTTTGAGGGGTTAGGAGGGGTTTTCGGACCGTACGATCGCGATCGTGCGGCTCCGGTTAGAGGGGGGACTAGGCTGGGTCTAGGAGGGGTTAGTGGGATGTGAAGAGAGGGCTTGGCCTGAGGGGAGAGAAGAGAGGTGCAGCTCGGCGGTAGTTTCGGAGGCCGAAACGTCCGACGAACATACCGGTTATATCGCGGTTATATATTTAACGGTTGGGCAGTCAAACGAACTCCGAATGTGACGAAATTTGGTAGGCGACCTGTCTACACTATAATAAGACCGCATGCCAACTCTCACCCCATTCCGAGAACATTTTTATGCCACTTATAAAATAATATTTCGGAGGTGCCGCGGGCGCGTGCGAGTGTGTCCGGACTCGGAACGGACAACGAAGAGAACTGGCGGAACCAGAACGGATGTAAGTTTTGAAAAACATGCAGATGAAAAGCAGATGATGACATGACAAAATGCAACACGCAAGCAACAACGACGAATAACTGGCAGACACCTGGCGCATCGAATCCGGGGCGTTACAGGTCTATACCAATTTTCTGCACCGTATCCTGATAAAGCAGGTTCAGCCTGCTGCCACCGTTCATAAGGACTCGGGTGAGGTGAAATCCGTCGATGATGGGGTCAAGGACTAATGCGGCAGAACCGCCATGACGGATACTTGTGGGGTGGTCCCTGCGATCGAAGGTGATCGGACAAGAAGACCACGGATTGAACTTTGGGGCGACTGGCTCCATCGCATAGACGTCCCTTAGTGCACGCTTCCACTCCCTCTTGGGAATAGGGGTTGCATATATCATGTTTACCATTTTCACTTGGGGAGGAAATTTCTTCTGTCCTCCTGTGTTCGGTGGACGGGGCTCCTCTTCGTCATCGCTATGCAGCCCCTTGTCCTTGTTTTTGGCGTTCATTTTGCCGGCCTGCTTGAACACCCAGCATTCTCTGTTGGTGTGATTGGCTGGCTTGTCGGGGGTGCCATGAATTTGGCATGAGCGATCGAGTATGCGGTCCAAACTGGACGGGCCCGGATTGCTTCTTTTGAACGGCTTCTTCCATTGACCGGATTTAGAGCCACTGAATCCGGCATTGACTATCGTGTCCTCGGTGTTGTCGCCGTTGTTGCGGCGCTTGTGTTAGTTGCGACGTGGTCTGTCGTTGCTATCTTTGGCATCTGAATTGCCAGTATTTCTTGATGTGCTATTGCTGCGAGCCAGCCAGCTGTCTTCGCCCGCGCAAAAGCGAGTCATGAGTGTCGTGAGGGCTGCCATGGACTTTGGCTTCTCTTGGCCGAGGTGTCGGGCATGCCACTCGTCGCGGATGTTATGCTTGAATGCCGCCAAGGCCTCAGCATCCGAATAGTCGACAATTTGGTTCTTTTTAGTTGGGAACCGTGTCCAGAATTTCCTGGCCGATTCCCCTGGGTGGTGGGTGGGCAGCAAATTTCTTCGTCATCCGCATCCCATTCTAGCCGTACAGAGTTCGGCCAAGGTTCTCCTGACAAGGAGAGAGACCTTAATGAATTTAGCACATCGCCGAAAGGCGAGTGCTGAAAGATATCCGCGGAGGTAAACTCCATGATCGGCGCCCAATTGGATTCGACAGGCACGGGCGCAGGCGGTTCGGAGCCCGTGGCCGGGGACGAATCCAAGGATCCGGCCACACAGGTCTCATAGGAGGTGAGGTAAGTATTCAGCTCTATCACCGTTGAGTGCGCGGCCTCCATGGCGGGGTCCATCCACCCGTCCTCGGTTGGTGCAATCTATTCCAGATTGAAAGCCGGAGTAGCCACAGGTGCGATCTCCCGAACACCGTCCGGCGGTAGAGTTAGGTCATGCTCGTCGTGACCGTGCGGCGCTCCTGCCATGGGCTCGAATCCGTCGAAGATCAAGTCTCCGCGGATGTCGGCAGTGTAGCTTAAGCTTCCAAACCTGACCTGATGGCCAGGGGCGTAGCTTTCGATATGCTCCCGATGGCCATGCGAGTTGGCCCATAGTACGAAGCCGCCGAATACGAAGATCTGTCTGGGAAGGAAAACCTCGCCCCGGATCGCATCATTATCGATGATTGAAGGAGCCATCAAGCCTTTATCACGACGACACAGTGGAACTCTCAATGAAAGCACCAATGTCGGTGTCAAAACCGGCGGATCTCGGGTAGGGGGTCCCAAACTGTGCATCTAAGGCGGATGGTAACAGGAGGCGAGGGACACAATGTTTACCTGTGTTCGGCCCTCTCGATGGAGGTAATACCCTACTTCTTGCTTGATTGTTCTTGATGATATGAGTATTACAAGAGTTGATCTACCACGAGATCGTAGAGGCTAAACCCTAGAAGCTAGCCTATGGTATGATTGTTGTTCGTCCTATGGACTAAAACCCTCCGATTTATGTAGACACCGGAGGGGGCTAGGGTTACACAGAGTCGGTTACAAAGGAGGAGATCTACATATCCGTATTGCCAAGCTTGCCTTCCACGCAAAGGAGAGTCCCATCCGGACACGGGACGAAGTCTTCAATCTTGTATCTTCATAGTCCAACAGTCCGGCCAAAGGATATAGTCCGGCTGTCCGGAGACCCCCTAATCCAGGACTCCCTCACCTATGCATAGGGGTTGGCACACGTTCTCATCTTGACTCTCCGATAGATATTTTGGGGTACTCCTTGGGAATCAAATAGATGAATCTGAAATTGTGTGATGCTTATCGTATAACCAAACCCACGGATATTTGCGGTGACATTGGAATATCTAGGTGACATTAGGGCTTTGATTGATTTGCATCTTAAGGTGTTATTCTAAGGAATAGCTTTGTGGTGGTTTCGTGCCCGACAACAATTTCTATACAACAAGTATTTTTGGAGTGAACTCTACACCACACTCGAGGGATTTGCATATGATTAAACTATGTCAACGTTGTTGGGAGATCACACTAGTTAAAGTACGGACCCTAGGCCTTGTTTTCAAGCATTGCAATACCTTTTGTGCTCCGCTTTATCAATTGCTACCTTGCTGTTTTTATTTATTCAAATTATAAAAATATATTTCTACCATCCATATTACACTTTTATCACCATCCCTTCGTCAAACTAGTGCACCTATACAATTTTCCATTGTATTGGGTGTGTTGGGGACACAAGAGATTTCTTGTATTTGGTTGCAGGGTGTCGGGGAACGACACCTACGGGATCCCGGGGAACCTTTCTACTATTGGCGGGGGCGTGGAGCCGCGCAAAGAGCAGGTCTAGCGATCAGTGCGAGGGGATTTTTACCCAGGTTCGTGCCGCAAATGATGCGTAAAACCCTAGTCCTGCTTGTCTATGTTTATCTTGTGTTCTTCAGTTCTTGGACTAGCTGATATGCGTGCCCAGTCCAAAAAGTCTGAATCCTTCCACAGTATGCCCCGGGCCTCCTTTTATATGTCAAAGGGGTCGCCACAGTGGCACACGGGAGGTGGAAAGTATCTACAGCGTAAGAGTTTATCGCCTGACACCGTAGGAAAAACGCATTTAATGCGATGTCTACGTGCCCTCTTGCTTTATCGGGGACGGCAACAGAGCTCATCACGTCTGTTGTCGCCTTGCCTTGCTTCGACGCGCGTCCAAGCTGATGAGGCATGCAGCGCCATGTTGGCTGGTTGGTTGTTGTGCTGGTGCAGTGACAGGGCCTTTACGAAGATCTGCA
This sequence comes from Aegilops bicornis, assembly GCA_021605145.1. Lineage (NCBI taxonomy): Eukaryota > Viridiplantae > Streptophyta > Magnoliopsida > Poales > Poaceae > Aegilops > Aegilops bicornis. The sequence continues at coordinate 340,550,350 of CM038669.1, read as the reverse complement.
TGCCACCATGCTGGTGCTTGACTAGTTAGCTTAGAAGCAGCATGCTGCCACGCAGGCGCTTGCCTAGTTGGTGGGCTGGTTTCCACGTCAGGACGGCCGTGGGGCAGCAAAACTTTGGCAGGTGCGGGCCTGGCCGCGGCCCGGCAGATGCCCCCAGCAAGGGTCGTGCCGGGGTCTCACGGTCGTACCCGGCAAGGATCTTGTCGGGGGTCTTCGTCTTCTGGTCCTTATCTAGACTCACAGGCCTTTGGTCTTAATGTTGTCGATGGTGTCAGAACTCTCAGACTTAAGAGTGTCGGCCTTGCCGGTGTTGGGCAAGTCGCCTCGGCAAGGCTCTTGCCAGGGTTATGTAGGCCACCCCGGCATGGGTGTTTCCGGAGGAAGTCCATCTTGCCCTTTTACTCTTCATGCCTCTGGCTTGGGTGTTGATCCATGCCACGGGAGAGACGCTCACTGCGCGGTAGTAGTGTTTGCCGGTGAAATGATTGCCGGACGTTGCTGAGCACTGTCATGGCCCATCTTTAGAGGTTAGCGGAGATCTCTAAGAGCTCGACGCTGGAGTTGGGGCCAAATTTTGCATGGGTCATGATAGTGTTTAACCACATTTCCCAAAAAAAGTTGCTTCCAAAGGCGTTGGTCAGCCCCTGAGTCTGCTTCCATGGAAATTTTCTGGCAGAGAACTCTACAGATCTCGATGCTAGAGTGTGGTTTTGTTTCCTTTCTTGCTCCCAGCAAGGCTGTTGCCGGGAAGTCTTATGTTTTCAGCGGAGACTTTTGACGTTCTCGACGCCGGCTTCCGGCAAGCTTGTCACCTGGAAGGCTTTTATGTTCAGCAGAGAACTTGATGTTCTCGATGCCTAATTTCAGTGGAGAACTCTGGAGTTCTCGACGCTGTCGGGAAGGCTCATGGTGAAGAACTTCGTCGTCCTTGACACCGGCTCCCGGCAAGATCGTTGCTGGGAAGGCTTATGGCTAAGAATCTTTTTCGTCCTTGACACCGGCTCCCTACAAGATCGTGGTCGCGAAGGCTTATGGCGAAGAACTTTGTCGTCCTTGACACCGGCTCCCGGCAAGATCGTTGTCGGGAAGGCTTATGGCGAAGAACTTCGCCATTCTTGACACCAGGAAGACTGGTCCTAAGGGCGTTGCCAGCCCCCGGGCCATAATTGCGTTTAAATATGACAAGTAAATTAGTATCCGAATTGCGCTTAACTCACTTGTAAATTTTGACTTCCGCTAAATATTCCCTATGCCTGCTGGAATGCTTTCCGGTGCATACGATCCAGTCAATAGCGCTTGAGGGAACGGGCCCTTAGCAGCTACTTGGGAACGTCACCCCCCGGAAAGGTTTGCCTTCCTGGTTCTAGCGCAGCTGCACAAGTTGCCGAGCGGACTCGAGGCAACTCGGAGCGCAACTAGCCCCGAGAAGGTTCCTTAGCATATGGGTTTATCCAGAAATCACAAACAAATAAAAAACTTGTTAAGTCTTTTCCTTAAATGGCTAAATTTTTGCACAACTATTCCCTACGCTTGTCGGAATACCGCCTGGTTACGCACGTTCTAGTCAATGGCGCTTAGGATCGGGTCCTAGTTAGCAGGCGAAAGAGAACGCTGCCTTCCCAGGGGCTTAACACTTTGAAAATAAACACGACTGCATAGGCATTGCTAGGCGGACCTGAACAACCCAGAGCGCAGAATATTCCAAAAGTGCTCCCTTGCACACAGGTTATGTGCAAAAATGTCATTAAGGATAAGAGTATGCAACAGCGGGTAATTAAAGTTTTGGAACCTAGCTTCCTCTGAATTGCGATGATGGCGAAGAAGACGCCATTGTTGGTGAAGAAATTTGGCCGGGGGGTCGCGGAAGATGACTGCCTCCAGCATCTCCATCGCCCGCTCTTGCTGCAGCGGGCACGGCGACCACGCCGCCTGCGCCGGTCGTGCCTACCTCAGCAATCGCGCCGTCCGCAGCGCTAGAGCCGCCTGCATCACCCGCGGGCGTGGGTGAAGGAAGCTTGGACATGGAAGGCTTCATCGTCATGGAGCCCTTTTTCTTGGGCGCCATGGAAGGTGATGATGATGATCTTGAAGAAACTGACGCTCTGACTGCTAGATCTGGTTTGCGCAACCTCAGACCCCTACCTGGTGCGCCAAAGATGTTGGGGAAAAACACCTATGGGATCCCGGGGAATCCCTTCTACGGTTGGCGGGGGCGTGGAGCTGCACAAAGAGCAGGTCTAGCGATCAGCGCGAGGGGATTTTTACCCAGGTTTGGGCCGCAAATGATGCGTAAAACCCTAGTCCTGCTTGTCTGTGTTTATCTTGTGTTCTTCAGTTTTTGGACTAGCTGCTATGCGTGCCCAGTCCGAAAAGTCTGAATCCTTCCACAGTACGCCTCGGGCCTCCTTTTATATGTCAAAGGGGTCGCTACAGTGGCACACAGGAGGTGGAAAGTATCTACAGTGTATGAGTTTATCGCCTGACACCGTAGGAAAAATGCATTTAATGCTTTGTCTACGTGCCCTCTTGCTTTATCGAGGACGGCAACAGAGCTTGTCCCGTCCGTTGCCGCCCCGCCTTGCTTCCACGCGCGTCCAAGCTGACGAGGCATGTAGCGCCATGTTGGTTGGCTGGTTGCCGTGCTGGTGCGGTGATAGGGCCTTCACGAAGATCTGCATGCCACCACGCATGTGCTTGACTAGTTGGCTTAGAAGTAGTATGCTGCCACGCAGGCGCTTGCCTAGTTGGCGGGCTGGTTGCCTCGTCAGGGCGGCCGCGGGGCGGCAAAACTTTGGCAGGTGCGGGCCTGGCCGCGGCCCCGTAGATGCCCCCGGTAAGGGTCTTTCCAGGGTCTCACGGCCGTCCCCGGCAAGGATCTTGCCGGGGGTCTTCGGCCGTCCCCGGCAAGGATTTTGCCACGGGTGTTCGTCTTCTAGTTCTTATCTAGACTCGCGGGCCCTTGGTCTTAATGTTGTCGATGGTGTTAGAACTCTCAAGCTAAAGAGTGGCGGCCTTGCCGGTGTAGGGCAAGTCGCCCCGGCAAGGCTCTTGCCGGGGTTATGTAGGCCGCCCCGGCAAGGGTGTTGCCGAGGGAAGTCCATCTTGCCCTTTTGCTCTTCATGCCTCTGGCTTGGGTGTTGATCCATGCCGCGGAGAGACGCCTCCCAGGGTAGTAGTGTTCTTGGCGAAATGATTGTCGGGCGTTGCTGAGCACTGTCATGGCCCATCTTCAGAGGTTAGTGGGACCCTGGTTCTCATTACACCGACACAGGGTTGTTTGAGAGACACCATCTTCATCCTACGCCTCCCATGGAATGATAAACCTCAGGTCATCCACTTGAGGGAAAATTTCTACTGTCCTACAAAACTCTGCGCTTGGAGGCCCAACACGAGTCTACAAGAATAAACTTGGGTAGTAGACATCAACATTTAGTATGCAATGTTAAATTATAATTTTAGTGATTTGATACAGTAGAGAATGATAAGGTGTTGCATTGATTTATACTAACGTATCTTACGAGTTCATGTTCAGTTTTGTGTGGAAGAAGTTTTTAAGAATTAGGGAAACCGTGTTATGAGAGGAATGAAGAAGACACAAGAGATCAAGCTTGGGGATGCCCAAGGCATCCCAAGTTAATATTCCAAGAAGTCTCAAACATCTAAGCTTGGGGATGCCCAGGTAGGCATCCCACTTTTCTTCATCAACAATTATCGGTTAGCCTTGGTTGAGCCAAATTTTTGCTTCTTCACATGATGTGTGCCATTCTTAGAATTTTATTTTATTTTGTTTTGCTTGCTGTTTTAATAAAATACTTAGATCTGAAACTTTTAAATAAGAGAGAGTCCTCAAATAGCTACCCATTTACATAACTACTCGCTTGATCTTCACTTATTTCTTTTTGGAGTAGTTTTTCATTTACTCTCATGCTTCACTTAGATTATTTTGAGAGTTGAAAATTTTGAAGAAATACTTATGCTCTCGTCCTTCGCTTAAATTTATTTGAGAGCTTGTGAGTAGCAATGGTAATATATAAATTTAGTCCCAAAGTGATAGATATTCAAGAGGTATATAATAAAAAATTCATGTAGATCATTGGATATGATAAGTTTGATTCCTTGCAATAGTTTTACATTATGGAGATAATAGTATGTGGTCATGTTGGTGAGTAATTATGCTTTAGTAAGAATATTGGTGTTAAGGTTTGTGATTCCCTATGCAAGCACGAAAGTCAATAGTTATGCAACGAAATTACATCCTACTTGTGGTGCATTATTCGGTGTTAGTTATGCTTAATGCTCACTTATGTGATTTTTCATTTCTTGGCTGGTTGCTTCTCAATCTTTTTGCTAGCCTCCACTTGTACTAAATAGAAATACTACTTGGTGCTCACTAATTAACTGTTTTGTTCATTAGTTCTCGTCTTCAGTTAACTGTTTGGTTCAATTCTGCAAATGTGATGTTCAATTCTTCAGGATGCAATTTTGTATTGTCTCCCATGTGAGAAATAAATCGAATTTATCGATACAAAATACATGAGAAATGGATACAATTGCTATATTTCCAAGTTGTCAAGAATGCTTGGTTTGGTTATACATTGTACAATGTGGTGCTCAGTTAACATTTGGTTCATTTGTGTTGTGGTGTTTAGTTAACTGTTTGGTTCAATTCTGCAATGCGATGTTCAATAGTTGTGGGTGCATTCTGTTATTGTATACCATGTGAGGAATAAATTGAATTTGGCTGTAGTAAATACATGAGAAACAAATACAGTTGCTACAATTGGTTGTAGTTAGCTGTTTGGTTAACTGTCTGATCTTCTATTAGGAGTATGTTATATTGTGCAATGTGGTCCTCTGTTAATGTTTGGTTCATTTGTTGTGGTGTTTAGTTAACTGCTTGGTTCAATTCTGCAATGCGATGTCCAATTGTCGTGGGTAGAATTTTGTATTGTTGTGCATGTGCGAATTTGGCTGCACTTAGTACATGAGAAACATATACAAGTGCTATATTTCCTAGTTCTTAATTATGCTTGGTTTGGATAAATGGGTTTTCCATGTGACTTGAATTAATCTGATGAATCTGCAATGTGCTTATTTTTCATCAACATATTTTTCTGATAGCATGCGAACCCTTACTTAACCTGATGACTAACTACCTTATATGTGTTGCAGGAAAACAATGGGAAGCACTGAGGTTTACAATCGAGGTTAGCACATGCATGGTCCGTTCTCTAATAGCACATTATTGTGCAATTGCAGGAACCATTCTAATATCTTGGTTTTTAACAATTTGGTCTTGCACATGTAGGTCCTGCTCTCAGAGGTTTTGACCCACTGTTCGACCCTTTTTGCATATGGGGAAATAAGTTGTCCATGAATATCAATCAAATCAAGAAACTCAGAAAGATTGTTAGGATAAAGAAATTAGCGACAAAAAACAACAAGATCTTTGTCTACGCAATGAAGAAGACATCAGTTCACTACAAGATGGTACTAACTATTATACCTTGCCTTTTCTTATTCCTTTGCCCCATTTCCAATATAGAGAAGATATTTATGCACATCCTTGTTTTCGTGCCTTTCCAAAGCAGTTCATCGATGATTACCTCTCAAACCACCTCTATGGTCAGGAGGCGAGGAAGGTTTTCATACAACACCCACGGTTCAATATTGAAGTGTTCCTGAAGAGGACGAAGGACGGACGGTCAATCATCCACAGGCACTAGCCTAAAGTTACAAAGACCTTCAACATGAATGAAGGCTCAATATTCGCCTTCCGCCTCAGAAGTTTTTTAGATGAGATGCATCTGTCTATATACCGTCTATGATGCTAATTTTGAAAGGTTCTACATGTTGCATGTGGAACTTGGTGCTGGTGCAGTTATGTAATGGGGTAGCTGAGTGCTGAAGATATATCATGTTGTACTCTGATGTATTTCAATTATGAAATTCTCCTTAATATGGAAATGAAATATATTGTGTGCTTAATATGAATGTCAATTAGATTAATAAATGGATTATTAACAATAGGGCAATTAGCTTGCTAATGGCGAATCAGCCTGCTAATTGGGTTTTGATATTGCAAACGGTTATTGAAAAAATTCCATGGGCGATGACCTCAGGCAACGCACACAGTTTCTAGGAATAAACCGTGTTGGATCAATGAACAATCACACACGACTTTCTCTTGAAAAATGTTTGCGTTAGGCCACCTTGCGCAAACGTTTACCACATAAAAACTGTGTGTGATGGATAGCCTTTGCCACACAGTTTCTTCTATGGACTGTGTATGTCGGTGTACAAAAGTAGGGGCACACCTTTGTACCCCTCTACTTGTGCACGGGCAGTCAGAGCCACGTGCCACGGCCACACCGAGCAGGGCAGAGGAAGGGTGCCGGAACACAAGATGGCCGAAGGCGACGCCAAGACCAGAGACACGATGAACATAGGGGCAGAGCAGGCTCCCCCGGCAAGGCCCTTGCCGGGGCGGCCTCGGCGGCCCCGGCAAGAACCTTGCAGGGGCAACTTGCCCAAGCACCCGCGGAACAAGCCACCCTTGAGCCCACGGCTTCCAAACGTAGTCAACTACGTTAAGGCAAAGACTCAGGAGGCACTTCCATTGGTGACATGCAGATCTACATCAAGATCATGAACACACAAGATCAGATGAGAACCAGAAGACGGCGACCCTTGGCGGGATTCTAGCCAAGGAGATCCACGGGACCCCTGCAAGCGCCTTACCGGGGACAACTGCAACGCCACGGCAAGATCCTTGCCGGGCCCCCGGCAAGGCCCTTGCCGAAGGCATCAGCAGGGCCACGGCCAGGCCCGCATCGACCAAGACTCCACCGACCGTCCCCAAGCTGCTGCTAGCTCAACCAGCTGGGCATGCACCTGCGTGGCAACGGGCAGCTTCTATGCCAACTCAGCAAGCATCTGCGTGGTGGCATGCAAATTTTCGTGAAGGCTCCATCACCGCGCCACTTCAGCTGCCTGCCTGCCTACATGGCGACACATGCACCGCTGGCCTGGGCGCGTGTCGAAGCCAGGCGAGGCGGTCACGGATGGGACGGGCTCCGTTCCCGTCCCCGATAAATCAAAAGGGACACCTAAGTGATGCATTAAATGCATCTTGTCCTATAATACGAGGGATAACCTCGCAACACTGTAGAGCTTTCCACCTCTTGTGTGCCACTGTGGCAACCCCTTTTTCTTATAAAAGGAGGCCCGCAACGAGGAGAAGGATTCGGATTTTCTGAGCACGTTAAACCCCGTAGCTAGCTCAGGAACACAAACACTCAATACATCCACCAAAGCAGGACTAGGGTTTTACGCATCCTCGCGGCCCGAACCTGGGTAAATGAACCGCGTGCTCTCTGTTAAGTCCGCTCTTCGCTCAACCCCGCGCCCCGCCAACCGTAGTTGGGATTCTTGTGATCCCATAGGTGTCGTTTCCCCGACATCTTTGGCGCGCCAGGTAGGGGCGCAGTTGTGAGAATCGGCTTTAGCAGCTAGTTTAGCGGTTCTTCATCGCCATGGATCCTAAGAAGACGACCACGGTGATCGGCTCGTCAGGAGCCGAAAGGCCCGTCCCGACGCAGGCGGGCAGCGGACCGGTTGCAGACAGAACCCGTGGCGCGGCCCGCAAGCACCAACACCGCTCTGACAGCCAGAGCCTGGTGGGCGACGACACTCGTGTGCCAGGCGACGAGCCACACGTCACCAAATCCAAAGATGGAGCTGGGCCCCCCGCAGGCGACGCGGGGCCCTCCAAGAACATCATCGCACCGCCTGTAGATGGCGTTGCAGCTTTGAAGACGCCCACGCCGGCGCCCACGGCGTGCTCCTCTCAGGCTACGCGCGACGAACGGCGTCACCATGCTGGAGACCCCGGGCGCCACCGCGGGAAGAGTCCCGTACATCACTCACGGGACGCAGAAGACCTGCACGCTCGCCGAGGTGCTGGCGAAAACGACATGCAACCGCGGAGCCGTGATAGAGCTCCTTCTAACGTGATTAGAAGTCGAAGCGCGTCACGGTCCACGCAGGTTTCGCCGCGGCCGACGCCGGCAGAGGCCCTAGCGCGCACAGTTGCTCCTCGACTTCCCTCCCGCCACAGGGAAGCTCGACGAATGGAGAGCTACCATCCGGAGCCTCGTCGGCGTCACCAACAAGGACGAACCGAGGCAAGTGGGGCCCTCGGGCCGACGCTCCGATGGAACACCGCATGCCAGTGGTGGGAGGACCGGTGGCGCTGCGGCCACAGTACACTCCTCCTCCTCGCCAAGTGTCACGGACGTCGGTCCGTCGCGACGATGCATGTGATGACATTTCCATAGCATCATCCGACCCACAGACCCACCGCGACCAATGCCAAGTCCTTCGGGAGCGAACCCACGAAGACGCTTGAACCACCATCGAGCGCGCCACTGTGGCAACCCCTTTTTCCTATAAAAGGAGGCCCGAGGCGACGAGCAGAAGGATTCGGCTTTTCTGATCATGTTACACCCCGTAGCTAGCTCAGGAACACAAACACTCAATACATCCACCAAAGCAGGACTAGGGTTTTACGCATCCTCGCGGCCCGAACTTGGGTAAACGAACCGTGTGCTCTCTGTTAAATCCACTCTTCGCTCAACCCCGCGCCCCGCCAACCGTAGTAGGGATTCTAGTGATCCCATAGGTGTTGTTTCCCCGATAGTGTATGATACATTAAATAACGCAAACGATTTAACGGGAAAAATTGTGTGTGATGTACCTGTGAATGGAAACGTTTTCCTTCGAGCGACTGTGTGGGATGTACATATGAACGGAAACGTTTAGCGAGGACTGACTGTGTGCGATGTACTTGCGACCGGAAACAAATTCGCATGTATAATTATATTTTTTTTATCTCTACTGTACGTATTTCCATATTTGAGCGCTTGTCGGTCGCACACGAACTCATTTTGCCGAGCGTGTGTGCCAGGAGGGCATATCCCCGACGGTTTTAGGTCGTGTGGGAAGGACCCCCCTATCGCCCACACTCAGTTGGCGACGGTTCCAAATGTCGTCGCGAAAGGGGTTAAAAACCGTTTGTTTAGGACTGACGCGTACCAGTGATGAATTAACTGGTCTTGCTTCTATTGTTGTGCCACCTACTGATCCTTTAGAATAGTACTAGATGATTCCCCGCGCGTTGCTGCGGGACATTAGTACGCCAATCAAAGCACTGAGAGATGCACATTAAGGGGGGAAAATAGCTTTGAAGTGATACAAAGCCTGCTTGCGTGCATCTAAGATTAATGTGAAGGTAATTTAGTGCAATATCTACTCTAATGTTTAACTTAAAGGATTAACTTTCATCAAGTCAGCAACTACATGATTGTATGCAGTTTTGAGATTAACTTTGCGAAGACTCCCTGTTTATAGGTAAATAGACTTGACGAATCGACAATGTTACTCCCTCCGTTCCTTGATATAGGGTGTATAGTTTTCTTGCACGAATATTAACGCATGGGCTGGGAGGGGAGATTTCGTTGGTTTTGGACGTAAAAGCCCCTGATGCAAACACGTGAGACTAGAGAGAAAAATAGGAAAAATCACGATCCTCTCTATCACAGGCAGTTTACTTCCTTATTTAGCCTAACAAATCCCACAATATCCTCTCTCACTTTTTCTCCCCTTAGTACGCTGTAATCTTCTCTTTCCAAATAAACCTACAGCGCATGCACAACATGCATATACGAGATGGGGATTTGCCATCTTTTTTTCTAGGAAGGTAATGCGTGGGTTGTAGCTTATGGAGGGGTAAAAGTGTCAACTAAAGGAATACACCTTATAATATGAACTTTTCCACAAAAAGCTATACACCCTATATCAAGGAACGGAGGGAGTATAAAAGAAATGTGGTGCTGACAGGTGCAAAGTTTTTAATATTTAAAATTAGTGATGACACAGACAAATTGCTATGCTCAATCTCGACTGAAATCTTGTGACACACATACCTAAAGAAATAATCGACAACCCTCCATATTTGCAACAAATATGAAGGCGTATAAAATAAAAGGAGTTGCATCACCAAGAAAGGTCCAAACCTGAACAATTATTGTCTATTAGAATGGCCATGCATGTAAATAAAATAAAATAAAACTACATTAGCTTTGAAAATGAACCACATAGAACTGGATCAATTGTTTAATCCCGAAACATAACTGCTAATTCTATAATTATGTCAATATACCAATCGAAATAATGTAATCCAATTTACTTAATCTATAATCCAAGAAAAATGGTAAATAGGAAGAATTACCATACATTTCTCAACTGGGTCATGGACTTGAGGCAAGGATATGTAGCTCAAAGAACCCAATCTACATTTTAGAATTCGAGAAGTACTCCCTCCGTTCCAAATTGCGTGGTTTTAGTTCAATTTGAACTAAAACCACGACAGTAATTTGGAAACGGAGGGAGTACTTGTATATAGCATATTATTATCTTGAAAATAAAATGGCATGATAGTTCAAATGGGCATACCTTGACATACCCAAAGATGGTATATGGTGCAACAAAGGGCGATGATCCAAAGAATAACACACTTTGTGAAGAAGAGGTTTTAAGTAAACAAAGTTGTTCCGGTGAGACATTGAGGAAAAACACAATGAGATAAAATAACAGCTCGTATAAAAATGGCACGCATACTATGCTAGCTACTTTTTAATAAACCATCAATTATAATCCATTGAAGAGCTAACAGATTGTCTTGTACGCGGCATCCACAACCAAGTTCGCCTGAAAATGATGTTAGTGCACATGCATCTACTAATGTCACACACTGAATACATCGACAGTGTCAACTGTGAAGCTAGGTCGTCGATCAAAAGTGGTACATACCGACTTTTGCGTAAGGAAGAAAATGAAGAATGTAAACACAGAGAATATAAACTGATGTAGACAAGGGACTCACCAGGCCTGCAACTCGCTTAGAAAGATGTGCAAGGTTCAAGTACTGATCCACGAACATAGACAGTGGTGATAGGAAAAGAAAACGTCAATCCAGGCAGCAATCGAAAGGCTGAGCGTGGCTGCTCTGTCGAGATGAGAAAAGGGGATACGAATGTCGGTGACAACATCAAATCAAGCGAATCATAAAACAAATTGAGGCAGAGCAAGGAGAATAGATGCTTAGGCTTTTCTTGGGCTGGGATTACAGACCTTGATGTCGACAAGAAGGAGGTGAGGAGACCACTCCTCAAGTCCTCATGGCTCTTGTAGCAGAGGAACACGCGACGCCCGTGGATGCCCACCGTATCGTGACCTTCTCCTTCCCGAGATCCTCCAGCTGGAACCTGGATTCCTGTCCAGATCGGGGCCGCAGCGGGGAGGCTGCTTCTGACACGTCCAAGGCCGCCAGCACCAGGAGGCCCGGAGAAGAGCAAAGGCATGTGCATGACCCACATCCCGGAGGAGCGGACTGGTTCATAGCCGGAGGAGCGGACTCTCGCAGAGATTGCAGTCCAGCCGCCACTCACTGCGAGGATCGAAGAAAGATTTATCCTGTCGAGAAGAAACGGAAGTGGACAAGGAAGCGATGCGGTCGGGCCTAGTGGGGAAATCAATCGGGAAGGAAAACACGAGTGATCATAAGGAAGCGTTATGTCGGGGCCTAGTGGGCCTTTGGCAGAAAACATAGCTGTAAAACTAATCACCAGAAAAGCGATGCACAGCAAAAATTAAAGATGATAATGCTGATGTGGCATGTATGATGAGGTGGATAGGTTGCATGTTAAGAGAAATAGTTTAGTGGGGATGAACTATTTAGGTATTATAGATTTGCTAGACCATGAAAATGATTTACATATGCATGAAAGAAATTAAATAGATAAGATTTTCTTTGAACAACGTCCTCTGCTTAAACACAAGTTGCCTATTGAAACTCTAGGAGGTCCTCCTCCACCTAAAGGTGATCCTGTGTTTGAATTAAAACCATTGCCAGACACTTTGAAATATGCTTATCTTGATGAAAAGAAGATATATCCTCTTATTATTAGTGCTAACCTTTCAGAACACGAAGAAGAAAGATTACTGAAAGTTCTATGGAAGCACCGAGCTGCTATTGGATATACTCTTGATGATTTAAAGGGCATTAGTCCCACTCTATGTCAGCACAAAATTAATATGAAACCTGATGCTAAACCAGTTGTTGATCACCAACCTCGGTTAAATCCGAAGATTAAAGAAGTGGTAAGAATGGAAATATTAAAATTCTGGAAGCAGGTATAATCTATCCCATAGCTGATAGTAGATGGGCAAGTCTTGTTCATTGTGTCCCTAAGAAAGGAGGTATAATTGTTGTTCCTAATGATAAGAATGAACTTATTCCACAAAGAATTGTTATAGGCTATAGAATGTTAATTGATTTTAGAAAATTAAATAAAGCAACTAGAAAAGATCATTATCCCTTGCCTTTTATTGATCAAATGCTTGAAATTTTATCTAAGCACACACACTTTTTCTTCCTTGATGGATATTCTGGCTTTTCACAAATACCTATTTCTCAAATTGATCAAGAAAAGACCACTTTTACTTGTCCTTTTGAAACCTATGCTTATAGACGTATGCCTTTTGGTTTATATAATGCACCTGCTACCTTTCAAAGATGTATGACTGCTATATTCTCTTACTTTTGTGAAAATATTGTCGAGGTTTTCATGGATGACTTCTCTGTTTATGGGAAGTCTTTTGATGATTGTTTAAGCAATCTTGATCGAGTTTTGCAGAGATGTGAACAAACAAATCTTGTCTTGAATTGGGAGAAGTGCCACTTTATGGTTAATGAAGGCATTGTCTTGGGTCATAAAATTTCTGAAAGAGATATTGAAGTGGACAAAGCTAAGGTTGATGCAATTGAGAAAATGCCATGTCCTAAAGATATAAAAGGTATTCGTAGTTTCCTAGGTCATGCTAGTTTCTATAGGAGATTTATCAAAGACTTCTCTAAAATTTCTAGGCCTCTTACTAGTCTTTTGCAAAAGGATATTCCTTTTGTTTTTTATGATGATTGTTTAGAAGCCTTTGAAACACTCAAGAAAGCCTTAATTTCTGCACCTATTGTTCAACCACCTGATTGGAACTTGCCTTTTGAAATTATGTGTGATGCTAGTGATTATGTTGTTGGCGTTGTTCTAGGACAAAGAGTTGAGAAGAAATTGAATGATATTCATTATGCTAGTAAAACTCTAGACAATGCTCAAAGAAATTATGCTACTACTGAAAAAGAATTCTTAGCAGTGGTGTTTGTTTTTGATAAATTTAGACCTTATATTGTTGATTCCAAAGTAACTGTTCACACAGACCATGCTGCTATTAAATATCTTATGGAAAAGAAAGATGCTAAACCTAGACTTATTCGTTGGGTTCTCTTGTTACAAGAATTTGATTTACATATCATTGATAGAAAAGGAGCTGAGAACCCCGTAGCTGATAACTTGTCTAGGCTTGAAAATGTGCTTGATGACCCACTACCTACTGATGAAAGTTTTCCTGATCAGCAGTTAGCTGCAATAAATGTTTCTCATAGTACTCCTTTATATGCTGACTATGCTAATTACATTGTTGCTAAATATTTGCCACCTAGCTTTACATACCAACAAAAGAAAAAATTCTTCTATGATTTAAGACATTACTTTTGGGATGACCCACATCTTTATAAAGGAGGAGTAGATGGTATAATTAGACATTGTGTACCTGAGCATGAACAGGGACAAATCCTATGGAAATGTCACTCCGAAGCTTATGGAGGACACCATGCTGGAGATAGAACTGCTCATAAGGTATTGCGGTCTGGATTTTATTGGCCTACTCTCTTCAGAGATGCTCGTAAGTATGTCTCATCTTGTGATGAATGTCAAAGAACAGGTAATATCGGTAAGCGTCAAGAAATGCCTATGAATTATTCACTTGTTGTTGAACCATTTGATGAAGTTTGGGGATTTGATTACATGGGACCTTTTCCTTCCTCTAATGGGTATACATATATTTTGGTTGTTGTTGATTATGTTACTAAATGGGTAGAAGCTATTCCAACTAGTAGTGTTGATCACAAGACCTCTATTAAAATGCTTAAGGAAGTTATTTTCCCAAGGTTTGGAGTCCCTAGATATTTAATGACTGATGGTGGTTCACACTTTATTCATGGTGCTTTTCGTAAAATGCTTGCCAAGTATGATGTTAACCATAGAATTGCATCACCTTATCATCCTCGGTCTAGTGGTCAAGTTGAACTTAGTAATAGAGAAATAAAATTAATTTTGCAAAATACTGTCAATAGGTCCAGGAAGAATTGGTCTAAGAAATTAGATGATGCACTTTGGGTTATAGAACAGCATATAAAAATCCTATGGGTATGTCTCCTTATAAAATGGTTTACGGAAAAGCTTGTCATTTGCCTCTTGAGTTAGAACATAAAGCATATGGGGCAGTTAAAGAGCTCAACTATGATTTCAAGCTTGCTGGTGAAAAAAGGTTTTTTGATATTAGCTCATTAGATGAATGGAGAACCCAAGCTTATGAACATGCAAAATTATTCAAATAAAAAGTTAAAAGATGGCATGACAAAAGAATCCAAAAGCGTGAGTTTAAAGTCGGAGAATATGTTCTTTTGTACAACACTCGTTTTAGATTCTTTGCAGGAAAACTCCTCTCAAAATGGGAAGGCCCCTATGTTATCGAGGAGGTTTACCGGTCTAGAGCCATCAAAATAAATAATTCCGAACGTACTAACCTGAAGGTTGTCAATGGACAACGAATAAAGCATTATATCTCAGGTACACCTATTAATGTTGAAAGTAATATTATCCAAACTTTGACACCGGAAGAACACATAAAAGAGTCCTTCCGGAACACTCCAGAATCGTGAAAATAAGGAGGTACGTGATACGATAAGTAAACGGACTCCGAAAAATCCGCAAAATTATTTTTTATCAGTTTTGGAATATTTAAGAATTTTGTAAATAAAGAAACACGCTAAACTAAGCCTGAGCGCAAAATCACTTATTCTGCGCTCCGGCCGGCGCGCTCTCCCCACACAACCGGAAACTCAACTAAAAAGAGCAACACCCTGTGCGCCACCTAGGTTGCCTCCTAATCAAGGGTAAAAGATGGATAGGACATAGTAATGCACTACAAAGTTTTACTAGCAACGTTTGACCATCAAATCCAACGTAAAAGGACACGTGTGGATAGTAAAAGCGCACTAGTTGATGGTAATGATCGTTTTTTTTTTTGTAAAAGCACATGGCTTGTCGCAGTGGACTTGTTTTTTTTTTGCGATCGGTGTGGCTAGATTTCTACGTACATAAAACGTTGTCCATTTGCATTTAAATAAGATTTTAACCTGGATCGAAGCATTTTAACTTTTTCGTTGCCCACAAAATGCTAGATTATGCTTGGGAAAAACATAAACATGCACTAATGCATTACTATATATCAACCTGGATCGAAGCATTTTGACTTTTTTGCTGTCCACAAATGCTAGATTATGCTTGGGAACAATAGAGCACATGCAGTAATGCATTACTACATATCAATCTGGATCGAAGTATTTTAACTTTTTTGTTCGTAATTTTCTTTTTTGCGTTACCATCCACTCCATTTTTTTACTACTGCCAATTTGTGAGCATGTAGTAATACATTACTACATGTTTCGGCCAGGTTTTACAACATATCTCACTGCCCGGTAATAAAACTAGGTCCATTACCATGTCCGCTATACCCTATTACTTCCAATGATTAGTGACCAAAAAGAAGGACGAGGTGGACCGGCACATGGTAACAGAATTAAATGTGTTACTTTTCCTACCACTCAGCGTTACCCTCAACATTTCTGCGGTGGAGGGCGGCCTTCTCAGTGCCACCCGCTGGACTAATTAGGTTCGGCCGGAGCGTAGTTTAAGCAGAATGCGCGCTCGCTCACAATAGCGCAGCCGTATATATATATCACGGAGAAATCCTCTATTCTCTTTTCCTTGTTGTTTTCTGTCAGATCCAATCTACCATGGCTGCTTCAAGATCCTCCAAAGACAAGTTCTTCAAGAACGTCATCAACCCATATATGCGGGAGGTGGTGCAGCACCCTCAGGTCATTGATATGCATGAGGGGGTGCTTCACCTTCGCGATGTGCCCTGTCCCAAGGGGACGGTGACCATGGAGGCTAGGCTCGAAGCTATGGAGCAAGATGTCTTCCGGTGCAAGGGGATGGTGGAGCGTGGACTCCATGTCAATCACCTCATGATCACGGATCTCTCCCGTGATCTCAAGGTGGATGGCAAGCCCATGAAGGACATCATCTTCACCCTCAATGAGCAAATCAACTTCCTCCAAAGCCAGACCTATGATCTTCAAAACCAAGTCTTTGAATATGAGGCGAGGTTTAAAGGTATGAGTTTGGCTGCTAGTTGCAGGACCTGTGAGACTCACTCCTCCTCTTATGATGGTGGACCACTGCCATGGAAATCCGAGGACAAGATCTCTTCTTCATCACCACCACCATCTTCTTCACCACCAAAGGAGAATTGAGTATCGGGTATGGGCACTCCCCTTGGCTTCCGCCAAGCTTGGGGGAGGTGCCCCGGTATCGTATCATCCCACTATCTTTTTTCTTTTACTTATCTCTTTTTGCTTTAGATGAAATAAAGTTTAGTTCGATACTTTCTTCTTTGAGAGTTTGCTTAGTGATCTATCATTGTAATTGTGTGCAAGTTATATAATAAAGTTTAGTTTGAGTTTTTGCTTTCTTTATTTTCATGTTGCAAATAAAGAAAAGAAATAAGAAAGAAAGAAAAAGAGAAAGAAAGTAAATAAAAGAAAGGAAATAATTCAATAAGATCATATACTAATCCTATGGTAGGTGATGGCACCACATAAGGAAAAGTATAAGTAGGAAATTTTATTAGAGATTGACAAACAGAGTATTAGTCAATGATGCAACTCATGAAAGAATTAATAAGGGAAGAGAAGATTCACATATAAATATACTATCCTAGAAATCTTTTGCGATTGTGAGCCCTCATCAAAATATTATATGCCAAAATTGTTGACGTTGGACAAGGAAGACAACTTAATGGTTTACGTTTGTTTATATTCACATAGAAGTCATATTGTCATAGATCCTTCAACATGTGCTGCTTGCCCCTATCTTTGCTAGCCAAAAATTCCGCACTAAGTAGAGATACTACTTGTGCATCCAAAAACCATTAAACCCAAATCTTATTTTTCAAGTGTCCACCATGCCTACCTAGGGATTGAGGAAGATCCCTCAAGTAAGTTGTCATCGGTGCAAAAAGGCAATAAAAATTGCTTCTAAATGTGTGAGATCATTTAGTGTCAGAGAAAATTGAGTTATGTACGAACTTGGATGACAAATAATAAAAGCGACAGACTGCATAATAAAGGTTGTCATCTTAAGGGGCAATACAACGTGACGTTCTTTTGCACTAAGGGATTGAGCATACAAACAAATAAGCGCATGGCAACCTCTGCTTCCCTCTGCGAAGGGTCTATCTTTTACTTTTATGTATTTACTTTTATGCAAAGAGTCAAAGTTTTCCTTCTATTCCTTTCTACTTTTCTCCTTTGGCAAGCATCATGTGGTGAGGAAAGATCTAGGCACATATGTCGAGTTGAATATAGATAGCATGAGTTATTATTTTTGACATCACCCATGAGGTGAGTATGTTGGGAGGCGAAACTATAAGCCCCTATCTTTCTATGTGTCCGGTTAAAACGTTTTGCTCATGTGTACGCGGTGAGCGTTAGCAATCATAGAAGACTATAGGATGGTTGAGTATGTGGACTTGCCTAAAGGCTCCGACACGTGACCCTTCCTGAAAAGATGATGAATTGTAGTTGCAAAGTTGACTGAGAACATAGTTTGTTGGTTTCTAATAGAGTTTTTGCTTTATACTTCGATTGTGTGATGAATTGTTACTTATTCATGAGAAGTGTATGATAAAAGTCTTATGTTTAAATTTGGTGTTGTTATAATAATCGACATCATGCTTCTATGTCCGTATTTTGTTTTTATCGACACCTCTCTCTCAAAGCATGTGGACATGTTTTTCGATTTCGGTTTTCGCTTGAGGACAAGCGAGGTCTAAGCTTGGGGGAGTTGATACGTCCATTTTGCATCATGTTTTCTTACTATTATTTATAATGTTTTTATCCATAATAATGCTTTCTGGAGTAATTCTAATGCCTTTTCTCTCATAATTTGCAAGGTACACACCAAGAGGGAGAATTCCGGTAGCTGGAAATCTGGACCTGGAAAAGCTACGTCAGGCTACCTATTCTACACAACTCCAAACAAGTTGAAATTCCACGGAGATTTTTTATGGAATATATAAGAATTATTGGAGCAAATAACTACCAGAGGGGGCCCAGCAGGTGGGCACAACCCACCTGGGTGCGCCCTGGTAGGTTGTGCCCTCCTCGGCTCACCTCTGGTGCCCATCTTCTGGTATATAAGTCATTTTGACCTAGAAAAAATAAGGAGAGGACTATCGGGACGGAGCACCGCCGTCTCGAGGCGGAACTTGGGCAGGAGCATTTTTGCCCTCCGGTGGAGCGGTTCCGCCAGGGGAACTTCCCTCCCGGAGAGGGAAATCATCGTCATCATCATCACCAACAACTCTCCCATCTTGGGGAGGGCAATATCCATCAACATCTTCAGCAGCACCATCTCATCTCAAACCCTAGTTCATCTCTTGTGTTCAATCTTGTTACTGGAACTATAGATTGGTGCTTGTAGGTGACTAGTAGTGTTGATTACATCTTGTAGTTGATTACT
This sequence comes from Aegilops bicornis, assembly GCA_021605145.1. NCBI lineage: Eukaryota > Viridiplantae > Streptophyta > Magnoliopsida > Poales > Poaceae > Aegilops > Aegilops bicornis. The sequence goes on along the minus strand of CM038669.1, from coordinate 340,531,526 downwards.
ATATGGTTTATTTGATGGAAGATTATATGTTCAGATCCATTATGCTATTTAATACTCCTTTGATCATGAGCATGTTTATCACTTGTGAGTAGTTACTTTTGTTCTTGAGATCACGGGAGAAATCATGTTGCAAGTAATCATGTGAATTTGATATGTGTTTGATATTTTGATAGTATGTATGTTGTGATTCCCTTAGTGGTGTCATGTGAACGTCGACTGCATGACAATTCATCATATTTGGGCCTAAGGGAATGCATTGTGGAGTAGCAATTATATGATGGGTTGCGAGAGTGATGTGGCTTAAACCCCAGTTTATGCGCTATTCCGTAAGGGACCGATTGGATCCAAAAGTTTAATGCTATGGTTAGAATTTATTCTTAATACTTTTCTCGTAGTTGCAGATGCTTGCGGGAGGGTTAATCATAACTAGGAGGTTTGTTCAAGTAAGAACAGCACCTAAGCACCGGTCCACCCACATATCAAATTATCAAAGTAGCGAACATGAATTAAACCAACATGATGAAAGTGACTAGATGAAATTCCTGTGTACCCTCAAGAACGCTTTGCTTATCATAAGAGACCGTTTTGGCCTGTCCTTTGCCTCAAAAGGATTGGGCTACCTTGCTGCATATTTGTTACTACTATCATTACTTGCTCGTTACAAATTATCTTGCTATCAAACTACTCCACTACTTACAATTTCAGCACTTGCAGACATTACCTTACTGAAAACTACTTGTCATTTCCTTCTGCTCCTCGTTGGGTTCGACACTCTTATTGAAAAGAGCTACAATTGATCCCCTATACTTGTGGGTCATCATGGCGTGAACTTCGTTATGCCGTGCTGGATCAGAAGGTGCCCACTTATGATCCTTATCTGTTTAAGTTGATTGAGGAAACCCGAGCAGCTGAGTTTCCACGGGAGTCCCTTCCCACTGAGCATATGGTGACTCATGGGTTTCTGAACTTACGCCACAAGGAGAACTAGGGTACTGCTCCTACTGCCCCTACCGATGAGATTATACCTACAAACTTAGATGATGAGCCTGAGACTGATTATGAGTTTGTCCCCTCTCCATAGAAGGTACCATGTTGGGCATCCAAGCTCAAGTCAAAGCTGACAAAGCTCTTCTGCATGCAAGCCAAGGGTCGATATAGGGCTCACGTGGCTGATAAGGCGGCTTGCAAGCGTGACAAGACCATGATGAGGCACATGGGTCTGGAGGTTGCTAGTGGCTCTGAGGAGCGGGTTATGGATGAGGAGACTTGGATCTCGTAGCACTGCCAGTGGTCAGACTCCAAGGCCGAGCGTCAGCGTGAGGCAGCAAAGGATTCTGAGGAGCACGAGGACTCAGATGAGCATGAGGAGTACTGATGATGTCTGTAGCATCTCTACCACCTTGGAGTAGTTTAGTGCTCTTTGCCCTTTTGGTGTCTTGATGCCAAAGGGGCAGAGAGCTTAGGGATTTGCTGAGTCACGAGTGTGTCTTCTTTGCCGTTGCTTTCATAATCTCATGCACTCTTTCTCGTTTGATTTGCTTTAGTTTGTGTGTGGAACCTTAAGTACCTATCATATGGTGTGACACATATTCTACCCTATCTTTATCTTTATGTCAAGTACCTTCTTAGCTTGTGAGATGTTAGCTATCTTGTGCCCTATCTTTATGCTCACATGCTACTTTCTTGCATCCATGCTTATCTATCTTATATTACTAATGCAAGTGTTATCAGTCTATAAAATATAGGGGAAGTGTTGATCCTAGTGTGTGTGCTTTGCATTTCAAAGGCATACTTAATTAGTGCACACATCTAGGGGGGGCGTCTATATTTTGTAGATGTTGGGTTTGCATATTATCATGTTTCATCCTTGTGCAAATCCCGCGTTATCATCAATCCACCAAAAAGGGGGAGATTGTTAGGGCATATTTCTCCCTTAGTAGTTTTGGTGATTGATGACAATGCATCTGCGGACTAATCGTGTGCTTTGAGCATTTCAGAGAATCTATCATATGGTGCAAGACGATTTGTGCCCCTCGGAGCTATTGGGAAGACGGTGTTTTTCTTGCATTTCATTTTCGGTGGATTTGAGTCGTAGGATCGCCGTACTATTAAGAGGGGGTCCGCTTCGGAAAGGTTTGGGTGTAATCAACACGCATACGCCTTTTTCGCACCCTCTTTGTTTCCGGCAATTGAGCCTGTCCTTCCTCTATGCATGGGCTTTCCAGAGTCACTTAAGTGGTAGTACCGCTCTGCTTTCGGTAGTAGTACCACTCAAAGAAGATCTTGTCAGCAGCTCAGTGTTGGCAACACTTCCGCTTGTTTTTAGTGTTCTGTAAATGGGTGGTAGTAGGGCGGTAATTCAGTGCGGTAGTAACACTCCAGCGGTACTGCAACCCTGACTACCACCCCACTACCGCAGATTTACTGGACTTCCAACAGCTAGGCGGAAGTACCGCTCCTGTGGAGTTGTAGTACCGCCCCGGTGGAACTACCGTTGTTCCACTACCGCAAGGAGTACCGCTTATATTTTGCTCTCTGGATAGCACTGTCCTTCGAGCAGAATTAGAGCGTCAGTTGGCAGCAGCACTACCGCCCTGCTTTATCTACTACCACTGGTTCCTCTAGTTTCTCAACACTAAGCAGAAGTACCGCTGGTGGGAGCGGTAGTACCGCTCCGGCAGCACTACCACCTCCCTGATGTGTTCAGTTAAACACAGCTGCAAAAATCTTTCGTGCCAGCGGAAGTACTGCTTGCCTGAGCGGTACTACCACTTGTGCACGGGCTGAAGGGGCATGATGGTTGGATTTCATTCCCCACTATAAAAGGGAGTCATCTTCTCCAAGTTGACTTACCTCTTCCTCCCCCAAGCTCCATTGTTGCTCACAAGCTCATGTTCGCCCGATCTCTCTCCCTAGACAACCAAACTTGTTGATTCTTTAGGGGTTGGTTGAGAAGGCCTAGATCTACACTTCCACCAAGAGAAATGATTCCCACCACTAATGTCTTGCAGATCTTGTTACTCTTGAGTGTTTGAGCACCCTAGACGGTTGAGGTCACCTTGGAGCCACATGACATTATGGTGAAGCTTTGGGTGGTGTTGGGAGCCTCCAATTTGGTTGTGGAGAGAGCCCCAACCTTGTTTGTAAAGGTCCGGTTGTCGCCTTCAAGGGCACCACTACTAGAATCACGGCATCTTGCATTGTGCGAGGGCGTGAGGAGAATACAATGGCCCTAGTGACTTCTTGGGGAGCATTGTGCCTCCACACCGCTCCAACGGAGACGTACTTCCCCTCAAAGGGAAAGAACTTCAATAACATATCCTTGTCTCCACCGGCTCCACTTGTGGTTACACTTTTACTTTGTGCAAGCTTTACTTGTGTTTTATCTCTTGCTTGCTTGTGTGGTTGTTGTTGCTAGCATCATATAGGTTGTTCACCTAGTTGCATTTATAGACAACCTATTTGTTGCTAAACCTAATTTGTTAAGAAAAGCTAAAAATTGGTAGTTACCTATTCACCCCCATCCCCCCCCTCTAGTCAACCATATCGATCCTTTCACTCTTGTTCCTCATGATTGGCTTGTCGTTGAGGACGAGGGTTTCGTGCCCGGTTCCTCCTTTCTTGGCGCTCCTCAAGACGAGTGGATTCATCTTGTATCTCTTGAAGGAGCATTTCTTCTTGTTCACGCACTCGAGCTTGCGCTCATCGATGACACGAGTGGCCTCTCGGAGTGCATGTTGTGATTCAAGCGCTTGTTCCTCACGGCGTTGTTGCTCTTGCCGTAGTGCATCATCGTCTTTGTTGCCTTGGTGTTGGCGTCGTGGGGCTTGCTCTTGTTCCATGGCACCTTTTTCTTGGCGACGAAGTCGTTCGCGCTCTCAAATATAGTCTTGCAAACCATTTCCATGGAATGGATTTTCTTGAGCTTGGCGATCTTGATGGACATTGCGGAGATGAGAACGAGCTTGTTGAAGACTTACATTGGAAGAAGGCTACGAAGAGTGTCGACCAGAGTGGCGTCGTTTTGATAAAGATGATGTGAATAACGTGTGGTTAACCATCATGTGACGAGATTCTTCCATTTGTGTGGATAGCTTGGCATCAAGATAGTCCTGGTTCCTTGCTTTCGGTTGACGAAGGTCCATGGAGAGTTTCCCCATGCGGTCTCCCAAAGCTTCGCTTTCTTGATGTAGAGCTCGTTGAATGCCGAAGAGATGATTTTTTGTGTCGTAGTCGTGCGCTTCATCTCAGTCCTCGAAGAGTGGGTTTGCCGAAGTGCTTGGCCTATCCATGATAGTCAAGTGGTGGTGAGTAGGAAATGAGAGAACAATACCGAAGTTACCTTTTCTAAAGATTGAGGATGTATCGAGTATAACTCAATATAATGCTACAATAATAGAATTGGTACAGGGTTTGTTTCTCACACCTACAAAAGTAAGGGATTATCGAGGAGCTTGGTTAGGATGCGTGGCACAAAATTCAAGCAAGTGTTAGTCAAGATATTGATAATGCTAAGAAGGTTCACAAAATTACAAGTAATGCAAATATATCAAAGCCTAGGATGTCACTTGGAAACACACACATGAAAGATAAGTGGTGTAACACCCGGATAATTAAGCTACAGTAAAACTCGGTTAATGGTGCCATGTCAACTCCGGTTACTATTGATAGACCCGCGTTAGTTCAAACAGATTCAAATTAAAAATTTAATTAACGGCAAACATCAAAAGTTTTCAAATGTAAAAACTAAAATGTACAAACTGTGGCAAATATTCCAGAAGTAATTATGGTGGTGAACCAACATTTTGTAAAGCGTTTTAGTGCGCTAAAATAAAATAAAACAGTAAAAGAAAAACTAAAAAAACAAAACAACAACAACAACAAAAAATATAGAAAGAGGAGAACCCCCCTTTGGGCCACAGCCCACCGCCTCTGGGCCAATCAGCCGACAAGGCCGGCCCACCCCGCGCCCTACTAGGTCACCCCACCCCCATCGAACCAAACCCTAACCGCACACTCCACTCCCCACGCCTCCCTCTTCCCCGATCCGGATCGGATTGGGAATGGCCTCGTGGCCCTACTTTCGAGCCGCCTCGCCGGCCGCCGTCCTCGTCCCCGACGAGCCCCCCCTCGCACCCCCTCTCCTCCCCTGGAACTAGATCGGCGACGCCGCCCCGATCCCGTTGCCCCCGAGCCCGACGCCGGGGCCCGCCTCCGCCACCACTGCCGCGACGGGGCCCTTCCCCACCGGTGCCCCTCCATCCCAACCGCATCGCCCCTCTACCATGGGCTTCGCCACGACCTCCCGCGCCTCTCCCTCCCGAGGTCGACGCCGCGCCCCTGCCTCGGGTCGTCGCCCACCCGCCGCCTCACGGGCGTGCCCGTCGTCACCGCCACCTCGACGCTGTAACACCCCAAAATTTTTGCCAAGTTTTCAATATTAAAAAAATTTTGCCAAGGGTTTTAAAAATCTTTATTTCTGTTGATTTCAGAACTCTTCTTTTATTGTTAAGGAGTTTTGTATTTTTCCCAAGTGGAGCTTTCCAAAATACATTGGACTTCTTTGCCATCTCATCAAAACAATTTCTAAATCAGTAGAATTGTTTATTAAATTATTTCACCCTGAGCTTTATTCATTAAAATGAACTGGATTAAAATTTTGGAGCTCTGTTTGTACTACAACCATTTGATAAAATCACTTAAAATTTCAACCAAAATTTGGAGATGTCATGAGATTTCACTAAATCAATTATGTGCATTAATAAAATTATTTCATTGCTTATTTTGGGTTTTTCACCCATTTTTCTTCTCCGTCCAAAGGCAACTTTGCACTACAACCCTTTCAAATATTTGTTTCTAGCTCCCACCAAAATTTTGGGATGTCGGTAGTAGCATGCCATTCAACTTTATGCAAAAACATAGTGATGTCCTTTGGAAAATTTGAGTGCAATGTGACCTCTTTTTCATTCTCGACCAGACTTGTGTTTTCTACTACAACTCTATTATTTCTTGCTCTAATGACCTTGTGTTTTCTCATGCTTGTATTCAACCTTGCAAAACCCCTAAGTCCAGGAGCATGCTCTATTTGGAACACTTTTGGTCCATGAAATGATGCCACTCACTCCCCGCCTGAATTGAGGTTTTGCAAAACTTGCACTAGCAAGTTTCTCCTTTTGCAAACCGACTTCACCACCCTCTCTTATATCCAAAGAGACACTGCTCGAAGATTTGGCCCCTCCAAGAATAGCCTAAGTGCTCGTGGCATTTTGTCAAACACCGAGGTGCATGATCGACGGACATAAGTTGTTGTTGGCATTGTGAACTTGGTCTCCTGACCAAACCACCTTGTCCCCTCGAGCTTCACTCTATCAACAACCTAGCCTGGTTCCTTGCCAGCCTCACCCAAGCCCTCAGCAGGCTATGGCATTTCATCGAGCACCTTTTTCGTGTGTGCTCTGGGCGCGCCAGGCGTGCGCTTGGCACCCGCCGCACTGAGTCACCGCGTCCCACCTCAAGACTCAAAACCCGCCCCAGCCAGCCTGTCAGGTCCCCATGCACCGACACACCACCCCGACCAACTGGCGCCCCCACAGGCGCCCACCGCCAGATGGCCGTGGCGGCTAGGCTGCCGGCCGCTAGCAGCCCGATCGTGGTCGGCGCCGCCAAGCCACCCCTTGCCACCTACCCTTGTGAGCAAGTCTGAGCTCATCCGCAGCCTCGTCCGCTAGCGCTCGTCGCCGCCACGTCGCCCAAGCTACAGGGAGGCGGTTTGTCGTAGTCCTTATCGCCAGCCGCCCCAGAACCGACCTCCACCGCGTATATAAGGGCCCCGGAGCTCAACCAAGTCCTCGAGCAACCTCATTTGATCCTCCTAGTGTTGCCTTGGCCCGCGGTCGAGCAAGGGAAGGCCTTCTTCCCCGAGTCCGGCCGGTTCGGTCGCCGCCAAGCCCCGGCCGATTCCATCGCCACCAGTGCCTCTCCCTCTCCACTCTCTCCACCAAGAACTCCCCTTCCTCTCGCGAGCACAACCCTCGCTCAATTTTGGCAGGAGACCACCGCAGCCCCAAACTCACTATCCACCCGAATGCCCCCTCCGCCGCGGAGCTCGCCGCCGGCGACTCCCTCCACCCCCGGCTACCCTACGACCACCGGAAGAATCGCCTAGGAGTGGCGGATCCATCCCTGCACTCGGATGCCCTCGAGGAGCCGCCTAACGCCGGCGAAGATCGCCGGAGTTCCCGCCTCTGTTCGGCCAGAGGAAAGAGAGGGAAGGAGACTGGTCAAACCTGACCAGTGGGGCCCCCTTGACCCACTGGCAGTGACTCAGGCGCCGTCCACGCTGGATAAGTGGAAGCGCATTTTCAAAATGCGCCGACGGTACGATATAATCGAAACGTTTTTCTGTTTTTCGCTTTTATTTTAAAATCAGATTTTGACCGTAACTTTGATCGTCGATAACTTTTTAAATACAACTCCAAATGAATTGATTCTTTTTGCTACCTCTCTCAAATATTGTCTAGTTTATTTTAAGATTTATTTGAAAAAAAATTCAAAACAACTTTTGTGTTGTTTTTATTTTGTGTGTTAATTCAAATATATTACTTTAAATAGGGTTTTTGAAGATTTCATGATGATTTGGATGCACCCTTCCTTACCATGACCTGAAGGCAAGCATTCTGAACCCTGGTGAATTTTTGTGTGTGTTGCATAGCACCGTGGCAACACCACCCCACACATACATGCGTCATTTTATGTGAGGATGTGATCCTATTCATGGGTGCATATTAATAAGTTTATGCTAATGAAGTTGACATGATTTGGGATGGAAATCACCGTCATACGTCTTTCATGCATACCGAAGGAAAGACGGAAGGCCTCTGTCTTGGGTAGACACGGGCTTGCCCTAGTCCTCCGTCGAGACGGTCGTGTCCCATTATGACATGAGGGGATGTCGCGTGATGTTTTCATCTGTTGTTTGAGATATATGCATTGTTGTGCTAATCATGCAGGGAATATTACAACCTCCCGAGTCGACCGTAGATCGAGTCTTGTGCCAAGAACTCCCCATACCGCTTTCAGACTACCACTCGTGGTTCTACACCAAGTAGGGTACGGTTCAAGAAGTTGTCAACCCTTTCCTAGCACACACCGCATGTAGAGGTCGTGGTGGGAGATATCGGAGGCATCCGTAGTCATACCACCGGTCCAGGAGCATGGGTGTTTCGGTTGTAGCCGAAAGGGGTAGCTTCCGATTATGCCATGTATAAATTTTGTGATCCCATGTTACGTCGAGGTTGTAGCCTCCCACTTAGAGTTTTGCTTAACAGGTGTTGTGGGTGATTCCGGACACATGTGAGTTAAGCTGGTGTGTGCAAGTTAGGTGTGTTTTCAACAAAAGATCAGACGGAATTAGTCCCGATGGACTAAAGAAATCCGTTACTCGTGGGTAAAGAGTACACCCTCTGCAGAGATTAAACCTATTCGAATAGCCGTGTCCATGGTTAAGGATTACAGTTTGGGATGGGTCAAGTGTCGGTCTTAGTGTCGGTCTTGGAGGTGAAACGATTAAACACGGAAGTACGATTGTGACTTGTGATAATTTATAGTTACTATTTTGGATGTGGACTAACCCGTGATATTTTTTCGTATTCTTGAATATCCCCGATGGTTCTACCTCCTGGATATTCATTGTGGCATTTCTTTTAAAGCCCTTTATGTGGTGTCGCTCGACGCTCGACCGTGGCATTTCTTTTAAAGCCCTTTATGTGGTGTCGCCAGACGCCTGATCGTGGCATTTCTTTTAAAGCCCTTTATGTGGTGTCGCCAGACGCCTGACCGTGGCATTTCTTTTAAAGCCTCATATGTGGTGTCGCCAGACGCCCGACCGTGGCATTTCTTTTTAAAGCCCTTTATGGGGTGTCGCCAGACGCCTGACTGTGGCATTTCTTTTAAAGCCCTTTATGTGGTGTCGCCAGACGCCTCGACCGTGGCATTTCTTTTAAAGCCTCAGATGTGGTGTCGCTCAGACGCCCGATCGCGTGGCATTTCTTTTAAAGCCCTTTATGCGGTGTCGCCTGACGCTCGACGGTGGCATTTCTTTTAAAGCCCTTTATGCGGTGTCGCTCTCGCCCGATTATGCATTGTTCTTGTTTCTTTATAAGCCCTCTATGCGGTGTCGCCAGACGCTTGATTGTGGCATTTTTGTGTTATTTACTTCATGATTACTATACTACCATATTATTATATATCCAAAAAAATAACATACTTGGACGCATCGTAGCTTTACTTACCTCATGTGACTAACGCCTTAAGCATGATATATTTTCAATACCTCATTGTTAAATCATGCCTGTGTTCATTGTGTTTGCAGTACATTCAAAGTACTCATCGGCTTGTCCTCGCTATTGTCTTGGCCAGATTTCATGTTTGGAGAGGAGCGTTGCGGTGACTGTCCCGTAACCTAAGCATCGGTGATAGCCGCCACGCCGAAGATAGGAGTTAACTCGGTCACTGTTCCGTGGGAAATGGAGTCCCATAGACGAGGATATTTCATAAACCGATTCTGCCATCAACCTTCGTAAACCATTTGTTGTACTCACAGCCGTAATGGTCTTGTACTACACATATTGTATTTTCCGCTTGGAATTTCAGTATCAAGTTGGTGCCTCATCACCTAATGATTATCCACAGGGCCGATGAGCACAAGGGCCATTTTCTAGGAATTATTACCCGGAGAATCGGTCGCCACAGACTTGGTATCGAGCCAGTCGACCATTGGCTAATCCTATCTTAGCCAGTCAATAAACTTAGGCTAATAACCCATCGAGCCATAACCAAGACCTCAGCCAAGCTTCTCGCACAAGATAGCCACACAGTGACCCGACGCTTTCTGCAGTCGGTGCCCAACCTATCAACTAGCCCGTCTATCACCCACCAGGGACCAGCACCAAAGGCGTCTCACTCGCAAGCGTGCGAAGGAAGACTCCGTCCCCTTTTTTCTATAAAAAGGGACGCACTCGCCTCAACCCAGCCCAAATTTCACCGCTTATCCCAAAACCAAGCCACAATGCCCGGGTCCCGTAGTACACCATGAGACTACAAAGAACCAACCTTGGAGGTTTTGTGACCATACTGCAAACCTCACCCGTTGTGCCCTACGCATTAGAAGAGCCACCGAATATGTTGTGTACCAAGGACCCATTAGTGGCGAGAGCCACAATTCTGGGCCATCAGACATATCTACGGTGAGGGGTCTGTCACCCGAGCGCCTCTGAGTTCACCGGAAGAACTACTTCCTTTGAGCCGCAAGCCATCCAACTAGCTGCTCGAGAGGCTATAGTTCATCTCGGGCACTGCCGCCAGAGTTAATCGTCGCTCGTTCCACTACTACCCCAAAGCGTGAAGGGTATGGTAGACCACCTCAAGTTGCCAATGGAGACCATGAGATGCACTGCATTACTGCATCTAGTGCGCTATGTAAGTGCACTGGAGGACCTATTCGATCAGATCACTATTGATCTGGTCGCAGCTCATGGAGAGCTGGTTCGTCGAGCCCCAGCGAGAGAGGAGATCGAGCCCAACGCCAACAATCCTGTCGTGCTATTTGGACAACCGATCGAGACCCTGAGGCCAGCCCCAGCCGTCAGCCAAGGTGCTTTGATGACCCCAGAAATGCTTCGTCGCCTCCTAGGAGCACACTCCAACGGGGTTGTGGTCAACAATCCCCGTGACGGTCATCATCACTACCCCGAGCCTGCAGCCCCTCAGCCCTCTCCAGCAAATTCCGACGGTGAGAACCGTAGGGAAGCCTCGACGTCCACAAGGGACGCCCGCTTGGATTTAAACGAAGTAGACTGAGACACTCGAGTAGTCCCGAGTCCTAGTGTATCCTCGCTTTGTAATTCTGTGATTCCTTAAATTAGCGCAGCCTGGCATCGTGCATTTGTTTTATATAGTAGTTTTGCATGGATGTATTAGCATGCAGTGTGATTTCTCTATCCTTGGCGCAGCTACCCAGAACCCGCCCCGACAACATCCACAGTGATACGTCACTTTAGTAGGATGTGTGTACCGTGGTTGACCCGAGCTGAGCCGGCCGATTCTTTACCTTTACCACGGTAAATGACCCAGTGCCGGTGCTATAAAAGGGCCACCGAGTGACCTTGCCAAGCACCTTCACATTGTGCACCATCCCCACAACCATTTCCTGCCATGCCGAGCCCTAGTATTTATCTGAGGACTCCAGATGCTACCCCAGGTAGTTTTGTCAAGATATTGTGGGATTTTACCCGCAGCACCATGGGCGCAACCCAGCCACCCCAAAGACGAGCTGTTCAAATCAAGGATCACCCTTCCACCTCGAGATATTGGGCAGCCGTGCACATCCCGCCCAGAACCTGAAACCGAGACCCCACAGAAGTCTCTTTCGTGGGGAAATCTATGCCAACCCCGCGCATGGCCGTAGAAGCTTCTGCATATGAAGCGCTTGCTCGCCTTCAATTCGCGGTACCCTACGCCATCGAACGAGGGTATTATTATTTTCCGAGCCGTGCAGCACCCGGAGGAGTAACATCCTTTCCAGGTGGACGTATTGAGAGAGACCCAGTCTTGGCCAACCTCGTCCAATACGCCATCGCGAAGAACGCTTTGACCCAACATGTGATGGGTTATCTGCAGAGCCTCGCTGGATTTAAATCCTCGATCGCCATCGGCAGATCACCGAGGCCCGACCAGAGAGACGCATACATCGACCGTCAATCCACTCCTCCGATAGAAGAAGAGTGTATCCTAGTACCGAAACGCTTTCAAGACCCCGTCCAATTACCATTTTCAATCTAGATGCACCGCTGTATTTATTGTCGCATTTTTGTAACTTATGCTTAGTACCCCGAGTTTCGCAGCAAGTGAATCATTAATATAATCAGCTCACGCATTTGGACTTTATTGTATAACTGTTTTCCTCGCGAGAAATCACGGAGCGTGATTTCTTTTTCCCGAGTTGCCGCATCGTATGTTTTTCTCACGACATAGATCATTTATTTCACACAGCCCCAAGGCAGCAGACTCACCCCACAATTACACGAACACATACACTGCTTGGTAAAATTTTGCAACCGTGTTATGCCTAACTAAGCACCTCCGGACAACAGCTTATCACCCGGCGCACCCACCTACTGTCAGGCCACCGCGATCGCGAGAGCCAAAGAACCGAAAGCAGCGGCATCACGACGATCGCCGAGGATCATCGCCATACAGAGCACCGAGAGCCCCAAAGACTGCCAGCCCTCCGCACAAAGGACCACATACCAGTCCGCGCCCGCCTCCGCCATTAGGGGCCTCGTCTCGAGCTCCGCAATCGGAAACAGAGGAGAAGAAGAGAGAAGGAGGAGCGAGGCCAGGTGTGAGGAAGAAGAGGAGGACGCCATGGTCATTTTATAGATCGAGCTCGGTGTACGGTGGGCGAGGGCCACCAGCGCCGCTCGTCGCCCGACCGGTGTTCGAGGCGAATCCATGAGCAAAGGCCGACAAAGACACTGCCCGCGAGGTGAGTGCACGCTGCACTGCAGCTAGCGCGCACAAGACAACCACGGTACGGCCTTGGTACCCTACGCGCTTAGGGCGTCACCGGTGGAGAAAGCGGGAGAACGCGGGAGGGAGGAAGAAGAAAGAGCCGGAGGAAGGAGAAGAGGCTGACCATGGGCCCGGGTCCACCGGTCACCAGAGAGAGCACTTGTGCTCTAAAAGTGCGAGCGTATTTTAAGATTTAGGATTTGTTCTAAATTTTGACCAGTGTAGAAATCGCTAGTTTTTCCCCAAGACCGTGGATTTTTTCTCACACACCGCGCCAAAGAACCCACACTGCATTTTTGCACCACCTATCGTCCTCTCACTGTAGCCATTTCTGTTTTAATGCATATTTATTTAAAATTTAACTCTTAGCAAATCTCGAGGACGAGATTTTTTTTAAGGGGGGTAGTAGTTGTAACACCCCAAAAATTTTGCCAAGTTTTCAATATTAAAAAAAATTTGCCAAGGGTTTTTAAAATCTTTATTTCTGTTGATTTCAGAACTCTTCTTTTATTGTTAAGGAGTTTTGTATTTTTCCCAAGTGGAGCTTTCCAAAATACATTGGACTTCTTTGCCATCTCATCAAAACAATTTCTAAATCAAGAGAATTGTTTATTAAATTATTTCACCACGAGCTTTATTCATTAAAATGAACTGGATTAAAATTTTGGAGCTCTGTTTGTACTACAACCATTTGATAAAATCACTTAAAATTTCAACCAAAATTTGGAGATGTCATGAGATTTCACTAAATCAATTATGTGCATTAATAAAATTATTTCATTGCTTATTTTGGGTTTTTCACCCATTTTTCTTCTCTGGTCCAGTGGGCAACTTTGCACTACAACCCTTTCAAATATTTGTTTCTAGCTCCCACCATGCCTCTCCCTCTCCACGCTCTCCACCAAGAACTCCCCCTTCCTCTCGCGAGCACAACCCCTCGCTCAATTTTGGCCGGAGACCACCGCAGCCCCAAACTCACTATCCACCCGAATGCCCCCTCCGCCGCGGAGCTCGCCGCAGGTGACTCCCTCCACCCCCGGCTACCCTACGACCACCGGAAGAATCGCCTAGGAGTGGCGGATCCATCCCTGCACTCGGATGCCCTCGAGGAGCCGCTTAACGCCGCGAAGATCGCCGGAGTTCCCGCCTGTTCGGCCAGAGGAAAGAGAGGGAAGGAGATCGATTAAACCTGACCAATGGGGCCCCTTGACCCAATCGGGCAGTGACTCAGCGCCGTCCATGCTGGATAAGTGGAAGTGCATTTTCAAAATGCGCCTTCGACGTGTAATGATAATCGAAATGTTTTTCTTTTTCTGCTTTTATTTTAAAATCAGATTTTGACCAGAACTTTGGTATCGATAACTTTTTAAATACAACTCCAAATGAATTGATTCTTTTTGCTACCTCTCTCAAATATTGTCTAGTTTATTTTAAGATTTATTTGAAAAAAATTCAAAACAACTTTTGTGTTGTTTTTATTTTGTGTGTTAATTCAAATATATTACTTTAAATAGGGTTTTTGAAGATTTCATGATGATTTGGATGCATCCTTCCTTCCCATGACCTGAAGGCAAGCATTCTGAACCCTGGTGATTTTTTGTGTGTGTTGCATAGCACCGTGGCAACACCACCCCGACACATACATGCGTCATTTTATGTGAGGATGTGATCCTATTCATGGGTGCATATTAATAAGTTTATGCTAATGAAGTTGACATGATTTGGGATGGAAATCACCGTCATACGTCTTTCATGCATACCGGAAGGAAAGACGGGAAGGCCTCTGTCTTGGATAGACACGGGCTTGCCCGTAGTCCTCCGTCGAGACGGTCGTGTCCGGTATGACATGAGGGGATGTCGCGTGATGTTTTCATCTGTTGTTTGAGATATATGCATTGTTGTGCTAATCATGCAGGGAATATTACAACCTCCTAAGTCGATCAGTAGATCGAGTCTTGTGCCAAGAAACCCCCATACTTGCTTCAGACTACCACTCGTCTCTACACCAAGTAGGGTACAGTTCAAGAAGTTGTCAACCCTTTCCTAGCACACACCGCATGAGAGGCCGTGGTGGGAGATATTGGAGGCATCCGTAGTCATACCACCGGTCCAGAGCATGGGTGTTTCATTGTAGCCGAAGGGGTAGCTTCCCGGCTTATGCTGCCGGTATAAATTTTGTGATCCCATGTTACGCCGAGGTTGTAGCCTCTCCACTTAGAGTTTTGCTTAACAGGTGTAGTGGGTGATTCCAGAGACGTGTGAGTTTAGCTGGTGTGTGCAAGTTAGGAGTGTTTTCAACAATAGACCGTAGACGGAATTAGTCCCGATGGACTAAAGAAATCCGTTACTCGTGGGTAAAGAGTAAACCCTCTGCAGAGATTAAACCTATTCGAATAGCCGTGTACATGGTTAAGGATTACAGTTTGGGATGGGTCAAGTGTCGGTCTTAGTGTCGGTCTTCGGAGGTGAAACGATTAAACCTGGAAGTACGATTGTGACTTGTGATAATTTATAGTTACTATTTTGGATGTGGACTAACCCGTGATATTTTTCTGGTATTCTTGAATATCCCTGGGATGGTTCTACCTCCTGGATATTCATTGTGGCATTTCTTTTAAAGCCCTTTATGTGGTGTCGCCAGACGCCCGACCGTGGCATTTCTTTTAAAGCCCTTTATGTGGTGTCGCTCGACGCCTCGATCGTGGCATTTCTTTTAAAGCCCTTTATGTGGTGTCGCCAGACGCCCGACCGTGGCATTTCTTTTAAAGCCTCAGTATGTGGTGTCGCCGGGACGCCCGATCGTGGCATTTCTTTTAAAGCCCTTTATGTGGTGTCGCCAGACGCCCGACCGTGGCATTTCTTTTAAAGCCCTTTATGTGGTGTCGCTCGACGCCTTGATCGTGGCATTTCTTTTAAAGCCCTGTATGTCGTGTCGCTCAGACGCCCGATTGTGGAATTCCTTTTAAAGCCCTTTTTGCGTTGTCGCCCCTACGCCCTACGGTGGCATTTCTTTTAAAGCCCTTTATGCGGTGTCGCTCGGGCCTTGGATTATGACATTGTTCTTGTTTCTTTATAAGCCCTCTATGCGGTGTCGCTCAGACGCCCGATTGTGGCATTATTTTTTGTGTTATTTACTTCATGATTACTATACTACCATATTTTAATATATCCAAAAAAATAACATACTTGGACGCATCAGAGCTTTACTTACCTCATGTGACTAACGTCTTAAGCATGATATATTTTCAATACCTCATTGTTAAATCATGCCTGTGTTCATTGTGTTTGCGAGTACATTCAAAGTACTCACTGGCTTGTCCCTGGCTATTGTCTTGGCCAGATTTCATGTTTGGAGAGGAGCGTTGCGGTGACTGTCCCAAATCCTAAGCATCGGTGATAGCCGCCACGCGAAGATAGGAGTTAACCTGGTCAGTTGTTCCCGTGGGAAATGGAGTCCCATAGGCGAGGATATTTCATAAACCGCTTCCGCCATCAACCTTCCGAAACCATTTGTTGTACTCACAGGCCAGAATGGTCTTGTACTACACATATTGTATTTTCCGCTTGGAATTTCTGTATCAAGTTGGTGCCTCATCAGCTAACAGTTATCCTGGTGCCGATGAGCACAAGGGCCATTTTCTGGGAATTATTACCCGGAGAATCGGTCGCCACAGACGCGCGTCCCCATCCTCCTGGCCGGACCTCCCCCACCGGCCTGCCTCCTCGACGCCGATGACGTCCCCGTCTCCCTCCTCGACACCCACTGCCCGAACCCCTACGGCCACTATGAGCGCCTCCCCGTGCTCCTCTCCCCTCTTCCCCTCCTCGTCTTGGCGCCGCCATGCCCGTCCGTGTGTGCAAGGTTCACATTGCGTGCACAAGACCGCACCCGCCCGTGGTCTGCCTCCTCCGCTGCCAGCCTCTGCTGCCGCTTTCGCACCACCATCACTGCTACTGCCATTCGCTACCACCCGCCACACCGGCCCCGCACTCCGTTCCCCACGCCGGCCGGCCATCATGGTCGCCTCAAGCCCTTGGCCTCGCCCGTCAAGACTCCTCAAGGCGGCGCCCGCCAGCGCCTGCCCCTTCCCGGTGGACTCAAGACGCCTGCGCCCGTAGCGCCCGATCCACTTTGGCCTATGGGCCAATGACCAATGGGCCAGTGCCCCCCATGGCCCTATGACACTTGGGGCCCACGGCCCCAGAACGTTTTTATATAAAAAAACAACAAAATTTAAATAAATATTAGTAATAATTAATAATTAATAATTACATTCGATAATTAATTAATCCTGATTAGACTAATTAATCATTTAATTAACCTGACTAATCTACTAATTAAATTAATTAATTTAGTTAGTTAGTTATCGGTCAATAACATGCGGGACCCACCGTCAGTTGACTACCAACCCTGTTGACTGCTAACATCGACATGACATCATGCCGATGTCATTAATCTATTTTTCAAATTAATTTAAATAATTAATTAAATTCCAGAAATTAATAAAATCTTTAGAAAATCATATCTTTTAATCCGTAACTCGGATTAAAATATTTTCAACATGAAAGTTGCTCAGAACGACGAGACGAACCCGGATACGTAGACCGTTCGTCCGCTACGCACCCCTAACCTATCAAACTCGCAACATTCCCCCTCCGGCTCCTCTGCCCGAAAACACGAAACACCGGGGATATTTTCTCGGATGTTTCCCCCCTTAACCGGTACCACCTCATCCCTACGTTAGGTCACCCCTAGCACAACGTATTGCCGCGTCTTGCTTTGTGTTACATTTGATTGCTCATATTTATTGTGTTCCCCTCCGTTACTCCTTTCCCAGACTCGAGACCGATCTTTGATGCCCCCTGTGGTCGACTACGCCACCGACGACCTCTCTCTTGACAGAGCAACCAGTGCAAGCCCCCCTTTGATCACCGTGATATCGCCTACTCTTCTCTATACCGCTTGCATTAGAGTAGTGTAGCATGTTACCGCTTTCGCTAATCCTATACCGCCGCATAGCTCGCCCTTGCTACTATCATTGTTACCTTTACCGCTATCCTACTGCTTAGTATAGGATGCTAGTGTTCCATCAATGGCCCTACACTCCTGTCCGTCGCCATGCTATACTCTTGGGCTGTGATCACTTGGAGGTGATCACGCATATACTATATACTTTCCACTGTTTCATTACCTGTGATACTGTTCGGAGATGGGGGCTGAAAGGACAGGTGGCTCCATCCCGGTAGAGGTGGGCCTGGGTTCCCGACGGCCCCCGACTTTTACTTTGTGGCGGAGCGACAGGGCAGGTTGAGACTACCTGGGTGAGAGGTGGGCCTGGCCCTAGTCGACGTTCGCGGATACTTAACACGCTTAACGAGATCTTGGTATTTGATCTGAGTCTGGCCATTTGATCTATACGCACTAACCATCTACGTGGGAGTAGTTATGGGTATCCCGACATCGTGGTATCAGCCGAAACACTTCGTGACGCCAGACGGGCGCGCGCCGGATTGGATCGAACGCCTGCTAGGCTAGGTCTGCCTTCCGGCCGCCCTGCATAGCGTCTTGGTGTGCTATGGGCGATGGGCCTGCACTGTGGCGCTTAGGTTTAGATCGGCGTGTCGACCTCTGTTGTGCCTAGGTGGGGCTGCGACGTGTTGATCTTCCGCGGCGGGCATGACCGTAAAAGTGTGTCCGGCCAAATGGGATCAAGCGTGTTGGATTATGTGGTGCACCCCTGCAGGGAAGTTTAATCTATTCGAATAGCTGTGATCTTCGGTAACAGGACGACTTGGAGCTGTACCTTGACCTTATGACAACTAGAACCAGATACTTAATAAAACACACCCTTCCAAGTGCCAGATACAACCCGGTGGTCGCTCTCTTTCAGGGATACGAGGAGGGGATCGCCGGGTAGGATTATTGCTATGCGATGCTGCTTGGAGGACTTCAATCTACTCTCTTCTACATGTTGCAAGACGGAGGCTGCCGAGCGTAGTCTTGATAGGATTAGCTATCCCCTCTTATTCTCGCATTCTGCTCAATTCAATCGATATGGCCCTTTACACATATATCCATGCATATGTAGTGTAGCCCCTTGCTTGCGAGTACTTTGGATGAGTACTCGGGGTTGCCTTGTTCCCCTTTTCCCCCTTTCTCTACCCGATTGCTGCAACTGCACGATGGAGCCCTGTGAGCGACGCCACCGTCAATGACGACTACTACACCGGAGGTGCCTACTACTACGTGCCGATTTACTCGACTGTGAGTAGTTAGGAGGATCCCAGGCAGGAGGCCTGCGCCTCTTTCGCTTTGTATCCCAGTTTGTGCTAGCCTTCTTAAGGCAAACTTGTTTAACTTATGTCTGTACTCAGATATTGTTGCTTCCGCTCACTCGTCTATGATCGAGCACTTGTATTCGAGCCCTCGAGGCCCCTGCTTGTATTATGATGCTTGTATGACTTATTTTATTTTTAGATTTGTGTTGTGATATCTTCCCGTGAGTCCCTGATCTTGATCGTACATGTTTGCGTGTATGATTTGTGTACGATTGAATCGGGGGCGTCACAAGTTGGTATTAGAGCCGACTGCCTGTAGGAATCCCCCTTCCACACTTCTTGGCCGAAGTTGAGTCTAGACGTTGCAAAAACTTTTACTAACATGGTTGTGCGGCCCATGGGCCCACGTCGCCATTGGGTGGTATTAGGATCTTTTATTTCTCGTCTATACTCTGGGACTCTGATCTCTCTTCTATTCGGGTTAAATGTTTTTTGCTAAAATCTAACTCTAGGTTCCCGTTACTACTTCCTCCCGGAGAGCCCCTTATTACAACGATACTTTCGCTGCACTGTAAGGTTCCAAGATACTATTCGTTGTTTCCCGAGACGCTTGTGCCGACCGCTTTTGCAAATCCCTACCACTATTATCGGTATGGATAACTGGACAAACTTGCCTACATTCAATCCCATTGATCTTGTTATTACAGGATGCCCTAGACTGCTCTCCGTTGTTCCGAGAATCCTTTGAGCTTACTGCCCTGAAGTTCTTGCCTAATGAATACCCCCTACGGATAATTCCTCGCACTTGTCGAGTATCCGCTCATCCCCAGTTGTTTCACAAAAGTCTTCGAAATGCTATTCGATCCTCCAAAAAAAATCCTTAGCAGCTTATTGCTCTACAAATACTTGTATGCTTACATTATGGATGCTCCCATATCACTAGCAATATTCACTAGTATCTTTTGACACCGTCATTTTGATCCTATTGCTTCAACATGTGTGCGAATGCACACAATCATCGATCAACCCTTCTAAATTATCTTTCCGGCTCAGATGTCATTTTGAACATGAGCTTGTTCTCAACCAATCTATTGGTTGTCGATTGTACCCCTAGGTCTATTGAACTTATCCATCCTTGATCAGAGCGACTGCTTCTGATCCTTTGTTTTGGAAATCGTAATTCCTTTGTTATTTAAGCATCGAATTATTCAGATGTTCTATAATATGATGCCCGTGCATTCTTCTTCCTTCGGTTGAGTACCGATGCTCACATCGGATCCCTTGTGGACCATCGGTTCCTTTGTTGGATTTTATCCGACAGTGTCCTTCATATTGAATAACCTTGAGAGCCTTTCCATGGGTATATAATGCCTTTGGTAAATTGTATCATCTTCTTTAGAACAATGCTCTACTTTCGAGCTTGTATTATTTACCCCAAAGTTTGTGGGATATGCTCGTAAGATGCCCTGATGGGTTGAACCTATGCCTTCCTTAAAATGTGTGAACTCGAAAGTTTTCACGAGTCATACTCTTCTGGTGCTTCGCTAGATAAAATTTCAGCACTACAACTTCTTCGAAAATGAGAAGTGAATGAAAGGTTATGCATTGGGGAAGTGGGAGTCGACCTTGAACTTTGTGTTCATGCCCATGGACACGATGCTGATCTTATCATGGATGCTTCTCTTAAACGCTCTATGGTATAAGTTCATCTTATATATGGGAATTGGTCTTTTGCAACCGTGGTTCCGACCATATTTTCTTCTTGATTCCATTTCTTGGACATGTTAGAGTACTTGCCTTCTGCAGAGCAATACCCTAGTCCAACCTCTATTTTGATCTACCTTGAGTATTACCCCCGGTATCTCGAGGATATCTACCGATTTCACTACATCTTATGCATTCCTGATGAAGTAGTGCCTTTCCCCGTCATAGTCACTCCACGGGTTCTGGGTTGTCGTCAACCGAGAACACCGATTAGTGAATCGAATCGCCCATGTGATTCAAGATTCTAGTACTTTGTGGTTGAGAAGTTTAATACTTCATCACGTCATTCCTAGCCCGATCGGCTATATCATTTTGTGCTAAATTTTAACCGTGCTGCTGGTCCTTCTTCTCGGAGCACAATTTTCGACGATGAGATAACCTTATGACGATCTTCCTCGTCATATCATCTCGCCTTGAACAGCAAGCTTGATTTCGAGTTTTTGCCATACCCGTGGTTCCAATAACCCTTCGCTTCATCATTTCTTTGACTTGGTGTCATCGCCAACCGATTACATCTTCATGAAATCTCTCGACAATTGTGTCGTGGTCATCATCAACATTCTGAGCTCTTCCAAGATATCTATCAAATTCTTGATGAGAAATACCTCCTTGCCCCTCGATGGTTTGTGTTATCATCGGCAACGTTATTGCTCCCCTTTCCATTTCAGACTTGATCATGTTATGGAGCTCCTTCCCATCTAGCTTATGTTATGTTCTACCTTGAAGTATTACATCCTTCATGTAAAGGATGTTGTGAGGATTGCTCCACCTCTTAAGAATTCACGATATAGTAATACTTCTCGCCATCTCCATTCATTCCTAGGTTCCCGTGTTGATTCTAACCGGGATACCAACAGGTGAACTGTGTTGTTCGGATTCTAAAACCTCTAGCAACCCTATTGCTTTGAAGTTAATGGTCGATAACCATTGGTTATGAAATCACCATTCTAACATTGATCCTGCTACCTAAGCCCATAATTCGGGTGCACCTTTCAACTAATGATTGATGGTGTATGTTTTCCTTGAGCATACAACATTATATCATTTCAATCAACAAGTGTCATCTTCTTGTTCACATTATTGTGGAAATCCATCCGCTTGGAATTCTCGATGAATTGTCATGAGCCCATCTCGCCACCTCCTCATCCTCACCTTTGTTTAATGATGAACTATTGCTTCAGAACCCGCTCCCATAGTTCATTTCTCGAGAATCTTGCAATGTCATTTCACGATTTGTGTTGCACCTTTTCCGCTCGGACCCCGAGTGCGAGGTATTATGACACCAATTGGATATGAATCTCGGTCGATATGATGGTTGGGACAACTTTCCAAGAGTTATGATGTTGATCCTTTGATGACCGGTAACATGATGTCATGCCTAGCACCCCCCCCGGAGGACCTATCATTATAGATTCCTTTTCAAAGAAGGTTATCCGCTCATCCATGAGGAAATTGTAAGACTTATTCTACAAGTTATTCTCGATGGATCCTTCGTGTTTCCAAAGTCCGATCTTCACACGAAGACCATGTCAATGCTATCTCGAAGCATGTTAATGGTACTCCGATTTTCAACAGAGCATTTGAAGCACGATGCTAAATTTTATTTATCATTTATCCTAACACCGTTGTATGGGTAATATCATGAGATTCCTCCCCTTACCTAAATGGTTTTCTACTTTATATCCTGTCATGGATATCTTGCTCGCTTGTCCTTGGGAAGGATATACCTGGAATATGTGTTTCAACACATTTTCCTTTCCATTGTTCTGCTTAATCGATAGTCATATTTTCCTTCCCATTGTTTGGTTTAACGTTTCTTGTGACCTATATGATCTAAGCAGTAATATTCCCCTGCTTATGTAAACACCTCGGTGTACAAATCTGTCAGTAAGACCCTGTTACTATTATTGATGACATTCCAGTAACCATCGATGGACGAGAACTTTGCCTATTGGTCCGCCTCGTTCAACGAGCGGGAAAATGGTTCTCTTCGTCCCTCGCCCTTGGTACCGACATTGTTGCCAACATAAGCGATGTGCTATGCTCGACATGTCTTTCTTATGTGATCGTGCAAGACGTCAACGCCCTTCCTACTCTTACCCCACATGGTGGGCCCATAACCCATAGGTCCCTGTGATCGAACCTGATCGTCTGTACACCCCTATTCCCAAAGTTATTCCTCGCGTGGCCTCGTATGTAATTCACGGGCCACCGTCCTAGTGATCTATTCTGTATCGACGCAATACTTACTCTCGCTACTTTGAACCCCTTTCACGCCTTGTAACAGCATCAAACGATTGCACCTTCGCTTCAAACTTCTCATGATACCTCCTTCCCTTGCTCTCGATATTTTCTAAGGTTTCAATTCGAGAGTTACTTTCCTCCACCTTCCCTGATGTTATCTACCAGATAGTCGACCTTGCAGAGGTCCGTTCTCTCGGAATACCCCCTTTATTCTTTCGTAAGTACGACGAAGTTCCCGAAGTAAGAATGACGGCTTCGTCATGATGGCCTAAAGCAGAGGAATGAGGACGTCAATGTAATGGATTACCTCTTCGAGAAGAGCAACCAACATCGAAAAGACCCGTTAGAATTTCGTAACCTAATCCCTTCCCCCCCTACACTACCTCTTAAATCTCGGGACGAGATTTCTTGTAGTGGAGGAGAATTGTAACACCCGGATAATTAAGCTACAGTAAAACTCGGTTAATGGTGCCATGTCAACTACGGTTACTGTTGATAGACCCGCGTTAGTTCAAACAGATTCAAATTAAAAATTTAATTAACGGCAAACATCAAAAGTTTTCAAATGTAAAAACTAAAATGTACAAACTGTGGCAAATATTCCAGAAGTAATTATGGTGGTGAACCTACATTTTATAAAGCGTTTTAGTGCGCTAAAATAAAATAAAACAAAGAAACAAAACTAAAAAAACAACACAACAACAAAAATATATAGAAAGAGGAGAACCCACTTTGGGCCACGGCCCGGTGGCCTCTGGGCAATCAGCCGACAAGGCCGCCCACCCTGTCAGCCCTACTAGGTACCCCCCGACCCCCCCACCGAACCAACCCCCAACCGCACACTCCCCCCCCCCCCCACTCCCCACGTCTCCCTCTTCCCCCGATCCGGATCGGATCGGGAATGGCCTCGTGGCCGTCGCCTGGAGCCGCCTCGCCGACCGCCGTCCTCGTCCCCGATGAGCCCTCGCACCCCTCTCCTCCTCGATCTAGATCGGCGACGCCGCCCGATCCGTTGCCCCGAGCCCGACGCCACGCCGGCCGCCATGCGCCGCCTGCCATCGGCTCGCCCTCACTTCTGGCGAAGGCCGCCAGCGCTCGTTGCCCCTTCTCGGTGGACTCGGGCACGCAGCGTTGCTAGCGCCCGATCCACTTTGGCCTATGGGCGATGACTAATGGGCCAAGGCCCCCATGGCCCTATGACACTTGGGGCCCACGGCCCCAGAACGTTTTTATATATAAAAAAACAACAAAATTTAAATAAATATTAGTAATAAATAATAATTAATAATTAATAATTAAATTCGTTAATTAATTAATTAATTAATCCTCATTAGACTAATTAATCATTTAATTAACCTGACTAATCTACTAATTAAATTAATTAATTTAGTTAGTTAGTTATCGGTCAATGACATGTGGGGCCCACTGTCAGTTGACCAACAACCCTCGTTGATCGCCGACATCAACATGACATCATGCTGATGTCATTAATCTATTGTTCAATTAATTTAAATAATTAATTAAATTCGAAATTAATAAAATCTTTAGAAAATCATATCTTTTAATCCGTAACTCGGATTAAAATATTTTCAACATGAAAGTTGCTCAGAACGACGAGACGAACCCGGATACGCAGACCGTTCGTCCGCTACGCACCCCTAACCTATCGAACTCGCAACATTCCCCCTCCGGCTCCTCTGCCCGAAAACACGAAACACCGGGGATATTTTCCCGGATGTTTCCCCCCTTAACCGGTACCACCTCATCCCTACGTTAGGTCACCCCTAGCACAACGTATTGCCGCGTCTTGCTTTGTGTTACATTTGATTGCTCTGTTATTTATTGTGTTCCCCCTCCGTTACTCCTTTCCTAGAGACTCGAGACCGATGTCGATGCCCCTGGTCGACTTACGCCACCGATTTACCTCTCTCTTGACAGAGCAACCAGGAAAGCGCCCCTTTGATCACAAGATATCGCCTACTCTTCTCTATCGCTTGCATTAGAGTAGTGTAGCATGTTATCGCTTTCGCTAATCCTATACTTCGCATAGCCCGTCCTTGCTACTCAAGTTGTTACCTTTACCGCTATCCTCGCTTAGTATAGGATGCTAGTGTTCCATCAATGGCCCTACACTCCTGTCCGTCTGTCATTATGCTATACTCGGCTGTGATCACTTGAGGAGGTGATCACGGGCATATACTATATACTTTTACATCGTTACATTACCCGTGATAATCGTTAGGAGATGGGGGCTTAAAGGACGGGTGGCTCCATCCCAGAGAGGTGGGGCCTGGTTCCCCGACGGCCCCCGATCGTTACTCGTATGGCGATGGCAGGCAGGTTGAGACTACAGGTGAGAGGTGGGCACTGGCCCGGTCGGCGTCATGGATACTTAACACGCATAACGAGATCTTGGTATTTGATCCGAAGTCCGCCATTTGGTCTATACGCACTAACCATCTACGTGGGAGTAGTTATGGGTATCCCGGCGTCGTGGTATCGGCACTTCGTGACGCCTTGACAGGCGCGGCCTTGGCCGATTGGACCGAACGCTGCTAGGCTAGGTTCTGCTTCCGCCGCCCTCGCAGCGTGCGGTGTGCTATGGGCGATGGGCCTAGACCCTCAATGGCGCTTAGGTTTAGACCGGCGTCTTGACCTCTCTGTTGTGCCTAGGTGGGGCTGCGGCGTGTTGATCTTCCGCCGGGCATGACCCGAGAAAAGTGTGTCCGCCAAATGGGATCAAGCGTGTTGGGTTATGTGGTGCACCCTGCAGGAAGTTTAATCTATTCAATAGCTGTGATCTTGATGGTGACGACTTGGAGTTGTACCTTGACCTTATGACAACTAGAACCGGATACTTAATAAAACACACCCTTCCAAGTGCGAGATACAACCCGGTGGTCGCTCTCTCTCGTGGATACGAGGAGGGATCGCCGGGTAGGATTATTGCTATGCGATGCTACTTGGAGGACTTCATCTACTCTCTTCTACATGTTGCAAGACGGAGGCTGCGAGCGTAGTCTTCGGCTGTGATTAGCTATCCCCTCTTATTCCGGCATTCTGCGATTCACCCATCGATATGGCCCTTTACACATATATCCATGCATATGTAGTGTAGCCCCTTGCTTGCAAGTACTTTGGATGAGTACTCACGGTTGCCTTGTTCCCCTTTTCCCTTTCTCTACCCGATTGCTGCAACAGACGATGGAGCCCAGGAGCGACGCCACCGTCAATGACGACTACTACACTGGAGGTGCCTACTACTACGCAGCCACCGATTTACTCACTGTGAGTAGTTAGGAGGATCCTGTGCAGAGGCCTGCGCCTCTTTCGATCTCAGATCCCGGTTGTGCTAGCCTTCTTAAGGCAAACTTGTTTAACTTATGTCTGTACTCAGATATTGTTGCTTCAATGACTCGTCTATGATCGAGCACTTGTATTCGAGCCCTCGAGGCCCCTCGGCTTGTATTATGATGCTTGTATGACTTATTTTATTTTTAGAGTTGTGTTGTGATATCTTCCCGTGAGTCCCTGATCTTGATCGTACACGTTTGCGTGTATGATTAGTGTACGATTGAATCGGGGGCGTCACAAGTGGGATCCGCGCAACCAAGGAAGGAGCAGAAAATGTGTAATCACAGAAAATGCTCTTGTTGCATGGATACAAGAGAGACAACAGCTCGATTGCTCAAATGGGCTAGATACGCTTGTGCACCAACCTATGAGAGTAATGTGCCGTCTTCAATCCAATTTTGTTATGTATGTATGATCTAATATGATGTAATTATGCAAAGATGGCTCAGTGCTATTGCTTACAAGCTCTTTGTTTCTCCTCTTTTGCCTAAAAGCTTTGTCTTTCTCTCTTTTTTTCGTCTTTTTACTATGCCACAATGCTTGATTTGCAAGCGAAAATATGAGACAATTATGTAAGATATGCACAGGAGATATTTATGGCACAAAGATGATAGCAAGATGATTTTCACGCTAAATGTAGCTATGCGGAGTAAGGGTATCACTATGGTGCACAAAGAGCGTGGCCCGGCAATTCTCAACTCACTAGTCTCGATAGGTAAGTGACGCAAAATGGATGGGGTTATCAATGCAATGGCAAGGAAAGGTACTAGGTGTCGTCGAGGTTACCATCCTTGCTTACGGTTGGTATGAGGATGAAGTGCTCGTTGTCGATGTCGAGTCCGTGGTGATGATGAATAGTGGTGTTGTCGATGTCAAATTGTTCCTAATTAGCCGAAACACCTTAGGAAACGGAAACCGCAACTCAAAATCGATCAAATGCGGAAGGTGGATGCTTTTATGGTGAAAAAGTTTATGGAAGCAAATGGTGGTGGTAATAATCTACGTGGATGAGGAATGTCAATAGCTACAAAACGAGCTAAAGAACAAGCAAAACAAACTTAGGGAGTGAAAGTTATGATGAAAACGATGTTAGGTTTGGGCTGAAACTGGGGGTCGGGCACCCGGTTTGGAGGGTGGAGCCCGGGTGGTCAGCGAGGGTTGGGCAAAATTTCCAGGATCCGGGTGCCGGGGTGGCCCTTTTGGCGGAAAATTAGGGGGGCTAGAAAAATTGGGTGGATTCCGTGGTGGGCATGGTGTGGATGGTTGGGGAGAGGCTAGATCCACTTGCCAAACAACAGATCCATGGACCAAAACAATAAAATCTCACAAGAACCAACAAAATGCAAAAAAAAAATGGTAGGCTATTTTTTTTGAGGATTTTCAAATTGGGACCAAAAAGCAACAAAATTAGGCTCGCAAATGGGGGGTATGGACTCCAAGATGTGAATCGACCTAGTTCATGACACCAGGATGTTGTAGGGTAGAACCCCAAGTGAGGATGTTTTCACACTTGGAGGGGGAAAGAGATGAACTCACAAGAACATAGGGGAAATTAACTCAAACAAAACCCAATTACACATTCACTAGAGTAGCACACATGATATCCACAAGAATACAAGAACAATTCAAGGAAAATAGCACTAGGGTAATGTTCTTCACACTCCAAAGAAGGTGAGGTCTTGATGATAGTCTTTTCCAAGAGGAGGCCTTGATATCCACTAGGGATCTTCTCCTATGAGGTCTTCATCTCCAAGAGGAGTGGTAGATGAGCAAAGCTCCCTCTAGATAGTCCCATACACTTTGCTAACCCTACTTTGGAGTTAGATATGAAGTACTTATAGCCTAGGAACAAATTGAGGGGAAAACTGGGATACATGGATCATTTAACCCAAAATGCGCGCAGGCATGGCTGGAGGGGTCCAGGCACCCGGGTAAAGAGACCGTGCACCAGGGGGGTCGCTGGGAGGAGGGGGTCGGGCACCCGGGGTCGCGCCAGGTGGGGGGCACCCGGGGTGTGAGGGCTCGGGCACCCGGAGGGGTCAAGGGGCAATGCCCCTCCTGTGGTCGTCGGTCCGGGCACCCGGGGTGGTCAGGGAGCTCACCTGGGTGGCGACTAAGGGCCCGGGCACCCGAGGTGGTCCGAGGCCTTCGGTTCTTTGCGTATGCGTGTCCTTCCTCCTTCTCCGTGGGTGCTTGGGTCTCCCTAGAGTTGGCAATGGGTACCCATTACCCGCGTACCTATGGGTGAAATCCCTATTAGGGCAAGGGTATGGGTCAAAAATACCCACTGTACATAAATAGGAAAATTTCATACCTATGTACCCGCATATATTTTGACAAATAGGCCTAATATATTATTTAATCACATATTAAAAATACCATGAGTACATAAATCCCACACCCCTAAAAGGATCTCATCATGCACACATGTTAGGCCACCGCACCACAAAAACAAGCCCACGAATGAGTATGTGTTGTTGTCATGATGTGTTGTTGTATATAAATTATTATTATAAGTTGTTGTTTATGACTGTGTAATGCTTAAATTGATGTGCTGCAAATCTGGATAATTTTACCCGCGGGTACCCATTTACCCTAATGGGTGACGGGTATGGGAAAAAATTATACATGTCAACGGATATGGGTAAGGTTTGGGATGACTGGTAAGGGTATAGGGTGGCTCCACCCATACCCAAACCCTGTGGCACCTCCTTCTCCCTCCTTGCCTCCTCTTCACAGCCTTCTCCTTGGTACCTAAGAATGCATAATGTTTTGTTTGAGGTAGAAGCCAATTCTCATGTGAATCCAAAGAATGCTTAAAGAGGAAAGAGTTAATTTCAGTTTCAATGGCACGTGCTCGTGCTCTCGTCATTGGTCCGCTTCGTGTTTGCGGTGGTGATAGAATGTCTATGGGGATGCTCGTGGGATGCAGACGCATCAATTTTGCTGGGATGCAACAAAGAACATGCATCAGTGAACCAAAACAACCGCTAGACAGTCTTACTTGGGTTGGGATCCTCTGCAGTACCATATGGTGCTGTAGTGCCGATGACATGTGGGGCCAGGTCCCACATGGCAGTGACTGTACAGCACTGCAGAGGATCCTAACCCCGTTGGATGGGCACATCGTGGATATGGGTCGTCCAATCAGCCTGTTGAATTGACACATCGTGGTGTGTTTTGGGCCGTTGGATTGGCACATCGTGCTGCGTTTGACCGTGGCCCACGCCCGCCCGTCAGCGTGGCATCTAGATGTTGCGCCTACCAGTAAGACGACACACCACACCAAAGACCCTGAGGAGGTGGGTCAACAGCACCACATACACTTCGAGACAATACGCGAATAAGCTATTACAAATTGAAAGGACACTGCAAGATTTCCTATATGAAACAAATACGAAGTAATTTCATGGAGTCATCTACCAGATGTTCCAAAAGGTGATAAAAATTCTGCATTCAAACAAAACATGCACTTTTCAATTATTGCCCGTCCTTTCACGTTGTTGCTTGACGCATAACATATCTATCAAACTGATAACTTCATCACATTAACTTCCCTCTTCTTTTCAGGTACTGCAATACCGATAGCTTGATCGCTCCCACCTTGGAGAAGACCAGTCCTACAAGAATACTGCCAAGTTAATAGAACGCCCATAGTTGATTCAGATAGGTACAGTGCAGAATATCACCAGTAGGGTTGTATACCCAACATGGGATAAACAAGGGTGGGAAAATGTACTTCCAACTGTGAAAACAAAGACTACTTTACCACAACTACATTAGACACAATGTAGTGAACCAGTTATCATGTAGAAGCATTTGCTTTGGAAGAGCAAAACGCAACGCAACCATCCTTCCAACACAAACAGAACAGAGTTACATACGCAGAACATAGAACCGTTCATGTGCTAGACTGGTGTTTTGGTTGCTTGCAGACTCCAGGCAGCATAAGATATGAATAGTAGTACAAATAGAGAATACCAATGTTTCACTATATAGATGATGGACTAATCCAATTTTTAGGGTTAGCCGCTCAGAATGAACATACATAGAATCTTCCGGATATCAAGTCACATGTATGTCTTGACTAATAAAATTAGGTCAGACCCTCTATGATGTCAATTGTTTTGTAATGCAAATGACCAGACCTCCATGTGATTGTCAGGTACAGTTAAGACCGTGTGAGGTAGCAAATGTGCTGGCGTAAGGGATGCATGGGCCGTAATGGTGCAGGCAGGCTGTTGCCAAAGCCATGGAGTTAGACAGGTGAAACTATGGCACCCAGCACCATGGGGGCAGTAAGGACTTGCAAGATGATAAATTACACATTCTACAGTAACAAGGTGGTGCAGTGCCATATAAATGGTTGCATCCAGGTCGGATAGAATTCCCTACTCCGGGTGAATGCATTGTCTTGAGCTCTAGAAAAACACAAGAAACCCACCAACGAACAACAAAACTAAGGGCATTGTATTACTGTATAAAACTATGAGTCCGGCTGCTAAAAGATGACACCAAACAAAACATCAAACAACAGAGACATCTCTCTGGCGGATTCCTTTTTCTAAAGGGCAGCATCTACACCTTGTGTCTCTCCCACCAACATTGTCTCAAAAAGAAGTACCCAAAGACTCGGTGGTAGAAGGTGCAGCTTGACTTGCTGGAAATTGCAGGTAGAAAGATTTGGTTGAAGCCTTGAAGGATGGCCATCATACAGATGTGACAGCTAATATGAAGAGAAAAACTGAGAGTAAGACAGTACTCCTATTGGTCACAGCCAACTAACATCTCTCTTCAAAATTTTGATTCAAATTCCAAACTCTAGATCCCAGGTTATTTTTGTTTCCTGGAAGTAAGATCAAGACTGCCCTTGATTGACACAAACACCAAATGGGGCAGGAAGAGTCTAGACACAGTGGCTGAGAAAACAAACAGTCCATATGAATATTGTGCACAAACCACAAAGTAAATTCATGAGAAGCAATTACCTTGTTCCAAGCAAATTGAGGTGCTTGGAGAACTCGGCAGGAAGAAAGGTAGAGTAAACCTGGGGTTTTTCTCTGGCAAAGTACAAAGCTTCATCAGCACAGAGGTCCCCCACCTGTTCTGTACCATTGATGTATGCAGATGACGACTTCACCTTGCCATTGCTAATGTCAATGGCAACAATCCATACCTTATTATACATGTACGATGCTTGGTCATGCCCGATCATGAAGTAAATGACACTGGGCTCATACATGCTGATAACAGGGTACTCTAATGGGGTACGAGGAAGATGTGTGAGTCCACCAAACCCTATCTCACTGGATCTAATAGATGCATCCTGCTTCCACTTCATCACGCCGTTGCTTTCTGTTTTAGTGCCCAGGAGGTGATGGTGAAATCATCACTGGCAGGTTCAGTGGTTTCAAAAAACTCATCATTGCCATCGACAACTTTGACAAATTTCATAACCTCACCCTCTGTGACACCAACGGTGTGGTACGCCTCTACCCATGCTCGGCCCTTGTGTCCGGCCCATAATATGGGCAATTTAGCCGGGAGTTCCAGGTATAGGAGCTTGGGGCTCTCATTGAACACATCGCAGAACAAGATACCAAAGGAGTAATCAACCCAACACAGGTAACTCTTGAAGGGGATGACTGTGTGAGCATCAAAGTTCTTAAAGACCTCCTCCAAATCAAATTCCTTCACATCGTCGCAGGGTATGATGGGCGGATGCTTGACCTCCCAACTGCGAGAGATAGACGGGCACAGGACCTGGAGTTTAGGTGGCGCCCCGGACTCGGTGATCTCGAGCTGTGCGACGGCGACCTCATCCTCTCCGCGGCACAGGACGCCTAGGTCAAGGCACTTCAGCCTGCGCAAAAACTGATTCGTCATGACGTCAGCACTGGCCTTGATTTGGTCCTGGACCTGGGCAATGGTCCCGTCAAGAGGGGGTAGCCGCTGTAGAGACGGCGGAGAGCCACCACCGGCGGTATAGTAGAGGAAGTAGTCGATCATCGGGATGATGTTCTCGTAGCCTGGCACAAGGATAGGATAACTCATCTGGAGGAGCACCGTGGCGCGGTGGGCGGCGACGATGTCGAAGCTATGGGACTGCGACAAGCCTTCATCCATCTGCAGATAAAGGCGGGACACCTCCGGCGGCTCAACGAGTTTGAAGCAGATCTGGAACTTTTTATCCATGGAGTTGGTGCCGGTGGCCAGGGTTGAATCGGCGTCCTTGGGGAAGGTGAAGTTCTCGCTCCAGAACACGAAGCGGTCGAGCATCAACCAATCAGGTAAGGTGGTGCTGGTGGAAGCCATGGCGGGTCGGGCAGCAGCGGCGGCGAAGGTGAATTGGTGAAGTGAATCTCCCGACAAGCTAGGGTTTGCTTGTTTTATCTCTTTCAGAGCGACGATGGATTTGTTTTTCTTTTTTGTTCGGTATATATTCTTACGACCGCGCAACGGCGCGCTTGGCCCAGGAAAGCCCATTCTGGCGCCGATTGGCGGTAACCACCTCGCCGTGGTGCGACAGCCCAACTCTTACCTCCTCAAAATAAAAAAGTACATAAAAAGGCACATAAAAAATAGTTTTACATCATCAAAAAGTGCATTATACATCAGTTTGAGCATGCCCCTAAAAAAACATCATCTAACATGTTACTTTAACCGATGATATAAAATAGACACCATTTGCTCCAACAAATGATGTATATTGAGCACGATAATTGCATACATATTGAACATATTTGTATCAAACTCATCTTCTCAAATAAATCATAAACACTACAAACAAATTGTTCATCACACATCACGTACATTATTCAAATTATTACACAAATTTTTCATCACACATCACACGAGAAGATGAAATTAGGGATGTTGTTCCCCATGTCACTTCCACCATTCCTCCATGGCGTCCTTTTAAAGATCACTAGGTGTTGGGGCGCGCCTGTGGCGCGCCTCTTGAGGGAGAGCTGGGCGGTGCCTAGTTGTAGTCGCCCCTTTAACACCTATTTCTATTCTAATTAGCGTTTGGGATGATTGCTTTAATTAAGAAACTTAGCAGCAGAAATAGAAATATATATACAGAGAAAGCCTATTATGGATCTAAACATGAACTATATGACTGAGAATAGTGCATTTAACATAAGCAGCAACATAGGTTTAGCGTCTTGAAAAGCATGTGATAAAAGGGCCCAAAAGCAAACCATAGGTTATCACAGGATAGAGCATAATTAGGAGTACTTAGTGGTACATTATATTAGATTATACTGACACAGGGGCTGCAGTGTCTTCGATGGTGCATCTAGAGGCGATGCACGGTGAGAACCAGGCGGCGCTTTGAAGTGATCCTTGAGTGTATCAGCAAGTCAGATGAAAAAATGTCCATGAGCTGATGTTATTTGTATGTATCAGCAAGTCAGATGGATAAGCCCAGAAATACTAAGATTATACGAGTTGATGTCCATCAAAGTGATTGTACTGGTGTGCGGATTATATTTGTTTGAAAAGCAAGCATGTATATAAACACAAAAGCAGCCGAGAAATTATGAGCTCAGATCCATTATACTGGTTGTACATGTAACGAGGACCACCCATTACAGTTTGTCCAAAAGTAGTGTAGCACATATGTCTCTTATATTTATAGTACAGGAAAGAAGAAATCCGGACAACTCTTATTACTGTCACAACATTAAATGATCAGCCTCTGCTCAAGTGCTTGGCATGTAAGATCAGATCCAGTGCGGCGAGACGGTCTGAGCCCTCGGCTCATACGACTGGGCTTCATCAGTATTGCCTACCTGCTTCTCCAAGACAATTCAGAAAAATTATGAAAAACAACACAATGTCTTTGTCTTAATAATAGACTTACTAATATCTAATTTATTTCAGATGTCCGATCATTTGAAGGTAACACAACTTGAATTTCCTAGGTAGATATCTCAGTCCCCTTCAAATTAGGAACAATAACAGCAATGAACACCAAGCTTTGAACGATTTTTTTTTTCAGAAATGTCACTCAGGCCTGATAATCCTCC
Source organism: Aegilops bicornis (assembly GCA_021605145.1). Lineage (NCBI taxonomy): Eukaryota > Viridiplantae > Streptophyta > Magnoliopsida > Poales > Poaceae > Aegilops > Aegilops bicornis. The sequence goes on along the minus strand of CM038669.1, from coordinate 340,497,279 downwards.
TGCAAAGATGCACAACCTTTGTCCAGAAAAAAACAAACACTGTGAATACAACAAAAGAGGATGAGAGGAAAATTAGGCAGGCAAAGAACATGATGAATTGAAGGCATCACCTTCCTAGTGGCATCTATTTCATACTCCCTCCATTCCGAATTACTCATCACAGAAATGGATGTATCTAGATGTATTTTAGTTCTAGATACATCCATTTTTGCGATGAGTAATTTGGAACGGAGGGAGTAGATCAGCACTCGAGGCTGCATTTATTTATTTATTTTACTTGAAACATCATGCATGATTTCTTACTGTTTTGTTTTTAAATTAGAATTTGGCAAAAAGAACCAGAAATTAGTTACCATATCAAAAAATCACTTGACCCAGAGTACAATTAAAATTCACAGTAACCGAGATAAGCTTAGTCCCTGAACAACCAACAAAAACTCATGCAATATTTTGATATAAATGGCACAATGAATGTCACCAAGAGGAGGGCGGCCGCGTGAGCCTCATCAGAGTTGGTGAATATCTACGGTGCAACGACAAACTGTAACTGCTGAAGCATTTAACTGTCACATACCCCTCGCTGATGCGATGTAGCAAGAAACATCAGAGGGATTTTGAGGCATCGAAAGCAGTAGGTTCCTCAGGACAGGGTCCGGCTTCAACTTCTCATATGGCAATTTACCGTGCATGCTGGCGTGGAATTCCTCGTAGTCGAAATCATAGCCCATAAGCTGGCACATCAACAGGATTATGAAAAAAAGTTAGAAACAGAACATGTAGTTGAAATACTATGAAACTAACAGAAACTTGTTAATCTAAGCGTTGTGGGACATATATACCTTCAGACCGGCCATTGTAGTTCCTTATTCCCTGTACAAATTTAGGCACATCTTGGGGACCAAGCTCTCCTCAATCTGAAGCTTGTTCAGCATGCAGTCTACGATTTCGTAGATACAACTATAGCACACAAATTCTGTAGCATGAAAACCGAGGATTGGTGTAAGTTTATTATTTTTCGTGCTCGGCTGGGAACCGCTCCGCTAGTTTGTCACGCTGGGCGGCACATGATATGATAATGCCATTGTGCTACTACTAACAGTAGGTCCATGTAGGACGGATTATCTGAAATCCTAATCGGATTCAAACCTAATGATGGTATACAATCCTTCAAAAGGCAAGAACATACTCTAGAATTTGACACATTAATCTTCTTGTGCGACTGAAATGCCCATTTCCTTGGAGACATCCGAAAAATCCTGAAGGAAACACACTTCAAGTTATAGAAGACTTATAATTGCAAGTAATCAAAGTTATGAACCAAAAAAATTGAAATGGCTACTGTACCTCAAAGATTTGCTTGATGTAAGGCTTCTCTGGAGGCTTTGATACATGCATCCAGAGATCATTGCTCCAGGAACCAATGATATTCAAGTAAATTGCATAGTCAATAATATCACACACATGTTGGTCAAAACTTCAAGCCACTGTAACAAAAATTGATAACCTTGCTAGTTCCATTTTAATTGTAGGGTCAGCCAGATGTTAATCCAAAGAGAAGATTAAACTTGCTTCTGGTCTTAGGGCTTGAATAGATGTGTGAAAAGATCCTTGCAATTTTCAGAAGAGCTACAACTCCGCTTCCATTGCTATGACTTCCCACGGAAAGCGCCTGAGAACATATGTATTATGAAAATATCAGAAATAATATCAAAGAAGATTCTTGGAATATTTTTTCAGGGTTACATACAGGTGCAACACCAAAAGTGTCAAAGTCTGCAACTATGGCAATAGTTGGCATGGATGTGAGTACACCATACACCATATTCAGAGTTGATGAGACTGAATAATACCAGTTCAAACAGGGCAGCATGATCAACCTGCTCCAGAATAACACACCCATGTGAATCCATTAAAATGTCTTTTTTTGCTTGCCATCATTATTAACAAACAGATCCAAACAGAAGATATTACAATGCCAATCAAAGCATTTATTCACATAGGCCATAGGCTCTCCATAGAAGCAGATGATACATACATGATCTAAGGACCGACAAGTCTGTCATACCAATGGTGAGCAGAGTGGCTTCTTCAGCAGGCGTTCTGACTCGTCGGCATCCGGCTTCTGCTAAAGCACGACATGGAGGTACACATGGTTCTCCGTCTTCTCGAAGTTCCATGGCAAGTCCTCCCTTCTGAATCCCAGGAACAAGTTCATGTCCACGTACAACCCACATCCAATCTATACACAAACATAGATAGAAAGAAACAATTCACTTATAATTTCTTTAGCGGTAATAAATGATTGTGACCACAGTTAACCACAAAGAAGATGTAATCAGTGAAGATAAGCATGGACCAACCTTTTAGCAGATTCTTCTTTTTAGTGAACACCATACGGGCAAGTTCCTTTTTTTCCTGGATTGCAATAACACCACAGCATGAAAATCTGATAAGCAAATGGCACAACTAATTGGTCATTGCACAAAAAAACAGCCAAATACGACATCTTCCTAATTATAGGAATCCAAACCATCCATAGGACACATATGACCAATATAACAAATTGCTAGAGTAGATGTACAGTCATGTTGTTGTTCAAAAATCTTTAGAAACAAATTGCAGTTGAGGGCTCACAAAATTGCAGTTGGGGACTCACCTTGTAGATGCAGGCTAGCGTATCTTGGAGAGGAGGCAGTGGTTGTGTGCTTGGAGGGCCTGGCCGTCGCGCTGGCTTCGCTTTGCTCTGCTTGTGTCTGCCGCCGTATCCGCTCCCATGACACGCCGATCTGAGATATATACTGATGACAACTTTTTCATTGTAATATTCCTCCACAAAAGAATGCTCAATTTGCAGTGGATCAAAAACCAGCTAGTCCCTTAACCAGGTATATGATATTTGCTACTCCATTTGTAAATCGCATGCGTCCGGAATAACATTACTACACTGCATCATGAGTTAGGAAAAAAAATCAAGCTTATAAATGAGAACACAAAACTCTGACTTCCTTATTTTCCTCCTAAGAGAACCAATTCATCTTGAGTATACCACAACCTAAAATTGGCACTATCCACTATCCTTACCATTGCAAATACTCGTGAAAAAAGATACAGCGAAATTTTGAGTATACCACACCTAAAATTGGCACTGTCTACTATCCTTACCATTGGAAATACAGAGGTGGTGAGCTATGGATCTTGTCAGAGAAGTGCTTCCTCCTCCTCCTCTCGCCGTACACCTAACCATGAGTTCTTGGCGAACTTTGTCCTTCCTACCACCAACTGCTCTGTAGTGCAAAGCCTACAAGTTATACAAGTTACAGATTAAGCTGCAATTAGAAGCAAACCGATAGAAGTATGTCCAAACTAAAAAATAATGAAATTTACTCTATTGTAAGAAAAGTAAATCAAAACCACAGTCAATTTCACTGGTTGTGTATTTATTTGGACCATTGGTAAGACAATCAATAATGCCTGTGGTCTAATACAACAATTCCAGCAACTCAATGCATTCAGCCACAAACATGGTATACAAAAATTGTTATTCTACGTACTAATTACATATAAGTAATAACCATTGAGAAAATGGAATCAAGAACCCAAGGTAAATCTTAACCAGATGTCTTCCATGTAGAAATTGCAGCTGGCCACCCACTTGTACCTCTTAATCAACGAGTATCTAAGAGGGGAATGGGGGAGGACAAGGAGAGGAAGATGACCTGCGCCGGGAAGCTCCTGTGCCGCCGTTGCTTCATCCCGCGTGGCACCACTGTCGGGCCTTTCCTACCTGCTTTCCGCCGATTGTCCGCACCGCGGCCACCGCTGCGTTGTGGACGAGATGATCAGAAAAGGAAGGAAACAAAGCGACGGCCATAGTTGGATCCCTGGAGACGGACACAATGGACACCGATGGTGGAGAGGAATGGGGAGTAAATCGGCGGCGACAACGGTGACCTTCAGGCGATGACGTGTAGAGGAGGGGAGCATGGCGAAAACCTGTGACGACGGAGTGGGCGCACGGTGGCGACCAGCCCTGCTCGAGTCACCTGCCTCCTCCTGGCTGGATCTGCAGGGCCTTCACCGTCAACGGGGAGCAGCGATGTGCGGCGGCAGGGCCTGTGAGAGGAGGAGAAGTGGAGAGAGGACAGAGGATGGGGTGGGTAGAGCCGAGGAGGAAGGATCGAGGGCAGCGGCGGCGGCTGGAGAACGAGGGAAGAGAGGAGGAGGAGGAGGCGGCGGCGGCGGCAAAGAGGGAAGGCGTCGTGGCCTCGTGGAGTCTGGTGGAGACCCGCGTTAGGTTTAGACCAATCCCGCGTGTGTGAGCGATTTGACCAATCCCGTCGCGTTTGTTTTGTCGTTTCCTATCCGACGTGGCTAGCGCGAGTGTTCGGCCTTGATGCACACCTTATTATTTTTAATTGTGGGTATCGACATCTCGAATCTCATGGTACGTCTCAACAAAGCATCGGATTCAGTCCTCCCTTCTACGCGGCTGCACGGGTTTCCCCATTAGCTCATAAAAAGGTGTAGCCCTAATCTTCGCCACGCTTATTTTCAATGATTATGTTGTGCATGATCACGCACGCCGTCATGATGTAACAGAGGATCTCTTGGTCCCAAAATCCTCGCACAATAGCAAATCGGTCCTGTAGAATCCCGAGAGCACTCTCCACATCTTTCCTAGCTGCCGCTTGAGCAATCTGTAAGTAGAGTTATTTCTTACCTTGTGTTTAAAATTGGCTTCACAAAAGTAGACCACCTTGGATATATCCCATCCGCAAGGTAGTAGCCCCCTTGTAGATGCGGCTAGGAACTCCACCGGTGATGACTCTCCGCTGGCTAACTTGGCAAATATAGGTGACCTCTGGAGCACATTGTTGTCATTGCAAGAACCATGCGTCCCAAAGCACGCATGCCAAATCCATGCCCCGATCACCACGACCTCGAGAATGACGGTGGCAACCTTGTTGCATCCTTTGAACTGTCCATGCCATGCTACATGGCAGTTTTCCACTTCCAGTGCATGCAATAGTTTGAACTGTCATCCATTATATTGTTCGCAAAGAAAGCAAAAGAAAATCATCCAATGAAGAAAGCAAAAAAAAAAAAATACTTGCACAAAATTCGTCGAACACATGGAGTGGAAGGAGGAGCACACCGGCCGACAGTGCGTCAGAGACAATGTAGTTTTCCGTGACGAATCAACCACGTGGCCATCGGGAACAACCTAGTAACCGCCAGCATGTGAAGGTCTTGGCAAAATGCCGATGCTACTCTCGTTGGAGTTGTTGGATTTCCTCGAAGAGTAAGGGTGATGTAGCATAACAACATAAAGTATTTACCTCAGTTAAGAACCATGGTTTATCGAACGAGTAGAAAGCACCAAGCCACCAACATTAGCAGTACCTGCACACAACAAATTAATTGCTTGCACCCAACAAAGGCAAGGGGGTTTGTCAATCCCCTTGTTCTTGCTAGCTACATGATTAAAAGAAAAATAGGGATAGGGCAAAGCGGCTAGAAAGTAAAGAGCAATTTGACGGTGTCCTGGACTAGGGGTACCAACCTGGTTGGCCCACAGTCCTTGGGCCGGGCTTATGGGCCCTCATTCTCATAAGGACTCCGGAAGCCTCGCACCTCGACGTGATCAAGACAAAGCCGACGACTTGATGTGTAATCCAAGGATATCTTCGGTCATCAGTGCACATCCTTGGACCCGCAACCGACCATGTAACCCTAGATACCCCTCTGGCGTGTATATAAGCCAAGGGGTTTAGCTTGTAGAGGGGACCCGGTCATAATCACATCCTCCTAGCCCTAGGGTTAGGACACAACTTACAATCTCGAGGTAGATCAAGCTTGTACTCAATACACAATCATCAATACAACCAAAGCAAGACGTAGGGTATTACCTCTTCGAGAGGGCCTGAACCTAGGTAAATATTTTCTTCTTCGACCCTTGTGACCCTATAGGAACGAAGCATGTCTACCAGAGCGGGGTGAATGGGAGTTCTAAATTTTCTTCGAAAAACTTAAATCTCTCAGAACCCAGCAGCGGAATGAAAGAAAAGTAAACTACGGTGAACTAGAACAGAGCATCGAAAGAGAACTAAAACATGCATCGAAGAATCATACGAATGGACGTGCATCGAAGGTAATCATGAGTGAGAGAGATAACCGAAGATGCTCGATGGCGACAAGGAATTTGTTCGACCAGTTCGTCCTTCTGCACAAGGACTACGTCTGGTTGGAGGGGCTGTGACTTAACACGGAAGATAAACTCTCTTCGCCCTATTCTCCTCGACAGTCGATTCGTCAACCGATGCCGATCACTTATGGTAGATACTTGAAGGCGATCTCCGAACCTTTACATACTTCTTCTTTGAGAACCACAACCACTCTTGGTCTCTGAAGAATTTGACACCTAACCGTCTAGAGAGTTTGCAGCTCTCAAGAGTAATAGGCGGAGTGTACTAAACTTTTCTAGTGATGCTAAACCACTATATAATTCTTCGGCTCTAGGGTTTTTCTCTCGATGGATTTTAAACCCAAATCGCTCAGATAGTGGGTTGCTTAACAATCTTCTCATAATCAAACGGAGCAGCCACAGGACAAAGCCGACGCGGGGTGGTTATTTATAGCCGCAGCCTTCCCTGACGGGAAATGACCATTTTGGACACGAGGTCCAGTCAATGGCCAATCGACACGTTCACAATGGTCTGATTTTTGGAGCAACGGTAACATTACTTGAGGAACAAGTAATGCTAACTCCTCGGTCCGAGTCAAATCTCTCGCAGCAAAGAGGATCACAGTCTCTTGCTGGCAAGTATTTGCTCGGAACACAAAGAGATTTCTCTCTCCTTTTTCATAGGATTTGGGTTTAGCATCAGAGAATCAAAAGCGTCGAACGCTACATCCCTCTTAATAGTACGGTGGTCCTATGACTCAATGAAAGAAGAAGAATGACGAAACAAATGCTACGTCTTCACTTCGTCTTCATTCTTCCTCTAACGCGGTCATATTCTTTGAACAGACACTGAACCAATTGCTTGAGCTTCAGCAATTTTTAGGGGTCACTCTTGTTAGCTTTATCTTCAGTAATAACCTTTGCTACCATGGAGGGAGATTATCTTCGTCGTTTGCATCAAACTCCTTGATACTTCAGGGACCTGTTACTCTGTGTGCACTAGCAAACACATAAGTCCCATACTGTTTATGTCAACAAACTCCAAAACATAAGGGGACTATCATTGCACCAACAATCTCCCCCCTTTTGGACAGTTGTTGACAAAACAGATAATCATCAAAGTGAAGATAGATAAGTGAAAGTAAATTGAACAAGAGTGAACTTGCGTTACTTGACTCGATGATGAAATATACTCCCCCTAGATGTATACAGGGTCAATTGATATACAATGAAACTCCTTGCAATTCATTTACTTATAAGGAGGATTTTTCAATCAAGCGAGGTAATGATTTGCACTAATGATAATTAATCCATGGAGAATATAGTGCAATCATTTATGACTTCTAACAATAATTCCACCTTAAAAACAAGTACTTCGAGAGAGAATGGTGCAGCAGGCGGGGTTATTAAAATTACAGATCATATCAAAAGTTTTACAACAGAGCACGTCAAGAGGCATAAAAAGTCTCTAAAACATACACCACAAAAGACTCATAAACCAGAGCAAATAAACATGGAGACCAAATCCAACAAAGAAAATCTATCGAAACTCTCGATGTAATTCTCCCCCTTTTGTCAACTAGTGTCAAAAAGGTGATGAAAAACATGAGTGCGAGAAATATGTGAATCTGATTCACTGTGAGGCATCGCCCGAAGAACTTCCCGAAGACATTTCTGATTCAGAGGTGGCTGGTAGATCTTCAACGTCATCAGCAGCAGCAGATTCTTCAAGACTGGCGTGGTCTTTGAGAGGACGGAGGCAAATTGGGATCGACTGTTGGGACCTGCGAGACAAAAAAAATTCTTCAGCAAGTTTCTCAGTGGGCAAAGTGGCTTCTGACTCGTCGGGCATTTTGTGCACCTGAATCCGAAGTAAATTCGTTGTTGGTTCACGAGCTGGCAAAGGCGGAGTAAGGCGATCTTGAAAATCTCAGTAGTAAACCCTTGATCAATATACTCATAGAGTTCTTTGAGATGGGAGTGGCTCAACTACTTCTTTGAGAAGAGTTTCTGAAGCAATTTCCATAAACACTTCTTGTTTTCTATTGTGATCATGTGCATAACTTTTGTTCGGTTGTGAAGTGCATTAAGTTCAGCTGCCAGATGTTCTTTCTCTTGACGGTCTTCGACCATATGCTTCAGCAACAACTGTTGAGTGTGCATTCTCACTTCAAGATGTGAAGGAGGTTGAGTGTTCGGAAGACGATCACGCTTAGGTAGCTTTGGTCCATTGAAGGTGTTATGATAATTAGGAGGGCTTGACACTGGTGCGTTCTCCAAAGAAAAATCTCCCATTACTTTCAGCGTATCACGCACAGGAGGAATGAAGCTTTTGTGGCTGACTTTGGCAAGATATTCGGTTTTCATTGCATAGTCAACCACTTTCTGAATCTAGGGTGCAAATACCTTGATAGTTTTCGGTGACTGAGCTGAATCCATCAGTATGCGCAAGAACATATCTTCGACATCAAAGATATAACCTTATGAGATGACATGGATGGTTTTGCGAAGAACATCAGATATTACGTTGTATGTATTCATCCCGGCCAGTGGACAGAGGGTGTAAGTGAGAATATGATATAAAGTTTGATTGTTGAATCTCAAGTGCTCAGGCAGAGGAGGACCATTGTAGTCACGAATTTTATCTTCATCCATTGTGCATCGGAAATCTTCGTCGGTGATTGCATCAATGTTATGAACCCGAATCCCAGTCTTGCCATGTTCAAACCGAGGGAAATGAAAAATGAGGCACAAAGTCCATGGCAGAGCATTTTATTCTCTTTCCTTCAGTCATCCATTCCATGATCCACTTTATGCTATCTGATTCATCACCGGAGATATATAATGTTGCATAAAATTGAAAAATAATCTCCCCGTTGCTGATAGCCAAAGACATTTGTGAGACCAAAGTCTTCGATGTCTTGTAGTATTTGGTTGAAACAACAGATGTTCTTCATAGTAGCAATATCTAGGAACTCACGAGGGAAAATCTTGAGGCTGTCATAAAGAATCCACGAGTAGTATATTGCCTGTTCCTGGGTCTAGAACCGAGGAGATTCAGATGTGTGGGGCTTGCTTTATGGACTCTCTTGAAAGAAAAGCGGATGAGTGTTCCGATTGCAAAGAGGCCCTTTGATGCCAACACCGATGGAAAACAACGGCAGTCGCTCGCGAGGATAAGGGTACTTGAGTTCATGTTCAACAGAGATCGCTTCACCGCCATAAATTACTGAGTCTGGGTGATGAGAAGAGGCAGGTTTTGTTGCAGAGGGATCAACATCTGAGGTTCATCGTGCAGTATCGAGTGAAATTCTCAGAGAGATGGATCAGACACTCTGTTAGGAACTGAGTCTTTATTGGCCACAGTAGATAAGTGAAGATTTGCTTCAAAAGTTGTTGGAGGAGCAAAGGGAGGAACCGAATCATTTGGTTCAACACAGGCTGGAGAAGCCTGGTGTGCAGACTAAGCAATTTCACCTTCTTCCAAAACATTTGGTTGAGCCGGAACTTCTTCATGAACTGGTGAAGCCACGAGCACTGATTCAGTTGGCCTTGGCGAAGTAGTTGCATCTGCAGCTGGTTCAAGAGTCGGCGAAGGAATATCTCATTCCGGAGATTTTTATTTCTGTGGCTCAGTGACTGATGGAGGAGGAGGAGGAACATTCTTCTTTGCTATCTTTTTGTTCTTCTTTTACTTCGACGGGTCGATGTGCCCTTTGACAAGATCATTTTACCCAGTCACTTGGGCTTGATGATCGAGGCAAATTTTGCGAACGATTTGATCCAAGTCTGAGTGAAATCCCAATCTTCTGTGCCGAAGGATAGTCAGAGCCTTATTGACATCCACATAATATTCTTCAAGTTGCTTGATGACAAACTTGGATTTCATATTTTGCATATGGTTGTTAAGCTCTTGGAGTTGGGCAGTGAGGTCATTGATCTCAACTGAGTCATTTCTCATGTCGTTGATCAGATCAGAAGCTTGAGTAATTACTTGATGTCTACTACGCAACCTTCTCCTTGTAGACGTTGTTGGGCCTGCAAGTGCACAGGTTTGTAGGACAATAGCAAATTTCCCTCAAGTGGATGACCTAAGGTTTATCAATCCGTGGGAGGCGTAGGATGAAGATGGCCTCTCTCAAGCAACCCTGCAACCAAATAACAAAGAGTCTCTTGTGTCCCCAACACACCCAATACAATGGCAAATTGTATAGGTGCACTAGTTCGCGAAGAGATGGTGATACAAGTGCAATATGGATGGTAGATAAAGGTTTTTGTAATCTGAAATAATAAAAACAGCAAGGTAACTAATGATAAAAGTGAGCGTAAACGGTATTGCAATGATAGGAAACAAGGCCTAGGGTTCATACTTTCACTAGTGCAAGTTCTCTCAACAATAATAACATAGATAGATCATATAACAAGCCCTCAACATGCAACAAAGAGTCACTCCGAAGCCACTAATAGCGGAGAACAAACGTAGAGATTATGGTAGGGTACGAAACCACCTCAAAGTTATTCTTTCGGATCAATCTATAAAAGAGTTTGTACTAGAATAACACCTTAAGACACAAATCAACCAAAACCCTAATGTCACCTAGATACTCCATTGTCACCTCAAGTATCCGTGGGCATGATTATACGATATGCATCACACAATCTCAGATTCATCCAACCAACACAAAGTACTTCAAAGAGTGCCCCAAAGTTTCTACCGAGATTCAAGAACGTGTGCCAACCCCTATGCATAGGTTCATGGGCGGAACCCGCAAGTTGGTCACCAAAACATACATCAAGTGGCACATGATATCCCATTGTCACCACAGATAAACACGGCAAGACATACATCAAGTGTTCTCATAAAAGACTCAATCCGATAAGATAACTTCAAAGGGAAACTCAATTCATCACAAGAGAGTAGAGGGGGAGAAACATCATAAGATCCAACTACAATAGCAAAGCTTGGGATACATCAAGATCGTGCCATAGAGGGAACAAGAGAGAGAACACGAGAGATAGAGATCAAACACATAGCTACTGGTACATACCCTCAGCCCGAGGGTGAACTTCTCCTCCTCTCGTCATGGATAGCGCCGGATGATGAAGATGGCCACCGGTGATGGGTTCCCCCCCTCGTAGCCGAACGGGCTCCCGAGAGGTTTTTGGTGGCTACAAAGGCTTGCGGCGGAACTCCCGATCTATCTTCTGCTCGGAAGTTTTAGTGCGTAGGTATATATGGGTGAAAGGAATGCGTCGGTGGAGCTTGGGCCCCCACGAGGCAGGGGCGTGCCCTAGGGGGTGGCGCGCCCCCACCCTCGTGGCCAGCTCCCGTATCTTCTGACGTGGGGTCCAAGTTCATCAGGTGGGTTTCCTTCCAAAAATAACTTCTCCAGTTGATTTCGTTCCATTTCGACTCCGTCTGATATTCCTTTTCTTCAAAACACTGAAATAGGCATAAAACAACAAATCTGGGCTGGGCCTCCGGTTAATAGGTTAGTCATAAAAGTAATATAAAAGTGGATAATAAAGCCCAATATTGCCCAAAACAGTAGATAATATAGCATGGAGCAATCAAAAATTATAGATACGTTGGAGATGTATTAAGCATCCCCAAGCTTAATTCCTGCTCGTCCTCAAGTAGGTAATTGATAAAAAAGAATTTTTGATGCGGAGTGCTACTTGGCATAATTTCAATGTAATTCTCCTTACTTGTGATATGAATATTCAGATCTGAAAGATTCAAGACAAAAGTTTAATATTGACATAAAAATAATAATACTTCAAGCATACTAACAAAGCAATTATGTCTTCTCAAAATAACATGGCCAAAGAAAGTTATCCCTACAAAATCATATAGTCTGGCTATGCTCTATCTTCACCACACAAAGTATTTAGATCATGCACAACCCCGATGACAAGCCAAGCAATTGTTTCATACTTTTGACATTCGCAAACTTTTTCAATCTTCACGCAATACATGAGCGTGAGCCATGGATATAGCACTATGGGTGGAATAGAAGGGTGGTTGTGGAGAAGACAAAAAGGGAGAAGATAGTCTCACATCAACTAGGCGTATCAGCGGGCTATGGAGATGCCCATCAATAGATATCAATGTGAGTGAGTAGGGATTGCCATGCAACGGATGCACTAGAGCTATAAGTATATGAAAGCTCAACAAAATAAACTAAGTGGGTGTGCATCCAACTTGCTTGCTCACGAAGACCTAGGGCATTTTGAGGAAGCCCATCATTGGAATATACAAGCCAAGTTCTATAATGTAAAATTCCCACTAGTATATGTAAGTGACAACATAGGAGACTCTCTATCATGAAGATCTTGGTGCTACTTTGAAGCACAAGTGTGGTAAAAGGATAGTAGCATTGTCCCTTCTCTCTTTTTCTCTCTTTTTTTATTTTTTTATTTTTTTATTTGGGCCTTTTCTCTTTTTTTTATGGCCTCCTTTTTTTTATTTGGACTTCTTTGGCCTCTTTTTATTTTTTCGTCCGGAGTCTCATCCCGACTTGTGGGGGAATCATAGTCTCCATCATCCTTTCCTCACTTGGGACAATGCTCTAATAATGATGATCATCACACTTTTATTTTCTTACAACTCAACAATTATAACTCGATACTTAGAACAAAATATGACTCTATATGAATGCATCCGGCGGTGTATCGGGATATGCAATGAATCAAGAGTGACATGTATGAAAGAATTATGAACGGTGGCTTTGCCACAAATACGATGTCAACTACATGATCATGCTAGCAATATGACAATGATGGAGCGTGTCATAATAAACGGAACGGTGGAAAGTTGCATGGCAATATATCTCGGAATGGCTATGGAAGTGCCATGATAGGTAGGTATGGTGGCTGTTTTGAGGAAGATATATGGTGGGTGTATCATACCGACGAAAAGTGCGCGGTATTAGAGAGGCTAGCAATGGTGGAAGGGTGAGAGTGCGTATAATCCATGGACTCAACATTAGTCATAAAGAACTCATATACTTATTGCAAAAATCTACAAGTTATCAAAGCAAAGTATTACGCGCATGCTCCTAGGGGGATAGATTGGTAGGAAAAGACCATCGCTTGTCCCCGACCGCCACTCATAAGGAAGACAATCAATAAATAAATCATGCTCTGACTTCATCACATAACGGTTCACCATACGTGCATGCTACGAGAATCATAAACTTTAACACAAGTATTTCTCAAATTCACAACTACTCAACTAGCATGACTCTAATATCACCATCTTCATATCTCAAAACAATTATCAAGCATCAAACTTCTCATAGTATTCAACACACTCATAAGAATTCTTACAAATCTTGTATGCTTAGCATGTTAGGATTATTTAATCAAATTACCATGCTATTTAAGACTCTCAAAATAATCTAAGTGAAGCATGCACTAGTAGAAAAAGGGTCAAATGTGAGACACATTAGTCCCGGTTTGTAACAGAACCGGCACTAATGTGTCCATTAGTGCCGGTTCCAACGGCTAGGCGGGAGGAGCTCTTTAGTACCGGTTCGTGGCGAACCTTTAGCACCGGTTCGTGCCACGAACCGGTACTAAAGAAAGTGGTGGCAGGATGTTGTCAGAGTGGGGCCCTTCCAGCAACTTTAGTACCGGTTCGTGGCATGAACCAGTACTAAAGGTCGTCCTATATAAACCCTTCGTCCACCCGCACTCTATTCTTCCCCCTTTCCCCTCTCCCTCTCCTCTGTTCTTCCCTTCTTCCTCTCGAGTTCATCACAAAATTTGCCCCAAATTTGTCAAGATTTGCAGGCCCCCATCCATTCAAATGATCACCAAGGTTAGCAACTTTGTCCTTTCATCTCTCATTGCTAGATTAGCTCTTGCATTGGTTTATATAGTGATTAATTGTGGGTTTTAGTAATTTGGGAGGAATTATATGTGGTAGTATTTGATTTATATGCAATTTGAGGTCAAAATAACACTTAGTTTGCATATGTAGGTGTGTTTTACTTAGTGCCTTCTAAATCTCCGTCAGAACCACCGCCGATCGCCTGCACCGTCTCTGCCGCCAAAGACCACCTTGTGGTGAGCCTCTTGTTCATGAAATTTTATATAAAAATTGATGTTTGTGTGATTTGGATATATAGTTACTCGTATAATTATCTTACAAGACGTTGTTTGTTATACATAGTGCCATGGTTTGGATATCCGTCCCCGTCGGCCCTCGTCCTTGTTATGATTCGGATGTGGTATATTCTCTTTTAAAACTATTTGTTGCATTTTGTGTTTATGACAAATTATGCCCATCAAGTTGACATAGATATTTTTATCTAGGAGGTATGTGAACCGGAAATTCCAACCGACCCTATTGTCGAGAGGTTAAATTTAGTTGAAAGAGAAACGAGTACTTGAAAGAAAAATTGAAAAGAATTGAGGGGAGAAGATGGAATTGGAGTTGCATGTTGCCGATGTAAATGCGATGATCACAAGATCAAGATGGAGAAAATGCGCTTGAAGATTAGAAAGATTAGAAAATATGCCATCGATAGTGAGGCTTGGTATCATTATCTTTGTTGGATCAATTGTTACCTTAGTTGCGATCTTGATCGCATTTGTTGTTGCATTTAAATGCTTTAGCTAGAGAGTTATTTGTTTGTTGCATTTAAGTGTTGTATGAACTTTATGTATGAACTTGTATTAATTTGGTCTATTCGGTGTTGTGTAATGAAGATGAGCCGGCAATGGATGTACGATGACCGATGCTCTCCCAGTTCGTTGAGGGCGTGCATACTTTTCTCGCTTGCCGAGGCAAACAAGCGGGCAGATGGTTTTATGCCTTGTCCATGTGTCAGTAAGAATGGTCACAATTGTTTCTCGTCAAGAACCATTCACGCCCAATTGCTTGAGTCCGGTTTCATGCCCCACTATAATGTTTGGACCAAACACGGAGAAAGAGGGGTTATGATGGAAGACAATGAAGAAGAAGAGGACGACGACATCTATCCCGCCATGGGTTCCCTGAATACGATGATACAACAATGGGGGAAGAAGCTGAGCCGGTAATGCGGAAGAAGTCGAGCCGGCAATGCGGAAGAAGTCGAAGAAGAGGCATCGGATGAGCCCGTTGATGATCTAGGTCGGGCCATTGCCGATGCAAAGAGAAAATGCGCAAATGATTTGGAGAAGAAGAAGTTGCAGCGCATGTTAGAGGGTCACAAAAATTGTTGTACCCGAATTCGTGAGGTGACAAGAAAAAGCTGGGCACCACATTGGAATTGCTGCAATGGAAGGCGTAGAATGGTGTATCCGACAAGGGATTTGGAAAGTTGTGGTAATGATAAAGGATATGCTTCCAAAGGACAATGAATTGCCCGAGAGTACGTCTGAAGCAAAGAAGGCTGTCCGCCTCTAGGGTTAGAGGTGCGTAAGGTACATGCATGCCCTAATGATTGCATCCTCTACCGCGGTGAGTACGAGGATTTGAACGCTTGCGGTATGTGGTGCATTGCGCTATAAGATCAGCCGATGACCTCGGTGATGTCGAGGGCGGCGCCCAGAAGAAGATTCTCGCCAAGGTGATGTGGTATTCTCCTATAATACCACGGTTGAAACGCTTGTTCCAAAACAAAGAGCATGCCAAGGCGATGCGATGGCACATAGAAGACCGTAAGAAAGACGGAAAGTTGAGAGTACCTCGACGGGTCGCAGTGGAGAAAAATCGAAAGAAAGTACGGAAGGAGTTTGCAGATGACGCAAGGAGCGTATGGTTTGGTCTAAGCACAGATCGCATTAATCCTTTTGGGGAGCAGAGCAGGAACCATAGCACCTGGCCTGTGACTCTATGTTTGTATAACCTTCCTCCTTGGTTGTGCATGAAGCGGAAGTTCATTATGATGCCAGTGCTCATCCAAGGCCCTAAGCAACCCAGAACGACATTGATGTGTACCTAAGGCCATTAGTTGAAGAACTCTTACAACTGTGGAATGGAATAGGTGTACGTCGTGGGATGAGCACATGGGGAAGAATTTGACCTAAAGGCGTTGTTGTTCGTGACCATCAATGATTGGCCTGCTCTCAAGAACCTTTCGTGATGCATACAAACAAGGGATACCGCGGATGCACGCACTGTTTGGATGATACCGACAAGCGGTATATATTTGAATAGTTGTAAGAAGAATGTGTACAGGACATCGCCGATTTATTCCGTGCAGGCATCCCGTAAGAAAGAAAGGCAAGCATTTCAAAGGTGAGGCGGTTCACTGGACGAAGCCTCGCCACCGTCTTGGTGCCGATGTACATGATATGGTCAAGGATTTGAAGGTGATATTTGGAAAGGTCCCGCGGACAACCTGTTCGAAGGACGCCGACGGACGCGCACCCATGTGGAAGAAGAAATCTATATTTTGGGACCTGCCATATTGGAAAGACCTAGAGGTCCGCTCGCAATCGACGTGATGCACGTGACGAAGAATCTTTGCGTGACCTCGCTTGGCTTCTTGGGCGTGTATGGGAAGACAAAAGATACACCCGAGGCACGGGAGGACCCGCAACGTATGCACGGAGAAGACGGCATACATCATGATCATGCAAGCTACGCTCTTACCAAAGAAGAGAAGGAAATCTTCTTTGAATGCACCTTTCGATATTAAGGTACCGTCGGCTTAAATCGAATATAAAGGGAATAATAAACATGGCGAGAAAAAGTTCCGTAACCTAAAGTCTCATGACCGCCATGTGATTATGATGCAACCGCTTCGGTTGCATTGAGGGGCTTCTACCGGAAAACGTTCGATTAGCCATTGTGAAGCTATGTGCATTTCTCAATGCAATCTCTCAGAAGGTAATCGATCCAGAAATCATACCAAGGTTACAGAATGATTTGGTGCAATGTCTTGTCAGTTTCGAGTTGGTGTTCCCACCATCCTTCTTCAACATGTCCTAGTTCACCTATGCGAAGAGATTAACGTTTTGGGTCCTGTATTTCTACACAATATGTTCCCCTTTGAGAGGTTCATGGGAGTCTTAAAGAAATATGTTCATAACCGTGCTAGGCTAGAAGGAAGCATCTCCAAGGGCCATCAAAATGAGGAGGTCATTCAGTTTTGTATTGACTTTATTCGACCTTAAGCCGATTGGTGTTCCTGAATCATGCGGCATAAGGGCATCGATGGAAAAGGCACGATAGGAGGGGAACAAATAATATGTATGGACGGACATTCTCTCATCAAGCACACTACACAGCTTCTCTGTAATTCCGCCTTGGTGGCTCCGTATATGGATGAACACAAGAATTTGCTACGCTCCAAACACCCGGAGCGGTCTCGATGACTGGATTACACGTGAACAAACCAGGAGTTTCGCCACCGGTTGCGTATATCGCATCATGCATGACACCTTTATTGAAGATGACCTGTACTTGTTGTCCCGATTACCATCTTGAATATAATGACTTTCAAAGGGTACGAGATAAATGGTAATACATTTTACATGATCGCCCAAGATAAGAAGAGCACCAACCAAAAGCAGTGGTGTCCGCTTTGATGCGTAAAACCAAGACGGGAAAGGAAACATATTATGGTTATATACAGGACATATGGGAACTTGACTATCGACGTGGTTTAAAGGTCCCTTTGTTTGGTGCAAATGGGTCAATATGACACGAGGCGGGTAACGGAAGACCCGCAGCAGACGGAATGACAACAGTGGATCTCAACAATCTTATGCGTATGCGCATCGAACCATTCGTCCTAGCCAATGATGTGGCATGTGTTTTCTATGTGAAGGACATGTCTACCAAGCCAAGAAAAAGAAAAGATAAGGAAGCGAATGCATCGTACGATGAGCCAAAGCGGCACATAGTTCTTCTCGGGAAGAGAAACATCGTGGGTGTGGATGACAAGACAGACAAGTCGAAGATTATGAAAAGTTTGACGAAATTGCTCCATTCAAAGTGAATATTGACCCGAGCATCCCGTTAAATGATGAAGATTTTCCATGGTTACGGCGCAAAGGGACACACGCGAAGAAAAAGTTTCACACCCAAAGATCTGGGATGTGATCGGCTTCACTATCATCACTTTCTTTTATGTTTCACACCCAGAGGGGAATCTCTGTAATTGTTAGGGTAGTTATGTGTTTTGGCATTTGAAACGCGAAGAAATTTTATGTGCAAACAAATTATTTCATGCCTTCACTGATTTTTAAAGTTAAGTTATTCACAAACTAGTGATTCACACTAATTTCAAATAATTCAAAATTTAAACTATTCAAATTTGAAAACTACGGTCACTAACGAGAAAGTTTGTAATTTTTGTACCTAAAGCAAAAATATTCACAAAGAAACTCTAAATACACAAAAAACAACACAAAAATAAATAAAGCAAAAAAAATAAAAAAGCCCGCCTACTAGGCCGGCGTTACGCATACGACTAGAAACCCAACCTGTTGTTGGGCTGGGATGCAGGCCAAGAAGGCCAAGTGGGCCTGAGCAAAGAAGAACACGTAGGCCTAGTAGGCCTGCTTTGGAGAGGAGATCGATAGAGCGACCGCACGGGGTTTATAAACCCGGTCAGTGCGCCCCTCGGCTAGCAGGTGGGACTAAACTTGTCAGATCAAGACTGCACTGTTAATAAGACTTCTTTAGTACCGGCCGTGGCACAAACCGGTACTAAAGGGGGAACTTTAATGCGGTTTGTGCCACCACCCGGTACTAAAGGGGTCGCTTCCCGCTTGGGCTGGCCAAAACTGGCCTTTAGTACCGGTTGGTGGCACAAACCGGTACTAAAGGCCCCTCCTATATAAACAACACTTACGAAAATTTCAGTTTCTCATCTGGCTTCTTCTCCTCCGTACGCGTCTCCATCCTCGCCGCCGCCTGCTGCCCCGTCCCTGCTGCCCCTGCTGCCACCGCCGCCTGGCCCCGCCTGGCCCTGCGTCGTCCCGTCCCCTCGTGCCGGTGCCGCCTGACATCCTCGCTGCTGCCGCCGCCTGCCCGTCTGTCTCGCCCCTGCTGCCGCCGCCTCTGTCTCGCCCCTGCTGTTGCCATCCCGCTGCCGCCGCCTGCCCCGCCCCTGCTGCCGCCCTGCCGCCGCCTCTGCCGCCCTCGCTGGCCGTGAGCGCCACACACACACACACATACATTTTTGTTTTTAGTTATACAAATAGTTAGAAATTTTTCTGTTTTTAGAAATTGTTAGAAATTTTTCTGCTTTTCAGAAATAGTTAGAATTGTTAGAAATGTTAGAATAGTTAGAAATGTTAGAATTGTTAGAATAGTTAGAAATGTTAGAATTGTTAGAATAGTTAGAAATGTTAGAATTGTTAGAAATTTTTCTGTTTTTTAGTTATAGAAATAGTTATAAAAATGTTAGTTATATATATAGAAATGTTATAATTTTTTTTCTGTTTTTTAGTTATAGAAATATTAGAAATGTTATAGAAATGTTAGTTACATATAGCATTGTTAGAAATTTTATAGAAATGTTAGTTATATAGAAATGTTAGAAATTTTAGTTAACAAAATCCAATCAAAAATGTTACTTTTTATGGCATATAGCTAGTATTTGTTCTCGACGATGCCCGACCGCATCCTCGCCACGACACGTCATGACGACGTCCGCAGACTCCATGTCCGGACCTGGGCTCCCATGGCACCGGGAGGTGCTGCTGGAGGGGCGCGCCGCTTGATGAGGAACCCGCCCCGGTGCCGCTGCCGACCCCGATCTCGTTTGGTGGCGTTCGCGCAGGCCAGTTCGGCCGGAGGAGCTGGCCCAGCGGAGGTGGTACGTCGCCCGTGTCGGGGAGGAGGACGAGCACGTCCATCGCTACATGGTTGCGTTAGAGGGCGGCAGGTTCTCCAATACCGGCAGTTTCTTGAGGATCTCACTTCAACTATGATCCTGTGAGGGTTCCTTCTCTTTGGGTGTCCACCGCCCGCGCCGCAGGAACCGCGAGTGTCCTAGATTCTTCTGTAGTATTCGATCTTTATTAGCTACCTAGCCAGTGATGTATTCGAGATTATATCTATTATTTGAGACGATGTATTCGAGACGATGTTTTCGAGGTTATATCTATTATTCGAGACAATGTATTCGAGATTATATCTATTATTCGAGACGATGTATTCGAGATTATATCTATTATTCGAGACGATGTTTTCGAGATTATATCTATTATTCGAGACGATGTTTTCGAGATTATATCTATTATTCGAGACGATGTATTCGAGATTATATCTATTATTATTCGAGACGATGTAATTTGAATACTAAATTGTTTTATATTTCTTTTGGATTAGTTAAATAAAAGCTATGGCGGACAATACCGCAGAGAGGGAGAACAGGCCATGTTCGATATGATACGCCATCCTCACGGGCGAGATGATGATCGTAATGAAGAATATTATGACGGCTCCGAATTTCTAAACAACACCGGAGAGGGTGATATGATATTCGATCATGACGACCGAATTGATGAAGTCATGAACTATGATTATAATGATGACGAAGAAAATGTTGATCTTGAAACAACAAAGACCGCGAGGTATATATATTTATATAAGCGAGGCATCCGTGATCATCACATGTTTTAAATGACTTGAAGATATATTAACGAATCGATCTTTTGTTCTTTCAGCCATCCGGATCGAGCAAATCTTCGTGCAAAAGGACAAAACGAGGCCCGAACAAAAGTTGAAGGAGGGCGTAAAGTACAATATCGAGGCAATCGGACCTAATGGCGAACCATTAGCGCCTAAGTAGATTGCGGACAAGTTTGTTAAATCGGTCGCGGAGTTGTTGTGAAGGACCAACTCCCGATCTCCCTTCAAGAATGGAGAGAGCCAGCAAAAGACAAAAGACAAAAGACAAAAAGGACGCTGCTCCACGTCCGGATGTTACTTTTTATTACAAAAGACAAAAAGATCTGCTTTGGGATACTCTCATGGAACATTTCACCCTACCGGATCATTTCACGAGCGAGATGTGCGAGAAAGTCAAGGACGCTGCTCTTAGGAAGATGGTGGTTGCATTCAAGAACCACAAGAATCGTGAATGGGACAAATCGTCAAGGGAGGAAGGAAGACTCCAGTATTCGAGGGAACACTAGAGAACCAACGTGCTCATTGGGACGATTTCGTGAAATTCAAGGATTCGAAATTATGTAAGGAACGGTCGAGAATAAACAAGAAGAATGCCGAAAAAGGATAAGTTCCATAAGTCAGCCGGTGGCTATGCGGTGGCAATGCCTAAGTGGGATAAGTCTGAGAAAGAGATGGAGGTTGCAAGTGTCACTCTGGTTACTAAGAGCTGGCCCCCCAGGTGCAGGACTTGGTTCTATGCGCATGGGGGGGAGTTGGACCCGAAGACAGGCAATGTTTCGACGAGGGCAAGTCTGAAGGGAGCCGACGATGCGATACTTGTTGCAATAGAAGAGGCACGATCGGGGTGTTCCAGCCCAACAGAGAGAACGACGAGCTTACGCGTGCCACGGGAAATCATGAACACCGGGAAGAACACGAGGCAAGGGCGCTATTCCGTGGTATGAGGGGTTTTGATCGAACACCGACTCTGAGAACCCATGCCGTAAAGAAGATTGCGGAGGAGAAGAAGAGGAAAATGGAGGAGGAGCAGAGGAAGCGGGACTATGAACGCCTTCAAGGCCTAGAAGCAAGTCAAGCGGAATTGGCGGTCAAAATCCGGTAGCGGCGAGATCGGATCGACTCACTTACCCACCAAAGGGGTCTCAAGAATGCAGCGACTAGCGAATGATCCAACATTGGATAGCACCGCCCCATCCATGCCGAGAAGCAGCGTGGGTTCCGCCATGACGACGCAATGTGGATAGATACCCGTGGATGACATCACGGAGAACACTAACTCATGAGCTACACGTCAAAATGAAGAACATATCCATGAAGGTGGCGGACGCCGTTGCTTTTACAAATCCCCGAGGCAACCTTCCATTGCAACCCGATTCCAAAGAGGCTATGCTCGTGTCTTGGTTGATGAGGTGGTGGACCCATATTCGAGCTACAGCTTGACATTGGAGGTGACGACAAGCACTTTCTGAGAGGCCAAACATCGTATCATCCTATGGAAAAAGGATTGCATCATCTTTCAAGGCCACCGACACCGCGTCGGCCGACTCCTCGTCAAGTCCGCCACCGAGTCGCAGACTCCAGCTCACTGCAAGTCCACCAAGTCCGCAAAGTGTCGGGCCACTCCTCCTCCAAGTCCCGGCAAAGTGTCAGCCACTCCTCCTCCTCCAAGTCCCGGCCAGCGTCAGGGCGTCCACTCCTCCTACAAGTCCGGCACAACCTCAGGCCACTCCTCCTCCAAGTCCGGCACAACCTCAGGCCACTCCTCCTCCAAGTCCGGCACAGCTTTAGGCCACTCCTCCTCGTCCAACTCAGCCCCGTCAGCAATCGCAGAAGAGACACCCCGCAGCTATGGTGCGTGGCACGAAATCGAGGTAGTACAGAAGTACAGTGAAGGCAAGCGATATAAATATGGTCCAAGCCTCACGCCTCTTCCACAGAGGCCTTATGACAAGTCCGAGGAGGAAAACGCAGCATATCGAAGGCCGAGGTGGAAGCCCATTTTGCACCGAAACCGCCACCGCCGCCAAGGGAGAAAGTGCACGAGGAAACGATTGACCACTTCATTCAGATGGCTCAACCACCAGCTCCCAAGCCTGTTGACACAGACTATGAGCGCCACATCGGAAGTTAAATCGAGCACGTCTACATAAGGAGGCGAGCTCGGGATCGAGCAAACAACAAGCATTTGTCAAAAATGCGGAAAACCATTCCCAATTTGGGAGAACAGCGCAATCGATCCCTCGCTTGTTGTGCCAACAACACGTGACGATATCTTGGCGTAATATTATTGTGGGCAAACAATTTACGTTCCCGAGGTGGGCAATGTGGTAATAACCAAGGACCATATAATGCAGGCTGAAGTTCTCAACATCATCGTTGGACAACTCCTCGAGATCGAGCCCATGCATGTGCTTACAGAGGATGAAATAAAAGCGGAAATATGTCCGGGGCCAACCTTTGGTCAAGCTGCACAAGGTCAAGAACCTCCCAACGAGAATGTATGAATTGCATCAATGGTACATGAACATTACCAAGATTTACAATCGATTGTCCCTCATCGTGAATGTCAAGGAGGAGCATTACTTCCATGAGAAAGCTCATCTGCTGAGTATTACGAACTATTTCGGTTATACAATCAAGACGCACTCGACAAATCAATAAATCGATTGCTATTGTCGTAAGTGATTTCTTTCTGTAATTTAAGTCTCGTGCTAGCTGTAGTGATCCTTTTGATCAATCATTACCTGTAATTATCCTCACTATATTCTTTTCTGTGGTATATTATGCAGGATGAAGATGTATGAAATGAGAAAAGGTGGACGCTTTGGCATTGGGTTCATTGACCCAAACACCGCTAATGAATACACATGGCTAATAAATCCACATCATCAAATGGCCGTAGAGGACAACATGCTAGAGTTCTTGAAGCGCCTCAAATACAATGAAGATATACTACTTCCTTACAACTTACAGTGAGTCACACTGTCTTGTACTACAAATTCTCTGTTTTTGCCTACTAGCTAGCTACATGTTTTTGCTTACATATGCCCGCTTAATTAATACATGAAAACGTGTATGCATGCAGATTTCACTGGATCTTGTGTATGATTAAAGTTGACGCCTTTAACAGCTTGAAATCGGACTCACTACTCAAAGAAAAAACTGACTATAACATCTTGTTTGGAATAGTCAACAGGTAATTTCAATCATTATTAACTATATATCTTGGCCTATTTAGTTCGTCATTTCATGATATGAACTATTTAATAACCCCTTTATTCATTTTCTTTGTCGGCGGGCAGGGCTTGGGCAAGGTTCATCAGCGTCACGGAAGGCGAATGGAAAAAAAGCTTAAATGGTTTCGACCCAATGTAAGTAATTAAGTAGTACTAGCTAGCTAGCTAGCTGCCATCTCTTTAATTATCATGCTTGATTAATTATTATCTGATCAAATTCCATTCTCGTAAAGGCCACAGAAGCGGTATGAGGGACTGATCTGTGTGCATTCTGCGTTTGCGAGAACATTCACATGATGGCGTCCGAAAGGAGCGGATCTCAAAGACAGGAATGGGTACGCTTGTCGTAACACTATTCACAATTTTTACACCATTATCGATATCTAGTCACACAACTAATACACATGCATATTGATCTCCTTCTTAACAGTTCAAAGAGGTGCGGGAGAAGCTCCTAGAAAGCGGAGCGTAGAAGCACTTCAAGAGGAAATAAGCGGGATTTTTGCTCGACCAGGTCATAAATCCGAAGGGAGAATACTATTACCCACTACCGCCCCCATGAAAACCACTTCCAATTGTCATCGTGCTCAAGGCACCAATTAGGCTAATTCCACTGCTCAAGGCAACATGCATATGTAGGAGAAATCAGTATATAGCTATACATGTGTGTATGTGTGAATTAATTAATATGGTGGTTTGTCAGACATTGATGATATATATATGCATGATGATTGGTTCTACTAGAAATTCTATATATATATATATATATATATATATATATATGCATAACGTGTACAATGTGTAGTATCGTAAAATACCCGAAAGCGAAAAAAGAATTAAAATGGAAACACAAAATTAAATGAAAAAGAAATCATAAAACTAAAACCCCCAAACCTTATAGTACGGTTGGTCTTACCAACCGGTACTAAAACTCGAGCCCGGAGCTGGCTCGTGCCACGTGGTTGCCCTTTAGCACCGGTTAAGTCTTTGAATCGGTACTAAAGGGGGGCTTTAGTGCCCACACTTTAGTGCCGGTTATGGAACCGGCACTAAAGGGCCTTACGAACTGGTGCTATTGCCCGGTTCTGCACTAGTGATGAGAGTTCATCTATTTCTTCAAAATAAAACCACCATTGTGCTCTAAAAGATATAAGTGAAGTACTAGAGCAAATGACAAACTACTCCGAAAGATATAAGTGAAGATCAATGAGTAACTAAATAATTATGTAACTATGCGAAGACTCTCTCTCATTTAAGAATTTTAGATCCTGGTATTGTATCCAAACAGCAAGCAAAACAAAATAAAATGATATTGCAAGGATAGCAGAACTCATGTGAAGAAGCAAAAACTTAGGCTCAACCGATACTAACCGATAGTTGTTGAAGAAGAAAGGTGGGATGCCTACCGGGGCATCCCCAAGCTTAGATGCTCGAGACTTCTTGAAATATTATCTTGGGTTGCCTTGGGCATCCCCAAGCTTGAACTTTTGTGTCTCCTTAATTCCTCTCATATCATGGTTTCTCTTTTTATCAAAAGCTTCATCCACACCAAACTCAACAAGAACTCGTGAGATAGGTTAGTATAAACCAATGCAAAACCTTATCATTTTCTACTGTAACAAAACACTAAGATTATTATTCAACATTGCATACTAAATGCCTCTGCATATTTAACACTCCTATCCTCAAATAGAATCATTAAACAAGCAAACATATGCAAACAATGCAAACATAACAGCAATCTGCCAAAACAGTACAGTCTGTAAAGAATGCAAGAGTATCAATACTTTCCTGACTCCAAAAATTATGAACTAAAATTCCTACTGTAATAAATTTATCATATCTCAATATGCAAAAAGATTCAACATTATACCACTCTCTGACTTTTCTAGGGAATTTTTGCAACAGCGGTAAACTTTCTGTTTTCAAACAACAACATGTATACTTGCAAAATAAGCAAGGCAAAGGCTATCCTTGACTTTTTTATTGAAACTAAAGATTCAAAACATTATTATGAATAAAAGCAAGAAAATACTAACAAAAGAAATTGACTCTCCAAGCAAAACACATGTCATGTGGTGAATAAAAATATAGCTCCAAGTAAAGTTATCGAAGAACGAAGACGAAAGAGGGGATGTCATCCGGGGCATCCCCAAGCTTAAGCTCTTGGTTGTCCTTGAATATTACCTTGGGGTGCCTTGGGCATACCCAAGCTTAGGCTCTTACCACTCCTTATTACATAGTCCATCGAATCTTTACCCAAAACTTGAAAACTCCACAACAGAAAACTCAACAGAAAACTCGTAATCTCCGTTAGTATAAGAAAATAAAACCACCACTTAGGTACTGCAATGAACTCATTCTAAATTCATATTGGTGTAATATCTACTTTATTCCAACTTACCTATGGTTCATACCCTCCGATACTACTCATAGATTCATCAAAATAAGCAAACAACACATAGAAAACAGAATCTGTCAAAAACAGAACAGTCTGTAGTAATCTATATCAAACGTATACTTATGGAACTCCAAAAATCCTACCAAATTAGGAAGTCCTAAGAAATTCATGTTCCAATCCATAGCAAAAACAATCAGATCAGAAGCACGTTTCTGTGAATTAACAAAACTAATTTACTGGGTGCAAAAGTTTCTGATTTTCAGCAGGATCAACACAACTATCACCGTAAGCCATCCTAAAGGTCTTACTTGGCACTTTTATTGAAACAAAAGCTATAAAACATGATTACTACAGTAGCATAATCATGTGGAAACACAAAAACAGTAAGGATAAATATTGGGTTGTCTCCCAACAAGAGCTTTTCTTTAATGCCTTTCTAGCTAGGCATGATGATGACAATGATGCTCACATAAAAGATAAGAATTGAAACATAACGGGAGCATCATGAAGCATATGACTAGCACATTTAAGTCTAACCCACTTCCTATGCATAGGGATTTTGTGAGCAAACAACTTATGGAAACAATAATCAACTAGCATAGGAAGGTAACACAAGCATAGCTTCAAGAATTTAAGCACATAGGGAGGAAACTTGACATTATTGCAATTCCTACAAGCATATGTTCCTCCCTCATAATAATTTTCAGTAGCATCATGAATGAATTTAACAATATAACCAGCACCTAAAGCATTCTTTTCAGGATCTACAAGCATAGAATTTTTACTACTCTCCACATAAGCAAAATTCTTCTCATTCGGAATAGTGGGAGTATCATAAGAGACTTGAACACTAAAAGTTGTTTCCACATTAAAAGAGTAATGTTCAGAAAAAGGGTAATCATAATCATGACAAGTTTTATAAATATAATCATCACTACTTTTTATAGCATAAGTTTCATCACAATAATCATCATAAGTAGCAACTTTGTTCTCATCATGATCGATTGAAACCTCTCCCAAGATAGTGGAATCACTAAATAAAGTTGACACTCTTCCGAATCCACTTTCATATTCATCACAATAAAATTCAACATCCTCCAAAATAGTGGATCACTACTTACTAAAGTTGACACTCTTCCGAACCCACTTTCATCAATATAATCATCATAGGTAGGAGGCATGCTATCATCATAATAACTTTGCATATCAAAACTTGGGATGCTAAAAATATCATCTTCATAAAACATAGCTTCCCCAAGCTTGGGCCCTTTCATATCATAAGCATAATCAGCCTCATCATTAAAAATATTGATATCACCAATAGTATAGTAATTATCATCATCACAATGAGTAGTAGGAGCAACATCATTTGGGAGGGATACCTTTCTACCTTTGTTGTTCCTTCTTTTCTTTATCTTCTTCACATTATGTGTGGGTTCAACCTTCCTCTTTGAGCTCCTTATTGATGAGATTGGTTGAATAGCAAGCTCCTCCTCGTTACCTGATTCATCAAAAGAAATAATAGGAGGAGATTGGGAAGTCTCTCCCCTTTCATTAGTATTCTCTTCATCTTCTATTTGCTTTCTTTTCTTTATGTAATTGGAAATATAAGGATTTTCAATGCAATTCTCCGCACAATACAAATAAATATCCTCTAGATCAAAATCAAGAAATCTATCAAGATTAAATTTTGGAATACCCTCGGTTATCGTTTCATTTCTTCATACCCCAAAGAAGACTAAGCTCTTTATGATGCCCAAGGGTAATCAAGCTATCACAATTTTTGGACACGATTCGATCATAAAACAATTTGCATTGGAGATTTAAATGACCACGTTCATTGCAAAGTTCACAAGGAGAATATTGAATCTTTTAGCACACTCATCAAGACTTTCTTGCAAACCTTTAGTTTTAAATACTTATGGCTCTTGCAATATCTATTTTCTCTATTTGGTGTGTCCATGCAAATCCAATCTACTCCACAAAAATCAATATGCTTATAGGAGACATTTTCATCATAACTAGTGCAATCATCATTAGTACTATGGATATTCAAAGAGTTCATACTAACAACATTGCAATCATGCTCATCATTCAAAGATTTAGTACCAAGCATTTTAATGCATTCTTCTTCTAGCACTTGAGCACAATTTTCCTTTCCATCAAACTCATGAAAGATATTAAAAAGACGAAGCGTATGAGACAAACTTAACTCCATTTTTTTATAGTTTTCTTTTATAAACTAAACTAGTGATAAAACAAGAAACAAAAAGATTCGATTGCAAAATCTAAAGATATACCTTCAAGCACTCACCTCCCCGGCAACGGCGCCAGAAAACTACTTGATGTCTACTACGCAACCTTCTCCTTGTAGACGTTGTTGGGCCTGCAAGTGCACAGGTTTGTAGGACAGTAGAAAATTTCCCTCAAGTGGATGACCTAAGGTTTATCAATCCGTGGGAGGCGTAGGATGAAGATGGTCTCTCTCAAGCAACCCAGCAACCAAATAACAAAGAGTCTCTTGTGTCCCCAACACACCCAATACAATGGCAAATTGTATAGGTGCACTAGTTTGGCGAAGAGATGGTGATACAAGTGCAATATGGATGGTAGATAAAGGTTTTTGTAATATGAAATAATAAAAATAGCAAGGTAACTAATGATAAAAGTGAGCGTAAACGGTATTGCAATGATAGGAAACAAGGCCTAGGGTTCATACTTTCACTAGTGCAAGTTCTCTCAACAATAATAACATAGATAGATCATATAACAAGCCCTCAACATGCAACAAAGAGTCACTCCGAAGCCACTAATAGCGGATAACAAACGTAGAGATTATGGTAGGGTACGAAACCACCTCAAAGTTATTCTTTCGGATCAATCTATAAAAGAGTTCGTACTAGAATAACACCTTAATACACAAATCAACCAAAACCCTAATGTCACCTAGATACTCCATTGTCACCTCAAGTATCCATGGGCATGATTATACGATATGCATCACACAATCTCAGATTCATCCAACCAACACAAAGTACTTCAAAGAGTTCCCCAAAGTTTCTACCGGAGAGTCAAGAACGTGTGCCAACCCCTATGCATAGGTTCATGGGCGGAACCATAAGTTGGTCACCAAAACATACATCAAGTGGCACATGATATCCCATTGTCACCACAGATAAACACGGCAAGACATACATCAAGTGTTCTCATAAAAGACTCAATCCGATAAGATAACTTCAAAGGGGAAACTCAATTCATCACAAGAGAGTAGAGGGGGAGAAACATCATAAGATCCAACTACAGTAGCAAAGCTCGGGATACATCAAGATCGTGCCATATAGGGAACACGAGAGAGAACACGAGAGATAGATCAAACACATAGCTCTTGGTACATACCCTTAGCCCGAGGGTGAACTACTCCCTCCTCGTCATGGATAGCGCCGGATGATGAAGATGGCCACGGTGATGGGTTCCCCTCCGTGAAGTGCCTCAATGGGCTCCGAGAGGTTTTGGTGGCTCTGAGGAGGCTTGCGGCGGCGGAACTCCCGATTTATCTTACATTACGGAAGTTTTAGGGTGCGTAGGTATATATGGGTGAAAGTAGTACGTCGGTGGAGCTTCGGGGGCCCCACGAGGCAGGGGGCGCGCCCTAGGGGGGGGGGGGCGCCCCCACCCTCGTGGCCAGCTCCCGTATCTTCTGACGTGGGGTCCAAGTCCGTCAGGTGGGTTTCCTTCCAAAAATAACTTCTCCAGTTGATTTCGTTTCGTTTCGACTCCGTCTGATATTCCTTTTCTTCAAAACACTGAAATAGGCATAAAACAACAAATCTGGGCTGGGCCTCCGGTTAATAGGTTAGTCCCAAAAGTAATATAAAAGGGGATAATAAAGCCCAATGTTGCCCAAAACAGTAGATAATGTAGCATGGAGCAATCAAAAATTATAGATACGTTGGAGACGTATCATTACTGCGAAGGGAATGGGCAAAGATGACACTTCCCCATCAAACAGGTTGTCCACAAATCTGTCATGTTGTTCCATGATGAACACTTGATTGAAATAGTGTGGTGTAGCAAAATCATCTTGAGGCTGTGCAGCAGGAGCAACTTGTGCTACATTCTGTTCGGCTAGAGGAACTGAAGCCAAAGGTTGTGTCAGCTTAGAAGCGAACCGCGCAGCCTTTTCCTTCACAATATTAACACTGGAAACATTTTTCTTAGCAGCCGGGGCTTTGATTTGCTTCACTTTCTTTGTTGGGAATTTTTCTCCTGGCTTAGCTGAGCTAACAGGAGCAACTACTACCAAATATTGCAAGTTTATAACATCAGGATGAGGATCTGTATTCACC
Organism: Aegilops bicornis; assembly: GCA_021605145.1. Taxonomy (NCBI): domain Eukaryota; kingdom Viridiplantae; phylum Streptophyta; class Magnoliopsida; order Poales; family Poaceae; genus Aegilops; species Aegilops bicornis. Next base: position 340,466,525 of record CM038669.1, on the reverse strand, counting down.
TTGCCAACCATTGTGATAGTAGCAGAAGGAGTCTTTCTTTTCAAGGGTTTTTCTTCGGTGGTGCAATTGGGACTGCACTTGTGTCGTGGAATTGTCACGACAGATGTCCTAGCGAAAGGACTTAGTCATGGAGACATCGCAACTAGGAAGCAAGAAGGGGTTAATCGGGACAAAGGACACGGGGTTTATACTGGTTCGGCCCCTTACGGTGAAGGTAAAAGCCTACGATCCAGTTTTGAGTGGGATTGCTTATGTCTCGATAACTGTGAGCGAATCCGCTTGACCTAGCTCTCGATTTGATGTTACTTGCCCTGAACCGCCGCTTTGGTCGTCCCTTTATATACTGAGAGGTTGGCCTTTCGGCAGCTCATAGAGTCCCGGCCGGCTCATAAACAGTGTCCGGCTCGGTTTCTCTCTATTCCTGCCTTATAATATAAGTTACACACATATGGCGGTTTATCTCTACGGGCCTTAAGTCGCCCTTTGGGCCTTGGGCTCTTAACTAACCCGCCATCTCCAAGAGCTGTCTTGGACTTCATGAATCGTCATAGGTATAACCCGGCCCCTCCTGGGCGAGTCATACCTAATAGTTACATCCCCAACATTAGGCCCCAGATTGATTTGAACTGGCTCATGTCAATCTTCAATACTTATAAAAAATCTTCTATTCTTCATTGTGCAAGAATTTGTAATCCGCCATGACATCATCCTTCAGATTTGTGATAATCCGCCATGACGCCATCTGCCATTAATGCACATTTTCCTCAACATATCTCAACGGATCTTTATCTTAATGACTATCCTCAAAATTGAGGCGTCCTTGCATCTGGATAACTATATTTTTGGCCTCCTTGTTTTTCGCGCCCACTTATCAGTTTTCCCTTATAAATAAGCATGACCAGGTCTTTTCTCATTCTCCCCTTTCCTCGTCTTCTTCCTCTCGCAACCCTCATCGCCGCTCGAGCTCACGCCCCAAGAGCACCTCGTCTTCTTCGATCTCATTTCTTTGCATCAACTGAGTCGATCCGAAGAGCAGCGGCGACCCTCCATGATAAATCTGCGGTATGTAAGTCTTCTCCTTCTCGTACCTCAGATCTGCATTAGGGTTTGCAAGCTCTTCTATGTTCTTCATGGTTCATCACGGTTTCTTTGTAGTTCTTTCACTGCGGCCTTATTTGATCCAAAAGAAGTATGGAACTCATGCGGTAGTTGTTTCACGTCCATTTTTTATATTAGCAGATCCCTTTTGCTTGCAAAGAGGCCTCATTATAACTCACGAACTCATCTATACCACGTCTTTAGGTCTAGAATATTTTCTTTTCTAAACAGCCGTTTGATCCAAAATAATAGCTGCAACCTGTGAAACTTGTTTATGCAACACTTAGACAAAAATTGCATTTGTTAGATTCACCTAGCCTTGGCGACTCTTATCACCGGCTTAAAAAAGGCAATGCTCAATTGATAATCTTCCACCCATGGCGGTTTAAATAACTTAACTGCTTATGGAGCTCATGGCGGCTTAGATAATCTGACATAATTATCCTTATACCATTAGGCCCCTTTATAAGCCGCCATCTTGAATACGCACTGTAATGTTTTTCTCCGGCTTAAATTTGAACCGGAAATTTTTACTCTTTCTTAGGATTTCATCACAATGGCACCCAAATCACCCACTTCATGCAACTGGGTCAAATCCATCGTCACAGACAGTACGCTTAATGAGTTTGTGAAGATCGGCTATCTGCCGAAGAAGGAAGTTATGGCATATCGTGCCCCTGACCCGGCGGAGGAAAAACCTCAGCCCAAAGAGGGGGAGGTCATTGTCTTTACTGACCATATGAACTGGGGTTTTTCACCACCCGGCTCAAAATTCTTCCGAGATGTCATGTACTTCTTTGACCTCCATCCTCCAGACAACGGACCCAATTCCGTGTCTAACATTTGCAATTTTCAATTGTTCAGTGAAGTATATCTTGGAGAAGAACCCAACATACTACTCTTCAGAGAATTATTTTACTTGAACCGCGAGAATGAGTGTGCCAACGGCCAAAGCTTGGAACTTGGCGATGTCTCAATCCAACGTCGGAGAGACGTAATTTTTCCTTATGCCAACCCGCCGAGTCATCCCAAAGACTGGAATCAGACATGGTTCTATTGTTAAGATACTTCTCCGGCTGGTGAAAATCCTCTGCCCGACTTTCGTGCTCTGCGCCTGGAGTCCAATCATCCACTTCCTGACAAGATAATAGCGGCCGAACGCAAGACACTCGCCCCCACCCTGGCTAAGATTAAGGCTCTTCTGGGGAACGGGTTAAATGGCATCGATTTAGTCCAGGTTTGGCTCGCCTGGCGGGTTATTCCATTGAGCCGCCGCCTCGGCCTGATGTGCACCTATACAGGCAAGAAAGATGATCCTCTATGGCACAGCCCTGATGATTTGCCTGAAGATGTTATCAATGATATGACGAAGTCACTTTTGAACGAGAGCCTAGCAGATTGTGGTAAAGTGGGTTTAAGCCCCTTCTGCGAAGCTAATCCGGCCCCAGTGGTAAGCCGCCCATCTGAATAAATTACCTTCATTTTTCTTTATATTTTTATCCATACTTATACCTTTGGTAATCTTCACGGCCTGGTGACAAATTCTGGAAGGTTAAATACGATCATGAAGCTGCAAATAAGGCCAGGAAGGCCAGGAGAGCCGCCAGGAAATAAGTTGTAAAGAAAAAGGGCAAGAAAGACACCGCCTCTGACTTGCTTCGCCTAGAAGAATCTTCTAAGTCGGAGGTAGCCCTTGACTCTCTTGGCTCCTTTTTGAACCATCTTATTGACACTGATTATCAGCAGGAGGACACAGGAACAAGTCTTGGAAGGGATGAAGAGGTAACTATTATTTCCTCCGACTCCAAGCCTTTGCCAAGATAGAAATCCGAAGAGTAACCCGGAAAGTAAGATTTCCCATCCCTTAGCTTATCAAGATCCTCAATTTCTTTTGAAGCGACAGATTCTCGAGAGCCGGAGGCAGACCCGGACCAGCAAAGATGCAGAACTCTCCTCCGGCTTACCTAACCCGCCAAGGAAACGTCAGGGCGAGGTTACCTCCGATTTAAATCCCTTTTATCCTTTGGCGGGTCTCACTCGTCAACCACTCAATTCTTCTGACTCGAATTATCAGGAAACTTCACCTTCTTCCAGCGAGTCAATGCAGTCCAATTTGCGGGCTTTCAAGACCGCTCCAGGGTAATGATGCTTTGTTTGTCTTATGTTCATTTGAACTCACCATTTGCACTGACCTTTTGATCTTACACAGTGGAAAAGCAAAGCCGAGCAAAAGGGTGAAGAAGAATAAGCCGGCCGAAGAGCCGATATGGACAGAGCCGGAACTTAGAACAACCGCACCTGAAGCCTCAACTTATGAGCCGCCATCTGAGCCAACTCATGACATGCCAACGCCTAACACTGACCCGCTTGCCTATCGAGCCGTCGATGGCTCTGAAAACCCGGAAGTTCCTAACCCGGGCAGAATGGATGATCCTCAAGACCGTGATGTTGAGATCACCAAGACCGGCTTTGCTGAGCCGGGGAGGCCAAGTGTTCCGCCAAGGAGGAGCTTCTGGAACTGAAAGAGCAACTAACCCTAGGTGGTTTTGGTAATTCCTAACAACATATAGCTCATTGAGCTAATACTATTTCAAGATTAAGATTTCAGGAAAGCTTAATGATTGGCATGGCATGGATGAGAAAAGTGGACCCCTCAAAATGCTAAGGACAAAAGGATTGGCTCAAGCTCAAAGCTCAAGACTCTACATTTTCCATTTTAGTGATCCAAGATCACATTGAGTCTATAGGAAAAGCCAATACTATCAAGGAGGGATGAGGTGTTTCTTAATGAGGTTCTTGCTCAAAGTGCTTAGTGATATGCTCCAAAGCCCTCAACTACTTTCTCACATCCACCTTTGACCTAAACCTAAAGTCAAACTCGGCCCCACCGATTCTTTCTATCCGGCGCCACCGAGTTCAGATGTCATAGCCACTGCCACAAACCCTAGGCAAATCGGTCTCACCGTGTTTCCCTTCGAAACGTTTCGGTCACACCGAGATGAGCTATCGGTCCCACCGAGATTGCAATGTAAAGTCTCTGTTTCCCTTTCGTAACATTTCGGTCACACCGAAAAGAGCGAATCGGTCCCACCGAGTTTACCTGACCAACTCTTTGGTTAGCTTATTACCAAAATAGGTCTCACCGAAGTTTGTATGTCGGTCTCACCGATATTACATTATGCCCTAACCCTAACCATATCAGTCCTACCGAGTTGCATGTCGGTCCCACCGAAAATCCTAACGGTAACTAGATTTGCTGAATCGGTCCGACCGAGTTTAACCATTCGGTCCCACCGAGATTGGCAAGTTGTGTGTAACGGTTAGTTTTTGTGTGGAGGCTATATATACCCCTCCACCTCCTCTTCATTCGTGAATAGAGCCATCAGATCGAACCTACACTTCCAATACACATTTTCTGAGAGAGAACCACCTACACTTGTGTTGAGGCCAAGATATTCCATTCCTACCATATGAATCTTGATCTCTAGCCTTCCCCAAGTTGCTTTCCACTCAAATCTTCTTTCCACCAAATCCATATCCTGTGAGAGAGAGTCGAGTGTTGGGGAGACTATCATTTGAAGCACAAGAGCAAGGAGTTCATCATCAACACACCATTTGTTACTTCTTGGAGAGTGGTGTCTCCTAGATTGGCTAGGTGTCACTTGGGAGCCTCCAACAAGATTGTGGAGTTGAACCAAGGAGTTTGTAAGGGCAAGGAGATCGCCTACTTCGTGAAGATATACCCTAGTGAGGCAAGTCCTTCGTGGCGGCGACCATGGTGGGATAGACAAGGTTGCTTCTTTGTGGACCCTTCGTGGGTGGAGCCCTCCGTGGACTCGCCGCAACTGCTACCCTTCGTGGGTTGAAGTCTCCATCAATGTGGATGTACGATAGCACCACCCTATCGGAACCACGGATAAAAATCTCCGTGTCAACATTGCGTTTGCCCCTTCAAACTCATCCCTTTACCTTCATATGCAATTGTTTTACATTCCGCTGCTATACTCTTAGAATTGCATGTGTAGGTTGATTGCTTCAGTTGTGCTAAGTTGCTAAAGTCTGCCAAGAACTAAAATTGGGAAAAGGCTAGATTTTTATTTGATCAAGTAGTCTAATCACCCCCCCTCTAGACATACTTTCGATCCTACAAGTGGTATCAGAGCTTTGGTCTCCATTTGCTTTGATTTCCATAGCTTTTGGTGGTCATAGCCTTGGTTTCACAACCTAGGAGAGTATGGCGTCTAGCGTGGGAAATTACCACCATAGAGGTCCTTACTTTGATGTTACTAATTTTGCTAGTTGGAAGCATAAGATGAAAATGCATATTCTTGGACATAACCCCGCCGCTTGGGCTATTGTGTGTATTGGCCTGCAAGGTGAATTCTTTAATGGGAGAGAACCGAACCATGAAGCTACCGCAGAAGAGTTGAAGATGCTGCAATACAATGCTCAAGCTTGTGATATCCTCTTCAACGGATTGTGCCCCGAAGAATTCAACAAAATCAGCCGTCTTGAGAATGCAAAGGAAATTTGGGATACTTTGATTAATATGCATGAAGGTACCGACTCCGTCAAGGAATCCAAGTTGGATGTGCTCCAAAGTCACTTGACAAGTTCAAAATGAAGGATGGTGAAGGTGTCATTTGAAATGTACTCTATGCTTGCTCTTATCACAAATGAGATTGCCGGCTTAGGAAGTGAAGAGATGACCGATGATTCATCATCAAGAAGATCCTAAGAGCCTTGGATGGAAAATATGATATCGTATGCACATTGATCCAAATGATGCCCAATTACAAAGATCTCAAGCCAACGGAAGTCATCGGAAGAATTGTTGCTCATGAGAAGTCACTCAAGGATAAGGAGGAGCTCCATAACAAGTCAAGTGGTGCTTACAAAGCCTCATGTGAAGCTCCCACATCATCAAGTGAGAAACAAACCTTCAATGAAGAATTGAGCCTAATGGTGAAGAACTTCAACAAGTTCTACAATAGTAGAAGCAAAGAGAGAAGTTCCAAGTCAAGGTCCTACAATGACAAAAGATCTTCTAGTCGAGAGCGAAATTGCTATAATTGTGGAAGACCCGGAAACTATTCCAATGAGTGTACGGCACCCTACAAAAGAAGAGAAGATTCTCCAAAAAGAAGAAGTAGAAGAGAAGAATCACCATCAAGAGAGAGAAGGAGTAGAGATGATCGTTATGAACGAAGACCCTCTCAGAGAAGCAAGGATTCGGAAAGGAAGGACAAGTCATCAAGGAGCTACACAAAGCGAAGACATCAAGCTCATGTTGGTGAATGGGTATCCGACTCGACTCCGACAATCACTCTGAAAGAAGTTATCACTCCGACTCCGAATATACTCAAGATGAAGGTGTTGCCGGTCTAGCACTTGTGACAACCAACTCCTACGATATATTTGATTCACCAAATGAAGGAATTGGAATATGCTTCATGGCTAAAGGCCCAAAGGTATCACACCCCGAGTATGTTGATTTCAATAGTGATGAAGATGACTTGTTAGGTGATGATGATTTACTCGTTGACAACTCTAGTGACGAATACTATGATGAAACGTCAATTAATCATGCTAATCAAGATAAAACAAATGAAAATGATAAGGAGAAGATTGAGTTTCTAACTAAAGAACTAAACACTCTTAAGTTGGCTCATGAAACTATCTTAGGAGATCATCGAGAACTTTTAAGAACCCATGAGAAATTACGCTTTGAGAAGCTCAATCTTGAGTAATAAAATAGCTTATTGAAGGGAATTATAGAGAAAGGTGTTTACAAGAGCCTTGCTGGGAGTAAGCAATTTGAGGAAATTGTACGCAAGCAAGGAAGGCACCGGAAGAACCAAGGTGTTGGTTTTGAACGAAAGTTCAATGCCAATGGAGTTGAGTGGGAAGAAGATCAATACCCCAATACGAAGTTTGTTCCTCAACAACAGAAGTATGATCCTACTTCCTTCAAAGGAACACAAGCTCAAGATGATCTTCCACCACAAGACCACAAGCAAAAAGGCAAGGATAAGCTTCAAGAGGAGATTTATGCATTTGAAGAAGCACCTAAGGCCTCGGTCAAGTGGGTTCCCAAGACTACATCAAGTTCCACTTCATCAAGCACGACTACAACCCCAAGGATTCCCATCAAGATGGAGTGGATCCCGAAGAAGAAGAACTAGAGAGTTCTTGAGGGTGACTCCGCCAACATACTTCACTCTTATCATTTTGGCAAGAACAAGTGAATCAACTTCCACATCTTGCACTAGTTCAAGGAGTCACAAACCCTCTAGTTGGTAAGACAAGGGACAAGGTAACCTAATACTTTCATAGACATCATCTTGTGTGTGCATCACTCTATGTCTATGTATATCCTTGTTGTTCCTTGTGGGACTAACCCGTGTAGGTATTGAAAGTGCAACTCACTCCAAAGGATTGCTCCAAATGATCTACATCAACATTGAGCATCCACATCTTCAACACCTACATGAAGTCATCGTCGACAAAACCCAAGGTTAGTTCATCCCTCTTAGGGGGGATCTCACATCTAGGGGGAGCTTTACTCTAAAAATTGAGCTAAAGCAACTCTAATGGTGTGAACACAACAACACTTTATGTAAAAGTGGTAACCCTACTTGTGCTTAAACGATGAGTATGATCTATGATCAAATGTTCTCATTTGACTCCTAAGTCAATATACTCATATATAGATGACCTAGTCATCGCCAATTGCTTGATAGATGCTAGAATTGGTTGTGCATGCTTTGCCACATATTTCATTTGCCATTTTATTGTGTGAGCATGTTGGTTGCATAATTTACTCATTCGAGGACATCCACTTGTTGTTTTGATTGTTTGGTTCCTTTTCTTTTTGCCAAGTGGATGGACAAGAATGCCTAAGAACCTTCTCTAGCTATCTATGCTTTTCTCGTCTCAAACTCTATTCATGCTACATCACAAAGTTTGATCAAGTCAGATTTGAACCACTCTGTGTGAGGAGCACTCGGAGTCTCCGATTCTTCATAGACTTAAACTTCCAAAACTTCTTTGTGCGTTTTGGTCTGACCGATTCATCCATTTCGTTCATACCGAGATCACTAAGTCGATCTAGGTTTTCAATCTTGCTTCAACCAATTTGAACTTTTCGGTCACACCGAGTTGCAGTAACTGCTTGCAGTTATGCATCTTGGTGCCACCGAGTTGTTCCACTCGGTCACACCGACAGGGTCAGGCTATATATATCCCTGGGCCAAAATTTGGAAATTTCTCCGAACCCCTTCGCCCGCGCTCAGCCTGCTCTGCCTCCATGGGTCTCCGGATCGTCCTCCTCATCGCCAGCCGCCTCCCGCCACTGGTCTCCACCGCCGTCAACGAAAATCGTCTCCGCCGTTGCCGCCGTAGCATGTCCATCGCCGCACTTAGGGTATGGACTTGATCTTTGTGCTAATATCACTCTGATTCCTAGCACATTGTTTTGCCATGTATCTTGCCACGATTGAGATCACTCTATCCAGCGAAATCACTCTGTAGTTTAGTTGTGGATTGAAATTTTAGGGTTAGGTTTCCGCCGAAATCATCTCGGACCAACCGGGTTGTTGAAATCGGTTCCACCGAGTTGGCTAAGGCCATTGCACATGTGGTTCTGGGTCTGACCGAGAATTGCAAATCGGTGTGATCGAGTTCGATTCTTTGTGAAACCCTAGCAGTCTCGGTGCCACCGAACCGTGACTTGGTCTGACCGAGTTCACTAGTTTAGGTTCCAAAAGCTGCTTCGGTATCACCGAGTTTTCAAATCGATAGATCCGAAATGCTTTCTATGGAAAACTAAAACTAAGTTTTTGACTCATTCTTTTGCAAAAACCTCTGCACTTTGTGATACTCATCCAATCTATCTCATCTATATCTATTCGCAGGGTCTGCTATCAGTGTTTGCATCATGTCAGATCAGAGTGACGGTCGAGCAGTGCGAGGAGCAAGTTCACATGAGTGAGGGCACTAGTCCCTCTAGCAGCTCGATGATGGAAGTAGGAGCACACCCAAAGAACTTGCCTAAAGGCAGCCACGGGGCGGAAGAAGAGAACCTCAGATTCTGAGGATGAGGACTATGTGGCTGTCGAGGAAGAGGCCACCTCAAAGAAGAAAGTGCTTAAGAAAGAATATGGCACAGCTGCTGCAACAAAGCCAGGTCTGAGAACAAAGATGGCAGCAAGGAGAGTTCCTATGTCCAAAGCCAGAGCATCAACTATTGAAGCCTCAAAAGCTGCTGAAGAAGCTGGAGATGGCAAAAAGAGGAAAGAAAGGGTCAAGAAGACCACTGTGAGGGTAATTGGGAAGCCCTCAATGATGGGAGATGAAGAGGAAGAGGTTGCTGAACCAGCACCTAAAGCTCAAAAGCTTATGGGAGATGCTATAAGATCAGGGGCTGCTCCATCTAAGCCCAAAGAAGCTCCTAAGGCAACTGCTCCAAAACCCAAAACTGCACCCAAGAGGAGTACAAGGAATATTGCAGCTGCAGAGAAGAACAAGGCCCCAGTGCCTGAAGCTGCTGTAGAAGAAGAAGATGATGAGTCACATGTCTTGAGGAAGTTGAAGCCCAAAATTCCAGATCATAATGATGCTCATCCAGTGGCTGAGAACATGAAGGCCAGGAAGGATGCATGACTCAGAAAGTGGAGATTGACTGATCCCGATGCAGTCAGGAGAAGAACTGCTGTGGACTACAGGTTCCATACAAAGGAACAACAGGATTTCTATGAGACAGTGTTGCTTGACAAGAAGCCCATAGTCTGTGATATGAGATGGGTGGACTGGAAGTACATCAAGGAAAATGAAGAACACTATCCTGGAGTCTATGACAGTTTCAAGTCTTGTGGAGTAGAGGACTTTGTTGGGCAGAAGCTCACAAAGTGGAATGATGAGCTTATTATGCAGTTCTACTCCACAGCTCATTTCTACCTAGATGGAAAAATTGTTTGGATGTCTGAAGGTACTAGGTACCAGTCAACTATTGAGGAATGGGCTTAGTTGATCAATGCCCCAGAAGAAAGTGAAGATGATTTGGATGTTTATGCTGAAAAGAAGAAGGATAAAAACACCATGGCACATATGTACAGAGAGATCCCAGATGCTGCACTTGAGACACATGAGTTTGGATCAGTACATTACCTTCTACCAGGTTTGCCAACAATCAACTGGATCCTCAGGCACACTCTACTGCCAAAGTCAGGTGATCACAAGATGATCAGAGACCATGCAATTAATTTGCTTCACATATTTGATGTGCCTCAAAAGTTCAAGGTTATGAGCCTAATTATGGAAACAATCAAGAGGACTGCAATTGATCAAAAGAGAAGATGTGGATATGCCCCACAAATCCAGGAGCTAATCAACTCCAAGATGGGCACTGGCACATATCTCTTGGACAAGGAGCACCTGTCCATCTACCCTGACCATGAGGACAACACAGTAGTAATGGATGAGGATGAACCATCTTCTGTGCAAGCCCAAGCAAAGAGGAAGAAGGCAAGGACTGAAAAGGCTGCAAAGATGCCAACCATTGATGAGGCATCTCAGTATCTTCTGAAGAGCAAGCCAGATCAGCTTGACTACTTGATTGGCTCCACTCTGAGGATTGAGAAGGGATTGGCCACCCTGACCAGAAATAAAGAGAGCTTGGAGAGGATCATGGAGTAGAAGTTCTATGATTTAGATGTGAAGGTCACTGAGATACAGTCAGTTGTTGAGCAACTTCAGGATGAAGTGCAGGAGAAGAAGGGCAAGTCTACCACTGATGCTTTTGCTAGAGTGCCTAGAGCACAAAGGTCGGCTGCAATGCCAGGCACAGACACCAGAGCAACTACATCTGCACCAGCTACAGCTTTAGTGCCACCAGCTCCAGCATCGACTCCACCAGCTCCATCTACATCAACGGATGCCTTCGTCCTTGGAATATTATCTACACCACCACCTGAAGACCAATCCTGAGAGTCGATCTAGCACTATGCATTTTTTATGAACTTTTTGGTAACTTGTTGCCAAAGGGGGAGAAAATGTATAGATCATAGGCTTCGAGAGAGCGAGAGAGTGTTGCTCTTTGTTTGTTCTCTCTTTGGTGGTTGAACTTTGTTATTTGCTTGGTTGAGATACTTTATGCTTTTGTGTGATACTTGGATGATCATGTGTTTGATCATATGCTACCTTAATGCTTGTTGGATGACATTATCCTTTTATATCCCCATATGATTATTCACTTTGCTTGGTGATGAGTGCATGTATTTAGTTATTATCATTTTGAGCACTCCACCAAGATGTATGTGACATGGAAGAGTAACCCATGATCCTAACTCATTGTGCATTTGCAGTCCAAAGCAAATCTTGAACCATGCACAAAATTTAGGGGGAGCTCTTGCTTTTCACATACTTCTCAAAGCGACATTGTTTTTCACTCTTACTATCATTTGTCGACGCTTTGATCTATATGTTGTCATCAATTACCAAAAAGGGGGAGACTGAAAGTGCAACTATCCCTAGGTGGTTTTGGTAATTCCTAACAACATATAGCTCATTGAGCTAATACTATTTCAAGATTAATATTTCAAGAAAGCTCAATGATTGGCATGGCATGGATGAGAAAAGTGGACCCCTCAAAATGCTAAGGACAAAAGGATTGGCTCAAGCTCAAAGCTCAAGACTCTACATTTTCCATTTTAGTGATCCAAGATCACATTGAGTCTATAGGAAAAGCCAATACTATCAAGGAGGGATGAGGTGTTGCTTAATGAGGTTCTTGCTCAAAGTGCTTAGTGATATGCTCCAAAGCCCTCAACTACTTTCTCACATCCACCTTTGACCTAAACCTAAAGTCAAACTCGGCCCCACCGATTCTTTCTATCCGGCGCCACCGAGTTCAGATGTCATAGCCACTGCCACAAACCCTAGGAATTTGTCTCACCGATAGGGATCTCGGTCGCACCGAGATGGGATTGTAATCTCTATGTTTCCCTTCGTAACGTTTCGGTCACACCGAGATGAGCGATCGGTCCCACCGAGATTGCAATGTAAAGTCTCTGTTTCCCTTTCGTAACATTTCGGTCACACCGAAAAGAGCGAATCGGTCCCACCGAGTTTACCTGACCAACTCTTTGGTTAGATTATTACCAAAATCGGTCTCACCGAGTTTGTGTAATCGGTCTCACCGATATTACGTTATGCCCTAACCCTAACCATATCAGTCCTACTGAGTTGCATGTCGGTCCCATCGAAAATCCTAACGGTAACTAGATTTGCTGAATCGGTCCGACCGAGTTTAACCATTCGGTCCCACCGAGATTGGCAAGTTGTGTGTAACGGTTAGTTTTTGTGTGGAGGCTATATATACCCCTCCACCTCCTCTTCATTCGTGAAGAGAGCCATCAGAACGAACCTACACTTCCAATACACATTTTCTGAGAGAGAACCACCTACACTTGTGTTGAGGCCAAGATATTCCATTCCTACCATATGAATCTTGATCTCTAGCCTTCCCCAAGTTGCTTTCCACTCAAATCTTCTTTCCACCAAATCCATATCCTGTGAGAGAGAGTCGAGTGTTGGGGAGACTATCATTTGAAGCACAAGAGCAAGGAGTTCATCATCAACACACCATTTGTTACTTCTTGGAGAGTGGTGTCTCCTAGATTGGCTAGGTGTCACTTGGAAGCCTCCAACAAGATTGTGGAGTTGAATCAAGGAGTTTGTAAGGGCAAGGAGATCGCCTACTTCGTGAAGATCTACCCTAGTGAGGCAAGTCCTTCGTGGGCGACGGCCATGGTGGGATAGACAAGGTTGCTTCTTTGTGGACCCTTCGTGGGTGGAGCCCTCCGTGGACTCGCACAACCGTTACCCTTCGTGGGTTGAAGTCTCCATCAACGTGGATGTACGATAGCACCACCTATCGGAACCACGGATAAAAAATCTCCGTGTCAACATTGCGTTTGCCCCTTCAAACTCATCCCTTTACCTTCATATGCATTTGTTTTACATTCCGCTGCTATACTCTTAGAATTGCATGTGTAGGTTGATTGCTTGACTTGTGCTAAGTTGCTAAAATCTGCCAAGAACTAAGATTGGGAAAAGGCTAGATTTTTATTTGATCAAGTAGTCTAATCACCCCCCCTCTAGACATACTTTCGATCCTACAGGAACGCCGCCGGGTCAAGCTTGATGTTGCTGATTATACACACATGAGTATTGAAGAAGTCTTTTCTGGCTATATGAGCCAAGTGCATAGTAGCCGTGACATCAAAATTAATATGGTGAAGCAGATGCATCAGAAGTTTGAGGTACAATCCTGTCTCTATATTCATTTATCTTTACTATGCCAGCCCCCAATTCTATTGCTTATGATGAATACGCTGTAGACTTAGAAACAAACTTAGCGACATTAGTAATATATTTGAATAAAACATTTAAAAAATCCGGCTTACTCCGTAGTCCCCAAGGGTCGGCTTAAGCAGCATGTTGGAGCCGGTCCTTATTATGCTTGAATAGAATAAAATACTTCTAAAAAACAGGAATATGCACTAGCCCCCAAGTGCCAAGTATTCTTGCTTGCAAAGTGCTTGGGACTTACTGTCATGAACCGCCACTTTAAGCAAAATTCTTCAGTATACATTAGCCCCCAAGTGCCAAGTGTATTGCTTGCGAAAGGCTTGGGACTTAATATTGCATCATGATCATCCTGACTGTGACCCGGTATTTATACAAGCCACCACTAGTCAACTTGAATCAGAAGTATCTGATTTGAAGAGCCGCCTGGAAGCGCAGGAGACCGAAACCCAAAAAGCCAACTCCAAATTTGAATTCAGTGTATCTGAACAAGAAAAATTGAAAAAAGGCTTTGAAGTGGAGAAGAAGGCCTGGGCTGATGAAAAGATCGCCTTGACCAATTGGGCAGAGAAAGCAGAGGTGGCTCTTGCAGAGGCGACCGCCGAATTATCCGGCTTAAAACGCCCTATATCTCAGATGGTCTCAACAATCTTTGGTAAGTCACCCTGCAAGTGTTAAATAGTTGAATCTTTCTAATGAGCATATAAATTGTCATTAACTCACCTGACATTTTAACGCATGCCCCAGGATTTCAAATCTTAACCAAAGCATGCTGATAAAGCTGAAGGCGGTCTATACGCCGGTGGAAGAACTCTACACCGGATCTCAGTGTGCCTTAGCCGCAGTGGCCTTGTCAAATGAAGTTCCCACACTCTTGGCGGATGTACTAAATAATCTTTCTGTGCTTCCACAGCGGTGCAATGAACTAATGCTATCGTCTGCAAGAGTCGGAGCCGTGGCTGCCTTAAGCCGGGCCAAAGCTTGGTTGCCGAAATTAGACCCGGCCGACATTGCCATTGGTTATCCCAGCTTTAAGGAGGACGATACTCCCTTTGAACAGGGAGACTTCACCACTTGTGTGAAGGATATACGCCCCGTCGCCACCTTGATAAGGGATGAAGCAGATCTCACCAAATACCAGCCGGGCTATGACGCAGAGAACCGGAGGATTCCAAGGCCACATTATAAAGTGACCAGCCTGATTCCGCCAATCCGTAAGCATACCTTCGCCCCTGAAGTTGACTCGGAAGGACTAATTGATGATGAAGCTGAATTTGAAGCGTTGAAAGGAATTGCCTGGTCATCATCAACCTTCCAGGAAGAAGGCGAAGAAGCGGAAAGGGCTAACCCGGAAGCGTTAGGTTAACAAGGAAATTGATCTGCCCGACGGTTCATATATGTGTTTTGCTGTGATCCTTTGATTTGTACCGCCGGTTTATGTGACCCAAACAGTAAAGGTGATAACCCAATCTTTAGAAGCTGTTCACTTCCAAATGTATGATGCTTGTTGTCTGTCGGCGACTTATCATCCAAAACCAAGCTGAGTTAAATTGAAACCACACTTATACTTAGATATGAATCAAAAAGGTCTCAAGACAAAATCAAAGATTGTGTTCAAAAAAATCTTAAGGAAAACAAGAAGAAAATCAAGGCTTCTGATTCGAATACGATCAGTAAACCGTTCCAAAGGAGTTAAGCTAGGATTCGAATACGATCATGTAGCCCCGAGTGGCTTTGGCGTTGCGCCGGTCAAAAGAGTACCGACAGCTATGTTCTCTTTGGTTGGAATACGACCTATGTTTGAACAGGAAGCCCCCTAATGACCTTGAGAGTTTTTTAATGACGCTGATTCGAATACGATCAACGTCGGACCCAAAGGGGTTAAGCTATGATTCGAATACGATCAAGAAGCCCCCTAGTGAGTTTGGCAGTGTGCCGATCAAAAGGGTACCGACAGCTATGTTCTCTTTGGTTCAAATACGACCTATGTTTGAACAGGAAGCCCCCTAGTGATCATGAGGTTTAACGGCTAGATTCTAATACGATCATGAGCCGGACCGAGAGGGTTTAAGCTAGATTCGAATACGATCAGCCCCCAGTTGGTCGTTTTATAATTAGAATAATACGTATATATGATCATTGAGGATGAAAAGGACAGAGGCCCTGCTTTATTACTTATCATAATATATACATCGTCAAAATATGTACATCATGAGAGCCGGTGGCTCAAGTGTAGTAAGGCCGAAGATGAGCAATATTCCACGGCCAGCGGGTCTCCTCCTCCGACTTACGTGAGTCTTTGTGCTCTCGAACATCGATAAGGTAGTATGACCCGTTGTGCAAGTTCTTGCTGACCACAAAGGGTCCTTCCCAAGGTGGGGATAGCTTGTGCGCATCAGACTGATCCTAGATGAGCTGGAGCACCAAGTCTCCTTCTTGAAAGGTTTTGGACTTAACCCGGCGGTTGTGATAGCGATGCAGGTCCTGTTGGTAAATCGCCGAGCGGGCTACTGCTAAGTCACGCTTCTCATCTAACAGGTCAAGTGCATCCTAACGGGCTTGTTCATTATGAGCTTCAACGTAAGCCGCCACGCGGGGCAAGTCATGACGGATGTCACTAGGTAGAACTGCCTCTGCACCGTAAACCATGAAGAAAGGCGTGAATCCCGTAGACCTGTTGGGAGTAGTATTGATGCTCCATATCACAGAAGGTAACTCCTCTACCCAACAACCCGGAGTCCGTTGCAAAGGAACCATAAGCCAGGGCTTGATGCCTTTCAATATTTCCCGATTGGCTCTTTCAGCTTGACCATTGGATTGGAGGTGAGCTACTGATGAAACATTGCTACCTCTTGAGCACTGCGTTGGATTTCCCCGAAGAGGAGAGGATGATGCAGCAAAGTAGCGTAAGTATTTCCCTCAGTTTTTGAGAACCAAGGTATCAATCCAGTAGGAGACCACGCACAAGTCCCTCATACCTACACAAAACGATAGCAGCTCGCAAACAACGCGATTAGGGGTTGTCAATCCCTTCTCGGTCACTTACAAAAGTGAGATCTGATAGAGATGATAAATAATATTTTTGGTATTTTGATAGATAGATGCAAAGTAAAAATTAAAAGGCAAAGTAAAAGCAAAGCAAGTAAATAAAGCGATAGAGATTGATATGATGAGAATAGACCCGGGAGCCATAGGTTTCACTAGTGGCTTCTCTCAAGAGCATAAGTATTCTACGGTGGGTGAACAAATTACTGTTGAGCAATTGACAGAATTGAGCATAGTTTTGAGTATATCTAGGCAATGATCATGTATATAGGCATCACGTCCAAAACATGTAGATCGAAACGATTGTGCATCTACTACTATTACTCCACTCGTCGACCGCTATCCAAAGCATGCATCTAGAGTATTAAGTAAAAATAGAGTAACGCCTTAAGCAAGATGACATGATGTAGAGGGATAATTCATGCAATATTATAAAAAAAACCATCTTGTTATCCTCGATGGCAACAATACAATACGTGCCTTGCTGCCCTTCTACATCCGAAAGGACACCGCAAGATTGAACCCAAAGCTAAGCACTTCTCCCATTGCAAGAGCTACCAATCTAGTTGGCCAAACCAAAAGGATAAATCGAAGAGACTTGCAAATATAACTCAATCATACATAAAAGAATACAGAGAAGAATCAAATATTTTCCATAGATAATCTTTGGATCATAAACCCACAATTCATCGGTCTCAACAAACACACATAAAAAGAAGATTACATCGAATAGATCTCCACGAGGGGGATAACATTGTATTGAGATCCAAAAAGAGAGAAGAAGCCATCTAGCTACTAGCTATGGACCCGAAGGTCTGAAGTAAACTACTCACACTTCATCGGAGGGGCTATGGTGTTGATGTAGAAGCCCTCCATGGTGGATGCCCCCTCTGGCGGAGCTCCGAAATAGGCCCCAAGATGGGATCTCGTGGATATAGAAGGTTGCGGCGGTGGAATTAGGTTTTTGGCTCCTGTTCTGATCGTACGGGGATACGTAGGTACATATAGGAGGAAGGAGTACGTCGGTGGAGCGCCAGGGGGCCCACGAGGTAGGGGGCGTGCCCAGGGGGGCGCCCTCCACCCTCGTGACCGCCTCTGGCACTTCTTGGAGTAGGGTGCAAGTCTCCTGGATCACGTTCGGTTGGAAAATCACGTTCCCGAAGGTTTCATTCCGTTTGGACTCCGTTTGATATTCCGTTTCTTCGAAACACCGAGATAGGCAAAAACGACAATTAAAATTTGGGCCTCCGGTTAATAGGTTAGTCCCAAAAATAATATAAAAGTGGAAAATAAAGCCCAATATAGTCCAAAATAGTAGATAAAGTAGCATGGAGCAATCAAAAATTATAGATGCGTTGGAGACGTATCAGGCATCCCCAAGCTTAATTCCTGCTCGTCCTCGAGTAGGTAAATGATAAAAACGAATTTTTGATGCGGAGTGATACTTTGGTATAATTTCAATATAAATCTTCTTAATTGTGATATGAATATTCAGATCCGAAAGATTCAAGACAAAAGTTCATATTGACACAAAAATAATAATACTTCAAGCATACTAATCAAAGCAATCATGTCTTCTCAAAATAGCATGGCAAAAGAAAGTTCATCCCTACAAAATCATATGGTTAGGCTATGCTTCATTTTTGTCACACAAAGATGTTCCCAACTTCTATACCCCCGATGACAAGCCAAGCAATTGTTTCATACTCAAATAATCTCAAACTTTTTCAACCTTCACGCAATACATGAGCGCGAGCCATGGATATAGCACTATGGGTGGAATAGAATATGATGATGGGGATTGTGTGGAGAAGACAAAAGGAGAAAGTCTCACATTGACGAGGCTAATCAACGGGCTATGGAGATGCCCATCAATTGATGTCAACATGAGGAGTAGGGATTGCCATGCAACGGATGCACTAGATCTATGAATGCTCAACAAAAGAAAACTAGTGGGTGTGCATCCAACTCGCTTGCTCACGAAGACCTAGGGCGTTTTGAGGAAGCCCATCATTGGAATATACAAGCCAAGTTCTATAATGAAAAATTCCCACTAGTATAAAAAGACAACTTATGAGACTCACTATCATGAAGATCTTGGTGCTACTTTGAAGCACAATATATGAGACTCACTACATGAAGAACAAGGTGCTACTTTGAAGCACAAGTGTGGTAAAAGGATAGTAGCATTGTCCCTTCTCTCTTTTTCTCTTATTTATTTATTTATTTATTTGGGCCTTTCTCTCTTTTTTTTGGACTCTCTTTTTTTAATTTTTTTTATTTTCGTCCGGAGTCTCATCCCGACTTGTGGGGAAATCATAGTCTCCATCATCCTTTCCTCACTTTGGGACAATGCTCTAATAATGATGATCATCACACTTATATTTTTCTTACAACTCAACAATTACAACTCGATACTTAGAACAAAGTATGACTCTATATGAATGCCTCCGGCGGTGTACCGGGATGGTGCAATGAATCAAGAGTGACACGTATGAAAAATAATGCATGGTGGCTTTGCCACAAATACGATGTCAACTACATGATCATGCGATGGCAATATGACAAAAGTAATGTATGTCATGATGATGATGATGGAAGTTGCATGGCAATATATCTCGGAATGGCTATGGAAATGCCATGATAGGTAGGTATGGTGGCTGTTTTGAGGAAGATATAAGGAGGTTTATGTGTGATAGAGTGTATCGTATCACGGGGTTTTGATGCACCAGCGAAGTTTTCACCAACTCTCAAGGTGAGAAAGGGCAATGCATGGTACCGAAGAGGCTAGCAAAGGTGGAAAGGTGAGAGCGCGTATAATCCATGGACTCAACATTAGTCAAAAGAACTCATATACTTATTGCAAAAATTTAGAAGCCATCAAAAAATTCAAGTACTACGTGCATGCTCCTAGGGGGATAGATTGGTAGGAAAAGACCATCGCTCGTCCCCGACCGCCACTCATAAGGATGCACAAGCCAGGTACCCTCCATGTTTCAAATTTGTTACACAACTTTACCCATACATGCATGCTATGGGAATTGCAAACTTCAACACAAGCCTTTCTCAAATTCACAATTATCCAACTAGCATGACTTTGATATTATCACCTCCATATCTCAAAACAATTATCAAGCATCAAACTTATCTTAGTATTCAATTTACTCAAATGAAAGTTTCACATGTCTTGAACACTAAGTATATTAACATTAAGCAAACTACAATGCTATTAATGACTCTCAAAATAATCTAAGTGAAGCATGAGAGATCAATTGTTTCTTTAAAACAAATCCACCACCGTGCTCTAAAAGATATAAGTGAAGCACTAGAGCAAAAATTATCGAGCTCAAAATATATAAGTGAAGCACATAGAGTATTCTAACAAATTCCAATTCATATATGGCTCTCTCAAAAGGTGTGTAAAGCAAGGATGACTGTGATAAACTAACAAGTAAAGACGCAAATAATACAAGACGCTCCAAGCAAAACACATATCATGTGGTGAATAAAATTATAGCTCCAAGTAAATTACCGATGGAAGTGGACGAAAGAGGGGATGCCTTCCGGGGCATCCCCAAGCTTTGACTTTTTGGTGTCCTTGGATTATCTTGGGGTGACATGGGCATCCCCAAGCATAGGCTCTTGCCACTACTTGTTCAATAATCCATCAAAAGAATTCACCCAAAACTTGAAAACTTCACGACAAAACTCAACAGAAATCTCGTGAGCTCCGTTAGAGAAAGAAAACAAAAGACTACTTCAAGGTACTGTAATGAACTCATTATTTATTTATATTGCTGTTAAACCTACTGTATTCCAACTTCTCTATGGATGATAAACTATTTTACAAGCCATAGATTCATCAAAATAAGCAAAAAACACACGTAAAACCGAATCTGTCAAAAACAGAACAGTCTGTAGAAATCTGTAACTAACTCAAACTTCTGGAACTCTAAAAATTCTACCAAAATAGGAAGTCCTGGAAAATTTGTTTGTTGAACAGCAGCAAAAAGAATCAACGCAAAATCACGTTCCTGTGATTTAACAAAATTATATTCGTGCGTGCAAAGTTTCTGTTTTTTAGCAGAATCAAATCAACTATCATCGTATGTTATCCTATAGGTTCTACTTGGCACAAACACTAATTAAAACATAAAACCACATCCAAACAGAAGCTAGATGGATTATTTATTCCTAAACAGAAGCAAAAACAAAAAACACAAAATAAAATTGGGTTGCCTCCCAACAAGCGCTATCGTTTAACGCCCCTAGCTAGGCATAAAAACAAGGATAGACCTAGGTATTGCCATCTTTGGTAGGCAATTCTTCAATGAGGCATCTACCTACTTTAGAATTTTCTTTCTTCCTAGTAATTATCAAATTTTCAGGTAAAAGATCAAAAAATTCATCTATAGCAAATGGTTCCTTAATGATGGTAAAAAGATTGGGATGAACACTTATAAATTTAAGATCCGTAGTTTCCTTACTAGATGATTCACCCTTATTCTTAGGAACATAAATAAGCTTAGTATTTTTAGTAGAAGAACTTGGAGTGTTTTGAACGGAAGAAAAAGCGGTTCCCAAGTTGGTAATGATACCCTCAAGTTTACCGATTCTTGTGGAATCTAGATTTATTTTCTCATTAACTATGGGTTCTTTTTCTTTAATATTTTTCAAAGTCATTCCTACCTTAGATCCATATTGGGTAATTTGATTGTGGATCTTTTTATCAAGATTTTCAATTGATTCAATGGTAGCAACTTTATTTTCAATAGTTTCAAGCCTTTGCATAACATGCTCCAAAGTTAACGTAGTTCCATTAATCAAAAGGGGTGGTGAGCCAAATATATCTATTAAAGCATTATAAGAATCAAAAGTATGGCTACCCAAAAAATTCCCTCCGGTAATGGTATCAAGGATATGTCTATACCAAAGATTAGCACCTACGTAAAAATTGCGAAGAAGAACTGAAGTAGATTGCTTCCTCATAGATTTATTTTGAGCATTGCAAATTCTATACCAAGCGTCTTTCAGATTTTCTCCCTCCCTTTGCTTAAAATTTAGAACTTCATTCTCGGGAGATAACGGAGAAGATAAGAGGCTAGTCATGATGACAAGCAAGCAAACTAACACACAAGCAAACAAAAAGGCAACGGGAAAAAGAGGAGGAGATTGGGAAAGAGACGGCAAATAAAATGGCAAGGGTGAAGTGGGGGAGAGGAAAACGAGAGGCAAATGGCAAATAATGTAATGCGAGAGATAGGGATTGCGATGGGTACTTGGTATGGTTGACTTGCTTGCGTGAGCCTCCCCGGCAACGACGCCAGAAATTCTTCTTGCTACCTCTTGAGCACTGTGTTGGATTTCCCCGAAGAGGAGAGGATGATGCAGCAAAGTAGCGTAAGTATTTCCCTTAGTTTTTGAGAACCAAGGTATCAATCCAGTAGGAGACCACACACAAGTCCCTCATACCTACACAAAACGATAGCAACTCGCAACCAACGCGATTAGGAGTTGTCAATCCCTTCTCGGTCACTTACGAAAGTGAGATTCTATAGAGATGATAAATAATATTTTTGGTATTTTTTATAGATAGATGCAAAGTAAAAAGTAAAAGGCAAAGTAAAAGCAAAGCAAGTAAATAAAGCGACAGAGATTGATATGATGAGAATAGACCCGGGGGCCATAGGTTTCACTAGTGGCTTCTCTCAAGAGCATAAGTATTCTACGGTGGGTGAACAAATTACTATTGAGCAATTGATGTAATTGAGCATAGTTATGATTATATCTAGGCAATGATCATGTATATAGGCATCACGTCCAAAACAAGTAGATCGAAACGATTCTCGCATCTACTACTATTACTCCACTCATCGACCGCTATCCAAAGATGCATCTAGAGTATTAAGTAAAAAGCAGAGTAACGCCTTAAGCAAGATGACATGATGTAGAGGGATAAATTCATGCAATATGATAAAAACATCTTGTTATCCTCGATGGCAACAATACAATACGTGCCTTGCTGCCCCTTCTCACATCGAAAGGACACCGCAAGATTGAACCCAAAGCTAAGCACTTCTCCCATTGCAAGAACTACCAATCTAGTTGGCCAAACCAAAAGGATAATTCAAGAGACTTGCAAAGATAACTCAATCATACATAAAAGAATTCAGAGAAGAATCAAATATTTTCCATAGATAATACTGGATCATAAACCCACAATTCATCGGTCTCAACAAACACACCGCAAAAAGAAGATTACATCGAATAGATCTCCACGAGAGAGGGGAGAACATTGTATTGAGATCCAAAAGAGAGAAGAAGCCATCTAGCTACTAGCTATGGACCCGAAGGTCTGAAGTAAACTACTCACACTTCATCGGAGGGGCTATGGTGTTGATGTAGAAGCCCTCCATGGTGGATGCCCCTCCGTGAAGCTCCTAACAGGCCCCAGGATGGGATCTCGTGGATACAAAAGGTTGCGGCGGTGGAATTAGGTTTTTGGCTCCTGTTACGATCGTCTGACGGGATACGTGAGGTATATATAGGAGGAAGGAGTATGTCGGTGGAGCGTCGGGGGCCCACGAGGTAGGGGCGCGCCCAGGCGCCCTCCACCTCGTGACCGCCTCGCACTTCTTGGAGTAGGGTGCAAGTCTCTGGATCACGCTCGGTTGGAAAATCACGTTCCCGAAGGTTTCATTCCGTTTGGACTCCGTTTGATATTCCGCTTTCTTGAAACAACTGAAATAGGCAAAAACAACAATTACGGGTGGGCCTCCGGTTAATAGGTTAGTCCAAAAAATAATATAAAAGTGGAAAATAAAGCCCAATATAGTCCAAAATAGTAGATAAAGTAGCATGGAGCAATCAAAAATTATAGATACGTTGGAGACGTATCAAACATCAAGCCGGATATGCTCACGTTGACAGAACTCTTCCATGGCACCCTTGGACAGATTAGTACCATTATCAATTATAATGCTGTGTGGAAAGCCAAAGCGAAAGATCACCTTTTTCATAAATTGAACCGCCATGGCTGCATCACACTTACTGACTGGCTTTGCCTCAACCCACTTTGTGAATTTGTCAACCACCACCAAGAGGTGGGTCTTTTTATCTTTGGATCTTTTGAAAGGCCCAACCATGTCGAGTCCCCAGACTGCAAACGGCCAAGTAATTGGAATCATCCTCAATTCTTGAGCCGGGACGTGAGCCCGTCGTGAGAATTTCTGACAACCATCACATTCACTGACCAGATCTTCCGCGTTAGCATGAGCCGTCAGCCAATAAAATCCGTGACGAAAGGCCTTGGCCACAAGGGACTTTGGGCCGGCATGATGGCCGTAATCTCCTTCATGAATCTCACGAAGAATTTCTTGACCTTCCTCAGGAGAGACACAATGCTGAAACGCCCCAGTGACACTGCGATGATGCAACTCGCCGTTGGCAATTGTCATTGACTTAGACCGCCGGGTTATCTGCCTGGCCAAGGTTTCGTCTGCAGGCAACTCACCCCGGGTCATGTAAGCCAAATATGGCACTGTCCAATCTGGGATGACGTGAAGAGCCGCCACCAACTGCGCTTCCGGGTCAGGCACAACCAAGTCTTCCTCTGTAGGTAACTTGACAGAAGGGTTATGCAGAATATCCAAGAAAGTATTAGGCGGCACCGGCTTACGCTGAGAGCCCAAATGGCTTAAGGCATCAGCCGCCTCATTCTTTCTGCGGTCAATATGCTCCACTTGGTAACCCTTAAAATGTACTGCAATGGCATCAACTTCACGGTGATAAGCCGCCATGAGAGGATCTTTGGAATCTCATTTGCCTGATACTTGTTGAGCCACCAAATCTGAGTCGCCAAAGCATCTTACCCATCTTAAGCTCATCTCCTTAGCCATCCGAAGACCATGGAGCAAGGCTTCGTACTCAGCTGCATTGTTAGTACAGGGAAACATCAACCGTGGCACATAACAAAAATTGTCACCTCGAGGGGAAGCTAAAACAACTCCAACCCCCGAGCCCTCCAATTGCCTTGACCCGTCAAAGTGAATAGTCCAATATGTGTTGTCCGGCTTTTCTTCAGGCATCTGTAGCTCTGTCCAATCATTGATGAAATCCACCAAAGCCTGAGACTTGATAGCTGCGCGTGGCACATATTTTAAACCATGCAACCCAAGTTCAATGGCCCACTTGGCGACTCGTTCTGTGGCTTCTTTGTTTTGAATGATGTCTCCCAAAGAAGCAGAACTGACCACAGTGATGGGATGACCCTGGAAATATTGCTTAAGCTTCCGGCTTGCCATGAACACCCCATAAACGAGCTTCTGCCAATGTGGATATCTTTGCTTGGACTCAATAAGTACCTCGCTGATGTAGTAAACCGACCGTTGAACCAGATGTTCCTTGCCAGCCTCCTTGTGCTCCACCACAATGGCAACACTGATAGCACGTGTATTAGCAGCCACATATAGCAATAAGGGCTCCTTATCAATGGGAGCAACAAGGACCGGCGGCTCAGATAACTGTCTCTTCAAATCTTTAAAGGCATCATTAGCAGCATCACTCCAGACAAAGTCGTCCGTCTTCTTCATCATCTGATACTGGGGTATGGCCTTTTCACCTAACCGGCTTATGAACCGCCTTAAGGTAGCAATACGACCCGCCAGACGCTGAACATCATTGACACATGCCGGCTTAGCCAAAGAGGTGATTACCTTGATCTTCTCCGGGTTAGCCTCAATGCCTCTGTTAGAAACCAGAAAACCCAAAAGCTTTGCTCGGGCACTCAAAAACGCACTTGGCCGGGTTAAGCATCATCTTGTAGACCCGGAGATTATCAAAGGTTTCCTTCAGATCATCTATCAAGGTCTCCTTCTCTCTGGACTGCACCACAATGTCGTCCACATAAGCATGACCATTGCGCCCAATCTGACTGTGGAGACAGTTCTGCACACATCGCTGATAAGTCGCCTGGGCACTTTTGAGCCCAAAAGGCATAGACACATAGCAGAAGGCTCCAAACGGAGTAATGGAAGCCGTCTTCTCCTGGTCCTTAACTGCCATCTTGATTTGATGATAACCAGAATAAGCATCCAAAAAGCTCAAACACTCACAACCTGCCGTAGCATTAATGATTTGATCAGTACGAGGGAGAGCGAAAGGATAAGCCAGGCACGCTTTGTTAAAATTCGTGTAATCCAACACATACGCCAGGTGCCGTTCTTTTGAGTACAAGCACCGGGTTAGCCAACCATTCTGGGTGAAAAACTTCAACAGTAAACCCGGCCGCCAAGAGCCGGGCCACCTCTTCACCAATAGCTTTACGCCTCTCCTCATTAAACCGCCGAAGAAACTGCCTGACCGACTTAAATTTTGGATCAATATTAAGAGTGTGCTCAGCGAGTTCTCTCGGTAAACCCGGCATGTCAGAAGGTTTCCATTCAAAGATGTCCCGGTTCTCATGGATGAACTCGATGAGCGCACTTTCCTATTTGGGATCCAGATTGGCACTGATACTGAACTGCTTAGATGAGTCGCCTGGAACAAAATCAACAAGCTTGGTGTCATCGGCCGACTTAAATTTCATCACCGGTCATGTTTTGTGGTTGGCTTCTTCAAAGACGTCATGTCCACCGGGTCAACATTGTCCTTGTAGAACTTCAACTCCTCTGTTGCACAAACAGATTCAGCATAAGCAGCGTCGCCTTCCTCACATTCCAAGGCTATCTTCCGACTCCCATGCACCGTGATGGTGCCCTTGTGACCCGGCATCTTGAGCTGCAGGTAAACATAACACGGCCGTGCCATGAACTTTACATAAGCCGACCGTCCAAACAGTGCGTGATACGGTCTCCGGATTTTGACCACCTCGAAAGTTAACTTCTCAGCCCTGGAATCATGCTCATCCCCAAAGGCTACTTCCAGGTCAATCTTACCCACTGGGTACACCGACTTACCGGGCACTACTCCATGAAAAATAGTGTTGGACGTCTTGAGATTTTTATCAGTCAACCCCATGCGACGAAAGGTCTCATAA
The DNA here is from genome assembly GCA_021605145.1 of Aegilops bicornis. Classification (NCBI taxonomy): domain Eukaryota; kingdom Viridiplantae; phylum Streptophyta; class Magnoliopsida; order Poales; family Poaceae; genus Aegilops; species Aegilops bicornis. The sequence continues at coordinate 340,439,977 of CM038669.1, read as the reverse complement.
TAGAGGATGTTGATGCTGCTGCCTCCATCCATGAGCACTTCTGTGAATTTGTATCCACCAACTTGAGGTGCCACCACTAAGGCCAAGTGACCCAGATTGTCAACCCGTGGAGGGTGATCCTCCCTACTCCATAGAATAGGCTGCTCAGACCATCTCAGGTAACGAGGAACCGCCGGTTCAACATCGTTCACCGCCCTCTTATGAAGTTTCTGGTCCCTTTTGCATAAAATGGTGGTGAACTATTGCTGCTGACCTCCTTGGCCAGTTTGCTGATTATAACCACCTTGGTTACCTTGAGGGCCTTGAAAGTTGGAATTTGAGCCGCCACCCGGGCCATGAAAACTGCCACCGCTTGAACCGCCGCTGGGTCCATGACTGTCGTCGAACATGTTAGAATTCTTGAAGGCTCTCATGATTGTACAGTCTTTCCATAGGTGTGTGGCCGGCTTCTCCCGGGTGCCGTGTCTTGGCGAGGCTCATTGAGCAATCGCTCAAGGGTGGGACTGACCCAGACCGAGGAGGTGGCCTCCCCTTACGTCGTTGATTGTTGCCCTGCGCATTAGCCACAAACTCCGAGCTACCGTCAGCCTTACGTTTATTATTGCCTCCTTGATTCGTCGGGTTATGCTGAAGACCCTTAGCATTGCCGTTCTTCTTTCCCGTCCCTGTCTTCTCTTCATCAGACGCGGGATCCTTGGTACTATCAGAGTCGGCGAATTTTACTAGAGCCGCCATCAGCTGGCCCATGTCATTACAATCGCGCTTGAGCCGCCCCAGCTTCTGTTCAGAGGTTCAAAACAGCAATTTTTCTCCAACATTAAGACCGCAGAGCCGGCATCCATTTTATCAGATGAATGTATTATGGACTTCACCCGGCGCACCCAATGGGTCGTGGACTCACCTTTCTCTTGCTTGCAATTAGTCAAGTCCACAATCGACATGGGCTGCTTGCATGTGTCTTTGAAGTTCTGAATAATCCGGGCCTTTAACTCGGCCCAGGAACCAATGGAATTAGGCGGCAATCCCTTTAAGCAAGTGCGGGCCATTCCATCCAGCATCATAGAGAAGTACTTGGCCATTGTCGCGTCACTGACCTCCAGCAATTCCATGGCCATCTCATAGCTTTCAATCCATGCCCCGGGCTATAAGTCGGCAGTGTAATTAGGCACCTTTTGAGTCGCCTTAAAATCCTTGGGCAAACGCTCATTACGCAGTGCTGGTACTAAGCAAGGGACACCTCTCGTTCTCGTGGTCGCGCCTGCCTCAGTAGAAGTCGTCGGATAAACCGGAAAAGACTAGTAAGCCGCCCGCTGAGCCGCCTGTTCAATCGCATGCTGAGTCGCCTGCTCAGCCTCTTGGCGTATCTTGTCCTGATCAACCAAGTTAGGGGCTCCATCTCGCACTGGGTCACGCCCATGCGGCTGGTCACGGCGCTGGGCGTTACTTGAAACGGCTGCTGAATCCATATGCCTGCTATAACTTGGACTTCGGCTTGGTCGAGGGGTCGAAATGAACCCTGTCCCGACTATAAGAATATGCCTCCTGCTGCGCTAGAGCCGTCTAAAGAAGTTCTCTGGCCCTCCGTGTTTCAATCGCCGTTGGAGAATTGCCCCCTACTGGGAGAGACGCCAATCGTGCCGCCGCAGCGACCATGTTCTTCAAAGGGTTAGAATAATGACCCGGCGGTGTTGGTACATAATGAGGTGGAGCAGTATTGATACGAGGATCCATCACCCGCGGTTGAACCGTCATCCCAGCCCCGGGTGTTGCAACCCGGTTTACCTCCGGCGGGTTACTGGGGCCTGCATCGGGTGTGCGGAAAAGGTTTCTAGGATCGTAAACCGGAGGCAGACGGGATTGATACTTCTGGTGCCTTCTCCTCATGATCTCGTTTGATGCATTCATATCCATCATAAGCTGGAAAGCTTCTGATTGAATTTGCTCAGCTCGAGCATCCAAAGCCGCCCGCTGTGGCCAATCTAGTGTCC